>JAULUF010000005.1:24535000-25735000 GCA_031834385.1 Semotilus atromaculatus | reverse complement strand
ATGCTCTAAGTACAACCTGTTTTTCCTATGCCACTTTTAACAATTTCCACAGAATTCGCAGAACTCCTGAAGCACTCTTGTACACTCTGTACGGAACTCCATTAGGCCCTGGAGATGATGAAGCCCTTGCCTTTCTCATAGCCTGCTCTACCTCTTTCCACTTAGGTGCACAGACCTCCATTTGGTATTCTGGTGGGTTGATAGGTGGTATGTTTGATGGAATTGACATATGCTCATGCCTTTTTGCATCTGTATGCGTTTCCTCCAAATATCTCTCTAGCTCAACTCTAGATGCTTTTAAAGTGCCATTCTTCTCACTGGTGAATAACTTCTTTACGAATTTGAATGGGTCTTTATAGAAATTAGCCCTCGCACGTTCCTTCTTTTTGTAGCGTTTCCGTAGACGCTCAGCTCTGCGTAATGTTGCCAGCTTATCTTTTATGTCCCTTTGTAAGAGATTGAGTCCCTCCTTCTGACTTTGTTCTGCTCTTTTCCATTGCTTCCTCAGCTGTCTCCTTTCTCTAACTAACCCTTCGATTTTCTGCTGCCGTCTAGACATTCCAGGAGCAGTTTGTACTTTTTCCTTCCTTTTTTCCACACCAAACCTCTCACTTCCATATGCGTAAATGATGTCCCCAAATTTATCCAGCTTCTTTTCAACTGTACCAGTTAATCTTTCCAATGCAAAGCATAGATCTGTGTTTACCGTATCCCATGCAGTTTTCTCACAAGCTCTTGGCCATCTAACTCCAGGCCTATGCCCGTTGAGGTTCTTTTCTCTCTTATGCTGGTTAGTCTGACCGGTTTCACAAGTATGAATATGTTCATCACTAACTGTGCAAGCCCTCCTCTCCTCTATGACAGGGGTGCTGATATCCTGCGAGCTGTGGTTTGCTTCCTGTCGCTGGATTTCATTCGACTGACTTGACTGACTTCGTAAGAAGTACTGATCAATGCGAGGCCCTTGTCCCTTCTCCCTCAAGCATTTCATTTTCCCTTGATGAACCTTCAAACCCCTGACCGTTGTCGCCTTGCTCCAGCCACAGACACAAACTTGGAGTTCAATGACTTTACTAACTGCAGATCTTGAACTAGTCTTACTCTCCATACTCATATCCGTTTCCATTCCTAAGTCGTTAACCATGTTGTCCAACAACAGCCCCTCCTCAGGTGCACCCCTGCCCAAATCTGCAGGCTGCAGCCAGGTGCTTCTCAATTTGGTAGCAATCAGATCATTATCTACATAGCACAGCTGATTGGTTTCTATGGCATCAGAAGCCAATGAGCTACTGCTCAACATTTAAATACTTGGCATTGTTTGCAATTAGCAGTCGGCAACGCACTTCAGAAACCCTCCACCTTCCCCAGCTCCACCAGTATAGATCTGCTGGGGGTTATTTCATATAGGTTACATGTAAAGCAGCAGCATTTCTGTAATGTATTGGCAGTAGCAAATCTCTGCACTTGCTCTGCAGCAGAAGCAGCAATAATCAACAGCAGCAGCAGCATAGCAGATCTATTCCACCAAGACCAAATACATTAAAGAGATATGGCATGGTGATGAATATGGAAAAGTTAAAGGGATAGTTCATCCAAAAATGAAAATTAGCCCATGATTTACTCACCCTCAAGTCATAGGTGTCTATGACATTCTTCTTTCAGACTAATGCAATCGGAGTTATATTTAAAAAATGTATAATCATCTGAAAGAAGAATGTCATATACACCTAGGATGACTTGAGGGTGAGTAAACATGGGCTAATTTTCATTTTTGGGTGAAATATCCCTTTAACTTTTCCATATCCATTACCATGCCAAACTCTCAGAGAGTTGTCAATACAGAACTCATTTCATCTAATGAGTGTTCACATAGTTCTTGCACTTATTGAATATTCATGAGAAAGAGTCTATGGCTCTCCCCTCAAAAGTCTCCCCTCAAAAGTTGAAACATGACATTTTTATTTGTTCAAAACAAAGACTATATCTAAAAAACCTTTTTAGTAATATAATAACATTAAAATGAATTAATCCAAATTAATTTTAAAGAGAAGTGGATACAGTGTTCTGACGTGTGTGATTGTTAGTTACATTTTTGAGAAAAAGCCTTTTTTGCACATTGCTGATGTTTAACACTTCTGGCGAAACTGGAATCAGCAAAGCTGCATAGTGCTTATTCAGAAAAGGGAATGACCAATAAATTACCTCTACATTAACATCTACTGATAGTGGCAAAAAGCGGATAATCAGGTTGAGATGTGGAGCTGCCATCAGTCGGTGGTGTGATTTGGAAAGGGAAGGAGGCCTCTGGCATGGCAGTGGCCTTCAAGGACAGGCTCCACCTGTTCCACAGGCAGGCCTAACACTGATGGATTATCTGCACGTGCCCTTCAGCTGTCAAAGCCTCAGTCATCAAACCGGATGCATCCAACACACCTCATCTTGCTTACAAACAGCTCTTCATACCAAAGCATGTTCTCCATCTGAGTTATTACAACACCTATAATCAGAGAGCAGGATTGTGCTGCATGTTACGGCCACTGAGCAGCTATTATTAATTTGGAAATAATGGGATGGCGTGAGATATGTTGGCTGAGCCCTGTTTGGAATCATGTCATTGGAATTCTATAAGACTAGAGAAATAAATGTTACACTCTTAAGGCCCAGATTTACTCGTGACAAAATTAATTTTCGTTCTTCATTTTAGGGTAAAAGTTCCAAATACATGACAAGCGATATACTGTTAGCAAACATCCAATCTAACCACACTGCTAAGAGGGACTTTTAGATACACAACACAAGAAAATTAAGAAAAAAGCAAGCATTTTTTAAATAAAGCATAAGAAATGTAGCCTGGTAATACCAGACTCTGCTACTTCACTTTGCTTCGTAGACAGAGTCTGGAATAGCATAATAGAGAAGTGTTTTCTCTCTCGCTAGGGGGTGATTTCTGAAGTTTAAAATCATTGGTTACCCGTAAGCCAATCAGATAAATTTATGTTATGCGCCGACACAGCCGCATCTAAACACAGACATCATGCATCGAACTCAAATCTATGATCGAACTTCCACTGTAAACCTGCTGTAAACACTTGATGATGCGAGCGAAATACCGGAGTGAACATGGCTGTAAACGACTTTTGCAGATTATGCGAAGTTAATCTACGCATCTACGGTACAATCACGTGTCTCGTTTCCCATTTCCGCGGTCGTTTCGGTTTTCGATTTCTCTATCCTACAATGTAAAACTCGGCGCTTAGCGGCTACGTCACGGCTCTCAGCCGCCCTCTGTTCGTTGATTGGGCCGGCTGTTTTCAGGCCGGTGGAAAACTGAAAGATAGGCTGCTATCTCAGACTGACTACAGGAGCGAAATGAAATTAGCGGAAGTAGGAAGTCTGACGTAGTCAGGCTATAAGAAATGCATCTGATCATAGAAAAAATATGTTTGCACGAGCTCTGCAATTCGGCACTTTAGTAAAGTCACATCACATTTATTTATATGTCACTTAGATTGATAAACAATAGATTGCTTAAAATCAAGTAGTTTTACTCTATTAAACATGAAATACAGTGTCAGTGTTTAATTTCATCAGAAGTACAACTTAATTTTCTACTGTAAAGCAGCTCTCTATGTGTGGATGTTTTCACTCCTTGACGGACTGAACAGGAGAAATAAAGCTTAAAAGTTTTCCACGTGAAAGTATAGGCGGAGCCTCTGCGCACAGCTACCTATTACATAATTGCCACAGAGTATCGGGGACAAAACCTTAATTTTTTATGTTTACCTAATGGGAAACTGAGCCAGCAAATCTTGAATAGTTTGCTTTCATCATCAATAATGCATTTTATTTGAGAGTGAATTTCCAAGTCTGTGTATTGAATATTAGAATCTTTGTTTTGCATTTGTACTGTTCTTGGAGAACTGTACAAATATGTAGGCTATACGGTCTCGTTGAAGCTTTGAAGAACAACAACCAATGGGGCCAAATTTCACTTGTGCATTAGCCGCTTTCCGACCAAGTAGTTACAGGAACTTAGTTATAGGAACTGTCCACTTCTAAACAGTTCTAAGAACTACTCTCCCCCAAACTCGGTTTTGCTGTTTGCGTTCGCACTGGCCAAGTGGCCATAGGAACTGGTAGGAGGGGTAAGGGAGTGACGTAAGCACGGCGGCGGCGCCACACAATAACAAACCAGCACGGAGGAGGCTATCGCAATGTTCCTGTTCTGCCTTGCCGGGACCTTATTAACGGAGTACGAACGGCGGCGTTTAAAGACTATGCTTGAGTTCTGTACAGAGAAACACAGAAGACGAAGGCTCCAGCGTAATATGATCTTAAGTAATATGATGGAAGAAGATAGAAGAGCAGAGCGCAAGAGGCAAACAAAACGGCGGGTAAGTTTAGCTAGCATTAGCAATTAGCTGGTTGAATGTGTTATGTTTGTCTTAAGTTATGAGTTAGCCTACATAGGCGAAGTGCAACAGACAGTGAAGAAAATGTGTTGACAGTGGGCGTGACTTATAAGTTAAACCAATCAACGTAGACCTAGGGAACTAAAAAAGTCCTCGCTCTAGACTAGGTACTGAAAGAGTTATAGGAACTACGGTCTGAGGAACTAAAAAATCCCCAACTTAGTCCGGTCGGAACACGCGAAAAAAAGGGTTATAGGAACGTTAGGTTCTAGGAACTGCAAAAGTCCCTCCGGTCGGAAAGCGGCTATTGATGTTTGCTTTGAAAGCCCTGCTCGAATGCATTCGAGATCAGAATGACACAAACACTGAAAGCCGGCTGTTTAGAGATAAAGAATTATGTCAAATTCAATTCAATGCATCTTCTGTCTATGTCAACAGATTGCTGTAATTGTTAGGCTGTTTTTACTGACTCCATTAAGTTAAAAAAAAAAACTGTTGCAGAAAATAATAATATAAATATAATAATTATAAAATGCCTATAAAGAAAACTAGAAAAAAGAAGAGAAGCAAAGATTGCTGCTAGATCGCTAAAATGGTTATTGCAGATGTATATGTATTCAAAATGGGTTAAAGTTATGTTACAAATAATACATCATACATCAGTCCGTCCATAGCCTAAGATCCAACAATGTACACATAAATTCATTTAATGTCGCTATTTCAATTCAGTTTGATTCAATTTGAAGCAACCCCTGGTGAAAATAAAGTATACTTTATTGTATTTGAAATATATTCCCTTTTTCAATAGTACATTGCAAATTTACTGACAAAAATCCGACTGTAGCTGCTCGCATGTCAGCCTGCCTGACAGACATTTCTGGCTGGATGAAGGACCACCACCTTCAACTAAACCTTGCGAAGACAGAGCTACTTGTGGTCTCAGCCAACCCAATACTTCATCACAACTTCACCATTCAGCTAAGTTCGTCATCCATAACTCCATCAATGTCAGCCAGGAACCTTGGAGTTGTGATTGATGATCAATTGAACTTCACAGACCACATTGCTAGAACTGCCCGGTCCTTCAGATTTGCCTTGTACAACATTAGGAGGATCAGGCGCTTCCTTAAGAGCATGTTACACAACTCCTTGTCCAAGCACTTGTTCTATCCAGACTGGACTATTGTAATGCTCTCCTGGCAGGTATTCCAGCTTGCACTATCAAACCTCTAGCCTGGTTAAAACCAGACCATTCTCAGTTATAACTGAGTTAGGGTCTGGCAAATTTTCAAAATAGCACACTTCAAGTTAACTAATCATTAACACACTTGAAGTATACTGATAATTAGTCTGGCTGCAATTATACTTAGCATATGTTTTTTTCCCAAGGGACAATACTGAGCAGAGGGACGGGGACGGGCACGGGGACGGGGACGATTTCATTTTTAATATAATCTGAAACATGAGCAGATGATGGACACTTTGGAAGGGAAAACTGGCGAAAAACGTTATTTTGGTGGTCAAAGAGCAACACCCCACTGACAAATGAGGTTTTATGAAAAAATAAATAGACTCATAGCCACTGACTTTTATTTCTCTTGTTTCATTTTGGAAGTTTTTGGCTGCATATATCACACCTTTTTGTGCTCTTCAAGATTCTGTTGCATGTTGCTTTAACCCCTTTTCTTGAGGGCTCTGATCGCATCCAAAGTTTGCAGTAGTTCTTGTCATACCAACTTCAAAAGTCTGTCAGTGCACAAGCTGAGTGCATGCTAACACAAGGAGAGCACACCATCAGAGCATGCTGGTCTACTGCCAGGAAGCAAGAGGCCTTTGATCGCAATATCTAAAGCTGTGCTTGTAAGACGATTGTCATTGCTGCAGGTGATGAAATACTACAAAACAACTCACACTACCAACGTTCTGTTGGTATAATATTGTTGCTCAATGACTTCAAACTTGTAATATTTCTCTGCATGATATCCTGATTCTCTGTTCATAAGTAAATAAACTAAAAATCAGCAATGTCAAGATTTTTCTGTCATGAGCACACCATGCTCTTTATAGGGGGGGGTGTCTACTCATGATGGAGGACGAGAGAGTGAGCAAGAGGGAGAGTTGAAGAAACACTGTACTGTAGAAAGAGAAATGGCTGTGAAACATTGCAAAAGAAAAAAGGTCAGAAGAATATCACTGGAAAAAGGTTGTTAATATCAGCCATTTTGATTTCAGGGTTTTTGAAACCAGTTGTGTGCCTTATAATGGCGATTGGGGTTTGTGATGGCAAGGATTTATACCAAATTCTGGGTTTGTTTTGATCTACCAATCCTGATAGGAATTTAATGGCAAATATATTAAAGCCCAAATCTCCAACATTTCGGAAATGGGTGTTTCAGTTTCACAAATAGCCCATTTCAGTCATTATGAGCTCAATTTGAACAAAGCACTAATCTAAAACAGCTCCAGAGTACATGAATAACCTTGCAGTGTCGAGAGTTTGTTCGTAAACGACAGTAATTTCAGAGAATTGCTGGCAACATGACACTAAAGTAGAGAAATGCATTTGTTTACCTTCAGACACTTTCATATTGGAGATGTGGCTCATTTTATAAATGAGATGCTCACTGAGCTGGGCCTGTGGGCTAATTTCTGCAGCCAAGTTTTGCTTCCCCGTGGAGGTCTACAGCATATGTCCCACCCCTTTGCTTCTCTTAAGCAACTATATAAATGTGCACATCTACGGGATTCAGAAAGTGCATCAATTTAAACTGCAGGCTCTCTGAGGTAGCATTACTCTGGGCCTCAGTATAGGAGAAAAGTGCTTCTTTTCTGGGTTATGAAAATGCCTCCACAGCTATTTTGAAAGAAGCTTACTTGAAGAGTTTACTAGGGGTCAATCACATTGGCCTTTCCTTCCGTTTACGAGTCCTAAGATGGGAAAACAGTATAATAATAGTAACCATGCATAGCAAAACTTCAGTCCTGCCCTGTTTAAACCAGTAATGAAGAGCAGAGACAAGATGCCTTAATTAAAGTAGGAGTAATTGAAATGAGGGTGAACCAGAAACAGCGCTTTAAAATGCTTCGTTTACACTTTTAAAAGAAGAGGTTGCTCTTTTATAATTACACAGTTAATGGATCTGAGATTATTAACATGCATATACTGCCAAAGGGAGCAGTATTTATAGTAAATAATAATGGCCAACAAAATATATCTCACTGTAAAATTCAGGAGGGAATGAGGATGATAGACCCTGGTGCCTGAGGGTTACAATTTCCAAAACATATGTGAATAATTTGGCATCAGTTCAGTGCTGATGTGATTTGATAACACAGGTAACAGCTGAGTTCTGAATGGATATGAAATGTTATCTGCTGCATGTACAAGGCCTTGGTCATGATCCAACCACAGGTAAAACAGAGACGCTTGGCTTTCACACTGTGAGGGAGAAATTAGTTTACATCTGGGAAAAGCAAGCTTACATTTATTTTAGGAAAGGCTTGTTAATAATGAAATCTTCATGACATCTTTCCAAAATCTCTATTATGCCCTGGTATTTTTTTAACTAAACAAACAAGTGACTGAATGATTTGATGTCAGTGTAATAAAGATATCACTTTCAGCTTATAAATTAGATTCCTTGGGGAATAATTCACAAATTAATTATGATCTATTCTGATGTTACTGATAATAATGACATTTTCGGCAACACTTCATTTTGATAGTCCAATCTATTTGACAATCTATAAGTACTTATGCTTTACTACTGCTCTCTGTGTATAATCCCCAATTTTTTTAAACATGTTTTACATCAGCACACTCTTCTCTTAAAGGGGTGGTTGATTATGATTTCACTTTTCTAACTTTAGTTAGTGTGTAATGTTGCTGTTTGAGCGTAAACAGAATCTGCAAAGTTACAATGCTCAAAGTTCAAAGCAAAGGGAGATATTTGCTTTTAACACTAGAACTACCAAGGCGGTCATTTTGACCGTTTTTAAATTTTACAGTGTAATAACTTTGTTAAAATAAAATTAATGTGGCTGTAGGACTCTGACTTTTCCTAAATATGTGTATATTTTATTCTGACACTGTTATTTTATTAAAATCACAAAACACAAAACAGTTCTGACTATTTCTACCTAGAATGGCCATGGCGGTCATTTTGACCGCACGCACGCATTATAGATATCATAAGTCCGCTACATTTCCCGCCATCAACGCGCACATATTGTTCAAGAAGTGCACAAATGAGCAAGTTTCTCAGAGGGACTTCATCACGCGACTGGCAAGCGAACTTCGCTCCGACCACGTGAAATCAAAAGCCACACAACTGGTGGTGCGAGTCTGCGAGAGCCATGACCTGGGCAGGAGCAGCAGCTGATGGAGAGAACGAGGCAGTGCCAAGTAAGATCAAATAAAACGAATCGGTTACCTAACGTAACCTCGGTTCTCTCTAGATGAGGGAACGAGTATTGCGTAAGCTAGCTTACGCTACGGGAAAGATTCATCTTTTCTGAGAAATTGAAGCCAAAAAATTATCCTATAATTTTGTATCCATTGTCAACGCAGTTCAACTGCAGCAGAGCATGAGCGGGCTAACTAGCAGCTCATTGGCTCGCTCACAGGGAACTGCTTAAGCCTATGAGGAGACGCGATTGAACTCTCGTCCAATGAGAGTCGACATGCTCTCATTGCGTCATAGCCCGCCTAAGCGGGCGTGGTCAGAGAGTATAATACTGGCGTCGTAGGCTGAAACTCTGGTTTTCATAGAATGAAGCGAGAAACGCTAGTAGCACAAGCACGGCCAGGAACGCAATACTCGTTCCCTCATCTAGAGAGAACCGAGGTTACGTTAGGTAACCGATTCGTTCTCTTACGAGAGGTTCTCTCGTATTGCGTAAGCTAGCTTACGCTACGGGAACACCTGGTCAACGCCGTGCGTGCTAAGCATCCACTTACAAGTCCCAGGGGAGACCCGGGGAAACCCTTGATAGTGGGACTGAACATATGTACATGAGACAGGGCCAGCAGAGCGGGCCGGTGATTGTGTAGTACTAAGCACTTGATAAGAGAGACAGAGCGGGAACCGGTCTGTGTAAATAACTCTTTTTAGTGCAGCTCACCAGAGAATCTGTAACATACTAGATAGCTAGTAGTTTAGCCTGCAAGGCGGGAACTTCGAGATTGTAAAATCTGACAAAGGTGGAAGGGGAAGACCATCCTGCTGCCACACAAATGTCGTGAATGGAAATTCCGCTGGACCATGCCCACGATGAGGCCATGCCTCTAGTGGAATGAGCCCTAATGCCCAGAGGGCATGGCAGGTCTTTCGACGCGTATGCGGCTGCAATGGCATCAACTATCCATCTGGATAGTGTCTGTTTCGAGGCGGCCAACCCTTTGGTGCGCCCACCAAACGAAACAAACAGCTGCTCAGATCGTCTGACCGGAGCAGTGCGGGAAACGTATAATCTCAGGGCCCTGACCGGACACAGGAGATTAGAGTCAGATTCGTTATCGGATGCAGGCAGAGCCGATAAGGAAATAACTTGTGCCCTGAATGGGGTACCAATCGCTTTTGGGACATAACCATGTCTAGGTTTGAGAACGACTAAGGAGTCATTGGGCCCAAACTCAAGACAGGAAGCGCTAGTTGACAGCGCGTGAAGGTCTCCCACACGTTTTACTGATGCGAGCGCAAGCAGAAAAACGGCTTTGAACGAGAGGTATTTGAGGTCCACGGTGTTTAGTGGTTCGAATGGGGGGGCTTTCATAGCTTCGAGAACTATGGAAAGATCCCAAATTGGCACCGAAGGGGGGCGTGAGGGGTTCATCCTTCTAGCTCCCCTGAGGAAGCGGATGACCAAACCGTCTTTGCCCAGTGACTGGCCGCGCCGGGGTTCAACGAACGCTGCGACGGCTGCCACATACACCTTGAGAGTGGACGGGGACCTGCCCTTGTCCAGCATCTCTTGGAGAAAACTTAGCAAGGAAGGAACCTCGCATGACCGTGGGTCCAAATTTCTGTCGGTGCACCATTTTGAGAACACAGACCATTTAGACGCATAGAGCCTTCTCGTAGAGGCCGCTCTAGCCTGCATGATCGTGTTTAACACTCCCTCTGGCAAAGCAACGGGTAGTTGTTGATCACCCACGCGTGTAGCGCCCAGCGCTCTGGGTGGGGGTGCCAGATCGTGCCGCGAGCTTGAGAGAGGAGATCTGCTCTGACTGGAATGGGCCACGGGGCTGTCTGTGACAGCTGAGTGAGCTCCGGAAACCAAGTCTGACCCTCCCAGCGCGGTGCTATGAGAAGCACCGAGTGGCGTGTTTCCCTGATTCTCTGAAGCACCTGTGGTAGCAGAGAAACCGGAGGAAATGCATAAAGCGGGCGGCTGGGCCATGTCTGGGCTAGCGCGTCGTCGCTCTTCGAGAAAAATATTGGGCACTGGGTGTTCTCTTCTGAGGCGAAGAGGTCCACCTCTGCTCTGCCGAATATTCGCCACAGCTTTTGGACTGTAAGAGTGTGCAGGGACCATTCCCCGGGGGGAATGGGGTTCCTGGACAGACTGTCTGGACCGTCGTTCAGATGGCCCGGCACGTGCGTCGCTCTGAGCGATAGCAGGTGACACTGCGACCAAACTAATATGCGTTCTGTCAGTCTGAAAAGATTTCTGGATCTGACTCCGCCCTGACGGTTTAGGTAGGAGACCACGGCTATATTGTCCGAACGGATCAGCACGTGGTGACCGTGAACGCGCGGGAGAAAACGCATGAGCGCGTTCTCGACCGCTAACATCTCCAAACAGTTTATGTGAAGGAGGCTCTCTTGAGCTGACCAGGGACCGAAGGCCGGTGAGCCCTCGCAGACCGCACCCCAACCCGTGTTGGATGCGTCTGTCGAGATGACTTTTCGGCGAGAACAAGTCCCCATGGAAACGCCCCGCTGAAACCATTCTGTCACGGTCCATGGTTGCAGAGCTATAATACAGGTCTGCGTTACCTTTATTAGCTGGCAGCCCGTGGTCCACGCACGGTGAGACACACGGCTCTTCAACCAGAGCTGAAGCGGGCGCATGCGCAGTAACCCCAGTTGGAGCACCGCGGAGGCTGAGGCCATATAGCCCAACGCCTTCTGAAAAGTTTTCAGAGGTGTGAGTCTGTTCATCTGAAAAGATGCGGCGAGACGCTGAACACGGCGCGCGCGCTGTGTTGACAGACGAGCCGTCATCGTGACCGAGTCTAGCTCTATACCCAAGAAGGAAATAGTCTGACTGGGTTGAAGTGCGCTCTTTGTCCAGTTGACAGAGAGGCCCAAAGCTTTCAGATGGTCGAGGAGAACTGTACGATGAGACAGTATCTCCCTCTGTGATTGTGCCAAAATCAGCCAGTCGTCCAAATAGTTCAGTATTCGCAGCCCCTGACTCCGCAGGGGGGCGAGCGCCGCATCCATGCACTTCGTGAACGTACGAGGTGCTAAGGATAGGCCGAACGGAAGGACTGTGTATTGATAAACCTGGCCTTCGAAGGCGAAACGTAAGAATGGCCTGTGAAGGGGATTTATCTGAATCTGAAAATAAGCATCTTTCAGATCTAGTGAAATGAACCAGTCCCCCTGGCGCACGTGCGCGAGGAGTTTTCTGATAGTGAGCATTTTGAACGGTCTCTTCATGAGAGCTTTGTTCAGCACTCTGAGGTCTAATATTGGTCTGAGGCCGCCGTCTTTCTTTGGAACAAGAAAATAGCGGCTGTAAAACCCCGACTCGCTCATAGACAGAGGCACTCTCTCTATAGCCCTTTTGCACAATAGTTTTGCTATCTCTGAACGGAGCAGCGTCGCCGCTTCTAGGTTCACAGTAGTTTCTAGCCGCGCTCGAAAGCTTGGAGGGCGGCGGCGAAACTGTAAGCGATAGCCCAGCCTTATTGTGTTTAGCACCCACTGGGAAATTCCCGTAATAGCTTCCCACGCTTTGCAGCGCAATGCTAGGGGGTGAATGGCTACCCGGTCCTCGTCGCTGCACATGGCGGGCTGTGTGCGCGCGCTCATATTGTTTATAACAACGGGACTTACACTCAGAGAGGAGTTTATGGGCCGTGTAACAGAGTGAACAGAGGGGGGAAGCGCGCACGGGTTCGTGGGCGCTTTTATGTACTCTGAAACTCGAGCGGATTGGGGCCGCTTTATGAGAGTGTGCTCTGTGTGGGACACGGGAACAGACGTGCTTTTGTGTATGAGTGAACACAGTGTTGTGGGCACATTTATTACACAAGGTGTCTTTTTGCTCTTTTTGAGATTTATTTGGGTCGCCGTGAAAACGGCGTTTGTGCTCATGCAAGCGGGAAAGGAAACCGGCTTGGTAATGGCGGGATACACTACTGCAGTAGCCGCGTGCGCGGGGACTAGCAGAGGGCGGTATTTTGACGGCGGTCCGGCCGCAGCGGGAGAGCGCCGTCTTTTTCTCAGCTGTGCTAGGCAGACTTCGAGTGATCAGGTTTCGGCGTGATCCTAGGCCGCGGCCCCCGAGGCGGCGGCGGTCTGTGGCGGCTGTCAGAGCGAGAGCGAGGGCGGCCGCCCTGGCGTCGCTGCGAAGTCTGGCTGTGCTGAGCTGGGCGCTGAGGTGGGGCTCGTGCAGGAGGCTGGTCACGTGAGCGGCCTGCAGAGGAGCTAGCGCGACGAGGCAGGAAGAGGTTCATGGCCTGGGAAGCTTTCTGAACTTCGGAGAAACGGTCAACAATACCTGTGACGGCAGATCCGAAGAGGCCGGATGGAGAGAGCGGGGCATTTAGAAAAGCGGCGCGCTCAGAATCTCCCATGTCGGCGAGTGTGAGCCACAAATGTCTTTCAGACACACAAATGGCGGCCATACATTTCCCCAGGGCTTGAGCGGCAGATTTTGTAGCGCGAAGGGCGAGGTCCGTGGCGCTCCTCAAATCCGCGACTTTAGGGGGATCTCTTCCGTTCTCATCCCATTCGCGGAGTATGTCACCCTGTAGAATCTGTAAAACAGACATGGAGTGCAATGCAGAGGCTGCTTGACCGGCGGCTGAATAAGCGCGGGTATGAAAACTCGAAGTCGCTCTGCAGGCTTTAGAGGGAAGCACAGGTGATGAACGCCATCTCGCGGAGGGCGGGCACAAGTGTGCAGCGACCAGGTCCTCTACAGGGGGAATGGAGAGATAGCCCTTCTCAGCGGCTCCGTCCACAACGCGAAGCGGGGTGGAAGAATCAGAGCGAGTTCTGGCAGAGAGCGGGGCATTCCAGGACTTAGAGAGCTCCGCGTGTAGTTCAGGGAGGAAGGGCGCGGCCCGCTTGGTGGCGGGAGTCGAACGCTGGCGGAAGTAACTGCCGTCCATGCGGTTGGTGGTCTGCTCGGGGGGAGGGGACCACTCGAGCCCGAGGCGTTCGACGGCCTGAGACAGGAGGCGCATTAATTCGTCCTCGATGCCCGCGCGGGTCGCGGTGGATTCACGGGCCGAAGAAGCGCGAGAACCGGACCATTCCTCACTGTCTGAAGCGAGAAGCGAACATGTCTCCTTAATGTCCGCGGCGTCCTCGGAGGCAACAGAGCGGCCACTCGGCGGCAGCTGTATGTCCGGTAGCGGCGGAGATGGAGAGCGGGAGGCGACGGGCTCCGGCGGAATGAACGCTTCAAGCTGGGGTTCCGGCGGCCTCTGTGAGCGGCGTTTCTTCTTCCGCGGCGAAGTCAGAGGCGGCGCGGAAGCTTCTTTTACGGCCTGAAGTCGAGCCCGCAGGGTCGACAGCGGCATACTCTCGCAGAGCTCGCAGCCGCCATCAGCGAGGGCGAGCTCGGCGTGCTCCAATCCGAGACAGAGAGCACAGATGACATGGCGGTCTCCAGTCTCGAGGGGAGCGCGGCAAGAACCGCAGGAAATGGTACGAGACATCTTGAAAAAGACGCTCGGCTCTTTTAGTAATAAGGATACAGTAAAATGCAAGAGAGAAAAAAGGATATATTCCGTCGGATGGCGGTAGCTTGCAGGACGGCTGAAGGTGGCGAAGACGGCCGGCTTCTTCAGTCTCCTAGATGCTCGCTAAGTTGCCTTGTCGACGACGGCGGCTTCTCTCAAGATCAGCAGATGCGTGTAGCCTCGCTGAAGAGATGAAAATCAGAGTTTCAGCCTACGACGCCAGTATTATACTCTCTGACCACGCCCGCTTAGGCGGGCTATGACGCAATGAGAGCATGTCGACTCTCATTGGACGAGAGTTCAATCGCGTCTCCTCATAGGCTTAAGCAGTTCCCTGTGAGCGAGCCAATGAGCTGCTAGTTAGCCCGCTCATGCTCTGCTGCAGTTGAACTGCGTTGACAATGGATACAAAATTATAGGATAATTTTTTGGCTTCAATTTCTCAGAAAAGATGAATCTTTCCCGTAGCGTAAGCTAGCTTACGCAATACGAGAGAACCTCTCGTAAGAGAACCCAAGGAGACATGTGCCCAATGTCACAAAGTAGCCTATAGTGTGTGGGAACTGCACACGAAATGCGGTGTTTGTGTGGACTGCGTACGCGTTAGTGAATGATGCGGGTTTTTTTGTGCCGTTCAAATTAGCCCTTTATTATTACCTATCGTAACATTGTATATCCATTTATTTTTAGATTTTGTATTGATTATTGAACTTATTTACAAACAGGGCTGTACTAAACGGTATGAAGCTTTGACGTTTCCTAACTTTTTTTGCATGTCTATTCACGTGGTGAGTGTGGTGAAAAATTTATTTTTGACGCAAAATTTTCCTTACATTTCCTTAGACCTGTCGGGGCAATCTTTCCTTTGTGCTTGTTTTAAGTGCGATGACGTTATAACATGACGACAGGAATTAAAAGCATCATTGGAAAACTTAAAGAGAAAGGTTCAAATGTAGATATGACATGACGAAAATTATGTTCAGTACGGCCATATGACCGTCAAAGTATGAACGGTCAGAATGACCGCTGTGGTCGTTCTAGTAGTTATGGAATTCCGGTAGTTCTAGTGTTAAAGAAATTGCTTTTTATGGACTACAACAAATGGCTGGTAGGGACTACACAACATTCCTCCCGGGTTAGTGACATCACCAACCCTAGAATTTACATAAATCCCTGATCACGATTTATAGATTATCAGAATATGCTAATATGCTAATCAATGACTAGAAGATAACTACACATCAGCAACATAAATTCATCAACTAACCATGTAGAAATGTCCTGTTGCATTCTACATCTTCTTGAGTCTCTCCATCATCTGACTCCGGTTTGAACATAAAAGGCTAAAAGTTGTAGAAATTTTCAGCGCATGTCTGTGTAGGGCTGATGGGAATTGATTCCAAAAATAATCGATTCCTCGATTCCGAGGCGTTGGGCATTAAGGGGAATCGACTCCTCTTTAAGATTTTTTTTTCAACACAAACTGCGGCTGGTAGCCGATTTCATTTGTCAACACAATCAGGTCAACTGTAAAGAATTAAAGTTCAGACTAAATAAATGGATCCAGTCGTGACACAGAGTATGGTTAAGGGTAGGATGATTATTTCAGCATTGAGTATGCAATCAGCACAATGACTGACCCAATAAAATCTTAAGATTTGGTTGCTGAAGGTAAATGAAGGTAAGACGTGACAATGTTAGACACGGTGTTGGTATTTAAAAAAAATAAATCGAAAACAACAGTGAGGAATCGATTCTCTCGATTCCAGCAAGAAAAATCTGGAATCGAACAGCCCTAAAGTCTGTGAGGTAAAATGACACAAGCTGTTGAAGCTCTATCCTCTGTGCCCAGCAGCAGCTCATTTGCATTTAAAGGAACAGACACAAAACCGCGCGCACCCTCAAAAAGGGACAACTTTAACATTCTATATAAAAATATCTGTGATTTATTTTGAGCTAAAACTTCACATACACACTCTGGGGACATCAAAGACATTTTACATCTTGTGAAAAGGGCATTATACTACCCCGTTAACCGTATGTAACAAAAAAAGGATTGCAGCAGCATGCATATGTGAGAGGCTAAAAGGTTTGAGTGCTGTTGTGATAGTGAGAGTTAAGTACAGCCTATTAGTGAGGTTTGTGCTAATGCAAACTCTTACAACTAAAAGGCTCTTCAGTACTTCTTTGCTGCACCTTATAGGTGTAGAAATAATTTAGCTGTATAGGGTTCTTAATTTGTTCTTTAAAAATTAAAAAACTTTTATCTGTATCTGTAGGCTCTTCAGATACTTTAAAAGGGTCATCATAACATGGATGTTTTTATTATTTTAACATTTTAATGGGTTCACTTATAATAGTTAAATAAGTTTTTTGCACAAAAAAAACAAATATATATGCTAAAAAACATCATTTTGAACCCTCATTATGACCCTCTGAATAAAATTATCAGTTTTAAAGGCTTGTCAGTAAATGGCCACTATGATTGGCTAATGTCAGTCATTGCAAAGGAAACAGTATCAATGCCTACTCACTATTGCACACAAGTGTTTTGTCAATTATAGACTAAACCATCCACTTGTTCCTGATGCTGAAATCCTTTTGAAGTCTGTTCAAAGACGCAAATGAGCTGTTTTAACTGGACACGTCAAAGCGAACGTTCTTTCACTTGCCCAGTATCCAATGTAGACAGGGTCAGTGATTTTAATGAGTTCGGGATGCAACACTTTTACATCCAGTGTAGGCAAATATCAGCTGTTAAATTCCCCCTTTGGTGGAAATCAAGATCCCTTTCGAGGGAATCCGCACTGCGTAGATGTCGACACTTTGGGGAACGCTCCCCAGCATAGCGCCTCTGAAGCATGAATGAAACTAAGCCAATCGTGATTGGTGTTGTGTCATAACGTAACGTGTGACGGCATACACGGAAGCTATAAAGGGACGCCGGCACACAACAGAGTTAGCTTTCTGTTCTTCAGCAAGCGCTCTCTGTCGTCTATTGTCTTATTTGGTGAAGTCAAGAATACAAGCGGTGTGTGTATCCCTGCCCTCGTTACATCACGGGTGGGGACACACCAATTGTGTGTGCATTGTTTGGGAGCGTAAACTCCCAGCTGGTAAAGGAGGCCATAGAGCGTGTTCCTACGCTGGACAGGGAGTCCGGGTTTTAGGGTTGGAGGGTTGCGTCCAATTTTAGATCTGAGGCACTTGAATCGGTATCTGAGGAGATACAGGTTCAAGATGCTCACTATTCCCACCATCATGAGTCAGATCAAATCCGAGGATTGGTTCCCTCGAGCTGCGTTAAAACGCTGCGGGAACGCCCCTGCGTGAGTGTGTCATGAAGCATGTATGGAATCAGTCCAATGGCGTAACGTCATAGGTGGGTGGCGTCACCAATCAGGAAACTATAAAGCACCCCTGAATCACAACAGTGCTAGCTTCTGTGCCTTCAGATAGCACTCTGGGTGAATCATTGTCTGAAAGTGTTTTTGTCTGTCCTTAGTTGAATCTAGGCAGGAGTTTTTTCACATATCAATATATTAAAAAAAAAACTATATAAATGGCGTGCAAGCAGATCGCTCTTCGAGGACAGCGGTTCGGTTCGTACTCCCTGGTTCGGTTCGGGCTCGGGTCCCGCTTCTGCTGAGGCAGAGCGGTGACTTCAGTCGAGGGATTCGCAAATGGATCTGACAGAGGGGTTTGAAACGGGCCCAGCCCTATCTCAGCCTTCACCTGTCAGATCTAGTGCCTCGGTTCAGGGTTTGTAAGCACGCTCTGCAGTTTCTCCCACCCAGGGTGAGGTCCCGGCCCCGGTACCCCGGTTCTGAGGAACTGAATGTTGTTAGTATTGGTACAGGAGATACTGAGGACTCTCCTGCATGTGAGGAGCTAGTGGATGTGCTCACTCGTGCTGTAGAGAAATTAAGCATAGAGTGGCCAACAGACAAACAGAAAAGGCAGAAAAGCTAACTTGATGAACGCTTTCTGCCATCCCGTATGCAACCTTGCAGTTTTTTCCAGACATTCACACCGAGGTGTCGAAGTCCTGGAAAAGACCGGTATCATACCATATATTTAGTCCACAAACATCCACATATTCAAGCATTGTTGGGACCAAACAAATGGTTATGGAGCAATACCTAAGGCTGAAGAGAAGCTTGAGAGTCATCTCTCTCCCGATTCAGCATTATCCTTTTAAGCACCGGCATTACCCTCCAACACCTCGGCTTTGTTGGGTAAAGCATATTCGGCGGCGGGTCAGGCCGTGGCTTGCCTGCACACAATGTCCATTCTTTAGGCATACCAGGCCGACCTGTTGAAAGACATGAGCGAGAGTGAGGAGGTATAAGAGTAATTCAAGAAAAAACCTTCCTTCTTGAGGCCCCGCTTTCCCCTGCTGGCCTATTCGGTGACTCAGTAAATTCGGTCATCGATAGGTTTCAGGAAGAAAAGAAAGCAGGCGGCGGTGTTCCAGAAATTCCTGCCACTCCGCGTTCATGTCTCAGGGACTGCTGGGCGGGAGCAGTCCCAGCTGTCGACCAGCTCCTCACACCGGGCGCAGCAAAAACAGTCTATCGCGTTTCGCGATCCCCCACAGAAAGAATTGGACGTGGCGCGGCGCTTTCAGGCGAAGTCTTCCAGGAGCAAAACTGATCTGAGGAAAGTTATTGTTGCTAAGAAGGCTTCGTCTAAGAAGCTGCTGAGGGTAGTCCCCACCGAGAGAAAACTGAGTTCACCGCATTACACGGTGCCCGTTCTCTCTCTGTGCCAATATGGTGTTGCAAATCTCACAATATCCAAATGAGATGTCTTTTTTTACCTTTTTTTTTTTTAACCTATTATGCTTTTTCACTTTTTCAACTTTAGTTAGTATGTAATGTTGCTGTTTGAGCATAAAAAAATCAAGTTTAAAAAGTCCACTTCAAAGGGATATTTTTTATTTACCAGAAGTTACTTTTCAAGAACTACAACGAACAGCTCGTTTGGACTACAACGTGTTTTAGCCGGGCTAAAAGGGGGGGGGGGGATAAAAGATCATGAATTTCAAACCTGAACCAAACAAATTTTTATTCAAAGATCAGTCTGACACAAAAAAACAACATTAAAATCATGAACTCAAATGTCATTGTTCATTGTCGAAGTATTGCCGGAAAATTTTTTTCACAGTGCTGCGACAAATCAATCACTCCTTTAGCCTACGACTGGCTGCCTGCACTTTCACTGAGCTCACGGCTGCTGCAACTTGCGCTCTCTTCATCTTGGCCTACTCTATAAAACAAAAAGGTGACAAAAAGGTTGTTTTGTCTTTGCGCATATAGATTAATTAGATAAATGAATAGATATAATTAAACTTTCAATTCAAACTATCATATATAGCCTATACCTAGGAATAGGTTGTGGAGGGCTGACGTCATCAGCATATTTCGCGGAGGTTTTCACTGCTGCCAGCACTCCCATCTTTCCCAGGATGTATTTATGGAACTCTGCACAATTCATCACCAAATTCATTTTTAATTTGATTTCGCTGCGGACCAGTTTAAATTAGCACCTGTTTTTCACATCGGTACAGGCACCTTTCATAATTGAAAACACCCGTTCTGAGTGTGCATTGCTCACGGGGATGCTCAAAATGAAAGACAGTAGCTTAGTATACTGTGGGAACGCAGACCTGCTCCTGAGTGCTTGGCCCCAAAGCTCACCCACAGGGTGACTGTGTATCTCCAGATGAGGCTATATCCAGTGGTGGAAAGAGTACTGAAAAAGCATACTCAAGTAAAAGTACTGTTACTTGTCAAAAAATGTAGTGAGAGTAGAGCAAAAGTACCTGTCCTAAATACTACTCAAAGTAGGAGTAAAAAGTATCCCTTTTAAAAGTACTCAAGAGTAGTGAGTAGTGAGTATTATGCTATGAATGTTATACTTTATACCCTGCAAATTGAAAATGTAGCTTACTCTTTTATCACAGATTCATAGGGGAAAAAAAGAAACAGTATTTCAATATTTCTCCAACAGTTTTATTTTTGACTGCTAGCACTAAAAATACAGCCATGTAATATTTGAGAAAGCAACCAATAATCTGGCAACATTTATGACAACCATTCTGTAGAGGTTTTCTTGCAGATTAATTGAAAAAGGTTGCAAAGCGTTGTACATTAACAATTTAAGTCAACAGAAAGGAGGTTAATGCGTTTATATGCTAAACGAAATTGATGTAAGGGACAAAAATCTAGCAGTGATGATAAGTTAATGCCTAATGCACTTTGAAGCCCGGTAAACAAACTAAATTAAGTTTTTCGAGCAGATGGCATCGCAAGCTCGTGCAGTGCTGCTAACAGAATACATAGCCTACCATTTGTGGGTGTATTAGAAAATGTAACATTCTGCAGTTTATATTTAGTAATTGTTTAGGCAGGTTCATGATTTCAGTCATCATACAGTAACCAGCAACAATTATAAAGCGTGCGTGCCTTTACTCTAGGCTGTTTGCTATCATGGTTGCTATGATCGCGTCATCAAAAACACCATGCATTGTCCGGTAAAATTTATTCGATCTGTGTCGATCACAGTGCTTTTTTGGCTATTTTTGGCAGAATAATTTTGGTTGTCAAACATTCACACGCATAATAAACCCATACATGAACAAATTTGCGCATTACCACTCTTCCTCCAAGATTAAAATAAATTGGCGCCAGGTGTCTCGAAGTCTGTCGATGCTGGTTTGATGCAAAGTTTTCCGCGCGCGATTTGATTTGACGGGAATCACGCATGGAGTCACATGACTTATTATAAAAATAAATATTAATATAAATGTAGCGACGGCAGGTTCAGGGAAAATAGCGCAGTAAAAGTACCGATACAGCACTTAAAATGTACTCAAGTAAAAGTAAAAGTACACTGTTTTTAAACTACTTAAAAAAGTACAATTCCTAAAAAAAACTACTCAATTACAGTAACGAGAGTATTTGTAATTCGTTACTTTACACCACTTGCTATATCTCTTTCAGAACACAGCTCTCATTGTAGAGCTCATCCAGGTCAAGCTCATCCTCCATCTGAAGAGCGGATACAGCTGTGGTTAATTTCTGGTAGCTGATTTCTTGCTTTTCCTTGAGATTGAAACACTGGATATTGAACAGGTACCCAGTTTCGGAGAAGTTTAACCATTTCTCAAGGTATTGCTCTGCGGTATCATAGAAATTCGTGAATTCTCTCTTGAGCCTGTCAACCCTAAGATTAACGGAGGACAGGAGGACACGCTCAACTTTTGCTCTGAAAAAAGCATATTTTTTTACGCTGCTGGAGTTTGTTTCGGAGGCCGCTCATCAGCGCATACACTTCAACTGAGGTGAGACTGTCACTCTCAAGACTCAGCACAGCACCAGTGAAAATCTATAAAGTATTTTGCAAGAAGAGAGTGACCTCCAGCTCGCTACATTCGTCTTCCTCTCCATGCTCGTTACCCCGGAGCACATCCCAGAGGACACGGGTGCACTCCTCCTGTCCCAGCGACAAAAAGGAGCTCCGCACAGCTGGCCAGGTGTTGACAAGTCTGTCAATTGCAGGGAGCAGACTCAACCAGCGTGTAGGGACATGGCACAACAATGTATGGTACTCCATGTCAACAAATTCGAACATTCTTCTTCGAACCCAACTTCTGAAATGGTTCAATGGTTTTATCACAATCGTCTCAACATCTGCATTGCTGGCACGTTTTACTGCATTGTGTAAAATGTGAGCTGGGCAGTTTGCGGGCAGGATCTTGCTGTTGATTTTTTATTTTTATTTTTTTTTTGTGATAAATTGAGTGTTTTCTGACGTAATTCACTGCCGCATTGTCAGCCGAGTAGTTTTTGTGCAACCGCAGCTGACAAGTTTAGCTATAGCCGAATCAGAGTACAGTTTTGGTGTTAACTCATCGCACAGTCAAGCGATCTGTATGATTGTTGGTGGGCCACACAGTGGAACACGGAGGTCAGCTCAGCAGCAGCTATTTTATTATACATGGAATCATCCTACTTCTTAAAAAAGGACGAGACCAACGTGTTGGTCTGTACCATCGCAGTGTTGGCACAGTGTAGTTTGCTGCCAGCATGCAGCCTAACATCTGCCTCCCCTCCGTAAGAAACACCAAACTCTTTCCTACACACTTTGCAGAACGCTTTACTTTTACTTTCATCGCTTAAGGCTGTGGCAATCCATGGATACTTCCCCACCCACTCCTCCCGGTACCTGCAGAGACGTTTTTGCTTTTTAGCGGCGGGTTGAGATTCCGGTACACCAGCCATCTCAATGAAACGAATGAATGAAAATTAGCTTATCAGTGCATATCTAAATTCGCTCCTACGGTATCTTTGTAGAACGGGACGGGACGTCTGGTCACCCTACTCAGGACACGCAGAGCTGTCGGTGTTAAGGCAATTGGTGTTTTTGTTTTCGGCACGCGCGCTGTACGCAGTAAACCAATCACTACAGACTGAGTTGTCTGGCCAATCAGAACAGAGTCGCTCGCGGAAAGGAGAGATTTAGAGAGATTGATTCATTTGGCGAGTCGTTTGAGAATCATCGAAAATCTGGTGATGTGCAAATGTATATATTATGAGAAAATTAAAAGTTTTGACGTTTGATGCATGTAGACCTGTTGTAGGAGACTCCAAAACAACATTAGGAAACTTTCAAAAATCCATGAAAGGGGCCCTTCTAAAATTGCAATAGACGTGACGGACTATAATGCGTTAAGAGCTCGCTCAAGTACAGGGGAGCTAAACCATTTAGTGCTTTGCAAGTAATCAGCAATATTTTAAAATGTATACAATGTTTTATAGGGAGCCAATGCAGTGTTGACAGAACTGGGCTAATATGGTCATACATCCTAGTTCTGGTAAGAACTCCAGCTGCTGCGTTTTGGACCAGCAGTAGTTTGTTTATTTGTTTTTCCTAACTAACTGACGACAAAGACTTGACAGAGCAGCCATCAAGTGTTAGACAGTATTCTAGGTTAGTATGTGAGGACGTTTTTTGTCCAATAATTAGAATCTCTGTTTTTTCAACAACAAAAAACAAAAAAACAAGCACAGATGGCAGGTTAAAAGGCTAGCGAGATACTAGCATGTTGTGCTAGCGATAATGATTTAGATAAAAGCTAGCGATGTCAGATTAATGTGATAGGCAATATTAGACAATACCTTATGTTGATGAATAAGTTAAATTTATAACCCCAATGTTTATCTGTGTGCTGCACATTTCACTTGAGAACAGCATTCAGAGCCACAATACAGGCTATGCACAAAAGCTCCTTCTGAAATTGATATAGTGTTTACTGTAGCTTGTAAGCTCTTGCTTTTGTAAGGCTGTTCACCGCTCCTTTGGAAAATTAACCATGGTTTTGTGATTGATTACTGTTTGTATTACATAGTTTTCTGACAAATATTATGATTAAATGGTGTATAACATAATATCTAAAATGTATAAGAAAATTACAAAAAACAAACATATCACTCTGAAACATCCTGTGAAATCCGTTCTGGACGATCCTCTTGTTTGTTAACATTCTTAAGTCTGAATCAGGCTTGAATTGTATGGTAAGGGTTATGGTAAGGGGCATGACATTTCCTGAACACGCTAAGCACTGCCAATCACAACACACTGGACCAGATAACCAATCACAGCACATTTTGTATTTCGGTAGGAGGGGCTTAATCAAAACAGTACATAAATGGTGCGTTCAGGCCAGCCTGGGTGCTGTAATAATGTAAAATATCTGACAAAAATAAAAAAAAATTTGAAAAATCAAACA
This sequence comes from Semotilus atromaculatus, assembly GCA_031834385.1. Taxonomy (NCBI): domain Eukaryota; kingdom Metazoa; phylum Chordata; class Actinopteri; order Cypriniformes; family Leuciscidae; genus Semotilus; species Semotilus atromaculatus. The sequence continues at coordinate 25,710,864 of JAULUF010000005.1, read as the reverse complement.
TTAAGGTGTTAAGGTGGATTTTGCTGTATTTGGCCGAGCAGTGGTTTGGGTAGCTCGCCAATGTATTAGATGTATCCAATACATAAAATAAGTAAACTTGACCAGAGTTCTTATGGGGAGAATAATTTATTGAAGGTTTGTAGTGTAGCAGTCCTTCAGCAGCGATATTAGCATGTCACCCTTCAACAATCTTAACCCAAAGTTCTGTTTGCAAGACAGAACTTTATACATGAAGAGAAACCTGTTAGGACCTCCCACAGGAGATCGATCTAACTTGCTAATCCACTCTGAGCAATGCTGATTCTTTTTATTCATTCACAACAATCAGTTTCTATAGGACATCTGAATAGGCCATTCATCTGTATTGGCCATTTGGCACACACCTTTGCAGACACAGATAAGAGTTGATTACATCTGAGTTACAGTAACAATGTAAATCCATCTGACTAAAGTTAACTGAAAATACACATAATCTTTCAAGGGCATATTCTTGTACACCCCAAAAACTAAATCAAGACTTCATAAAAGAGTATAATAGGTCCCCTTTAATTAAATAAATGTTTTGTTTATATAATGAGGAGGATGTTTTATGCTATGAAACTGAAATGATTTTATGGTAGACCTCTTAAATGTCAAAAAATCAAGGTACACTTGATTTCTCATGTCATTACCCCTTTAAAACACCAGTACATGGTGGTAATAAATAAAAAAAACACGAAACAGCAACAAAGAAGAAATGTTCTTTTTGGAAAAGTTATTTGCTTCTAATTGGAAGATTTCAAGATGAGGTATTAAATGCACTGGTTTTTGAAGTTGTTCTTATGCTGCAATGTTACCCTAAACAGTCATCTGGGATTTTGCCCTGTGAAGGATTGACCCTCATTTACTAAAGAAAGGCTGTGAGCTCATGCTAATAATTCTGGCAACAATGTACAACCCTCAATTAACAAGCTTAGCTTATGACAAAAGGACAAACAATGACTGCCTCTGAGTGTCCACATGTGGTACTACCATTTCACAGCAAGCAATTAGCACATGCCCTCAGATAATTAATAATAAGAATGGGGTGAGACCAAGTACATCTTACTGCTAAAGTACCTTCCATCTGCCTTGGTGTTAGTTTCAAACAGTCTGAATATCTGTTATGTACTTGATCTTCTTTCTTACAGTGGATTTTATTTCCTACATGAAATGCAAAAGAAAAAAAAACACATAAAAGAAAATATAAATAGACCTTATAGTAATCATGAAACAGATGATTTAATGTAATGTATTGTGATGTACACTCACCTAAAGGATTATTAGGAACACCATACTAATACTGTGTTTGACCCCCTTTCGCCTTCAGAACTGCCTTAATTCTACATGGCATTGATTCAACAAGGTGCTGAAAGCATTCTTTAGAAATGTTGGCCCATATTGATAGGATAGCATCTTGCAGTTGATGGAGATTTGTGGGATGCACATCCAGGGCACGAAGCTCCCGTTCCATCACATCCCAAAGATGCTCTATTGGGTTGAGATCTGGTGACTGTGGGGGCCATTTTAGTACAGTGAACTCATTGTCATGTTCAAGAAACCAATTTGAAATGATTCGAGCTTTGTGACATGGTGCATTATCCTGCTGGAAGTAGCCATCAAAGGATGGGTACATGGTGGCCATAAAGGGATGGACATGGTCAGAAACAATGCTCAGGTAGGCCGTGGCATTTAAACGATGCCCAATTGGCACTAAGGGGCCTAAAGTGCGCCAAGAAAACATCCCCCACACCATTACACCTGTAAGGAATCCTCAATAGCTCAATTATGGGGAACTGTATGATCGACACTTGATTTATATTTCATAATCAATAATCATAGGGGTTATGAGTTATCACTTACAGAATAAACATTCCCCGTAAAGGGAATACGTTGTCACTATCTCTATGGGCAACCAAACACAACGGATTGTATTTAGCTGTACATACAGGAGGGCAAAATTACTGCAGTTGTGTACATTCACATTCAATCATAACGCATTATAATTAAATATCAATATATCAACTGTTAAGAATCGTTTGATTCTCATGATAATTCCCAAGGGGATTAATTTGTCATCTAATAGCCTGCTCGCCAGCGAACTGACCGTAAAATGTTTATTAATCCTTAAGAAATTATTCATCTAACTTAGAAAGGCAGACTATTTCTCTTGGCCACAAAAAGTCCAAAGTCATTTGCGCCGGGTGCAAGATAGGGCCCTATATCTTTAATGATAAATACCCAATTTAGAGATTAATGCTTTTATTGTATTAGTATCTTTTAAAAACAAAACAACACCAAACTGTACATTTAAACAAGTTTAATTATACATTTATAAATTATAATATCATTAGCAGCCTACCGTAATTATCGCATATTCACAACAGATAGGCTATATATCCATATCCATTCAACATAACTCAGAACAAGATAACAACAACTAAATGTATCTAATTTACATATTCTTTTGACAGTGAGAGAGACAAAGGTCAACCGTGGGAAATGTAACAAAAGAATCCCGAGGAAATCAGTGCGGTCAATATGACCGTCAAGGCCGAAATAGGTAAATATGTTCATTTGTTTTTTTTTTGCCTTATGTGTAATTTATATGAAAAACATTTTAAATGAAAATACAGACACATTTAGGAAAAGTCAGGTACCAGCAGGATTTTATTTAGTTTTTCAATAAAGTTATTGCAGATATAAAATTCAAACCGGTCAAAATGACCGCCATAGCTGTTCTAGTGTTAAAGCGCATGTTTTGAATATTGTAGCCTACTAGCAACTTTAATAGATTGCTCTATGCCCGTCCTGCCCTCTCGCCCACTGTCTACTGCCATACGGTCAAATGTGTGAGCCACCTGTTTTATGTGGGCCAGTGTTGTAAAATGTTTGAATATAGTTGAAGGGGTTGACTCTTTATATTACAATTTGGTTGATTAAGTTGTTTCTTTTCCTTTTCTTTTTTTTTGTTTTCATTTAGTTAAAAGTTGAATTCAGGTAGGGATGAGTGAAGCGAATGATGACATTGGGAGGTGATCGATTCAAGTGTGATCGTGTCTCAAATGGGGATGGTAATATAGCAAGAGAGTTCAATGTTAATTTCCTTTGTTTTTTCAGAGAGTAGCCCTCTCTTCCATTTCTTCCAGTTTCTCCAGTCTTACAGATATTATAACTCTTATTCATTTTTTTAATTTAGAGTTCTGCTCATCTGCATCCTTTAAACAATAATGGCCACTACTGCTATAAGGTAAAGGTAAGCAATTTTCAAAAGGTCTTTTTTACACATTCAATGTTACATTTCACTTTTTATAGTTGTAATGTTGGTAACACTTTATTTGGATGGTCCACTCAACATTCTGTTGAATATAAGTAACGCTGGACCTACACGTTGCAACTACCAGTCATTAAAGTCATTAAAGTAGACTGTTTGCTTAATATCTGCTAACACTATTTTCTATACATTCTTCTGACTATACATAACTTTTTAAGTATGTCAACTTATTCTACTAACCCTACCCCTACCTGTCTACTAATACTCTATTGAGAGTTGACATGTTGAGCAATGTTACTTCAACGGAATATTTAAAGGGGACCATACAAATAGAGCAACCAAAATGTTTTATATTTTAAAGCATTTAAAGTTTTTCTGCTTAAGTTTGTAACTTATCATCCAGTAATAAATTTGAAAAAGTTGAAGTACTAAAATTAATCAAACTTTAATTAATTAAATCATGTTAATATACTGTACATATTAAACATTTAAATAACTATGAAAAAACAATAAAAAAATCACATTATAAAATTGCTAAAAATAAAATGAAAGTGAAAATAAAAAGAAAATAAAATTCAAAATATTAATATATACTAAAATAAATACTAAAATAGTAGTTAGCTAAGTTATCTAACTCTAATACTTCCCTGGGCTTGGGTCACTTGGAAAGTGATGAAGTTACAAATATTTATCCTGTTATTTCATTTGGTAAGTTGTAGCTTGGTGCTCTACGTGCTAATAGCTATTGCTACTTCACTCTCAAATGATCTCCTTAGTTTTCATTGAGATCAATTTCAAAGTGGCAAATTGTGAGACAAAAGTGAATAAAGGATTTGCTGTAAATGGAGAATGACAGGTAACATTTATAGCAGGTAAACATCTTTTTCTGTGTTTGACAAGACGTAAGACTGTTTTCAACAAAATACATCTTGGATAAACAACATGGATGGCCATGACATGCTAAAGAAAGATGGATATGGTTGTTTTTTGCTCCTGTATGGCCTGAAGGAACAACAGCTGGGCTTGAATTCAGGTCTTCAGACTCTGATGCATAAGGACTATCAGCATGAATTGTGCATTATATTCCAATGTTACGTCCAACAGACGGAGATGGTCCCAAGGGCAAACTATACATTTGCATGTAGTTCATGTCCACCTCAATCTGCTCACATATCACGCTTCATACATGGATCCATGAAGTAGAAATGACCCATTTGTATATATTATTATCTATCCCCCAGCAATATGCATGTTAGAGAGCATATTATGACTCATGGGAGGGGGAAGTCTTTAAATTTAAACATTCATATTCCTAAAATACTTATTGCACTATTCCACTTGTTTTCATGTTTCAATAACACGGGAGAATAAAAAGTCCTTCAGACCAACTGGTAAAGCATGGAGAACGCCAGGAGCAAATATAATGATAATAAAATAATGGTCAATGGGGTAAAAGTGTATCTGATCATGTTGCATGAAGAAGCACGACAATTTGTGCCAGAATTTGATGTTGTGTTTTTGCTCTCAGACTTTGTACCTCTGCTATCTAGTTTAAGATCATGCAACACACATGTAATAATAGTACATCAATGCTGTGCAGCAGCAAAGGCCGATATTAGGTGAGATGGTGTCAGTTTTTAATGGTACTGTGACTCCAGGCTTTGAATTAAAGCTGGCAGATGCTGTAATTAGCATTGCACTGTGCTTCAAAACCTTTCGCTCAGCTCAGCAAATTTCCTTGTGTTTTCCCTATACTCACTCCCCTCATATTGTGCTAGACACAGAGCCCATGCTTCAGTTCTCTCACAGCTGTGATCCCATTTATAAAGCGTTCTGCTGCTTAAACACAGAAGAATAAGGCTGAATTCAGCTAATCTGATTTGCTATTCCTGAAGCTGGGATCATATCGGTCCAACAGCTGTTTCATTGTTTGGCAGTGCGCAGGGAACGACCGACTGCTCGCTGATGGGATTCTGGCGCTCACTAGTTTGTCCAGCACGTCATTTAACTTTCATTTTGTTTCGTGTCAGATGTGAGGCTTTAGCGCCTTTGATTCATTTTGTGTTTTTGGTCTCTTTGTTTAGCTACAGAAGCTTGATTTCTAGAAGCAGCAACTGAATGGGTAAAATTCTTAGAACATTCTCCATGAAACACTTTACTCTTATCATTCTCTGGGTTGGTGAACATATTATGAATACTAAAGTTGTTGACGTTAATTGTATTTAAAAAATTAATTCATTCATACAATGACTTGAATACACCTCTTCAATGAAACATTATTTCTGTAGGCTATTAAAATGTATTATTTTTAATAGGGTGGCATAAAGTCAAAAATGTATTTAGGCCTATTTTGAAATTCTCGATAGGTGTGTTTGACATCGGCTGCGGCTGGATAACTGATCGGCGAGAGTTGCCGCATGCAGGAGGGGAGGAGCTGCAAACAGAGACGTGAAGTCGGACACTTTCTGGTTCCCATAGTGACCTCTCACGTGGTGTTGGCATACTTTACCACAAAATGCAGTGAAATAAATGCAATATTTGCCAAATACACAGATGTTTCAGAGACATGTTCCTTCAATACTCTATGTACTGCTTCATACAGCGTCTGTTTGAACAAGAATAAAGTTCACCATAAGCCTACAGCTACTATCAATGAAGTGGAGTCAACGTTTTTAATCAGTTTTATTTAGATAAACATGACACAATATAACAGCGCAACTACATGAAAAGAGTGTTCACTGTTATAAAAAATTTATTTGTGCTTTAGTGGAACTAAAGGTGTGAGAATAAACACGAAACACACAAGATCCATGTCATGAGGTGAATCCGGCCAATCGTGGAACAGCTGTGTCATCATCAGAGTTCATGCAGCCATAGATATCCATTATAAAGGCTAGATGTCTCGTCCGCGCTGCTGGCCAATGGAGGTCGACGTCAGCACCTGGCGGCCATCTTGTCACAGGCTGCTCGCTCACTCGTAACATTGTGTTTTATGGTGCATGTACTTTTTAAATAACCATAACTTGCTCAATTTTCTACCGATTTTCAAACGGTTTGGTTCGTTATAAACGTCAGAGATGTAGTTATGACACTGCACTATAAATATGTATGTATTAATTATGTAAACATCCAGTATTATAGCCACATTATAGCCACATTAATAACGTTAATAAGAAACCAAACCGTTTGTAAATCGGACAAGATTTCTGCGAGATAAGAGTATTTGTGTTCTCACCTTACATCAGGTATCACAGAGCCTGCCAGAAAGCTAGCCTGTGACAAGATGGCCACCAGTGATGACGATAGAGACTCCGCCGTAAGACATCTAGCCTTTATTATGGATATCTATGCATGCAGCCACTCTTGAGCATAGATATCTATATAAAGGCTAGATGTCTTACGGCGGAGTCTCTATCGTCATCACCGGCGGCCATCTTGTCACAGGCAGGGTTTAATGTAAGGTGAGTTATCTGCACAAACACAAATACTCTTATCTCGTTGAAATCTGGACGGATTTACAAACGGTTTGGTTTCTTACTAACGTTATTAACGTGGCTATAATACTAGCATATAATGGATGTTTACATAATTAATACATAATTATCCATAAGTGTGCAGTGTCATAACTACATCTCTGACGTTTATAACGAACCAACCCGTTTGAAAATCGGTTGAAAATTAAGCAAGTTATGGTTATTTAAAAATTACATGCACCACAAACACAATGTTACGAGTGGACGAGCAGCCTGTGACAAGATGGCCGCTAGGGTGCTGACGTCGACTACCATTGGCCAGCAGCGCAGATGAGACATCTAGCCTTTATATAGATATCTATGCTCTTGAGAAACTGTGCGGCTGAGTTCTCCGGCTACTTCTTCTTCTGTTGTTTTATGGCGGATAGGCAAGCCAACGTAAAAGGTGCATTACTGCCACCTACTGATCTGTGTAGAGTGCACATAGTTTTGGAAGAATATACAATGAATCGATGAGGTAAAAAAAAAACAACTAGATTCTACAACTAGATTCTATTCATTGTTCCTGTATCTTTTAGAAATTTAAATAATATTTCATGGACTCTTGACTGTCTTGCCTCGTTTCCTAACAATACTTTTATTGAATTCCCATCAATTCCCATCCATCCCATCTCTTGTATTAACTGTATTCTCTCCCGTACATATGCAGCACACACAAAAATAATATGTTGCACAGTTTCTGGATCTCCGCATTTGTCACAATCTCCTGTTTCCCTATTTTAAAAAGACTGTAGTTTAATGCCGTGTGACCAATTCTTAACCTTGAAATAATTGTAGATTTTTTCCTATTTCATTCTCCGGCTACTCTCGAATCGCTCTCGTGGTACTTTGATGGCATACGTCACAGTCACGTGGTGTTGGCGCTGTATCAAGTCGGACAAAAGTTCTAACCGGCATGCACAGCTTCAAGTCAGCTGCTGATTGGTCTGCGCAGAGCTGCATGAAGTCGAACAAGCCTATAGTCTTAGTTCCTGGTCATGTTATGTGTTTCCCTGTTCCCCTCATGTGATCCTGTGCTTCCCCTGTTCATGTGCCATGTTCTTATTGGTTGTTCAGGTCATGTGTTTCTCTGTTCTGTTTTGTGATTGGTGTATTGCCTTGATTGTTCACAGGCGTTTCTTGTTAGTCATTAGTCCTTTTGTATATAGCCCTCACGTTCCCATTGTCTCTTGTCTAGCTTTCTTTGTGAAACTTCTGTTTGGTTCATGTTCATGTTCATGTTCATGTTCATGTTCATGTTCAGTTTCAAAGTTTCTCAGGCCATTGTTTAGTTCTGTTTATTTTGTGTTTGTTCACATTTTGTTTGAATAATAAACTGCATGTGGGTTTGCATTCAACTCCCCTTCGGTGGAGTATATTACAGAAAGCTAGGCCTTAACAATAAACCCAGCCGTTTGTTTATTGCACCTTCATCAAGGCAACCGGACCATTAAAGAATATGTCGAGGAGTTTTGTGGATTTCCAAAGTGGATTTTAATGATAAGGCACTCAAGGACATCTTCCATTGTGGACTAAATGAGCACCTAGTTTATATAATGCCTGAGAGCACTGTACCGTGGACTCTGACCCATTGACTTTGGATTATTGAGCTGTTTCTCATGTATGGTGAGAATTGTGGACGAAGGACCCCGTATTTCCACAGTACACACAATGCTAGAGCCTTGTTGCGTCATGGCTACCACACCAGAGCCCCTTAACTTCATGGCTATTCAAGTCTCCCCTGGAGATTTTTTCTGGAGGGGGGCTATAGTAACCCAGCTCCAGAGGAAGCGGAGCTTGGGTCACGATAGATCTTCTCAGTCACCAGATCTGTCTTAGGGCGGACGAGACTAACTGCCTGTGTTATTGCTACACAACTGGGGTCAGTGAGAGCAGATCAAGTCTGGTGGGCCTGGAAGTCATTCCATTACCTGCAGTGTTTCCAGTGATGGTCACCGCCATCTGAACTTTTTGTCTGCCCTGTCACGGCCATGAAAACCATTTCTCAGCCATTTGCTTACCATGTCATGGCCACAGAGGGTGTCCTTGAACTTTCTGATACTCATGTCACGGCCACAGAGGTCTCTCAAGAACTTATTTGTGCCCTATGTCATGGGCAGGAGGCCTGCCCCGGTCTTTGCTCCACCATGGCACAGGGTAATTTGCTCTGCTGAGGAGGTTCTCTCCTTTGCCGTCTCCACCCTGGTGGTCCCTATTGTAGCCCACCATGGCCACCTGATCCTCCATGGTTTTGTCCACTGTTCCAAAGTAAACAATCTCATCCAGTGTTTCATGGCTCATGTCCACCATTGCTCCATGGTCCAAGTCTGCCACCATTCCATGATCTCTAGGCCATGATCCAGGTCCTCTTCCACTTCATGGTTCAAGTTTCAAGTTTGCTGGTCATTAGTTCTGTTTATTTTGCATTTATTCACATTTTGTTTAAATAAACTGTAAATGGGTTTGCATTCAACTCACCTTTGGTGGACTATATTACATCAACCTCAGTGCTTTGTTTGAGCCGTATCCTGCCGGATCCTGTTCCGGGTAATGTCAGATTTTGGATTTTTGCATTCCGGTATTTTTAAACGATCCGGTATAAACAAGTGCATTACATGGTGACGATGCTTCCACACTGGCGTGTGCATTTTAAGTTCAGTTCTCGTGGTGAGCGTAAGCTTAAAGCACAGCTTCCATAGGAATTAATGGAAAATGCTCACTTCGAGCCAGGGTGCATGCATCGTGAGAGACAGAGGGAGCATCTATGAGTGTATATTGTATATAGTGTATATAACTGATTAATTATTCTAATATAAATAAGTTAATATCTCCAAAAAGGCAGTCAAGCGTATTTTCATTTTCCATATCCACGAGTAAAGCTAGTGTTTCTGATCAAAAGAGATCCCGAAGATGGAACTGCTAATAATAATCAGATAGCAGGAGACACAAGCAACGGGAGTTAAATCATCAGAATCAGAAATTGATGTACTAGGAAAGGCAACGACGTTGGCCGTGAGAGAATATCACTGATCAACTGAATGATTTTTGGTCTCAACGTAGCTATATACGTGACAGAAAAACACACTATATAGGCTGTAGTTAGGGCTGTGCAGAAACTTGTGAATGATGCTCGCGCTATCAGTGTTTATGACATAATTGGTAACACTTTACAATACGGGTGCACTAATATGCATTAATTCATGTTTAACTAATGCACAGATAATCATGAGTTAATGTATGACTCATGAAGAACTAAACCATTAATTAATTATTACTGCATCAGCAACTAATAAAGAGTCTATATGATTAATAGATTAAGTAATACATGAATTGCTATTAATTCAATGTGTCATTGTGTATTAATTCCTTAATAACTTATTTTATTAATTAATAGTGTAAATTAATGTGTTAATTACCACAATTAGTCAAAGCTATGCACTTCAACTTCCAGTTGTCTGCTTTAATTAATCATTAGCTAATGATTTGCAAAGGTATCATTATGTTATGACTTTACTTGTTGAGGCACATCATTATTAACTAGTCATTTAGTAATTGTAGTAATTTACACATGAATTTGCACTAACAATGAAGTAATTAATCGTGTATTAATGTGTACCTGTATTATCTGGAAGTTGAAATACAAGGCTTTGGCTCATTCTGGTAATTAACATATTAATTAACGCTATTAGTTACAAAAATGAGTTATTAGGGAATTCATTCACAATTACATATTTAATTAATAACATTAATAACTAATACATTAACCATACAGACTCTTAATTAGTTCCTAATGTGGTAATCATTAATGAATAGCTTAGATAATCATTAGTTACACATTAATTCAGTATTATCTGTGCATTAGTTAAGCATGAATTAATGCTTATTAGTGCACCCGTATTGTAAAGTGTTACCACATAATTTTAATGGAAAACTTCGGTCACAGTGACTTTTAATTGCTGTGTTTGATCCGGCAATTATTTATTTTACAAATTAAGCACTGATCAACCTTCATAAGAAATGTTTCTTGATCAGCAAATCAGCATATTAGAATGATTGTGTGAGTAATGATTCTTCAAAAAAATCCTACTGTCTCTAAACCTTTGAACAGTATAGTGTAAATATTTATTTTGGAAATAATGATTAACAGGTGAACAATATTCAATGGTGTGAAAAATGTTACTTTTTGCTTGATGGCTACACCAAATGAGCCATTAAATTCAAACTTTTTTGGAAAATGGCTTTTCAAAGCCATAAGAAATCACCATGAATACAAGAGAGTCTTTTTTTAAGAACTTAACACAACTACACGTCATTGACCCAAACACATTAAGAGTTGAAGTCAGGGACATGGTTGATCTCTGCAATACAAAATAATGCCCTTGCCTGCGTGTTGTCCCCTGATATTTCTAACGGAGTGCTGCTGAAGTGCTTTTGAAGGCAGAGACTGGGAGTTGAATTCTGAAACGGTGCAGTCTAAAAAGTTGCTTTAGACAATTCACGAGTTCACACTTACGAATGATCAGAGAATAAACGGTTATGCGTATTTGGCGTGCTGTCCGGCATGGCGTGCCGTCCTGTTGATTACTGATTGCTGACAGCTGGTTGGAATGACTTGATTGTTTGATCATTAGAACGTGTTCCTCCCGAACCTTGTTAATAAAACATCACAAAGTGCCAGACTCATATGACTTTCTTTATTCTGTATAACACACAAGGAAAAAGACAAAATTAAACATGAGCAGGATGAATGTTCGATGAAAATCATTCACAAAACCGCTCTTGCTTAAAGTGTTTCATTAAGTGCAACAATTTCAGTAAGAATGGTTTTACAAATTTCTTTGGACAGAAATCCGTTCTGCTCATGTTGCATGAATGAGCCCCATTGTTACGCAAGCAAGTGGATTGTCTGCCATCAGAGATTGGTTTAAGTGCAAAACTAACAGTTCTTGAGAAATCAATCATTTGGCTTCAAAACCATGTGGACCTGTTATCATAAGTCTATGGTGTTTCTGTGTCTTATTAATTGCAGTTGTTGTTTTGTCTTTTGTCCTTGTGTGTTTTACAGAAGAAAGACTCATTTGAGTTTGTAAATACCAGAGGGTGGTTAAATCATGACAAGTTTTTCCTTTTTGGGTGGACTATTCCTTGCAATATTGCCTTCATGATTTCATCAGAATGAAAGGTATGAAATTTTCTGCACTGTCCTTCACTAAAAATAGAAATCAAATACCAAATAGGTTTTCGTCACGGATTTTGTAACTGTGTGCCTGCAAAGTAGGTTACCTCATTGACAAAGTTGGTTTTTTTATTATTTCATTACAAGTTGGTAGTCTCGCAACAGATCTAATCAAGCGAGTACAGAACACTAAAAATAAAAAGATATTTTGAAAAGCTAAACCTTTGTTGACATAGCCTACTGCAGGTCACAGGGGTTATTGATGCAAGTGATATTGTAAAAAGGTGCTAATATCTGAATGGTTAAACTTCCAGTGAATGCTATTTTAACACTTAAGACATCTATGTCTCATTGCACCAATTTCTCTGGCAGTCGTCTATTAAACTAACACTTGCTTTTCTATTTGAGAATTTCAGAGCCATATTAACCACTGTTACAGCTAATAACTTTAAAGAAAACACTAAATAAAGAAGATGTTGCAGCCAACACAGACTTATTTGTGCAAAAAGAAATATGTCTCACTAGAGGACAAAGCATTGTGTGAGCTTGTGTATATTAGAGCCATAATTCTAAGATCACATTTTGAAGTGAATCATTAAAGGCCCTCTAACAGGGAAATTCTCCCAGTGTGACTCTGATCTTTGAGAGTTTTTGCTGTAATTGGATGAGCCAAAAAAATAAAAAATAAATACACCACCACCCTTGAGATAATGAGAACTGCAGAAACAAACATCACATGTGAAGCCTCATCAGCAAGTCTTCTAGTTCTCCTGAAAAATATTTGGAGTCACTAAAGGTCCTGGGACTTTGCTGTTCACAAGCAATCCATTTCATGCCATTAACAAATATACAAGTTTGGCTTATTTTATATGCTTTATGATGAGCAATGCAAAAGTCAGAAATGCCAAGTATTAACCAAACCAGTAAAAATGCTTTTATTTAGCATTTTTCTGATTTAATAATTTCCCCCGATACATGTAGCAACATATCAATTAGTGAAAAGCTTCATTTAAAAATGAACACAAATTAAAGATGTCAAAATTAACGCTTTAAAGCACACACATTTTTTTTTTTTTTAGTTGAACGCATTTATATTGCGTAAATATTCAACGCAATTAACGCAGCATCCATTTTTTCCCGTCATCCTTTGGCTAGTGTTACATTAAATGATCATGCTCTTATACATGCAAATTCTTTTAAACCATTCAAGCATGACAAGACACAAAAGAGAATGCAGTGCAGTGCTGGCGCGTGTCTGTGAATATCCTGTCTGTGTGACACACACTTGTGCACACAGAAACCCGCTTCAGACAGCGCTTGAATGGACAAAAACCCCAAATTATGCCAAAATGCCTGTTTTGTCGAGCAAGCAGTCTTAAATTAGTTAAATGACCATAAAGAGTTTTTTGTAGCTTTAATAAGGATTAATTTATATATAATTTATAATTTATGCAGTGAAGAATGTGAATAACTTTTTTCAATTTCTATATCCTAACTGTTCATCTTAAAGCATTGTTTACAAGGTTACATAAAACAATAACTTTTTTTAACAGGGCAAGTAAAAATCTGAACCGGTTTGAGTGCCAAGAGAAAAAATTGAGCCCAGATATATTAAAGGGCACAGGTAAAAGTGACATATGCTGCGTCCCAATTCGCATACTATCCGTCCTAAATAGTATTCGAAAGTAGAATTAGTACGTCCCAAATCATAGTATGTTGAAATGAGTGTTCCAAAGATACCCGGATGGTCTACTATATCCGGTCAGAATCCGAAGTGTAGATCGATGCGCACTCTAACGGCTGATATTGCCCACAACCCAACGCGCGTTGGACGAGGATTCGATTAGAACTACAAACACGAGTGAAAAGTGTTAAAAAACTACAGACATGGAGGATGCGCGAGTCCGGCGGTTATGTAGAGAGGTTTAGATAAAGGGGTTTGAGTGATTAATTACCAGTTTCTAACCTGACGAAAATGTATTTATTCAATGTTGTCTACATTATATTGCATCTGCATCAGCAATGTGAACTTTTGTAAAGACACGTTTAACCATTAACTTTTAAATGCATCATTACATTCAAATTGCAAACACATGAGGAGAGTCTCCGCATGAAAGACCCGCGACGGGCAGATGAAAGAGCTATTACACTTCTCTCAGAAACGGTAGGAAAGTAAATTAGATTGAATGGAGGATTTTAACTGTGACAAGATGATTGACAGGGCAGTTTACGGTGACGGCGCACGCGACAGAGCTGTCCGTTAAAGATGACGGAGTAGTATGTCCCAAAGCTTGCCTACTCTTTTGCTACACACTCAAAAGTATGTACTTTTTCTTCACAAAAAGAGTACATACTTTTAGGGCGTAGTATAAGTAGGCGAATCGGGACGCAGCAACACACTCACCGGCCACTTTATTAGGTACACCTGTCCAACTGCTCCTTAACACTTAATTTCTAAGCAGCCAATCACATGGCGGCAACTCAGTGCATTTAGGCATGTAGACATGGTCAAGACAATCTCCTGCAGTTCAAACCGAGCATCAGTATGGGGAAGAAAGGTGATTTGAGTGACTTTGAACGTGGCATGATTGTTGGTGCCAGAAGGGCTGGTCTGAGTATTTCAGAAACTGCTAATCTACTGGGATTTTCACGCACAACCATCTCTAGGGTTTACAGAGAATGGTCCGAAAAAGAAAAAACATCCAGTGAGCGGCAGTTCTGTGGGCGGAAATGCCTTGTTGATGCCAGAGGTCAGAGGAGAATGGCCAGACTGGTTCGAGCTGATAGAAGGGCAACAGTGACTCAAATAACCACCCGTTACAACCAAGGTGGGCAGAAGAGCATCTCTGAACGCACAGTACGTCGAACTTTGAGGCAGATGGGCTACAGCAGCAGAAGACCACACCGGGTGCCACTCCTTTCAGCTAAGAACAGGAAACTGAGGCTACAATTTGCACAAGCTCATCGAAATTGGACAATAGAAGATTGGAAAAACGTTGCCTGGTCTGATGAGTCTCGATTTCTGCTGCGACATTCGGATGGTAGGGTCAGAATTTGGCGTCTACAACATGAAAGCATGGATCCATCCTGCCTTGTATCAACGGTTCAGGCTGGTGGTGGTGGTGTCATGGTGTGGGGAATATTTTCTTGGCACTCTTTGGGCCCCTTGGTACCAATTGAGCATCGTTGCAACGCCACAGCCTACCTGAGTATTGTTGCTGACCATGTCCATCCCTTTATGACCACAATGTACCCAACTTCTGATGGCTACTTTCAGCAGGATAATGCGCCATGTCATAAAGCTGGAATCATCTCAGACTGGTTTCTTGAACATGACAATGAGTTTGCTGTACTCAAATGGCCTCCACAGTCACCAGATCTCAATCCAATAGAGCATCTTTGGGATGTGGTGGAACGGGAGATTCGCATCATGGATGTGCAGCCGACAAATCTGCGGCAACTGTGTGATGCCATCATGTCAATATGGACCAAACTCCCTGAGGAATGCTTCCAGCACCTTGTTGAATCTATGCCACGAAGAATTGAGGCAGTTCTGAAGGCAAAAGGGGGTCCAACCCGTTACTAGCATGGGGTACCTAATAAAGTGGCCGGTGAGTGTATATTATAATGGGTTTATGTTAAGATTGTTTTAAGTTCACTTAATTTAAAAGTTGTTATAATTTTTAAAGCCTAATAAATGTTAAAAATGTATAGCTTTCAATTATACTTTAATGCTGAATGGCTATAATTAATGGCTAAAATAAAGAAAAAAAAAATCATAGACACACACCGGTCATGCCTTCTGTCATAAAAATATGCTATTCAATAAATATTTTAAATATAGGCTATTGTCTTTGATGTTTTTACATTAATTTGGAGATTAAATGTGAAATTATTACATTTCAGCCCATAGTACTCAAAAATAACCTAATATGCATTTAAACATGCCACTATTTTGCAAAAATGGCAAAATTGATAAAAATCTTTTAAAATCTTTTGTGAGGTGCAAATACTTACAGAAAATGTGCGATTAATTGGTTAATTTTCTGGTAACTTTAGCCCGGAAAGTACTGTGTAATTAAGAGGAATTTACAGTGTAACTTTCTGTAATTATAGTGTACCTTTATATATAAAGTACTAACATGTAAGTATAAGGGAAAAATTTGCAAAATAAATGGGGTAACAACCAGGAGAATTAAAAAAATATTTATACTGTAAGTATTATAGACCTAAGGGGTACTTTACTAATTATGATACAACAATCTTACATTTGGGAGCAATTTAGCGAGAACATACACTGCGATTTAAACATCTGCAAAAGTGCAGATGTTTAAGTTTGGCTAACATGTTTCAAGGCAAGAAAAGCTAAGACTAATGCAATTTTTTTAAATACTGGGAAATATATCTTATTTGATGTGGTTACAGGGTAAGTGGTGCTTGTATAATAAATAAAGGTTTCCGAGTCAGTGATATAAGATTGTGTATGCATTTTATTGTACTTACCCTGTAACTACATGGAACAAGGGGGTAACAAGCACCACTACATGAAAGAAGAGTAACTTTCCCCAATATTTAAGCAAAAGTTGCAATAGTTTTCGTTTTCAGTGCACTTGTTAGGGAGGTGCAGAGACAACAGGAACCGAACAATAGGAGCAGATCAACTGAGAATAGGATTTATTGCTTAAATATTTATAAATTTTTCTTGCTAAATTGCTCCCAAATGTAAAATTGTTATATCATAATATAGTACCCCTTAGTTCTATAATACTTACAGTATAACGATTTTTTTAATTCTCCTGTTACCCCTTTATTCCCCAAACTTAAAATATTGTTCCCTTATACTTATATTGTAAGTATGTTATAGGTACACTATAATTACCGAAGGTTAAGCTGTAAAATCGCTTTAATTACGCAGGGCTTTCCGGGCTGTAATCTAAAACGTTACCAATTTTTTTTATAGATTGTCATCACATGCATATGCAGTATTAATCATTTTCAACAAAAAAAAGTAATAATAATAATAATATAATCTTACTGGCCCAAAACTTTTTAAATACACATATATATATATATCACCTTTATTTATTCTTTTATATATACTTATTTATATATACTTATTTATTATACTATTATTTGCAACATTATCATGTAATTTAATTGATCAATGAACACATAAGATGGGAACAAGTACCTATACAAATTCCCTCCTTAATTTAAGGTCAGAAACTTTTATCAATATGGCCACAGATGCTGACTTTTTCCTATCATGGAGTGATAGGACACACACACACACAATTAAAAATCACAATTGAAGAATGGATAGGATTCCTAATGAATGTTGATTGCACCCTCACTGAAACAGCAGGCACCTTAAACAGGGGCCAAGAATGTGCTCCCTGTCCTCTCCACCAGCCGTTCTGACTGACTTAAGCTAAGCATCAGTCTGAATCATTTTAGAAAGCTGTCCACACTGGTAGACAGGACTAAATTCGAAAACACTGCAGTGTGCGTCACAGCTGCACCCTTAACAGTCCTCAAGTCAATTAGAGCTGAAAGGTCCTTTAATCTTATATTTTCTTTTTGACTAAATACAAAGTAAACTGGATGGCAAAGGTGTAATCCTTATGCATTTTTCATCTGCTCCACTATGTGCTGAAGTGGAAAATTAACAACACAACAAAAAGCATTTGGAGTCAGATCAAAAATAACCTCATTCATATGCATTTAAACTATTTCGCAAATTATCTCCCTCCAACCGTACAGCTCTGATCAACTTATTCTCAGGGGGTTCAGAGCTAAAGAATAAAGCTAATATTTCTAGAACACTGAGCTTTGAGCATTGTAATCTTTACAAGATTAAGTAATTCCAGAATCCAACATGCATTCGAGCAAGACACAATAATGATCTAAATCTGATGTTAAATGCAATACTGAATTTTTCAGTGTCTTTACCAAAAGATGCTAAAAAAGAAATAAATCACATACTGTATAAAATAGTGCACAAGTAACCAATCACCTAAGATATAAATGCCGTGTGACTAATTACTCTGGAGCTGCAAGAAAATATCATCATGATGACAAAGCTGATCATGTTGTGACATCATTAGTCACATCATATTCACA
Organism: Semotilus atromaculatus; assembly: GCA_031834385.1. Lineage (NCBI taxonomy): Eukaryota > Metazoa > Chordata > Actinopteri > Cypriniformes > Leuciscidae > Semotilus > Semotilus atromaculatus. Next base: position 25,692,761 of record JAULUF010000005.1, on the reverse strand, counting down.
GTTCAAGTGATTAGCTAAAAAAAATGCTAGCAGAAATGTGGTATGCATCTAGCAGGGGCTAAATAGGTCATGCTAATCAACCAAACATTAATCCCTTGGGTTATACTAGCACTGCAGGTAAATCAACTGCTACTCAGTCGCCCTCTGAATAACCTCCCATGTGTAAAATAAGTAGTTTAGAGTCTGCTGGATAGTAAATAGACTCAGAATTAGCTTTGCAACACATTTCTTCTCCAACAGAAACATGACATACATTTCAAAAGATATAATGAAATGCAAATGTATTTCTCTTTTATACATATTTATTCACATGCAATGAAGTAAATTGAAGTAAATAAAGGAGTTGCTTAAAACATTTCGTACTGCCACTGCAGGTCCTTGTGAATGTGGATAATGTCTGTAAATTACAGAGGAGTAGGCAGTAGTTATCTGTCAGCCATTCCACACAGGAAGAACAAACTGAATGCATTTGAGACAGATGGGTGTTAAGGTTGCACCATACATCTACATTGTGTTGCTGATGTAAATACAGGCAATAGTAAAGTGTGGATAGCACAGGGTAATTACAGCTTCACCTCACAGAATATAGGGTGATTACAGCTGTCACCTTGCAAACTGTGAATGGTTCATTAACAAATACGAAATTGACTACGGAAATTGTGAGCTGTAACCCTTAATTGCAATGTTACTTCATACTTTGACAGTAGTTGAACTTTAATGCTTGTACACCTACACTGAAATTAAAATAAGGGTGACATGGAGTTTCAAATAAAGCCAAATAAAGATAGCTTAGTTATAAGTCATTCTCATTTAATCTTAAAGGGGTCATATAATGGTACATGCACTTTTACTAGCTGATTGTACTGAAATGTGTGTTGGCAGTGTCTGTACACAACCATCATATAATGATAAAAATCCACCCAGTGTTTTTGTTTTAATCTCCTCATATGTTTTCCCCTGCCTCAAATTGAGCCGTTCACAAATTGAGCCGTGACGTCACACGGTCGGACGCCCCTCCCACGATTGTTGATTGACAGCAGCGTTTCAACACAGACCCGCCCTCGCTCATAGTGCGCGCGGACCGGTGTTGTGCCGAAAAGTACGCTGGAGCACTGTCTATGAGCAGAATGGGGTCTAAGCGAAGTGGTGTTTTGTTCTTGGGTGCAATAAGGAACACAGCAGTCATTTTGATGTTCCTAAATCCGAACCGCTGAAGACGCAGTGGCTGAGTTTGTTTTCGAAGGGAATATTCCCCACGATCAACGTAAATGCTTTCATGTTTGCGCGAATAATTTCACACACCAGACTGCTTTATAAACGAGGGTCAGTATAAAGCAGGTTTTGCTAAGAAGCTGCTCCTGAAAAAAGGCATCGATACCAACTATTCGTGTTCCTGCACCTCCAGAAGAACTGAAGTGAGTGTAGCGTTTTATTAACCTTTATATGAATATTTATATTAATCTTTGCAAATCGCTAGCTTCACGATGAATGCGGCTAAGGTTTACACTCAGGGTACATTACGGCATGTTTTCTATGTATGACGTTCTCAATATAATTCATAATCCCACGTTTATAATGAACAACGCGTTATGGTTATTGTGCTATTGTGTTACAAACGGTGTACGCACAGAACAGAGGGGCGGGGTGAGCAAAGCTCATTATCATTTAAAGACACATACACTTAAACGGCGTGCTGACAACAGAGTTGTTTTTGACCAGGTAAAATAAGTGTTTTCTTACAATACTAATGAGAATTTTTAATTAAAGTATATTACAAACTTTTAATTTAGACCCTAAAGAATCATATTTGCTTGTACAAAAATAGCATTATATGACCCCTTTAAGACAAAACAGGCAGCAAAACTGAAGAAAAAACAGTTCCCCATCGTTGTCCCTCCGAGTTCCGTCGGATGACGACGATTGGGGTTTCCGAAAACATTCGCCAGATTCTACAATCTCCGAGTGGAGCCTGTGTCCTCTCATGTACTCGCTTCAACCAGCTAGTACCGGACCCGCTCAGGTGTCTTCGCTTGCTCGCCATTCCACTCCACGGACTGGATACATGCGATATTTCCTCAGGTGAGCTTCCCCGTAAGCCCTGAGTTCCTCCAGCACTGCTGACGTCGCCAGTGCCCTCCCTTGAGCGACCCCCACATGTGTATTTCCACTGTAAGCCTCTCTGAGCATGTGTCTTTCCCTTGGCAAGCCACCTTGCCACCCCTGGGGTTGAAATATTCCACCTGCGGCTGGACACCCCAGTGTTCTCCATATGCATCCCCCCGGGTCATATGTGTATTCTCTAAGTCCCCCCCCCCCCCTCTGGGCTGGCATTAATTGCATATTTCCTCTGAGATATGAGATATGCTTCCCAGTGTCCCTTGGTATTCCTGTGCTAAATAGGAGTCCTTCGTCCGTGCTAGTCTCACGACAGGGATCTCCGATTTACGCAGGGCACTGGAAGACAGCTTTGAAGATTGATAGGTGGCGTAACCCCAATCGTCGTCATCCGACGGAACTCGGAGTGACAACGATGGGGAACGTCTCGGTTACGTATGTAACCCTCGTTCCCCGTCTGTCTGCCACTTTCCGCTGTACCGCTGGGTAACGCTCAGCGAGGAAACAGCCTGCATTTTGCCGGCGTCCTCCTTTTATACCCACGGGCGAGGTGGGGCGGAGTTACGCTATGCAAATTCCGCAGACCCATGGCATTTTCTTGCCATTGGCTCGTTTTTTAAAGCTCGAAGATGATAGGCTTCTAAGCGAAACACCAATCGTCGTCATCCGACAGAACGTCTCCGTTCCCCACTCGGGGAACGAGGGTTACATACGTAACCGAGACGTTACTGTATCAAGGAATCTGTTCAACATGTTAAGGTGTTCACCATGTTTGGGTTCAAAATCCATTTACACACAGAAAGTGTTTTACTAATCACTGAAAACTCCTCAACACTGTCAGATACAAAATTATGTGCCATCTTTAGCCTATTAAAAACATCTAGAATTCACTTCAAAGAACAAATTAATTGAGACTACATGATGGTTTCAAACTGATGTCATTTATAAAATGTAGCAGATTTTTTAACCATTTCCTTCTGTCAGTAATATATAATAAAGACTCATTTTCTGAATTGGAAAATTAACAACACAACAAAAAGAATTTGGAGCCAGATCAAAAATAACCTCATTCATATGCATTTAAACATGCCACTATTTTGCAAATTCTCTCCCTCCAACCATACAGCTCTGATTAACTTATTCTCAGGGGGTCCAGAGCTAAAGAATAAAGCTAATATTTCCAGAACACACTGAGCTTTGAGCATTACATGGACACTCTTTACACGATTAAATAATTCCTGAATCCAATGAGCAAGACACAATAATTTAACTAAACATTTCAAAATCTGATTTACATGAAATACTGAATTTTTCAGTATTATAGTTTATGTTTTATATTTTACTTTCTATTTCTATTTATGCTAGGGGAACAGAGTGATGGTGAATTGTTATAATTTTGATAAAATAAAAACTATTTTTTTCACAGTTTGTGTCAAGATCATTAGTGACCGTCACAGATCAATTTCAATAACCACACCTTTGAACACCACACAACAGACATACAGAAAAAAGGAACCCAAAGACTGTCAGCGGTGCGTAAACGAAAAGGACTTCATGTTGCCCCTCATTTACTCCTACTACTGTATATCCAGCCCGTTCTCATCCCAAGGCGTCATATACTGACGCTCGTGACATTTCGTCTACATTCAACGCGCATGGTACCCTTTAGCGTCAATATGAGACGCAGATATTTATGGGTCAGAAGGCGCCTCCTAGCGGTCTAACCCTAACCCTACACCATACCTAAACCTACCCATTTCTGTGCGTGTTATATTGACGCTAAAGGGGACCATGCGCGTTAGATTTAGACGAAATGTCAAAAGTGTCAGATATGACGCCAAAGGATGAGAATGCGTTGGTATATCAGCATTGTTCAACCCATCCTACTATACTGTTCCAACTGTTTTTTCAACATGCTTACTGTAAAAAACCGTAACGAACTTACCCAGATAACCAAAACTGCCACCAAAATAATAGGTTTGCCCACTCCAAATCTACATGAACTAAACACCAAAGCCATCACACGTATTGCTCATGTAATATCCCTGGACATACTTCTCACTCCTGGCAGGAGGTTCAGAAGCATAAGATGTAATAAAACTCGCTTCAGCAGAAGCCTAATCCCCTCAGCCATTCAAACACTAAATAAGACAAAGCCATACAGATAAAACAAGTAGTATGTAGTGAAATAATGTTGTTGTTTTTTTTTTCATGTATGTATGTGTCAAATGTCTACTGTGTATGAAATATGTATGTCTATATGCCGTGAATGAATGAATATACATATGTATGATGAAATGCGTCTTCTGGAAATGTGAAAAAGAATTTCCCTAAAGGGACAATAAATATACTACTAAACACAAAGCGGATTTTTTTTTTTTTCTCTAAATAGCATAAAGTACTGTCCCGTGTCTCAAGAACCACTGTTCTGTTCTTTTACATACTTTCCTTTTGTCTTTTTCCACTTTCTACTCTACTCTACTCTTAAATGTTTGTGGTTAATTCAGGAACAGTGTTGTTCACATGTTTAGTCCTTGTTGACTCTGCCCCTTTTTTTTTTTTTTTTTTTTTTTTTTTTGTCCTTTTATATTATATTCCATTATTTTTCTTTGTATTACTATTTTTATCCTCATATTGCATTTTATCAAAAAGCCCTTATCTTATCGCATTGCTTATATAATGTATTGCATGTATTGCATTTTACTAAAAAGCCCTTCTAGGGACAAATGTTGTAAATTAGCTTTGGCTAAAAACATTGATACATGCATCAGATCACTGTTAAAGTGTATCTATGTTATTTGTATCTGTCCCTATCTAAATAAATAAATAAAATAAAAATAAAAAAATAAAAATAAAAAGAGAGCAGGTGGAAAGCACTTACAGCCAGCAAGTTGCCCTAAACTTGTCTCAATCAGCATCCCTGGATTTAAGTCTTAAGGAGCAGCGGTCCTATTCGTGTCTCTGAATTATTGAACCGCATCTTCAAGTGAAGCATTTCCCCCTGGAGGATGTGGGGTTTGAAGATGAAAGGCATGTAAATGACAGCAGCTCTAAAACCAGGACAGCCGTGTTCCTCCAGCTTCAACGAGCTGCTGGAACCGCTCAGTAAACCACCGTGTTTTCTGTATTTTGTGTCCATGTCGAATGTCTGTGATGTTTTCGCTGACTGTGACAGGGAGTCAGACAGAGGGATGGTTAGTCAACACCTTATCAGATTCAGCCTGGAAAATGATCTGTGAAACCTGTGCCATGTTTTTCTCCCTGATAGTGGGGATTCGTTTCAGTAGGCAGAATCTCTTGTCCTTAGAACAGTTCATTCCCAAGCATATGTGCTGCTTCAATGGCTAACCTGTTATACACAGTTACTAACATCAGCACAGTCCTTTACTAGCTCTTCTAAGAAGGAGCGAACATCATCCGTTATAATTTATATCTGTTAACATCAGGAATGTGCATCATGGAATGGAATGTGCATTATATGATGCAAAGGTGATCTAATTGCAATAATAGAGAAAATCTGCAATAATTATATCCAATGTTTTGTGAATTCCTAAAAATAGTCATTTTGAAATGACCCTGATACTTTCCCATTCAATTCTTAATCAGGTTTTAGAATCAAAACTCAATAGACATATTGATGCTGTATCACTTTTGTTCATTCAAACTTTTTTTTTTCCCGCAATATATTCTAAGCCTTGAACCCAATACAACACTACTCTAAAAACCAGCATATAAATCAACCAAAAGGGGCATAAAGAAAACTGAAAACAGGGAGAGCAAATGTCAACTAAATATCAACAAATCCACTGGGCAAACAAATCCTTTTGTCCATAGCAGAGATATGGACCAACATGTGTGAGAAGGACAGCAACAGTGATGTTAGATGATCCTGAAGTTGGCTGGCTGAAAGAATAAAAAGTTGTCTGATTAGGGGGTTCAAATAAAAGAAAAATATTAAATATTAAAATATTAATTTTAATAATTTTTTTTTTTTTTACATATGATTAATTTTCTAACAATAAAATTAATTTAAAAAAAGGTTAGCTAATTAGATTTTATTTCAGATCATTTGGCATCATGTTATGGTGCATTGGAAGGCAATCTAACACCAGTATCCTTAAAAGGTGCCTTCTTACAAAATGTCTGTTACTGAGGCAACAGAACATATGGTTACTTTTGAATAGCCATCAATGGAGAAATGTATATTTTTTCACCATACTAGATGGTGTAGTTCCAGCATCTGCCAGCAGGTGTTAATTGGGCCATTCTAATCAACCAAATCCTGACATACTGAACCATACAGAACGAATGTATATCATGACCACATAACCAAGTCAGCAACCTGGTTTTCAAACCCAGATCTTTCTCTACTTAGCAACACAGCCCAATCCTATCATTTCAACGCATTCTCATCCTTTGGCGTCATATAGGTGTCAGCTGGCTAGATTATACATGCATACTCTATGAAGTAGCATCCTCATGCCTCATATTAGGATGTGCATTCCTTTTTTTTAGTGAAGCTTGCTCAGAGCTGCTATCATGAACTTTTAAAGAGCACGGCTTTTAAACAATCTCGGTTAACACAGTCTTAAACAACCACATGTAGCTAACCTTTATCCCCATATGTTTATGCTATAGTATTACCAGTCATAATTTCAATGTGAAACCTACATGTAGCTGGATATGTATGATCACACACATGATCAGCACAAACGTGGGTTGAGTGCAGAGCGTTCTTGCATCCAAACGCAGCCAGAGGATCTTCACATGACTAATGCTGTTTGACATTAATGGAATGTTTAATTAATCAGAAGCCGTAGAGCATAGAGAAGTAAAGGTTGCCATTTGTCTAAAACGTCGTTGACAGGATATCCCACTCCCCTGTAAACCTCTGGTGACATCTAACCTCTGCCCCCATTAGGAAGGCTTTAGTGTTGCATCAACCATCAGGGCCAAACACAGAGAAAATAGATATGATCATCCTGACACATAGTCTAATGTGCGTTCAAATGTTACATAATATACACTAGGGCCTGGTTTTACAGACAGGGCTAAGATTATAAACCAGGATTAGGCCTTAGTTCAATTAGGACATTTAAACATGCCTTAGAAAAAACATTACTGGTGTGCATCTTGAGACAAAGCAATGGCAGTGACATATTTTAAGATATGTCTCTGCAAGTTGCTTTCAGGTAACACAGCTCAAACATGCCTTTTAGTCTGGGACTATTTTAAACCTTGTCTTTGAAACTGGGGGTAGTGGTCCCAAATAGCAACTTACAGGTATATGTCCCACATGCATTGCTTGTGTTTTGACATGCTGCTCTGTTATTCCAGCCACTTTGTTTTTTCCTAACTGACTTGAATAAAAACAATATATTGTCTTTACAAATATGATTGGTAATTGTTTGCTATTACATTTACAATAAAAACAATCTGCTGCTCTAATAATTATACAGAAAATTCACATTATAACAAATCTGATAATATTATTACATTTCTAAAATTATTAAATAAATTCAAACACTGTTCTAAAATACTCAACACATGGTCAGTCAGGCCTATAGGCCTACTGATGATTTACACCATTACAAACAACAAACAAGTCCAAAAATACAGTTTTTTTTTTTTTTTTTTTAGCTGGACACCTCGCCCCCTGGTGGTGAACAACATCTGTCTACTAAGACCCAAGTAACTGAAGTTTTAGACGCCTAAACTTTTAATTTTTAGTTCAACAAACGAGGGAGAGTAACTGGCAGGACATTTCATCAATAGGCCTTTCTTAAAATATGGCATATATTATTTGAGGTCTAAGAGACCAGGAAGTTAAAATTCATTCTCCGTTCTCACTGAAGCCTTTTCTGCATCTTCAGCTGTTTTTGAATTGATAGACTGAGCGAGTCTTTAATAGCTGCATTCTTTCTTCAGTCACATAATAAGTTGAAAGGAAAGGTAGAGGCTACATTAGCCCTGTGAGGTCTGTTAACCACAGCACTGCAGCAAAAAGCAAAAAAAAATAAAATAATCGGAATCATCATTTATAGCCATTTACCACACACAAAAGATTACTCTGGAAACTTTTATTTAATTTTAAAAACCGTTGGAGGTCTTAAGCATATTATATATATATATATATATATATTTGAAACAATTGCTTGCAGACAATTTCTGAAACTATGGCTACATTTCACAACACAAAACATGCATACAAGATGCACACATCTCTTGCAAAAGCAAACACTTGTAAAGCAAAACAATTTGAACTCTTCTAAAAAAAAGAAGTCTTTTTTTTTGCGTAGTAACTCTACACACAAACCATTAAATGATTAGCCACATACATGACAAACACACAGATGTGAAAAAATGTAAAACACTACTATACAGGTGAAACTATAAAAAAATTGATTTCATTTATTTCAGTAATTCAAATTAAAAGGTGAAACTAATATATTTAGTATATATAACCTATGTACATATGCATGATTATACTTTTCTGTATTTAAAATAATTTTTTTTTATTGATTTCATGTAATATTTTGAATTTTAGGTTTTCATAAGCTGTAAGCCATAATCATCAAAATTATAACTTTTGCACAATATTCAAATTTTTTCGGGGGTTAAATAATGCCGCAAATATGAGTAAATTGACTAGCGAAAACCTTAGGAAATCAATTTGCATGATTCATTTATGTAAATACTCTCCTCCCATAAAATTTTTGTCTGAAAGGGAAACTCCAACAAATGCATATGCAATAAGGTCAGCCGTAAAAATAACTGTGTTCACGCCTTTTCAGCGCAAATTTTTCACAGCGTGTCTTTAGTAATCCTGACAGTAGTATTGTAATGCCAATCTGTTAGTGAGTCTGGCCCAAAGTCTGCAAAACTGCAAGCGCATTATCTGCTTTACACTCAGTTTCCATAGGTAAAACAAACTTTTATTGAACTTTAATTAACAAACTTTTAGTTTTGAATGATGTGTCCAATGTAGAGAACTGTGTTGCATTTTGAAAAAAATTTGTGTGTGTGTGTGTGTGTGTGTGCTGTACTGTACTGTACTGTACTGTACTGTACTGTACAATGTCCTGTAATTTTCTGTAAAATTACTTTTTCTTTTTAAATATAAAAGAAAATGATTTAATGAATAACGCAATGCTTTCAAACCGGCTTTTAAATGGGAACATTGTGCTTTACCATACCTTTCACTCTCTCTTAGTCGTTTCATCCTTTGCAATGATAAAAATGTGCTGTAAGCTTTGTTTGCCATGTTTTCAGTTGGTAGAAGACTACAAACCACAACTACTCATGTGACCCCATTTTAGAAGGAGGGTTTCTCCACTTTGCATCCAGAAGCTCAAACCGGGTTCACTGAAATGGAAGCAATGGACATTTATTTTACGCCATCCATGGTCTTTGATGTGTGTCGTCCCCTCCATCGCTGAATCCTCTCAGGAAGATGTGGAGCTCTCTCACCCTCAGACTGCCTTTCCCTGCTGAGTGCAGATAAGACCACCCAAATAAACAGCACAACATTGGAGTGCATGGGTGCTGAAGTTATTCATTTTTTAAAGGCCCCGGTAACACTTTATTTTGATGGTCCCCTTTGAACGTGCTATTGACTATAAGTAACTTTGCAACTATATGTCAACTAACTCTCATTGGGGTATTAGTAGACTGTCTGCTTAATATCTGCATATACTTTATTGTGATGCTCCTCCAACAGACACTCTAACTATAAGTAATTTTGCAACTACATGTCAACTTAATAGTCAACAGAATGTGTTAAAGGGACCATCAAAATAAAGTGAAACCAAGGCCCCTCATATATACAGTTCCATCATTTACTTGTAGACAGTTTTTGCTCCAATTTGAGAGCTTTAGTCTTTAGTCCTTGTCAGGTGGTAACTGTCTTTACGAGTAATGAATCATTCCCTCAATGGATTTGTTCAAACAGTAATTCATTCAGGAACAAACAAGTGTCTACTTTCTATTTTGAGTCATCCACTCAATTGATTCATTCTACAACACAGATTCAATCAACATCTAAATAATTGACTCGCTGCATCCCAATTCGCCTATGTAAGGACCACCCATTGGCCCAACGACGGAATCCAACGGCCTGGGTGAAGGTATAATGTGTGTATGTCTTTCCAGCGCTCCAGTGAAGTTCACTTAATTTATTGAAATTTAGTTTAAAGGTGCCCTAGAATGGTTTTTATTTTTATTGTATAATGTTTTCTGGGTTGCCCTTATAATGTTAGTATGTTTTTAGATCAAAAATAGTCATAATTTAGAAATAAAAGGCATTTTCCTAGCCTGATTTTAGCCTCTGATTTGAACGCTCTGTTTGGAGGGGCGTGTCTGCTGTGTGTAACCGGCCTCTGCTGTGATTGGTTGACATGCTTGCATATGAAATAGCTACGTATTACATGTGAAACTCTCTCGAATACTTTTACTAGATATTATAAGTTTTTACTATCGAGATTAACGAATCGTGAGATGTTTTTAAAGTTTTAGATCTATTCCCATCACATAAAATGTTGCCGTGATGAGCATTGAGCAAACAGATGACAGTGTGTTGATCACGAGAATTAAGATCTTATCATTGCAACGCAGTTTCTGCACTCTCTCTAATGCTTTCACCAATGCAAACACGATGATGTAAATACAGTATTGAACGATTTTGAGAGAAAGATTACCTGTCTGAACTTGAACAATTACACATTCAGAAAGTGTTGCTTGGTAGCTCGATCGATTTATTTTCTGACGTTCATCGAGGCCAGCTCTGTATTGGCTTAAGTTAAGGAAACAGTCTCGTCGGTGAAATGTTTGGAAATTTCCAGAGAAAATAAAATTAACCCATTGTTTCTTCAGAGGCTCGGATGAAGGAACTAAATACCTTTGTGTTCATTTGTACTTCCAAACACTGAACAACTGCCATGCTTCGGCTGTGCAGTTGTCATTGAACATGGGCTGGCATATGCAAATTTTTGGAGTCATACATATTAATGATCCCGACTGTTGCGTCACAGTCGGTATTATGTGGAGATTCGCCTGTTTTTCAGGGGTGTTTTTCAAAAACGAGATTTAAGTAAGAAGGAGAAAACAATGGTGTTTGAGACTCACTGTATGTCATGTCCATGTACTGGACTCTTGTTATTTAACTATGCCAAAATAAATTCAATTTCACATTCTAGGGCACCTTTAAATATTACTTTAGCTCCACGCTTAATCTGACTCCAATTTCAAATGATAATCACATTTAGATTGTGTTTCTTATTAAAATAGTCAGAAATGTTGATTATTATTTAATTTAGATCTTTGATTAGTCTGAGTTTCTTATATTTTCATTTATTAATTCATTATGGACCCAATGCCGCACAGAGATCATGTTGGCCAGATCGTGTTTCTCACGGACACAAACCTTGTCAGTTCTGAATTTAGTCAGAGGGTGCAGGGTTACAGTAGCTAATACCTCTTAGGTCGGTTGCCTACTGCTTACTCGTACAAAGAGTGTAGTTTACTTTAGCCATTTCCATACAACTTGCTAAGTCAGTGATAGACAGAAATCAAAAAGGTCTCCAGATGATGTGCCTACTGCTCCATTCATACATGCGCCTTTTAGTTTGACCTACCCTGCAAGATTTGCGGTAGCACCAGACTCCTATAATCTACTCAAATAATGATTTCAGAATACTTCAGAGTAAATCAAGATGTAACATTTATTTGTCAGGTAAAAATGTATCACGTCAATTACTCGCAGAATTAACCGCCAATTCAGAAATAATAAATACATGACATCATTTACTCAAAGATGATTCTAAAAGTAAGCAATGCATTCCTGACAGAGACACACAGTGGTGTGTGAGTGTTTTCCAAGGGGAAAACACTGACACAGCACTGCATGGGGGGTTTTCCTGGTTACAGTTCCCCCAAGACTGCTCTGTTACCTAGCCTTAAATACCCAGACCAGAACAAAAGGGTTGTACCAATATTTTTCAGTTTGTTTTGGGTCAATTCCTGTACCCCAGGGGGTAGCACCTGGTCTCGGGGGAGAGGGAAGATATCTTGAAGAGATATCACCCAAAGAGGAGAACAGGATTCTCCTAAGTTCTCAATCTTTCTCATAATACCAATGATTGCAATGAAATTAAGACCATTTTACCAATCGCACTGAGACACTTAAAATGATACCAAACATGAAAAGGAAAAACAATAGATTCAGAAGATACATCATATATGATATGTAGGCATTCTTAGTGAACTTTTGGTGACTTGACTCAGGGGACGAGGGAGAGGAGAATGCAGAGATAAGGGAAAAGTGTTTGGACAGGACAATGTCCTGTTGCTCTGTCTTTGCTATCTTCTGTCCAGGGTGCATTTTATTGCTTATGGTGAGTTATATCTCAGCTTTTGTCTTAGAAGGAAAATCAGTTCTTACACCAACTTATACTATGCCTTACATTATTGTAAGGGGATTTACAGTCAAAGACCCAGAACCAGAAATGATTAATTAAGACAAAAGTCAGAATTATAATAAATTTAAGAAAAGTTTTACTGAAGATAGTTTGCAGTTTCATCAATAGAAGTCAGCTTCAAGACTCAATGGAGTTTGTAGCCCGCCCCGCTTACAGTTACAAAGATCACAGCAGTTATACCATACACCAAGGTCTAAGCTACGTCCTTGCTTCAGGTTGAATGATTCTCATTGGCCAAGAAATAGATAGACATAGTAATTTTACACACATATACAGATAGACTGAAGCATATCTCCATTGATTAGGCAGCTGACACTCGGACCCTGAAGTTAGGCATGTTGTGACCTTCCAGGTCGCAGATTTGGGTTGCTGGGCGGCAGTCTGTCCAGAACAAAAAGTCTTTCAATCTCCAATAATGCAGTTGTTCATTAACCTGTAACCAAGAAGACTAACACACACACCAACACGCAGCTTTTCCAATGTTGGATTTGGCCAGGCTCTAACTATAAACAGGAGAGTATTTTCAAAACATCAAGATAATCCGTTCTCTCAAAGAGAGGACACTTTAATATAACACAGTAAAGTAAAGCTTTAACTACGAAATGGTCCCTCAAACTATTGGTTCCAATGACCCTTGTGACCTAGTTGTCAGGGTACCCTTGAAAAGCAGATGGATGTATTGACACGTTGAAGACCTTTCTCAAACAAAACGAGTCCATATTTCATTTCTGGAAGCCGGGTTAAATGAGCAAGCACTGTAACTGCATTCCTGACATCAAATACAGACATTGAATACATGAAAAGAACATTTCAGTAATCACAGTGGTAACTTCTATAACAAAGTAAAATCTCCTAAGCCTAGCGAAGTTATTCAACTCATGTGATGTTTAGAAGAAAAAATATTGATTAATACTTTGATTATAATCACTCAGATAGACATTGATTCTATAATCCACCCCCTTTACTATGTTTTTGTAAAGAAAAAGTGCATACTTTTGAGTGTGTAGCTTTATTGGGACATACTACTCAACGTCATAATTGCATCTTTAACGAACAGCTCTATCACTTAGTTACGTGCATCCTGTCACTGTTTAAACTGGCCTGTCAATCATCTTGGCATAGTTAAAATCCTCCACATTCAATTGAATTTAATTTCCTACTATTTCAGAGAGAAATATAGTAGCGCATTGATCTGCCCGTCATGGGTCTTTCATGTGGTGAACTTTCCTCATGTGCTTTCAATTTGCATAAAGATGCATTTAAAAGTTAACAACTTAAATGTAAGTTCACAATGCTGTTGCAGATGAAATATAATGTGGATAACATTGAATAAATATCTTTTCATCAGGTTATATACTGATTATTAAGGTAACACTTTATTTGAAGGGGTGTGCATAAGACTGACATGACACTGTCATAAACATGACATAACACCAGTCATGAACATGAAGGAGTCTTTATGAATGTTTATGACTGTTGTCATTAAGTGTCATTCGGTAAATTATGACACTTTTAATGCAAAGTTGACATTGTTTAAAATGTCTTTGTTATGACAACTTGACATTACCCAAGACAAAAATGTCTTGATTATGACAACTTGACATTAACAAAGACAGAAATGTCTTTGTTATGACAACTTGACATTAACCAAGTAATCATAACCTGTCAACCTGTCACAACTTTGGCCGTCATGACACCATTATAACTGTGTCATGAATATTTTACTTGTCCTCAAGTAAAGTGGAACACATTGTACTAGTTATAAAGATGTCATTAAGGGTTATTACACTGTCAAATGCTTTAAGTTTGATAATTAGACCTGTTATGACATATTTGTGACAGGTTGACAGGTTATGATTTCTTGGTTAATGTCAAGTTGTCATAACAAAGACATTTCTGTCTTTGTTAAAGTCAAGTTGTCATAACAAAGACATTTTAAACAATGTCAACTTTGCATTAAAAGTGTCATAATTTACCGAATGACACTTAATGACAACAGTCATAAACATTCATAAAGACTCCTTCATGTTCATGACAGGTGTTATGTCATGTTTATGACAGTGTCATGTCAGTCTTATGCACACCCCTTCAAATAAAGTGTTACCATTATTAATCACTCAAACCTGCTTATCTAAACCTTTCTACTTACCGTTGGACTTTCACATCGGTCATGTTTGTAGTTCTAATAGAATCCTCGTCCAACGCACAGTGAGTTGTGGGCAATATTAGTCATTAGAGTGTGCACGGATCTGCACTTCGGACTCTAACAAGAAAAAGTAGACCATCCGAGTATCTTTGGAATACTCATTTAAACAAACTATGATTTGGGACACACTAATTCTAATTTCGAATACCAATTAGGATGGATATGTGAATTGAGTAAGTCAGTGAATCATTCACTCAACCGATTTGGTAAAAAACTCAAAACAACTTTGATTCATTCAAAAACAAGACACCATTGCTGTATTTTTCTCAGAGACGCACTTGTTTCATTGGGGTTGCTAAAATAGACAAAGTGGTAATATTGGGTCTCATTTATCAATCTAGTGTACAAACGAGCGCAGAACCAAGCACAGAAATCATCTTACGATAGGGTTCAAGTGTGATTCATGAAATATTCATATGTTACTAATTCCATCGTACGAATGACCGTACGTTGGTAAATGTGGCAACTGCAAACAATCGTCATTTGAAAATCACACCCCTAAAACATCACAGTTTAGAAGCCTCGCCCCTAGAGTTTATGTTATAGAGAAATGTAACCTGAGCCAAGAGGAAGAAATCTCATGTGTAGCGTATCTGGGTAAATCATGGTTCATACAGATATCATGGTTCATACAGATGATGCAACATTCTTTCTAAAAACCAAAGTAAGCCAAAGCTTTCAGACTTTGACCTCCTGAATGTAAATCAGGACACGTGACAATCCAAATTACCGGCCTGGCACCAGCCTGTCTAGGTGAAGAGTGCTTTCTGACACCTCTTACACTCTGCGAGATTCACCAGAACACTTTACATCTCCGGGTTCGAGCTTCAAAGCTTCGAGCTTGTAAATAGAAAATGTTTGTAAATACATTTATTCCGTGTAACTGTAGTCCCGATATATAAGTAGTTTGCCTGTATTAAATGACTATATTCACAGATTGACTCCGCCTATCTGCTCATGTTATAAGTCCCTGATATGTTTGATCTAGCTACAAGCTTTACAATTGTGAATACTTTAAAACAGTATTCCGTTATAGAACAGGAAAGTCTTTTCTCGTGGCCAAGAGAAATAGTCTGCCTTTCTAAGTTATATGAATAATTTCTTAAGGATTGATAAACATTTTATGGTCAGTTCGCTGGCGAGCAGGCTATTAGATGACAAATTAATCCCCTTGTTTATAACAGTTGATATATTGATATTTAATTATAATGCGTTATGATTGAATGTGAATGTACACAACTGCAGTAATTTTGCCCTTCTGTATGTACAGCTAAATACAATCCGTTGTGTTTGGTTGCCCATAGAGATAGTGGCAACGTATTCCCTTTACGGGGAATGTTTATTCTGTAAGTGATAACTCATAACCCCTATGATTATTGATTATGAAATATAAATCAAGTGTCGATCATACAATTCCCCATTATTGAGCTATTGAGGGATTCCTAACACATGAAAGAGAAATTGATCTTTCTCCAAAAACACCCATTAACCTTGTAATTGCAAACAATTACTTTCATTTATATGTATATTAAATACAGATAATAAAACAAAACATTTACAAACATTATAAACACTATGGGCTATTTTCCCCTCTCTCCACAAAAAAATCCTTTAAATTTAACGCTATACAGAGCAGATCATGAATGAAAAATAAGTAGCTATAAATTATATATTGTACTATAAAATAAAACTCAAATTAGGCTGTAGTGGCATAAACAACATACAAACATCAAGCAAGATGAATTTATTTAAAGCGAAACTGAAACGGTATTGGGCTCACCTCTCTCATTGTCATATTTTATTCCTTTTTATATAGGTAATTTTATTCTGTTCTTCTTGGGTCACAGACGCGCTGCAGGTGCGTGATGTGACGATGTGTGAATCTTCATGTTCTGTTGTTTATGCTACTATGTAGCGTCTGGACCAATCAGACACACACTAATTATTCATTATATTTAATGAATAATTTAGTAAACTCACTCTCCCAACAAAGGTCTATGAAACTACCCCGAAACTAACATCCCAAATGAAGCGAACACACTTGCAGAACTCTGTGTCCTGTTACAGGACACATTAAGACTGATAACAAGTTTTATGTTTAATGTTCAGGAAAGTCAATGTTCAGTGGTGACTCTCACTTAATTCTAACTGAGGAGGAGAAATAAACCCTGTTAATCCTATATATTCTATATATATATATATCTACTTGAGAATTGTATAAACATGTATCTAATTTTCCCATCTCATTATTTCCCACGAGTTTGGCTAATTCTATGTTTTCTTGTAAACTCTAATGGGTTAATGTTTCAAACTTTGCAAAATATGGTTAACCAAAATCATGTGTGGCACGTTTGGTCTCTATAAACTCCAAACTTTGTCCCCCATTTGTTAATTTGCATTACATTTTGCTAACTTTGTGACACATTAGTATTGTAAGAATCGTGAAGATTCTTCTCATAAACACCCAATGAAATTACATATTCAAATGCCTCCTAGAACACGATGGCTTATAAAAATTTCCCTCCAAAGGAAACTCTTCTTATTGGCTCACTGACCTCCAGAGGGTGGGACATCTTCACGCTTGAAAAATCACTGATCACAAGATCAGCTCTCTCTTGTTTTTCTGGACTTCACGGCTGCTTTCTTTGAGTGGGTGTCTGCACAGACCCAATTGTGCACAATATATATTTGGTTCTGATTCACTGCTTGCAAACAAAGTCTCTTTTACGATCTTGATCTTGTTACATGCTACATGTACATCTAAGCGCTGTACATGCTAAGAAAGAATTATTTTTCTGTGGCCATGGAAGATACCCTTTTCTTAGGAAAATTAATAATCAAAAGAGTTTGTTGGACGAACTGATTAATTGATTGTAATATTAATTTAGCTACATCAAGTAAATCCAATTAACTGACCCAAATATTCCCAAATAATAAGTTATTGTTGATTATTAATATTTCTTAGAGCTAATTTGTTACAGCTATTTGCACATGTAAAGCTAAACCCCTGGAGGTGTGTGTGTGTGTGTGCTCGTGTTTATATTACATTGTGGGGACCAAATGTCCCCACAAGTATAGTAAAACCTGAAATCACCTACATTGTGGGGACCAGCGGTCCCCATGAGGAGAACAGCGTATAAATCACACTAAGTAATGTTTTTTGAAAATGTAAAAATGCAGAATGTCTCCTGTGATGGGTAGGTTTAGGGACAGGGGCAGTGTAAGGGGACAGAATATATAGTTTGTACAGTATAAAAACCATTACGCCTATGGAGAGTCCCCACAAAGATAGCGAACCAGACGTGTGTGTGTGTGTGTGTGTGTGTGTGTGTGTGTATGCGTGCATGCGTGCGTGCGTGTGTGTGTGTGTGTGTGTGTGTGTGTGTGTGTGTGTGTGTGTGTGTGTGTGTGTGTGATTTTTAATGGGTCACAGACATCATCTATTCAAATTTAATTTTAATTTGACATTGTAATAGTCATTTAACTGTTAATAATCGATTAATGAGTTTCGGGTGTCGGACTCGTCAGGAAAATAATCTAAATGAACAAAATGCTCTCATTACAGTTCTCTTCACCAGAATGCTCCATGCAACTACACGCTCAAAACTCAAAAATGTTCCGTACACAAGCTGAGACCTGACGTGAGATATGATCGTAGCCTCTGCTCAAGAAACATTTACAAGAAAATTCAGTAGACATAAAACTCCAGACAACATAAGCTGTGGAAAATAAGTGATCGAAGAGCTTTATAGAGCTTTTTACTATGGATGCCATTAAAAACATGGCAAGTCAATCCCTCACAACCTCACTTTCATACCTCTCATGGCACTGCTCTGAATAAGTTCTATTAATAAATGCAATGTTTAGCGTGGAAACGACTGTGCGCCCAGTTTTCTGTCATACGATTGTTTCATAAATGAGGGCCACTGTGTGTAAAATGTAAGTTACTCAAAACTAATTTGATTTGTCCAAGCTCAGGCTAATATCTTGTTCTCTTATTTGCCTTGATGAGATTGATTCTCCTTTAGAAGTTGCTGCCTGGATCAATACCCTGATTGACATGTCCACGCTTGGGAAAGAGAACCATTACCCTGGCACTGCTGCCTGTGATTACCCCATCTGCAAGCCTCTAAATCAGGCAGAGATTGAGAGGGGAGTCCTGGTGCCCCCTTTAATGAGAAGGCCAGAAGAAATAATGAGAAGACGGTGTCAGAGGTGCTTCAGAGACCCAATCAGGCAATTTAAATCACTCCCTGAGATGACAAATGAGGCCTTAACCCCTGTTGCAGCGATTGGACCCCTGGGTTTTTTTAAAATAGGAGAGCAAATATGTAAGAAATAATGTGTGGGTCACAACTCAATTAAATGCCTGTTGTGAATTTTTGCCAGCCGCTCTAAATGTTGTTTGATGCACAGAGCTTTAAATGTTGCTGTGAATACAAAGAGAGAATGAACAACACCAGTCAATGTGTCATTTGGCACCACCACACCAAAATGTATTACATTACTGGGATTTATATATATATACTGTATTTTGTATTTAAAATTATGTATATATATTATTAATATTATATGTATTTACCCATAGTAGATCTACAAGGTTTTAATGATTCCAGGTGAATCTCATTCATGCTAGAGTTTTTCAAATGTTAATTATCTCCAAATTTTCAGAGAGACAGACCTGAAGCTTTTTGAAGTTGTAAAAGTAAAACCAGTGTAGTGAACTTATTTCTTCTAAAGTATAGAAGATTCAAAAGCGAAAACCAGGAGACTCGGGCTGTATCTTAAGCAGGATTCTTTATTGAGCACACAAGCTTGTTCGTTGCTGTAGTCTTCAAGCTAGCCACGAGTCTAACTAATGGAGAAATTCCCTCACAATTATAACAATCTTTAAAGGGGAGGGACTTACAAAACATGTGAATGATGGGAACAGGTTTAGGAAACCAGTTCTAGATTGAAACTGTGTCCCCTCTCAGTCCAAATCAAATTCCTATTTAGACACTGAGAGTTAAGAAACAGGACCAAGGGTATCAGTACTCTGCTTACAATAGAGGGAAACAGCAATGTCAGGAAGAAGCAATGAAGAGTTTCAGTAATCTGACAAATACAGAAAAACAGGATTGGCCAGATTCTCTTGCTTGAAACTGTTTCACAGCTGATATCCTAACAGCTGATATCCTAACCTGAAATACTTTGGTATTGGAATTTAAATTAAACATTTAATAAATTTGTATTCCTTCACCAGCATGGTTAATGAGAACCTATAAAGGGATAATTTTGTAGCTGTTAAATGAAGCCTACAGCTGATTTTACTTTTTGCTCAGTAAGAGGATATACAAATAAATTCTGTAGACAAACAGTTTTTTGTCTTCACTTTGCGCATTTTGTAAGTCTGCATACAGATATCATTGTAAAACAGATAAAAGCCAAAGAGCTGTTTTTGAAAGTATGAACATGTGGCCTAATATACCTGAAAACATCAGGGGCATTGATGCACATCAAAGAGCAGTCTGAAATAATGATTCCTAATGGACCCTGAACTAGTGAATAGTTTTGGGCTCATTATGTATTCTTCAATGCTATGTTTCATCTCTTGCACTCCTCAGTCAACTCTTTAAGTCTTCAGTCTCTCCATTGTTTCTTGCGTCATTCCTAATGCAGTACATTTTCGTGTCCTCATCATACACTACTGTTCAAAAGTTTGGAGTCTGTAAGATTTTATATATTCTACAAATAAATTCTACATCCCTTAATCCTACCCCATTCCTAAACTTAACCACTACAACAACTACCAACTATAAAATTAATATACATTATAAGTAATACAATTTAATTGTCAGATCATATTTCGAAAAGTATATTATATCCTTTTATAGAAAGACACCTCACCAAACATATTTGTTTTTAAGAGTTAAAGAGTTCAAAAGGGTCTGCATGACAGGAATGGGCCTCTTGTCTAGTTTAGTGAGGAGCAGCAGACGTGTGGAAGAACAAAAGACCTTTCCAGTCACTGGCATGAGGTTTGTCCTTGGCAGATGGCACTCTTTTCGCTCTCACCCTGAGCTCTTGCAGTCGACTCTTTCCCTGAAGGTGTTGTGAAATAGCATGACATGTCCTTTCTCTTCACTCTTCGCTATCCCACATACCTGTCATCATCATCGGGTCTCTTAGGTCAGTCATTCACCACTCACACCACTACACTCTGGCCAGAGAGTACAGGTTGTAAGTCACTAATCTGTCCAGAGATGATGTCCAGAGATGATCGGAAGACAACCGTGTCTTTGACGGTCCCTAGAGACTGGGCTTGTTAAGGACGTGTAGAGGACAGTCTGTTTCCCCTCTGCTAGCACGTCCATGGAGAATCTGAAATGCCAGCACAGCTGATATGCATTTCTAATTTGATATTAAACAAATAATTATGCGAAGGAGAGTGAGGATGCACTTTGACTTTCAGAAAACTCTCAAGCCTGGAGCTAATCAAGAGCGTATGGGGGAGAAAATAAACCAAGAGTACGAAAGGGGCACAGTCTGCCTTGTAAAGACTTGAAAAAGAGGTCATTTTTTTCTAACATTACAATCACACTCTTCACAATTAAGTAATGTAGGTACAATGATACAATTGCTAGCAATAAGTTAATTACAATTATTTTTCACAATGAAATTAGAAGCTATAGCTTAATGAGTGAAGGCTGCTGCCTGTCTGTATAGATTGTTTCTGCTCTTGTCATGTTTGCATTATTCAAAGCTCCTTGCCCCTGTTTTGCTATTTTAGTGAATCCGCTAATGACTATTATATACTCCACAACTGTAACCATTTAATAAGATTACCTCTGTGAAGTCATTTTTAAAAAATAATGATTTAACATCACATATCTTTGACTACACCAGCCATTTATGCTCCGGTTTTTCTATCTGTCTGCCTGTCCGTCCATCCTGAATTATTTTAACCAAACAATTAATTTCAATGCTTTGGTAATTTAGTAATTGTTTTATTCCACCTAAACATAAATGTGAATATAGTCCCTGTCTTTCTCTCTCTTTCTAATTTTAGTTAGTAAGTCTTAGCTATGATAGGTGTGTTTATGAGCTTGTGTGTGAATGTGAAAGTGCACCACTGCCACCTACAGAGCACATGGCTCTTCCAGCAGCCGACAAGACAGACTCACTCCCTTTGGGCCTTATTAAAGACTTTTTTCACCCATGAGGCGCAGATAAGGCCCAGTTCAGTTTCCCCATAATTATACTTTTGCTGATTTCTTCAGAAAAGATAAAGACAGAGACCGGAATAAGGGCAGGAAACGTTCTTAGTGGTTTGCTTTATTGATTGAGATGCTGAAAGCCGATTGGGCAATTTCAGTGGTCTGAGGTTCAAACGAGGGTATTATGTCATGCCTGTTAAATCTTTCTAGTAAATATTAATTAAAGAGGGAGGTTCAAAAGGTATTTTTCAGCGACCCTTCCATTGCGAGAACGGATGAGCGAGTGGGAAGGATCCGTCTCATCACCTGCTGTAGATGGACTATGACAGCAGTGATAAAGAGTTCACTTCACTCCATAATTAGAGGCACAGAAGCTAAAGCAAGACTGCATTAATGTGCAACATTGTGCTGGCGAATCACTTTATGAAGCACTTCAGAATGTGATTAAAGTACTGTGTTTTAAATGGCAGTTACCTTCATCCTCACTGTTATCTCCAAATACAGCCCATCTCTGTGTTACTATTACAAATATCCTGCACAGGTCTTCAGGCCATATAAACACTGAATCCTAATTAAAGCAGTAAGGCTACTGTTCAAATGAGATTTACCCTCCAGTTACCTTGTTTCATGACTCAGCGCATAGTGTACCTCAGAGTAAACTTTATCTGCTTGTTAACCCATGGTAGAAGCCAACACTTCACTCGCTATTTAACTTACGTCCCTCCTCAACTATATGGGCTTGTTTAGTGAACAATTTTAATTGACTTTTATATAATAGTTTGGTCCACTCTCCCTCTTATGCTTATAACATTTTATGCCAAGTGGGATCAATATAATGTAATCAGTGTGTATTAGAAACATGTGGATTTATGGCTAGAGATGGATAAAGCCAGGGGCTTCAGGTACCTCATTTTTTAAGTGGCACCGGTTGAAATACTTGCTCATTTCTTTCCCCTGGGCTAGATAAGACGTTACCACAAAACACGGTGGGGAATTTTTTTTTATCAACTTAGTAATGTATTTCTGTAATGTAATGTAATGAGGTTGTAATGTAATGAGGTTGTAATGTTAGTGATACTGTTTTTAGCAATCCCAACCTAAAATAATTATTAAATTTTATTTTAATGATCCAAAATTGCTTCTAAACTAAACAGATAGCGATCAGCTTACATTTCTGTTATGTGGCAAACAGCAACTCTGATTCAAGGGAGACAAAGGTCAGGGAAGTTGGCTGCTGGAAATTCAGCTTCAGAATATATTTTAGAATACATTCAAATAGAAATCAGTTATTTTAATAACTATTCACAATATGACTGTTTCTTCTGTATTTTTTATTGAATTAATGGAGCCTAATGGAGTGTGGTTGTGTATAATTTAATTATTTTTAATAATTATTATATTTTATTTTTAATAATTATAATTACTTTTGAATAATTTAGTTGGTTTTGTTTTTTAAAAATACATTCAAAATCCATTTTACTTAAAAATCTGAGGAGACTGGATATTAGGCATATGGCTCAGCTCTAACAAAACAAATCACCCACCACAGGGGAGCAAAAAGACGAAACAAGAAAAATTAGATGAAACAAGAAAAAAGACTTCCAAAAAATATATTAAAAAACCAGAGAAATGCTGCAATCAAACCTAACAGCAACCCAATCCAACAGTATTCATGCAGCATCCCCTCTTTCTAAAAAATAATGATCCAAATGCAGCTGCATGTAATTGGCATCACTCATCAAAGTTATTGTCATTGGTCTATGAGGCAGGACATGTCCAGGACAACTGAAGTTCCTTCATACACCCTCCTGGATTCCTTCTGGATACACCCTCCTACTGGCGGCCATAGCATCATATCTAATTAATTTAAAAAAAATTAAAGTGGGGCTTAGAGATGACCAAACAAACATTCAAATGTTACAATGTTTATTGCTCAGGTCTAAATTAAATCATAATTTGAATGACTAATTGAATGAACAAACAAACAAATAAATAAATAATTCTTTAAAATGAGAAATGAGAAAAGTGATGTCCGGCCTAAGAAAATTGACATCTTCACCCTTTATTCAAATTATTGAAAATAAGTTAAAGATTTTGTAAGCATATTACATTTCTTGAGTCAGTATTTGTTATAACGCAATGACACATGCCAAATTGTGCAGTCATCATTTTTGGTCTGGCTGCCATACAAAGAAATTATGAACACATGCAAAAAAAAGAGAGAACCAACAAAATATTAATAACTGATATTGTTGTAGTCAATTTATTCATTTTTCTATTTTGGTTTTGGTTTCCTATGCTTTTTTTGTTTTGTTTTTGTGCATATAGTAAAATAAAACCTGCAGCTGTAGTTCCCTTTATCGAACTATATAAACTCTGTGCTTCTCCCTGCCCGCGTTATTTAACGGGTGGGGACACACACAAGCTTTGTGTAGTTTGTTAGGGAGTGGAGCATGCGCTGTCAGCCTTCAAGGGGGCTGATTGCCAGCATTGCGAGATGCTTCCACTTCGCATGCTCCGCTCCCGCCTGGCGCTTTTTGACGAAGGCTCGCGATCCTCAGGGTGCAGGACCCGCGTCTGCCGAGGCAACGCGGAGAATGCATTCCTGGGGATCGCAAAAGGATCTTTCAGAGGGGTTGGAGACGGGTCCCGTGACCTTATCGCCTTCCTTTTCTGGGAGATTCGGTGCTCTCCCTCCGATGTCAGAAGCCCGCCCCGCGGTTCCTTCTGCCCGGGGAGAGAGCCCGATGCTTCATTGCTCTAGCTCCGAGGAGTTAGATGTGATTAGCATTGAAAGTGAAAGCACACACACAGGGGAAAAAGATTTGCCACCTATTTCTCCCGCATATGAGGAGCTGGTGGAAGTGATTACTAGAGCCGTAGATAAATTACATATTGATTGGCCAGCTGAGAAAAGAGGCGCTCGTCCTAAAAGCAAGTTAGACGAGCGTTTTCTTACTTCTAATGTGTCACTTCCACCACGAGGCCTTCCCTTTTTTCCCGATTTGGACAGTGAGCTGTCCAGATCGTGGAATAAACCATACTCGTCCCGAGTTTTCAGCCCCCACGTTCATATTTATTCAGGCATAAGGGGGTTGAAACAGTATGGTTACGAGTTGATGCCCCGGGCTGAACAGACGCTCGCGAGCTATCTGTCGCCCGGTTCAGCACCGTCTCTGAAGGCCTCAGCTTTGCCCACAAAACCGTTAAAAGCAACATCTACGTTAAAACCTTATACGGCAGCAGGTCAGGCTGGTGCATGCCTTCATACTATGGCTGTGCTTCAGGCATACCAGGCTGATCTGCTGGGGGAATTGGATAAGAGTGAGGGAGTAGGGCCCGATGAGGTTCGAGAACTTCGTCGGGCCACAGATTTGTCTCTCAGGGCGACCAAAGAGACCGCTAGAGCAATTGAGCGGTGACCCTGGTGGCCACTGAGAGGCATCTTTGGTTAAATCTGACCGAGTTGAAGGATTGAGATCGTTCCTTTCTCCTGGATCCCCCGATTGATCCTTCTGGTCTCTTCAGCGACGCTGTCAGCGAGGTCGTCGATAGATTCCAGGAGGCTAAGAAGCAATCGGAGGCATTCAAAAAATGTCTCCCTCGCCGTGTCCAACCGCCTGGGGCTGCTGGGCGTGAGCAGCCCCAGCCGTCTAGCTCCTCATATCGTGCGCAACAGAAAGAGAGTGTTTCGTCTTGCGCACCTCCTCAAAAACACTGGAAGCAGACGCAACACTCTCAGCCGAAGCCTTCGAAGTCGAAGCTGGATTTGAGGACCGTTCTTCAGGCTAAGAAGACTTTGGCACAAAAGAAGAGGTCCTGACGCTACTGGCGTCAGACCTGTGAGGACAGCCCCAACCGAAGTGAATCATGTACACCTCAGTATACGGTGCCCGTTCCACTTCGGTGTCCTCAGGGGGCCATTCTGCCAACCCCGCCACCCTCGGTGCTTCGGGGCGCAGTGGTCTTCAGCGAACGCATGGCGCAATGTCAACTCGACATTGCGTCAGACGTGAACCCTCTGAGGGGGGTTCAAAAACAGTCAGTTCGGGTAGTTCCTGCCAGTATGTTTCAGGTCCCCGAGCTGAGTGTCTCAGTTACACCAGAGGCCAGCCTCGAGAGGCTCGTTCCCTTAGTAGATTTTCTGACAGAGTGGAAAAAACTGCCAAATATTTCTCAGTGGGTCCTGCAGATAATAGAGAGAGGATACAGAATCCAGTTCGGTTCTCGTCCTCCACGCTACAACGGGGTGTTGTTCACGTTAGTGCATCCCGAGCAGGCTCTGGAGATGGAGCAAGAAGTAAAGGCTCTATTAGCAAAGGAAGCTATAGAGCAGGTGTATCCACCCGACAGGTAATCGGGTTTTTACAGCCGTTATTTCATTGTTCCGAAAAAGGATGGGGGGTTGCGTCCCATTTTAGATCTTTGTCTGTTGAATCGTACAGTTCAGAAACTCAAGTTCAAGATGCTGACATTCAAACAGATTGTGACTCAAATCAGATCCGAGGACTCTTTTGTCACGATAGATCTGAAGGACGCATACTTCCATGTCTCCATCCTCCCTCAGCACAGGAGGTTCCTGAGGTTTTCTTTCGGGGGCAAAGAATACCAGTATCGGGTACTTCCATTTGGTCTAGCTTTATCACCCCGAACGTTCACAAAGTGCGTAGATGCAGCTCTGGCCCCGCTCAGGCTGCAGGGCATACACATTCTGAACTACATAGACGACTGGCTGATTCTAGCGGAATCAGAACAGTTAGCAGTTCGGCACCGAGGTGTCGTCCTCGCACATATGCAGAAATTGGGGTTGAGGCTCAACGCCAAGAAGTGTGTTCTTTCTCCAGTACAGAGAACCACTTTTCTTGGTGTGGTATGGGATTCAGTCACTATGCGAGCCACTCTGTCGCCCGCTCGTGTAGCTGCTATCCTTACTGCCACAAAAGAGCTAAAGCTAGGCCAGTCACGCACTGTGAAACAGTTCGAGAGACTGTTAGGCCTCTTGGCAGCAGCGTCCAATGTGATACCTTTTGGCCTGCTGTACATGAGACCTTTGCAGTGGTGGCTCAGGACCAGAGGGTTCTCCCCGAGGGGAAACCCACTTCGTATGATCAAGATAACGCGGCGGTGTCTCTGCACCTTGGTTATATGGAGGAAACACTGGTTCCTGTCCCAGGGTCCGGTGTTGGGAGCTCTTTGCCATCGAGTGGCTATCTCGACAGATGCTTCCCTCACCGGCTGGGGAGCGGTAATGGAAGGCCGTTCAGCTCATGGTCTTTGGAGGAGTCATCATCTCTCCTGGCACATAAATTGCCTGGGGCCATCATGTGCTTGTCCGTACAGACAACACATCGCTGGTCTCTTATTTAAATCGTCAGGGGGGTCTGCGGCGCTCGCGTCCACTATGCAAACTGGCGGACTAGATCCTCCTGTGGTCCCTAGGGGAAAGTGCTCTCCCTGAGGGCGGTATATATATCGAGGCAGGGGCTGAGGCCAGGGTATTGGAGACTCCACCCCGAGGCGGTGAAGCAGATTTGGGAGGTTTATGGCCAGGCAGAAGTGGATCTGTTTGCGTCTCAGCACACAACGCACTGTCCTCTTTGGTTCTCCCTCACTCAACCAGCCCTCTGGGGCTGGATGCTATGGTTCAGACGTGGCTGAGGCTACGTCTGTACGCATTTCCCCCTGTCGCTCTGCTCCCAGGGGTTCTGGAGAGAATCCGCCAGGATGGAATAAGTCTACTGCTAGTAGCACCGCGCTGGCCGAGCCGAATTTGGTTTGAGGACCTCAGTCATCTTCTCGACGGTCCTCCCTTGGAGATCCCCATCAGGAGAGACCTTCTGTCTCAGGCAGGGGGCACTATATTTCACCCCCGGCCAGACATTTGGAAACTGTGGGTTTGGCCTCTGAGGGGGCCCAACTCATAGAGAGTGGCCTCTCAGTCGAAGCAGCTGAGACCATTCTTAGCTCCAGAGCTCCTGCTACGAGGAAACTTTACTCACTTAAATGGAAAGTTTTTACTTCCTGGTGTCACCAACGCCAGTGGGACCCAGTTAACTGTTCGGTTAACACAGTACTCGAGTTTCTCCAAGAGCGTTTCACGTCAGGTCTCTGTCCTTCCACGCTCAAGGTGTACATGAGGGCCATTGCGGCTTCCCACGCCCTGGTGGGTGGTACATCTCTGGGTCGAGACCCCCTGATTACACGTTTCCTCCGTGGCACACTGAGGCTGAGACCTGCAACTCGCACTAGGGTGCCGGCTTGGGATCTGGCAATAGTTCTTGAAGGCCTGTCTGGGGTTCTCTTTGAACCTTTAGATTCGGTCTCAGAGAAATTTCTCACTTTGAAAACTGTTTTTCTACTAGCTATCTCGTCCCTTAAGAGAGTCGGTGACCTTCAGGCCCTTTCGGTTTCCCCCACCTGCCTTGAATTCGCACCGGGGATGGTCAAGGCGTTCTTGTATCCTAAACAAGGCTATGTTCCTAAGGTGCCTACCATTATTCCGAGGCCTATTGTGCTACAGGCTTTCTGTCCTCCTCCGTTTACTTCTCCGGACCAGGAAAGGTTGAACCTCTTGTGCCCAGTGCGAGGATCACCCAAGAAGGGTCTTCCTGCTTCCAAGCAGACAGTGAGCAAGTGGATAGTCGAGGTTATTTCTCTAGCTTATGAGTCCTCTGGCCTGCCTTGCCCTTTGGCAGTCAGGGCTCATTCTACTAGGAGTATGGCAGCTTCTAAAGCTTTATTATCTGGAGTTTCTCTTCAAGACGTTTGTGATGCGGCGGGTTGGTCCTCTCCTCTCACATTTGTCAGGTTTTATAGCCTGGACCTGGAGGCTGCCCCAAGATCTCAGGTGCTTAATGCTTAGTGTGGTGTGACAACGGGCTGACACTCAGGCATTTGAAAGTCTGGCAATTTGGGTATTCTCGTTCCCAAAGCGTCCTGATGACGCATCGCGAGTTCCCTTCGATAAAGGGAACGTCTCAGGTTACGACTGTAACCATAGTTCCCTGAGAAGGGAACAAGACGATGCGTCACCCTGCCATACTTCCTGCATCCCTGTGATCAGCTTGCTTCGGCAGTTTTGAAGCTAATGCCGGTTTGCACCGGATGCTCTTTTATCATTTCCTGGTCATGACGTCACCCGCCTGTGACGATCATTTTTCCCATTGGACTAGTTGACATAGATGCTTCAGACGCATTCACGCTGGAAGCGTTCCCAAAGCGTCCTTATGACGCATCGTCTCGTTCCCTTCTCAGGGAACTATGGTTACAGTCGTAACCTGAGACGTTTTCCCCTTTTTATTGGTTTAGTGTTTTAATCTTCCCTCATATTTAAAAACTAAAAAACATATTTTGATGGTTTAATCAAATTTGCAGGGTCATTGAAAACAAATCCTTTAACCAATCCTCTCCTGACATCACTTTTGGCCACTAGTGTATGTTTAAAAAAGTTTTAAAAAAAAATAGTAATAATAATTTGACAAGACAGACAGCAACAGTGCAGCATCTAATGCTTCGAGAGGTTGAAGGAGGATACTTCAAATGACCCATATTACCTGATATCTCACCTGTTACATTACCAAAACATGTACAGCCTTTTGGATTAAACAGTGTTACTTCACTGCCGCAGCAGGGATTTCTTCTTCCGCTTATCATGGCCGCTACTCTGTGGGAGAAAGAACTGGTCTTCAAAAGCATTCTCTTTCTATTGTAATAACTCCACTGCAGTCTATTGCATCAACAAATGCAGGACAAGTTCTTCTGAACTAATGCAATTCCTCAGACAGTCAATCTGGTCTTCCACTTGCAATTATTTCATAAATAAAGCAGAACATATAGCAGGATTTAAACTCCAAATTGCTCTTTTTAAAATTCTGCCTTTCAAAGATTTAGGACATTAGCTCCATACAGGCCCGTCATGCACCCAGTGCCTCTCTACGTGGACCTGACATCCAAGTAAAACTTCCTCTCAAAGTATTCCTCGTGAAGTTTTAAGCAAATGATTATTTCTCTTCCGTTCAAGAAGTCTAGTGACAGAAAACACCACCAGAACAATCAACGCTCTATTCATCCTTATATTCTTCCGATTGTTCCGAAAACCTAACCAGTCCGTTTCCTTATTTTCAGTTCACAAAGTTCCAAAATTGTATCTTCTTTGTCAACGACAATAATACTCCCATCTCTTTAAAAAAAACATGGGTTCCAAAATACTTTCCAAACAGACATCATTTCAAACCTGTGACACCAACAATCTCATCAATTGCCCACTCAGCAATTTGCTGCGCACGTGTTCATGAATCAATAAATTCCACCTGCTCTCCTCCTTACCTACGCAATTGCAGAAATTTCCCCCATCCACCCTATATCTCCGATCAAGTGCTGCGAGCCCAGCTAGTGTGGGTTTCCCTTCAGGTTCTCCAGTTAAACTTTCATGTCTCACTGCCGCAGCAGTGCTTTCTCCCCTCATCAAAATACATTTCTCTCACTACCGCAGTAGTGATTTCAGCAACTGGTCTAGCACCAGTTTTCAGAGTAAACTTTGTTTCTCACTGCCGCAGCCATTTCGGCCACTGCTCTCACACCAGCTTTAGAGTACATTTTATCACTACCGCAGTAGTGATGTTGGCCACTTTTAACAATATGGACTGTTTCAAAGCCGCTTTGCAGTGATAATAGGAAATTGTTTTGCCTTTACTGCAGCTCTAGAATAAAGTTATTGTCCAGCTAAAGTTAGTTTTGATTGATTCACTTCTGTCGCAACGATCATTAGTTATTCATTTAGGGGCTGCTAACACGACACCGTTCTAACAGAAAACCCTTCATGCGAACTGGCCGCTCATTTGCACAAAACAGTGCCTTGTGGCTCGAGAACGCAGACCATGAAAAAGATTCCAAGGTACAAGCCTTGAAAAATGTATAATACATAATTTTTTATCGCTTCCACATAGCCACGTGAACCGGAATTATCCCGACAACGTTTTATCTGTACAGAGGTAAAGGGAAGGAGGCCTTCACAGGGGAGAGACTATGTTTAGGTTTAGCATCTGTATTTCGAGACTGCTGCAAAAAAGCATGTGATAACCAGAGCATGGCTAAAAGCAATCACCTTTCCTGTTTAGATCCCTTTGTGAGCTGAGTGACTACGTGCATGTTTTCAACTGAATGTGATGTCACGTGTCATCCCATCCGTACACATCTCTTTCACGTGCACGCAATCAGAAGTTCCTTGGCAACATCTACGAGGAGTTGGCAAAGAGCCACAACAACACCAGCCCCTAAAATAACATTACATTTTCATGAGGTACAAATGTTATTTTCTGTGTGCTAAGCTTGCTGTATTGCCTCCTGCAGAAATAGACAAAATTGTGCAGTGTACCAGAGAGTGCAGCCCTTCCACAACCTCTCTCATGTGATAATGTTTTTGTTTGTTGGCGCAGAAGGGAAAATGTAGAAGTCTGAAAATTCTGAACTGCTGCACTGGGCAAAAAAAGATTTGCATTTAATTATTATTATTATTATTATAGATTTGAACCGGAGTGAGCCAGGACTGCTAAGCTGCCCCTTGAAAAAAAGAAAGAAAGAAAAAAAAGTGCATACCACCCCTTGCAAACCCCAAATGAGATCCAACCCTGCATACGGAAGACAAGCTGTTCTGAGTGATATAACAGTATAACGCCCTAGTATACTGCCGTGCAAAGGCAAAAGACCGTAACTTCGTGTTTGGTCGAAAATTAGTTTTTTATATTTTTGGCACATTCAAGACCTGCTTTATCATGTGGATAAGTATTTTGAGTCAATTCTTTTGTTTTTTCGAGAAAATGATGGGTTGTCTTAACAGTAACTTCCAAAAGCCCATGAGAAACTAAGGCAGAACACCGTAACATAATTTACGGCTCTTTGGCTTTGTTTTGGAACGCTCATTTTGAGTTACGGTACTCTGCCTTTGTTTAGCCGCGCGTCAATATGAAGTTACTGTGCCGGTGTTCTATCAAATAATCCTACCTTTCAGATTGTACGGTGTTCTGCCTTTGTTTTACTCTCCATTAAAATTTCAATTACGATGTAGCGTGTGTACATTGTACAGCTGCCATCAGTCCCTGTAATTTCTGATGTCCTCAGAGCTTTCCTGCACAAATGCGGTCAGATCATGTAGTATAGTCTGAACCCGCTCCATCGACAAACGATAGGCTATCCATCGCGAATGATATATGCAGAGTTGACAGAAAAATGTCAATATTTGTGTACACACAATAAAACACAACATTGTGCATTGGTTTTAATTTCTGTTTATTTTTTAAGTTACACATTCTACATTGATTAAAAAAGAAAATCAAATGTGATTTTAATGGTAGTATTATTTTATACAGAAATAAATTATTTATAATTCAGATGAGAATAAAGTTAGTATTAATAATAGGTCATCTGCAAAATGACTGTGAGAATGAAGAAGGGACGGAGACACACACACACACACACACACACACACACACACACTTCAGTTTTAGAATCAAATTTTAAAAAAATCTTTAAATATTCCACATCTTTTATACTTTTAGTGGTGTTAATCAACTTTGTTTTATGAAATTCATGTTAATTAAAACCATTCATACTCTTCCAACTATTCTCACTACTTCAACTTCTTGTTGATACATGTGAAGCCATTTTTATCATGAGTCGAATAGGGTTAATATTGCTTACATTTTAAGTGTTATCATAACATTGTGCTATAAAATAGAAGTTAAGGTCTTTTGCCTTGGTATGACCGATTGTCATTTTGTGGGCAATGCTAAGGCAGAATACAGTAACTTCCGAAAAAGGGTCAAAGGTCAAATTTGTGTTCAAATTTTTTTTGTAGATCGGTTAATACAGGTATACACTACAAAATGTGAAAATTACAATATTATACCTATAACTCATTTGTCAGGACATTAAGATAACTTTAAAGTCATTTTTCTCAGTTTCACACTCTGGCGAGTTGAGGTCTTTTGCCTTTGTAGGGCAGTATAGTGACGGGGACACTATACAAAGATGAGACGTTAAACCGAGGTCCTGACTGTCTGTGGTCATTAAAAATCCCATGGCACATTCTCGTAAAGAGTAGGGGTGTAACCCGTGTGACCTGGCCACATTCCCTCCATTGGCCCTTGCCAGTCATGGCCTTCTAATAATCCCCATCCACTGAATTGACTCTATCACTCTCTCTCCTCTCCACCTATAGCTGGTGTGTGTTGAGCGCACTGGCGCTGTTGTACTGTGGCTGCCGTCGCATCATCCAAGTTTATGCTGGACACTGGTTGAGGTGGTGGTTGAGGAAAGATCCCGACATGATTGTAAAATGCTTTGGGTGTACATTAGTACATATGAAAGTGCTATATAAATGGCTCATTCATTCATTTTTTTTGTCATTAAAAATAATTTAATATTTAAAAAATATGGATTTATTATATAACATTTAATGTATTTAGTAAAACAAATTTTTTTGAAAGTTTGTTTCAAGTTATTGATTCAGTACATTGAACATAGAAGATAAGAATGGACACAATCAAAATATCAACTGGTGAAGACCATCAGAAGATCAAAGCCAGTTTCCTATTCGATTCTTACCTCTTACTAACATTTGCACAATAAAAGACTACCCCTGTCATTACAAACAAGCAATTGGTATTTGTTTGACCTCAGAAACGCCTCCTCTTTGACAATAGCAGCTCTCTTTGGGTCTAATAATAATCAACGTCTTAGGGGAGAATTTTTGTGCTTTCATTTTACACTGACAGACCCTCTAGTATTGTAATCATATATAATGATACGAGAAACGCTGAGACAGAAGTACAGTGTATGAAAATTGCTTTGAGAAGATTTGCCTTTCTCTTGACACCCTAGAACAAATATATTTACGCTTTTCTCCTCTCAAGGGAAATAAGAGAGCTTTAATGTATCCTATAATGTCTGAAGTGGGATGGATGCATGCTGCTAATAAAGTCTTAATCCTTATAAAGTACTAAACCTTTTCACATAAACATGTACAATGTGTTTTATTGTGGTGTCTTCTGTTGAGGTGTTCTCATAATAAATCACTCTTGGTAATGAAATGTTTGATATATCATTGTGTGAAAGAAAGCAGACTGTTAAATGTCCAATGCTTGTCAAATGTCAACTCAGATTAATCAAAAATGTAATGTTACCAGTTTGTGCGTATTTTATCCCTTTTCCTCTGTTCATTGTTCAGCCTCGTTTATGTTTGTGGTAGTGGGTGAGTTTGATTCCTTCCTGTCTCTTTCCAAATAAAGACTTTTGTTAATGAAATTCCTGCATCTGTCAGGGTTTGGGTGTGATGACTCAAGTACAGGACAATGGGTTATTAATGATAATAAAATAAAACAAAATACAAACAAAATCTACCCCGAAGGGGAAAACAAGACTAACTTAATACACACACACACACACACAGAAGAAACACAGATGGGCCAGTAAAACAAATCACAAGCCATGTACTCACACAAAACGAGACATGAACACGCAGCCAACGAGAACACTCATAAGCCCCGTGTTCACACAAAACATGACAACATGAAAGCACACATTGTGAAAAACACAAGCTGCGTGCTACACAGTACAAGACAAAACATGAGTGTCAGGGTTCTGTCACAAAACCAAGAAATAGACAAGACACAGGTGACAGAACCCTGACAGCGTTGTGCGATCATTGCAGCCACATTACACTACAGAATTGAACTCAGAAAGGATTTAAAATATGGACTTGCTTGCCGTCCAGTTGCTCTCGAGCAGAAGGACCGTCACCTCGAGGAACACACAAAAGATTTTCTCTGGCATGCCTGACCCACTACCTGGATCGCTCAAATATTATTTTAATCTTTATTTTAATAAATATTACTACAATTATAAACAAATAATTATTTTTAATAAATTTTTTTACAATTTTTATAATTTTAAATATCATTACAATTTAAACTTTGTAAAATAAAATGATATAAAGACATATAATTGCATATACTGTATAACACAAATAATTGTGCTCTGCATGAAACCATGCAATTAAGGTGTACTTTGGAGACAGAAGCGCAGTGCTCACATTGTCCTTGGTGATGAACTGTATTTGACCTCAGGGGATCAGAAATTTTATATAAACTCAAGGTCAAAACTTTAAGCTTTTATATTTCACATCAAAGTCTGGCTCAAGACGAACTCCGATTTCTTTGACCCACTTTGCTTTTGTTTAAAATACATTTCATTAGCACTGGAATCACCCAGGGAAAACATTGCCTCACAAAAAAAAATGCACTCAAGACACGATTTCTGCATCTTAATAACCTCCAACTATAATTCTGGGACCTTGTTATCCAACCAAAAATTCAGTTGTGAATTTGAAAATTACTCAGCATGGCAATGTCTCTCTCGCTGTGTAGTAATCAGAGCACTCTTTTGAGCCTTCATGCTCTGCTGGTCTTCCTGCGAGTGATGGCCTCTAGTCCATTAATTACCTCCACAAATAATTGGTGTTTCCAACACTGCATGGCATGCAAAAATGTCATCTCGCTTGGGTAATTCCTGCTGACTAATGGATACATAAATTATTAACTATTCACTCAGCTGACCGATCAAGTGCTCTCCACTTGGCCCTTGAGGTGGACTCACTTTAGATATCATTCATTTTAAATTAAAGCATTTCTGTCCAATTACGAAGATGTGCCACCCAATGGGATCAAGCGGTCCGACAGCATAACAACATGAAAACTTGAGTGAGACATACGAGAAGTGCAACGGTCATCTTCCTAAAAAAGTGAACAAAGTTTGAGCATATTGTTGTAAAGGGATAGTTCACCCCGAAAATGTGTCGTTGAAGTATGTAGTTTATGCAAAACTAGTGGCATAGCAGAATTACAAAAATACAATATATTATGCAAACGCCACTTTCACACCCACCACACACCAGCTTATTAATGGAGAGGAGACAGAGTGATGAAGCCAATCAGTGCATATATATATATATATATATATATATATATATATATATATATATGTGTGTGTGTGTGTGTATACATCTGGGGGATGATTAGGAGGCCATGATGGACAGAGGCCAGTGGGCAAATTTAGCCAGGATACCAGGGTTAAACCCCTACTCTTTTTCCTAAGGACATCCTGGGATTTTGAATGACCACAGAGAGTCAGGACCTCAGTTGAATGTCTCAACGGAAGGACAGTGCACTTTGATGCGTTAGGACCCACACAGACCACAGGCTGAGCACCCCCTGCTGGCCTCACTAACACATCTTTCAGCAGCAACCTGGTTTTCCCAGGAGGTCTCCCATCCAGGTACTGACCAGCCTCAACCCTGCTTAGCATCAGTGGGCAACCAGTCTTGGGCTACAGGGTGATATGGCTGCTACACTCCATAGCCACACCCCAAACTCTTGCTATAGGTTGAGCTGGAAAGAGATTGACAGATCTTGGCGGACCACTTTCAATGACAACTTGATTTTGTCCATCAGGAATTGATTGGATGGTTGGTTGTGGTTTGCTATCCTTGTGCCAGAGAAGACAAAAAAATCATGCTGCAAGTGGGAGGGGAAGTTATTTTGATCAAATATTATGAGGGCACGTTAATTTAATTTTACAGCATTTTACATTGAGCGTCATGCCTCTCTCTCCAGCCAGTTCTTCTTCTGCAACCGGTTCACTGAATCATTCAAATTTGAGAATTAATCATTCCAAAAGCTTTTGTGAACCTATAAACTGATTCACTGCTTATGATATATTCAACAATCACAAACATGTTTTAAGTCTCAGAACAATGCACGTCCCAGCTGACAAAAAATTGCTATACTATGAATCATTTACATTCAACGTTGTGCTCTCAGCCAATAAAAATGCACACAAAACAGCAAAATAAACTAACAAGCCCACAATTTCTCTTCAATAAAAGCTTCTTAATAATAGACTTTCAATTTTATCTACATTCCCTACCATGGGAGGTAATGCATTTTTCAAACCAATGAATCAATAATTTAGACATTTCATATGGCAAGCATCCACTCTCATTGGTTAAGACAAGCCTTAACAAAATGTTTTCCATTAGAGAGGGCATGCACTCAGTACTCTTTAGTGACAGCAATTTTAAAGGGCTAAGCGTCGACTGGATTATACAGCATAAAAAGTACTTTTTTTTTTTATATATATATATATGCAACAGACAAGCAGAGTTGGAGAATGGATTATATTATTTTATATTATATTATATTATATTCATTATATTATATTATATTATATTATATTATATTATATTATATTATATTATATTATATTCATTTAAACATAAAATCTAATGTCTTTCACTAATCTTCCAATGATACCGAGGCATCAGAAGGAATGATGGTGATACCATAGGTTAACATATTTAAACACAGGAATAAGTGCATTTACACTATTCTCTGTACAATTAGTATGTTGGACCGAACAAAGTGTCATGTAACATAACTCATCTGGAATGTTCCATTAAGTCTGATGTATGCAGGGACTTTCACGTCAACATCTTCAAAGAGTAAATAATGTGATAGAAACTACTACACAGACCCCCAAATAAAATAAAATAAAAGTTCTCCCCTGTTTCATGACTTGTGCATCACTTTATGCTCATAGATCAGCTCTGAGGGCAGCATCTATAATTTAAGGTTTGCAGTCGTGGAAGTTCAGGATGGGAAAGTGGTGTTGCATTTTTCATTAAATTCAGAGAGACAGTGAAATAAAATAGAAGACTTGTCAAAGCCTGATGTCTGGAAATGGGAATTAATGCAGAAAAGCATGTGCTATCGGGTCCCCAGCGCTCTACCTTCAGGGCTCCTCTGCTCCTACCCTCCTTTGTTGAGCAGTGCACATGTCAAGTCAATTCAAGTCACCTTTATTTATATAGCGCTATTTACAATACAGATTGTATAAAAGCAGCTTCACAGTGATAACATGAAAATAATACAACAAAGTTTGTTTCTAGAAGAAAATTGCATCATCGTCCACCTCAAGTACGGCAGATCAGTAATATTGTTGAACATTAAATGTCCCCAACTAAGCAAGCCAAAAGCCAAGGCAACAGTGGCAAGGAACCAAAACTCCATCAGGTGACAGAATGGAGAAAAAAACCTTGTGAGAAACCGGGGTCAGTCGGCGGCCAGTTCTCCTCTGGCCAACGAACGAACAGTGTATTATGACTCAGGCAACATTACAAGTCAGAAGTCAGATTGGATCAGCACATTCACAATATTTATCCAGTTCCATCTGGTTGGAAGTCGGAGTCATGACGTCGGTATGGAGACGAGTTTGTTGAGGATCGGAGCCGATTGCTGTCGTGTCGATAAGGCCGTCACAGGGCTAATGAGGCTGGCACTTCAGGGATGCGTTGTGGATGGGTCCAGGCACAGGTCCACCATCTGATCTGGATACGGCCCGGCTCCGGCTGACTTCAGTAAACCTCGGAATAAACAGAAAGACTAAAATTAGCGTAGATGCCATTCTCCTTATGATGTAATGAGTACATCGGGTGTTATAGAAGTGTCCCCGGTTCCGGCTGACCTAATTTATGCAGCCTAATAATCATGTAATTGATTTGAATAATAGACATGTATAATGTTCTATATGAAAGCCAGGTAAAAGAGATGCGTTTTTAGTCTAGATTTAAACTGACAGAGTGTGTCTGCTCCCCGGACAATGTTAGGAAGACAAAGTTTAGGTGCTAAATAGGAGAAGGATCTACCGCCCGCAGTTGATTTTGATATTCTAGGTATTCTTATACTTTCTGGTTCTAGTGAGAACTCTAGCTGCTGCGTTTTGAACTAACTGGACTTGGATATACTTTATTTTAAGGTGTCCTTGTTACAGTGTAATTATATATTTAAGTACAGAGTAATATTAAGTAACTACATGTACTTACTATAGGGATAGGGTAGAATTAGGATTAGGTTGAGGGTTAGTTGAATGTAATTATGCATAATTTACTGTTATTACTACGGTAAGCACATGTAATATTATGTAACAAGGACACCGTAAAATAAAGTGTTACCCTGGACTTTGTTTATTAAGTGTGCAGGGCAACCACCCAGTAGAGCATTACAAAAATCTAGCCTTGAGGTCATGAACATGAACTAACTGTTCCTCATTTTTCATTGAAAGCATATGCCCTAATTTAGATATATTTTTAAGATGGAAGAATGTGGTTTTACAGATGCAAGAAACGTGGCTTTCAAATGAAAGATTGGTATCAAAGAGCACACCCAGGTTCCTAACCGACGACGAAGAGTATCATCAGCATAACAGTGAAAACTAATTCCATGCTTCCTAATGATATCCCAAGGGTAGCATGAACAGGGTGAACAGCCGCGGTCCTAGTTCTGAGCCTTGTGGTACGCCATACTAAACTTTTGTTCGATATGACATCTCTTCATTTACTGCTACAAACTGATAACAGTCAGATAAGTATTATTTGAACCATGCTAGTGCAATTCCACTAATGCCAACATAATTTCCGAGTCTATTCAAAATAATGTTGTGGTCGATGGTATCAAATGCGGCACTAAGATCCAGCAACACTAATAGAGACATACAGCCACATTCGGACAATAAGAGCAAATCATTTGTGACTCTAATGAGAGCTGTCTCAGTACTATGGTACGGTCTAAATCCTGACTGGAAATCCTCATAGATACCATTTCTTTCTAAAAAAGGAACATAGTTGTGAGGATACTGCCTTTTCTATTAATTTTGACAGAAAAGGTAGATTCGAGGTCGGCCTGTAATTGACTAATTCTCTAGGATCAAGTTGCGTTTTTTTAACAAGAGGTTTATTAATAGCCAGCTTAAATGTTTTCGGTACATATCCTAGTGACAAAGAATAATTAATGATATTAAGAAGAGGATTTATGACATCTAGCATCTCGTCCAATAGCTTAGTCGGTATAGGGTCTAACATACATGTTGTTGATTTAGATGATTTGAATGAATTAATGAAAATTTTCCTCAGGGAAACTAAAATGCACTGTCTGATGCGATACTGTAGTAGACGGTTGCATAGTTATAATTTTCTCTTTAATATTATCAATCTTGTAAGTAAAGAAGTTCATAAAGTCATTACTGCTGTGCTGTTTGGAAACATCCAGTGTTGGAGCTTTATTCTTCGTTAATTTAGCCACTGTTTTGAATAAATACCTAGGGTTGTGTTTGTTTTCTTCTAAAAGTGTTGAAAAATAAGCAGATCTAGCAGTTTTTAAGGCCTTTCTGTACGCAACCGTGCTCTCTCTCCAAGAAATGTGAAAAAACTTCTAATTTTGTTTTCTTCCAGCCACGCTCCATTTTTCAGGCTGCTCTCTTAAAGGGATACTTCACCTCTGGAAAGATAAATGTGTATTTAAAATGGGTCATTTATGTAGAAGAAATGTGAAGAAAGACAACAACTCCCAGAATGCACTTGCTTAGCTGCCCTAGGAGGCTACTCCTACCGGTAACAGAGCGCAGTAGTTAAAAAACAAGTCTAGGCTACTAGTGAGTCTCCGTGATGTGTCTGCCCGGGATATTGAGATTGTCCAGGATTCAGCTTTTGCGTTCTACAGTCGCCATTCATTATGTTTACTGTGTCGAGCAGGAAGAGGCTAGGGCCGCGGGAGAACGGTGCGATGCCGGTGGCATGATTACTGATGAGTGACACTTGTGAGACTCACCGGAGGAGTGGGAATTTTCTTAGCAATGTTAAAACGCACAGCAACCGATCACTTGTTTATCGTTCATGTAAACACTACATTCAGATTCACCAATCAGAATGAATTCAGTTAGATTGAAACAAAAGGTGTGCATGTAAACAATGAATGGCGACTACAGAAAGCAAAAGCTGAATCCCGGACATTTTGGACGATCTCGAGGCCGGACATGTCCGGGAAAAAGAGGATGGTAACCCCTTCTACTCAGCTTTCTCCACAGAACAAGAGCCTGCTTCCAAAAAAAGATGGCTGACACTATGTTTACATTCTGTGAGTGAGATCCCACCCTCTATGGGCGGGTTGAGAACATGCGGTACAGCCCCTACTACTGGCTCTAGTCTTTAGCCTCTGGCCAAAAAATCCTCAGATGGTCATTGGAGGACTTTTTCCAGAAAAAAAATACATAAATCTCTTGTCTCAGGGGGATATGAGGATGGAAAGCACGGTAATTCGAAAATACTACAGGTTTTCTACTAATACAAAGCTTAATGCTAAATCCTGAAGTATCCCTTTAAAGGCCCGAGTGTGCTCGTTGTACCACGGTGTTGGACTATTTCCTTTAATCTTCTTTGAGCACATTGGAGCAACTGTGTCTAAAGTGCTGGAAAAGATAGATTCAATAATTTCTGTTGCAACATCAAGTTCGTCTAAGCTATCTGGGATGCTGACGAGATGAAACTGATCAGGAAGATTATTTATAAATTAAATAATGATCTGAGATGTCATCGCTCTGCTGCAGAATTTCAACGGCATCAACATTGATTCCATGTGACAATATTAGATCTAAAGTATGATTACGACAGAGTAGGTCCTGACACGTGTTGTCTAACTCCAATAGAGTTGTCTGTAAATGCTAATCCCAATGCGTATTTTTCATTATCTGCATGGATATTAGAATCACCAACAATTAGGACTTTATCTACAGCCAGTACTCTGATAGAAAGTCAGGAAATTTCTTGATAAAATCTGTATGGTGCCCTGGTGGCCTGTATACAGTAGCCAGCACAAATGTAAAACGGGATTTATCACTTACTCTAGATAACGTTACAGAAAGCACCATCACTTCAAAATAAGTATATTTGAAACTAGACTTCTGAGTAATACTGAAGATATTGATATAAATTACAGCAACACCTCCCCCTTTTCCTTTTAATGAGCCTCGTGTTTATAGCAGTAATCTTGCGGGATGGACTCATTTAAAGTAATGTAATTGTCTGGTTTTACCCAAGTTTCAGTTAAACACAGCACATCTAGGTTATGGTCTGTAATCATATCATTAACAATAAGTGCTTTTGAAGAAAGGGATAGAATATTCAGCAAACCGAGCTTTATCATTTGTTCATCTGCATTATATTTGTTTTTTATTTGTTGAACATCAATCAAGGTTTTACCCTTAAATGGGTTTGGCCGTTTTTTGTATTTCCTATTCGGGGAACAGACACAGTCTCTATGTGATGATATCTAGGTGAAAGAGTCTCTATGTGATGGGATTTATCCAGCCCG
The DNA here is from genome assembly GCA_031834385.1 of Semotilus atromaculatus. NCBI lineage: Eukaryota > Metazoa > Chordata > Actinopteri > Cypriniformes > Leuciscidae > Semotilus > Semotilus atromaculatus. The sequence goes on along the minus strand of JAULUF010000005.1, from coordinate 25,650,514 downwards.
TTCTCATCCTTTGGCGTCATACATGTGACGCCTGTGACATTTCGTTGAAATCTTACGCGCATGGCATCCTTTAGCGTCAATATGAGACGCAGAACCCAAGGCGTCATACATGTGACGCTCGTCTAAATACGACGCACATAGCATCCTTTAGCGTCACTATGAGACGCAGATCCCAAGGCGTCATAACCGTAACCCTACCCCAGACCTAAACCTACCCATAACAGTGCGTGTTATATTGACGCTAAAGGCTACCATGTGCGTAGTATTTCGACGTTTTGTCATATGGCGTCACCTATATGACGCAAAAGGATGAGAATGCGTTGGATTTATCTGACCTCAGTGACGTGAGACAGCCAGCAGATGGTCGATTTAGCCAGTCTGTCTGCTTCCTGACCTGAGCCCCAGATTGTCATGTTTGAGCTCTAAGACTATGTGCCATATTACTAGAAAGAAGAGCAGCACCATCCCAGGAGGGGAGGAACACCATCTCTTTTCAACAGGTCAAGTCTGCCCCAAAAACTTTTCCAATTTTCTATGAATCCTATATTATTTTGCGGACACCACTTAGATAGCTAGCCATTGAGTGAGGACAGTCTACTAACTATCTCATCACTCCTGCGAACAGGAAGGGAGCCAGAGCAAATTACAGTGCCTGACATCGTACATGCAAGTTCAAACACCTCTTTAATGTTAATTTTAGTAATCTCCGACTGACGAAGTCGAACATCATTAGTGCCAACGTAAATAATAATCTTAGAGAATTTACAATTAGCATTAGCCAGCACTTTTAAATTTGCTTTGATGTCAGCCGCTCTGGCTCATGGCAAACATGTGACTATGTTGGCTGGTGTCTCTATTTTCACGTTCTGTGTAATAGAATCGCCAATAGGCACTTTCAACAGGATTCTCAGTGGGTGTTTCACTGAGTGGAGAGAACCTGTTTAATGTTGTTATCGGAACGGAAGAGCGCTGTTTTGTCCCGCGACTACAGCGTCTCACGGTCACCCAGTTGCCCTGGCGCATGGGCTCTAAACAATGTACAGAGTTCACTAAAATAGTCACATCCAAAGCCGTATCTAAATCCCTTGCATTCTTACTATCTTCAATTAAAGTTTGGATTCGTGTCTCTAGTTCTGAAATCTTCTCCGTCAGCTTGACTATCTCCCTGCATTTATCACATGTAAAGACTCGAAAAGGCGCGAGAACGCGCGAGAAAAAAGACGGCAAACACGGATAGCAGATTAACAGGCTAGAGGAAGGCTAGCGTGTTTTGCGAGTGATAGTGAACATAATGAATGATTCAGATGGAATTAGGAATATATTAACGCTTTGAGTCAGATTGTGTTTGTTTCAGATTTTGGGAGGTGTGTTGTATTGACTATAGCTGCAGCATACCATACATTTCTGTATTTGCTTCCTGCTTTATTTACATATCCCTTTATTAAGGGGTCTGAGCAATAAAGCTGCTGAGCCCTATTACTTGGGAGTTTCTTTTCTTTTTAAGTATTCTTTATTTTTAAACAGCTATAACCCTGTCCCTATTTGCTGAAAAGTCACAAAATTTTGCATGAAAATAAAAAAAACTCAAACTGATGTGCACATTTTAAATAAAAAGAAATTATTCTGAAAAATTTGAGATGAAGATTATTCTGTAGATCTGTAGAGACATTTTCAAACAACTGGAAATGAGAAATTATGACAGATACGAATGTCAATTTTCAGATACATTTATTGATTTCGGATGTACTTGCATTCCTCAAGATAATGATCATGATCATATGAACAACCTCTTGTTCATTCAAATGCATAACATGGCAGAAATACAGTTCCCCATCGTTGTCACACTTCGAGTATTACAAAACGAGCCAATGGCTAGGGAAATGCCATGGGTCTGCGGAATTTGCATGGCGCATCTCCGCCCCACGAGGGAGGACGCCGGCAAAAGGGACGCCGGCATAAAGGGAGGACGCCGGCAATATGTAGTTCATGTTTTTGCTTCGGAGCCAAGAGGTCCTCTTCACTCCGTAGTCTATTCTCTGATTATCTTCGAGAATCTTCTAGACGAGCAGCTTCCAGTCGGTGTTGGTGTGATGGCGTGTTCCAGCGAGTTTCACTTTCCTGCCTGCTGAACTGTGCAGTGTTCTGCAACAGCGCGTGTGTTTCTCCCTGGGCGCTTCAGCACTGCTGCAAGCTTTTCTCTCATAAAAAGAGCTTTCATTCACAAAAAGAGCTTGCACGCGGCACGTCTTTTTAAAGACGCTCTGCCCGTGTATTGCACGCGACACGTCTTTTTAAAGACGCTCTGCCCATGTATTTCTGAGTGCGATAGTCTGATAGATTCAGCTGATGGGCGCGATCGCTGTTTGTTATGTTTGGGCGCGCTCAGACAGCGATCGCGGGTGCGTCATGTTCCACGAACGTGACCATCGCAGTGTTATGGTCGAGACTCAATGAGCTCTACAGAGCGAGAGTCCCCTCATCCACACCCCAATCTATTTTCTCCACGTGAGGGAATACTTTGGCTGGTGGCCAGGGTGACCTGAGGCTGATGGTGTGGAACAAAACCCGACGATTTATCCTCGGTCCACACCCCCCCTCTTACACATTGCAACCCGTGTGGTGTCTGGATGAGTTTGCTGACTGCCCGTGTCCAGTAGGACGCCGGCGGCTCCAGCAGCTCATCTGGCGCCCCAGCAGATGAAATCATATCTATCATGTCACGCTCTGCACGGATGCACTGGCGCACAGCTGGCCGCGGGGTCGCAAATATGCATTCCCCCCAGTGAGCCTTCTTGCGCAGACCTTGCGCAAGGTCAGGGAGGACGAGGAGCAGGTCATTCTAAAAAAAAAAACTCTGTGGGGAAGCACGACCTGATCGTCAGGTTCCTGAGAGGGCGAGGAGACTGTATCCTCCTCGCCCTCCTCTCGTTCCCTCTTGGGACCTCGCAGTGGTTCTGACTGCCCTGCAGAGTGCTCCCTTTGAGCCTTTGCAGTCAGTGGAGCTTAAGTTCCTGTCTATGAAGACAGCGCTCCTGACTGCACTGGCCTCCATCAAGAGGGTAGGGGACCTGCACGCATTCTCCGTTGACGAAGCGTGCCTGAAATTCGGGCCGGCTTACTCTCACGTGATCCTGAGACCCCGGCCTGGATATGTGCCTAAGGTTCCCACTACTCCCTTCCGCGACCAAGTGGTGAACCTGCAAGCGCTGCCCCTGGAGGAGGCAGACCCAGCCTTGGCACTGCTCTGTCCAGTACGTGCTCTCCGCACCTATGTAGACAGAACGCAGTGTTTCAGGACCTCAGACCAGCTCTTTGTCTATTATGGTGGGAAGCTGAAGGGAAAGGCTCTCTCCAAACAAAGGTTGTCTCACTGGATAGTGGACGCCATTGCTTTGGCATACCAGCAACAAGGTCGACCGTGCCCCCTTGGTGTGACTGCCCACTCCACCCGGAATGTGGCGTCCTCTTGGGCTCTAGCGCATGGCGCCTCGCTAACAGACATCTGCAGAGCTGCAGGCTGGGCGACACCGAACACATTCGCCAGATTCTACAATCTCGGAGTGGAGCCTGTGTCCTCTCATGTACTCGCTTCAACCAGCTAGTACCGGACCCGCTCAGGTGTCTTCGCTTGTCTTCGCTTGCTCGCGTTCCGTCTGTCTGCCACTTTCCGCTGTACCACTGGGAAACGCCTGAGTTCAGTCTCGGCTCCTCAGCAGGAAAACATGAACTGCATATTGCCGGCGTCCTCCCTTTATGCCCACGAGGTGGGGTGGAGATGCGCCATGCAAATTCCGCAGACCCATGGCATTTCCCTTGTCATTGGCTCGTTTTGTAATACTAATTTTGTAATTGGGGTTTCTAAGCGAAACCCCAATCGTCGTCATCCGACGGAACGTCTCCTTCCCCACTCGGGGAACGAGGGTTACATACGTAACCGAGACGTTTCATGAACATCTCATAAACTTCATGTGCACATGGGCTTGATATATCTGACCTCATTACACGACCGTAGGTCATTGTCACAATCTGGATCTATGAGCTGTGGAATGAGTAAGTAAAATCTGGTTTGTTGCCGGCTATTACTTTCTTGTCAGGCTCAGTTTATGGGTTTCATAAATTGTTCATGGCCGGCTCCTAATACACACAGAAGTCACTCCTACATCACTGCTAAAGAACAAGGGATAGCCAATGTCATTCAGTACAGAATGCTATATTTCAGTTACACCTGCTCATATGGCGATAAGACCACAATTCAAGAGTGTTTTCTAAGTGTAAAAAGGATTGAAGATACAAACTGAAAACACACGTAGGCCTACAAAGATGATTGAAAACAATTGTTCTGTATTGTGAAAACAAGGAAGTTATGAAATCAACCTGTAGAGGTCAGATTTCCTTAAAGGGTACCTATTATGGATTTTTGAAAATTGCCCTTCATGTAGTGTGTAACATAGATCTAAGTGAACGAAAACATCCTGCAAAGTTCTAAACATGAAAGTTCACCGTATACAAAGTTATTGTCTCTCAAAAGTAAGAGTCGACTCTGAGTCGCTGATATGAATCGTTCGACGAACGATGCATTTTCTCTAAATTTATGACGTCACTTGTACAAATTATTTGAATAAGATACCCCCACTCATTGCGCTCGTACTTGTAGAAGCCAGGGAAACTTGAAAACATCATGGCGACGAGACGATGTTCTGAAGTGCGACGCAAAAGCGACATTTTTTTATCTGCCCAGAGACGAGCATTTGAAGAATCAGTGGCTACAGTTCATATATACAACTACCGGTATACCACAGATGTTTAGCCCGACGTTATTGCTGTGTTCGCATCATTTTGAAGATGATTGCTTCACAAACATAAATGCTTTCAAATATGGATTCGCGAGCCGGCTGATATTGAAGGAAGGCTCAGTACCAAGTCTATTTGGATCAGCTTCCTCCTCCGAATCCAACCCGATCTCACTAAATGCGTCTTTATTGCACGCATGTGTATTGTCGTGTAATTTATACGCTAAATTGAGTTTTTACGTGCATAGGATACGCATTGGTTGGTTAGGGTAGGTTTAGGTGTGTGTGGGGTGCGTGTGTATTATACGCTTGGGTAGGATTAGTGGTGTGGGGTGCGTGTGTTTTACACGCAAATGAACTGCGTCTCATATGCACGTAAAAACTCATTTTCGCGTATCAATTACACGACAATGCACCATGCGTGTCATAGAGACGCATTTACGTGAACCTGTAAGTATTATTAATATTATAAATTGTTGCTTTTATGTTTTATGTAGCATGCTCAATAATTATTTCGTGTTGTGAACGCACAGCGCAGCTTCTATGTCTTCTGTGAAGTGTTTGTCGTTGTTATAAAGAATAGAACAATACCTCATAGTACTGCATTATCAATTATAAAGAATAGAGCAATAGTCTCGTAGTACTGCATTATCAATATGTTTATGCGTTGGGCTAATACAAACAGAGACTGAATGTGCTTTTACCACTGAACTATGGGCTATGGTCGCTAACATAACTCAACGTAAATTCCTTCTCTTATTTTGAATTTTTTACTACAAAGCGGTGCACTATAATCATTATTATAACACAATGTAATTGATAAAAACTTTGTACACTGTACAAAGTGTTAACCAATAGAAGTATTATCTCTGTAAACACTGCTAACATTTTACTTATACACACATCTGACCAATCACCGCAGATTAGCGTCACGCAAAGGCGGGTTTTGGAAAAATGACTCGCTAAACGATTCATATGGGAGTCGGTGAGCAAATCAGGTAAAAATAAATGCATATTATAAGACAACAAAAGTGTTTTTTTTGTAATTGCATGCTTGTAAAACTGTTGTTGGGGACTCCAAGAACAATATTAGGAACATTTTAAATGCCATAATAGGTACCCTTTAATGGAGGTCCAGGTTAATGCACAGTAGTGCTCATAATTTTACATTTCCTTGTAGCTTTAACCATTTTAAAATTGCATTTTGTTTTTTTATGGTACTTTTTAGTACAGCCATGTGGAAGCTTAACAAGTAGGATTTACGTAGCCTAATCTATCCATCCATCAATACGTCTATGTATGTAAACTTTACCTTGTTGGTGCAAAAATGGACTATGCAAAAAACATACAGGGCATATGTGCAGATGACCAATAAAATACCAGATCGAGATGCAGATGATAGCATATCCCCTCTAAAGAGCTTGTTGAACCCCCATAGGGTGACCCAGGAAGTGGAGAATTAGGCTACTATGATAACAATCACCATGGTTCCCATGTGCTAATGCATTTAACCCCAGGTTAAACCAGGGGTGGGCAGTATCTGCAATTAGTGAGACAACAGATAAATGCTAAATGACAACTAATTTGCTGTCATCTTCCTTTTTGCCAACAAAGCTGCTGATTACCAGATAGTCATCAACTGTTGAGCAGACAGTCATAGTGCTAAATAACTAGTTAGCCTTTAGCTAGTGTTAACATTGGTGGAATTTTTGGTGGCTAGTCAAACTGTTTTATAATAAATTTCATATGATAAAAAATAAAATAAAAAAAGTGTTATGATTGGTAAAAATGCTTCACACAAGGACACATTCTTCATTTCATGTCACAGTAATTTCCGATAATGCACCCTTACTTGACACTATGTAGCCACCATGGCCCATGTGATACTGTTGCAGTGAAATGTAGTGTATATGCTTGATGTTGCTGCAAACATACATTATATAATATAACTACATTCATCTCATTTTAGGTATAAAAAAAACTCTAGAGCCTGCTGAATATAACCTTATGTCCTTGATTTTACCCTTTTCCAATTTCTGCCGTTGGTCACACGGCTGTGGTAACAGCGCCATCCAGTGTTGTGTTTTCTAGCCGCAGTCGCCAGAATGAAACTGCCCTGTGCAAAGACATGACGTCATGGACAGCGTCACTCAAACACAAACTGTAGCCATACAGCAGGGACACAGCAAAACAATTTTTTTAATTGTTGCTATAGTGACCTTCCCTTCAGCCAAACCACCTGAGACCAGTTCATATCAGTTTCATCAGGTCACTCGGAAATCGAATGAAGAAAATGATCCTGTACAGTGTCATTCAAACGGCTGAACAATATTATCATTTTATGACTTTTTTAAAATAATGACCCTCACTTTCATGTAAATTATTAAGGCTTCTTGAGCTGTTAACCTCTGAGACAGAGGTCAACACGAACATTACATTGTCCTATCAAAATACACTATCATTTAAGCACGAATGATATGTCCCTTTTAAGTGTATCTTGTCTGCATTTTCAGCTTTCATATGCATTAATGAAGTTCTATCATTATTTGACTGTTAAAATCGCTTCTTAGTCCAACAAATAAACAGTGAAGATGCTGTTGTTGTTTTTTTCTATTTATTTTCTGAGGATTGGGGTTTTGTGCAAATGCAGTTTATAAAGTTATAAAGTTTACAAATGCAAATGTTTAAGCTTTCATTCAGTAGCAATTTGTATACAAATGGAATGGGGTTAATATTAACATATTATTTTCAAAAATGTCCATGTTGAGTTAAAAGAAACTTTTTAAAAGAAAGAATCAGACAGATATTTGTATTATTATAATTAAAATCATTTAAAATAGTAAAATATGACAATGAAACATTTAGCTGAACTTGAGCTTTTTCTGAAATTTGTTTAATAATGTATTTTTGTTTAGAGCATATTTTCATTTGTTCACAAAAATTCGTTTCAGACTGACAGACCCCTGAACTATCTGTGTTAGAATATAAATTACCACAAGAGGGCAGTTGAGCATCAGTTACTGAAGCACTTCACAACAAAAACAGCCCATGCCAATGACAAAACTCACAAGAATCACAGTGATTTGAAATATTTTCCATCTATGTGTTATAGATAGGTTTACATCAAATAAAGGTTTAGATTGTCTGGAAGGTTTTGCTATCACCCGTGCCTCTGGCTTTCACCTGACCAGTTTAGCAAAACTCACAAATATGCATTACATGTGCAAATTCTAGTGCTATGACAATAGATATTTAAAGATCAATATAATTACTGAACAAACAAGAATCACTGGTTTAATCATTAAAGTTGCTGTTATCAGGCTCATTTGGGTGACATTCTGTTTTCGTTAAACAAAACATACACACTTGATGTGAATATAGAAATGTAACTTTTAATAACTTAGCCTATAACTTTTGCAAGGTTTTTTTTTTTTTTTTTTTTTAAATGGCAACTGTGGTTTTATTATGATGTTCTGGATAATCTAGACTATTTTACTTTACAACTTGACTTTTACAAAACGTTAGCTTTACATTCTGACCTTTAAATAAATTAAATGTCAATTCAATCAATGATAATCACTTTTTTAGAGCAATCAACGTTAGATGCTTGTCAAATTAATCATGAAATCATGCAAATAGACAATACTCATATTACAGAAACAAAAAGCAAATTCTCTGAAACATTTCTACTAAATATGTCTGCATAAAGAAGTTTGATTGGGGTTTGACAACATACACTCCATCATGTCAACTAATTGGTCATTCTACATAAAGCATCTTATATCAAGAAATAAAGACAAGGGGAAAAGAAAATGCATACTGTTCGATGAAGGGTGATATGAGAGAAAAGGAGCACACACTCTAATCGCCCAGGGACTCATATTGACATATTTCTACTTCTAAGAGGGTCAGTATTCAGCTTGACTTCTATACATCAGTACAAAGCGTACACGTGCAGCTCTCCAAATCCCCTGGCCTGGATTCAAAAAGCACTTAAAGGACACTTCAATTTCAAGATGACATTTTTTCTCTACTTCAGTATACCTCTCCTGAGACAGCCATTCTTATAGCATAAAGACTCACCTAACCCCTAAACCAAATCACAACAGCCTTGAAATGTAAAATGTCAACAATTGCACCATTTTATCATAAGCCTCACTTCCTTTGCATTTCTTTTGATGTCTATATGGTTCCTAAAATAATAAAACCGGTCTGGCTGAATGCATTAGTGCAAAATCGTTATTGCAACTATCTCAAGTTCACACAAACATTTAGATCAGCAGCAGTTTCAATTACGACCAATAGTGTTGCACATTTCTCAAATGATCACAACATAACTGCCATTCAGAAAGTGCAAAGAAAAACTGAAAATATACTGATGGGAAATGAGATGATGCTGACATTATTATCTGAGAAAAAAAAAGAAGTTGTTAGCTTGGCACTACTAGGAAGCGCAACTAGGAGGTACTGTGAACTAAAAATAGCCTATTAACTGCTGTAATTCTGTAGTTAATTTTTCCAATTACCTGGTTACTGACAGCATCATACAACTCAAAACATGATGCGGTCAGATGACTGATGAGATTCATTTTGTGGTAAGCGCAAAAAGAAACGAGTCAAACATGCATGGAGCGTTATGGACTAGCCTCCACAGTATGAATATGCAAGTGTACTGCGCTCCTTGTTTCCTTTTGAGGGAACGCAAATGTTGAGGATTAAGTGGCTTTTATTTCAAGCAGCACAAAGCATACAGAACAAGAACTGAGCTCAGAGCATTCTGTTGCGTTTATGGGTTGGGGAGTCTGTGATGACGTCGGCGCACTGGACCGAGGTCCGCTTCCTGGTGCCTGCGCTGCCAAGGTGGAGGGCCATCTCCTCCGATATGAAAGTGTTCAAGTCCACATCGTGCAGTCCATTCCGTCTGCGCCCTGCATTTGAGCTGCCGCTGACGTGAGTCGGAGAGCCGGGAGTGCTCGAGCGGACACTGATGCCGGCCATTGCTCCACTTAGACCTGGAAAAGAAAGATGAGATTTAATTTATCATCTTAACATGGACCTTTTCCACATGTCAATGCCAGATTTGCTACCCATAATAATGATACATTTTAAACATGTTGTGGCTGTTATTTTGCAAATCCTCTAAATAAGAGATGGTAACAACTGTAGGTAATGTGAAGGCAACTTCGTGTTTCTAGTGTATTACTCTGATGCAATGTTTGCAGATGTATGACACGCTGTGCTTGGAAAATAAACCTTAAGGTCCTTTCAACCAGATATCTTACTCTAAAAATACTATGGAACGTACAGTCATGCAAACCTTGTACTTGAACCATGTGAGGGTCAATGGAGAAAATGATCTTTTAAATGTTTGATAGTCTACACAAAGATTACTCAACTTGACAAAAACATGTAAAGTATATATATACACACACACACACATACATATATATATATATATATATATATATATATATATATAAAATACTCATTTACATGCTGACATTAAAGGTTGTATCAGTGATTTCAGGCCCAAAAATAAATGTCTAATCTTTCCTAATGATCCGCTAGCTGCCCGCCCCAAAACTTGCTGTCAAAAAATTGCGTCTCTGTAGGCAGCCTAGGCTCTGAGATCTGCACACAAAAACAAATGGGTACAACCACCACTCAAAACCAAAACAAACAGTGTTCCAACTAGGGCTGTCACTTTACGTTCGAAAATCGATTGCACAATCGATCGGACCAACCAACACAAGTTTCGAAAACGAAAATAGGGAATCGATTTTAACGTCCTTTTTTCTTTTCTTTCTTTTTTTTAAAACCAAAAATGTGTTTTAGGTGGACAGATCAATACAGTACACAGAACATCTAAGTTAGGATATTGGAAAATAATTATTTTATTGTTAACAATGTCTTTTCTGTTAACCAAATGCTTTTTAATATTCGCAATACTTCAATGCAAGTGAACAAGCGCTCCGTTATTTGTTGCTTAGTGACATGTGTTCAAGCAAGCCAGAAATGCACAGGTTCTGCGCAATACGCTGTATTTAATATATCAAGAGGACTCACGAGTTGCGTATTTGCGCTAAATACGCGCAGCTTTGGCTACACAAACTTCCCCAGCAAAGTGAGTAAACATACTGTAGAAACACTCGTGATTTGACAGCGTTACCCGCCAAAGTTCATTTTGTTAATTTCAATCCCTGACGGTTGCACTCCTGTTGTCATTCTGCACGAAAGTTCACGCCGATAAATCATCAGAAATATTTCTGATTTGTGCGCGTCTCAAGCGCCCTCTTTACGCTCGTTCTAATAATGCCTGTTAGTTGTCCGTGGATTTGCCTATATTTAGTGTTGAAAATGGAAACGTCTTTAGACATGGAAAATCGATTTTACAATCGATTCAATCAACACTTATGTCTCAAAAATCGAACAGGATTTTTTCACAAAAGTGACAGCCCTAGTTCCAATCAATCACCGAGAGGGGCGGGTGTTGCTCTGACTTTGCGTCCAGCCGTGCACGAGCTCAAAACCTCACAACACCCGCCCCTGTCGGTGATTGGTTGGAACACTGTTTGTTTTGGTTTTGAGTGGTGGTGTACCCATTTGTTTTTGTGTGCAGATCTCAGAGCCTAGGCTGCATACAGAGACGCAGTTTTTTGACAGCAAGTTTTGGGGCAGGCAGCTAGCGGATCATTAGACATTTATTTTTGGGCCTGAAATCACTGATACAACCTTTAATATTTCATTGATGAATAAAAAAAAATTTTTATTCATATGTATTCTAAAAAGAACAGAATTTATAAATAGAAATATTTTCTAACAATATATTTTTACATCACTTTTTATCAGTTTAACACTGAATAAAACTTAATTTCTTTAAAAAACTTTTAAAAAAACAATTATTGACCCCAACGTTTTGAATGGTAGTGTATATTTTTACAAAAGATATCTATTTTAAATACATTTTTCTTTTTTAACTTTGTATTCATCAAAGAATCCTCAAAAAAAGTATCACAGGTTATATATAAAAATATTAAGCAGTACAACTGTTTTCAACATTGATAATAAATCATCCTATAGAATGATTTCTGAAGGATAATGTGATACTTAAGATTGCAGTAACAGCTGATGAAAATTCAGCTTTGCATCACAAAAATAAATTATATTTGAAAGTATATTAAAAAGAAAACAATTATTTTAAATTGTAATAATATTTAACAATATGACTTTTTTCATTTTTTTTTATCAAATAAATGCAGGCTTGATGAGCATAAGAGACTTCTTTCAGAAACACTAAAAATAGCAATGTTTCCAAACTTCCAAAGTGGGGAGGAGAAAAAGATATCAATAACCACTATATGTATTCTACAAAGTGCAGTCACTAAATGTTGAGACATGTCATATGGTAATAATGTTCAGTCAGCTGTATCTGAACTGTGATCGGGCGGTAATATTTACCATGTAGTGCTATGGCCTCACAGAAGGGCTGTAAATCAGTCTCTACAGATGATACGGAGTCCGATGAAGGTGGTCGGTTAGGAGAATGGACAGTCAGTTTGGGGGCAGCTCTAGAAGTCCTTGGTGGTGGCGCTTTACCACAAAGGAAACTTATCAAATCTTCCCTTCGTATAGTTCTCCTTCGCTTTTTGACCCAGGCCAAAACATCTTTATTACGTCGCTGATGACCAATCTGGATTCCTAAGTCAAAGCTTCTCTTATGTGCATCAACACTCTCTGTTGAACAGATTACATTAATTTAATTATTTATGCAATTTATATAACAAACAACAGTTTGACACAAACAAACACTAGATCTGTGCAAACTCAAATCTTTAATACCTTTGTAAAGATTAGTCACTGCTGTTGCAGCGTTCTGAAACGGAGACCACAATGACAGTCCTTGCTGATGACAGACTCGATCTGCAAGACAGGAATAAATCAGGGGCGCTCATGTGACCTTTTCATGTGAACAGATTACTCAGAAATCCTGTCGGAATACTTTTCTGGACCTAATTTATATATTGCTAACCTTTACACTATAAGACTGGGAAAATAATGGTTTTCTAAATGTGTAGCCAATACATGTCAAATTCAGCTGGATTAAACCATGTCCATGCTATTTTTAAAGAGACAACAAAGGGTTAGTTCACCCAAATATGAAAATTATCCCATAATTTACTTACCCTCAAGCCATTCTAGGTGTATATGACTTTCTTTTTTCGGCCAAACAGTCAGAATTATATTAAAAAAGATCCTGGCTCTTTCCAGCTTTACAATGGGAGTGAATGGTACCTTGTTTTTTGAAGCCCAAAAAAGCGCATCCTTCCATCATAAAAGTAATCTATACGGCTCCAGGGGGTTAATAAAGGCCTTCTGAAGCAAAATGTTTTTGTAAGAAAATTAGTCATATTTATAATCTCTTTGACCTAGCATACACCTAACACATTATAGACTTCTATAATTCAATGTTAGGCTGCATAGATTTGGTCAGCCGGAACCGGGAACACTTCTCATAAATCCTGATGTACTTGTTACATCAGTTATTTTAAGAACGATGGCATCCACGCTAATATTAGTCTCTCTGTTTATCCCGAGGTTTACCGCAGTCCGCCGGATTCAGGCCGTATCCGGATCTGATGAAGGACCTGCGCCTGGACACGACGACAACGCAGTCCTTATGTGTCAACTAGTCTCTCCCCTGTGAAGGCCCCCTTCTCCTTCCCTTTACCACTGTACAGATAAAACATTGTCAGGATAATTTTGGTTCATGTGACTACGCAGAAGCAATAAAAAAAATTCTGTATTCTGTAAACTTTAAGGCTTGTACTTTGGAACCTATTTCATGGTCTGCGTTCTCGAGCCACCAGGCACTGTTTCGTGCAAATGAGCGGTCGGATCGCATTAAGGGTTTTCTGTTAGAATGGTGTCGTGTTAGCGGCCCCTAAATCCTGAAAGCTCCTGGCGGAAGAGTGACCTCTGACCTGACACATGACATAGGATGTAGGCGTAGCGTAAGCTTAGGTGAGAGTAGACACCTCTCGTGGTTCAAACAATTTGGGATGGGCAACAAACTCAAGATTCTCCGACATATCTCTTTAAAAATTCTCGTTTTGGACCTCTAATTTTTGTGACCAGTTTTTTGTATTGTTCTATAACCTGCGCTTCAGTGTTCGTCAATGTGTCATGTTAGAGATCACTCTTTTGGCCGGAACTAGACACGCGTACAGACGCCAGTGATTCTAGTTTATAAAGTTATAAATATGGATATTTTTCTTACAAAAACGCATCGCTTCTCTTCAGAAGGCCTTTATTAACCCCATGGAGCCATATGGACTACTTGTATGATGGATGTGCTTTTTTGGGCTTCAATAACTATTCACTCCCATTATAAAGCTGGGAAGAGCCAGGCCCAGGATATTTTTTAATATAACTCCTATTGTGTTTGGCTGAAAGAAGAAAATCATATACACCTAGAATGGCTTGAGGGCAAGTAAATTTATGGGATAATTTTCATTTGTGGGTGAACTAACCCTTTAAGTGCCTAACCATAACAATTGCGAATTTATTGCTAAAATAAAATACACTTTCCATTTTATACATTTGTACAAGCAAAAGCTGCAATTAAAATTATACTTTAAATAAATAAAAGAATATTAGGGATTGACAGTCCAGGTCACCATTCACTCTTACTGTATGGAAAAGTATGCAATGAAAATGAATGGTGACTGGGGTACCTAACATTCTATCTAACATCTGCTTTTGTGTTCAAAAGAAATCCATCGTTTTTGAAAAACCTGAAAGTTAGTAAATAATGAAAGAATATTTAAAGGATTAAAGATCATAATTGTATTTTTTTTTCTAGAGGGAAAAGGACAAATTCTAACATTTAAACATTTTTTACAAATAATTAAAGTATTGTTTATAAGCTGATCAAATTTTATGTTATATATATATCAAATGTTATTTGATATATATATATATATATATATATATATATATATATATATATATATATATATATATATATATATATATATACACACACACACACACGCATACACACACAAACTAGAATTACACTAAATATCCATTTTATATTGAGCTAATACTATAGCATTATTGTTTTTTAAATAACCAAATAAAGCAAAATATGCACTTTTGGAACGATGGAAGCGAATGGTGACCGTTCCTGTCACTACCTAACGTTTCTTTTTGTGTTTCACTTAAAAAAGAACTTCATAGAGGTTCGTAACAACATAACAGCTAGTAAATAATGAGTTTTCATTTTAGGGTGAACTAACTATCCCTTTAAGATAACTTACTCCTCGTGTAATCCAGACAATGTCTGTGTCAAACCCTAGTGAGCACCAACCTGGAAATTATATAATGGCAACATAAGTGTGTTCTAACGTGCCTATGTTGCACAAAGGTAGGCAGTTGAGTGCACTAGGTTTTGAAACACAGCAACACAAGGACAAAAACTAGCTCACTAACCGGCAGGGCTTTGCCAAAGTGTGTGATTTTATAAGACGATAAAACGTTAATGTATTACGCTTGAAAATCAGTTCAGAGATAGAGATAGTTTAGCAGAAAGGAACACAAATCTCATATTAAAGGGCGAACTATCCGGCTTTGAGGCTAGCCGGTTAGCAATAGCAAGGCCAATATAATAACAACGAACAAACTGTCAAACACAGGCAACCCGGCGCGGCTAAAGCTAATTATCATCCACACGCTCAAAAACAAGCATACAACGCTGCTTTTGATGACGTTAGTGGCCAACTGATACCGGTAAGTTATGTGTTTTTTGATCGAAAGGTGTGGTTCGGTCGAAAAAAAGCAAGTTCACGAGTTTTTTCTAGACGCGAAAGGTCTTTTTAGTCGAACTGCTGGAAGTCTGTGGGCCGCTGATAGGGTCTCTTTCTCTGCCCAGACCTTTATAAAGTTGCGCCACCGCCGTAGCGGAATTCTGGAAGAGATGCCAGAGTTTTTCCTGGTTCTGGTCCACCGCCTCCTCATTCGGCTCGTCCCTTTCGGCTTCTGCCAGGCATTGGCGCTCCCATTTGGAGAACCAGTGTTCGGGTCCGTGTTCGTGGATCTCCGCTTCGCTCTCCTCCTTCTTCTCCTCCATGATGAATACTGAGAAACTTCGGTGAACTTCTGCTCGTTTTTTTTTTTTTTTTTTTTTTCTTGCTCTTGTGGGTTAAATCTAGTTCTTGAAATCACGCAACACCCGATCAGTGTCGGTTAATATCCTTATTTCTGGATTTACGGGCCTGAATTAAAACGAAATGAAGTGAAATGTTTTGTCTTTTGTGACGCCGAAATGTAATTACCCAGGACAGTAGCTGTCTACCCCCGGTTAGAGGATCGCTTTTGCCCTGCGCAGTTCCTCGATGTGGGCGGATCATATTTAAAACACGCCCACTTGTTTTGCGCATGCCCGTTTCAAAGCTGTTGCTCTATGATCATAAAAAAACATGAGAACCATTGGGTGGAGGCACACCCCCCCCCCCCCCCCCCCCGTATATAATGGGTGGAGCTTGAAAGTCCAGCCACACCCTAACCTAAACCCGAATTAGGTTGAGCTCCACCCATTAGATTCAGAGAGGGGGAGCTGGACGTCATTTGGCTCTGCAGCACCAGCAAGCACCACTTGAAAAGAATCGCACTGAACCAAACTGAAGAGTAAAATGGGTAGTTGTTGAAGTCTCTGGATCAAGATCACAGAATCAGAATCAGAAAGAGCTTTATTGCCAAGTGTGCTTGCACACACAAGGAATTTGTTTTGGTACTGAGGCTTCCAGTCCACATAAACAAATACAACAAGAAACATAATTTACAACAAGAAACATAATAATACAAATTTTAAGAATAAAATATAAAATATAAAAATATGAGAATAAAAGTATCACAGTTGGGTTTAGCCAGAATAAACATTTACAGATTTACAGATTATGAACAAATTTACAGTGTTTTGAATATTATAAATAAATAAATCTACATGTAAGTGTCACCTGAGTTGTAAGTTGTTGCATTAAAACAGTGGGGGTATTGCACTTAAAGGCACATGCCTTGGGAGGTGTGTTAACTGTTCAGGAGGGAAATGGCCTGATGTGGGAAGAAACTGTTCCTGTGCCGAGATGTTCTTGTGGCCAGTGATCTGAGTCTCCGTCTTGACGGTAACAGTTCAAACAGGTGGTGTCCAGGGTGAGTGGAGTCTGTGATGATTTTACCTGCTCTCTTCCTCACTCTGGAAGAGTACAGGTCCTGGAGGGTTGGCAGGGGGGCACCAATAATCCTCTCTGCAGTCCGAACCGTCCGCTGTAGTCTCCTGATGTCTGATTTGGTAGCTGAACCAAACCAGACAGTGATGGAAGTGCATAGAACAGACTCAATGACGGCTGAGTAGAACTGAATCAGCAGCTCCTGTGGCAGGTTGAACTTCCTCAGCTGGCGAAGGAAGTACAGTGTCTGCTGGGCCTTTTTCACAATGGAGTCAATGTGATTGTCCCACTTCAGGTCCTGAGAGATGATAGTGCCCAGGAACCTGAATGACTCCACTGCTTCCACAGTGCTGTCCATGATGGTGAGTGGGGAGAGTGCTGGGCTGTTCCTCCTGAAGTCCACGATCATCTCCACTGTTTTGAGCGTGTTCAGCTCAAGGTTGTTATAACTGCACCAGACAGCCAGCTGTTCGACCTCCAGTCTGTAAGCAGACTCGTCACCGTTTCGGATAAGACCGATGACAGTGGTGTCGTCTGCAAATTTCAGGAGCTTGACAGTGGGGTCTTTAGAAGTGCAGTCGTTA
Organism: Semotilus atromaculatus; assembly: GCA_031834385.1. Lineage (NCBI taxonomy): Eukaryota > Metazoa > Chordata > Actinopteri > Cypriniformes > Leuciscidae > Semotilus > Semotilus atromaculatus. The sequence continues at coordinate 25,632,913 of JAULUF010000005.1, read as the reverse complement.
GTGTACAGGGAGAAGAGCAGTGGGGAGAGAACGCACCCTTGAGGGGCGCCAGTGCTGGTGGTGAGAGTCCTGGATGTGTGCTTCCCCAGTCTCACGAGCTGCTGCCGGTTCGTCAGGAAGCTGGAGATCCACTGACAGATCGAGGATGGAATGGAGAGCTGGGTCAGTTTGGCTGTGAGAAGATCAGGCATGATGGTATTGAAGGCCGAACTGAAGTCCACAAAGAGAATCCTTGCATAAGTCCCAGGTCTGTCGAGATGTTGCAGGATATAATGCAGTCCCACGTTGACTGCATCATCCACAGACCTGTTTGCTCTGTAGGCAAACTGAAAGGGATCCAGCAGGGGTCCAGTGATGTCCTTCAGGTGGGCCAACACCAGTCTTTCAAACGACTTCATGACCACAGACGTGAGAGCGACAGGTCTGTAGTCATTAAGTCCAGTGATTTTGGGTTTTTTGGGGACCGGAATGATAGTGGAGCGCTTGAAGCAGCAGGGAACTTCACACTGCTCCAATGATCTGTTGAAGATCTGCGTGAAGACCGGGGCCAGTTGGTCAGCGCAGGCTTTTAAACAAGCAGATGAGATGCCGTCTGGGCCTGAGGCTTTCCTAATCTTCTGTTTTTTGAAGACTCGGCTCACGTCCTCCACACAGACCTTAAGCTCAGGTTGGATGGCAGGAGGGGGGAGGAGAGGGAGTGCAGAAGGTGATGGTGGGTGTGTGAAGTGCAGATCAGAGCGGGTGTGTGGTGTGAATGAGGGCTTTTCAAACCTGCAGTAAAATGAGTTTAAATCATCAGCCAGGTGTGGATTGTCCACAGATCGGGGGGATGGTGCCTTGTAGTTGGTGATGTTCCTCAGGCCAGTCCAGACTGTTGCCGGGTTGTTGGCTGAAAACTGGTTTTTCAGCTTTTCAGAGTAGGCTCTTTTAGCAACTCTGATCTCCTTTGTCAGTCTGTTTCTGGCCTGGTTATACAAGATCTTATCCCCACTTCTGTAAGCATCCTCTTTGGCATGACGAAGGTGTTTGAGTTTCCCAGTAAACCATGGTTTATCATTGGTGAATGATAAGAATGTCCTGGTAGGAATGCATGTATCCTCACAGAAACTGATATATGATGTTACAGTATCTGTGAGCTAGGTGGCGGTAATGCACGAAATCGATGCGAATCGCCAATAAAAGGAAGAAGAAGAAGAAACTGAAGAGTATCGCCGTGCTACATGCTAACATTAAAACATAAAACACGTAGTTACGTTTATTAATAACTTTAGATGATCTGAAAGACATTCATGTTAGCAGTCTGTAAACTAGGCCTAATTTATTTGACCCACATATGGATACGTGTAGGTAAAGTTAACAGTGTGGGTTTAGCTGAAAACTTAAATTCTCCTCAGATATGCTTGCTGGGTGTGAGAATTTTGCTCAAACAACGATTTTAGAAATAATGCTTTGATTACATTTCTGAGCAAGTGGGTATCATTGTAAGTATTGGCTAAACCACTCCAGATGTAGGCAGAAAGTTTGGAGATAAAATGCTTTTCATCAATTGTAAGTGCCAAATTCAAAATCTATTCAAGATACGGCTACTTTATTTGAATAGCATTCCTGGAGCTATAGCAACACTGAGGTTATGGGTTTGATTCCCACAAAACAAACAGTTATAAAATGTACACCTTGCATGCAATGTAAGTTGCTTTGGATAAGCCAAATGCATGAATGTAAATTAAAACCAGTCATAGTTGTTCTCTTTGTACATGTAAAAAGGTTTGATGGCCTTTATATTACAGTAGCCTCTTTGCATTATGTCCACATAAACAGGATGAAAGTTGAAGTAAAACTATAACTATTGAAGGAAATCACATCCCATTTAGTATATAAACTTTGGGAAATATTTTAAAGGATTGTACATATTCCTGTCAACAAATCACTAGCCTATTGCATTAACCCATAGTTTACAAATGTTGTTCAATGTAATATTAAACAATACAATGTGGAGACAGCTGTCAAGTTCAATTCAGCTACTTCACACATTTCCACTCTTTTGTCTGTATTTATGTTGAGCTGATAGGTTCATATATGTATAGATTATTTTATTTTTTTAAAGACTAGTAATCAATGTGCTCACACAGATGCAACATCTGTCAATTTTGTTATGAATTTGCACTGATGTGGAAAATATATTAAATGAATGCAAGGACACTGAAGGGCTCCAGGGAACAATTGTAATAATGCACAGTCACCCCAATTACTATGAGCTTTTATTGTGAAATCAAGTAATTATTTCCTCTTGTAAACAAAAGGAGCTTCACTGACCATAAGTTAATCAAAGACTCACAACGAGACTGTGCACATGAATGGGTTTTGTCTAAAATTATTTGGCTGAGAATAAAAGTATTTGAAACAGAACACAAACACCTTGATCATGTTCATTTATTAACCATATTTATTTTTTGTTTAATATCTGATTAGTTGCTGAGAAGAGTTTAATTCTGTGACATTTTCAAAACATGAATGACTATGCAGCAGGACCCGTGCAGTTGCTTGTCCTCCTTGCCAATATTTTTGCGCAATCCACCTCCGAAACCCCCCCTCACACACACCTCCCACATTGACTTTATGTTGACTATGAATGTTGCAGACCCTTCTCAGTCAGCAGGAAATGGACTGAACATATCAACACCATGGTCATGCCAGAGAAACCAAATTGATCACCCTATATGGTCAACACTATCAGACACAATAATGATGTATTTCTTTAAATATTTATTAGAATAATAAAACACTTACTTCAAAAAAGTAATCGTTATGGTTTCCAAATGATTTTAAGGGCTACCTAATAAATGCACAAAACATTTAATCTTTACTGTGTTGACATGTATTTTGCATAACATAGGTGTATTAAATGCAGCAGCTGAGGGAAATGATCTCAAACTATTTATTTACAATGACTTAAAATGAATAAAAACAAACTTATATATTTTTAAACTGCATAGGCTTAAAAAAAACTAGTTTTTTGCTTTTCTTTAAAATAGGGCTATACATATTTAGGTTTATATACATATCATGCGTTTAAGACCTTTTTTTTTTCCTGTAGGCTATTATTGTGTAATTATTGTCTGAGGACAAGTGTTTTTTGACAAGTGACAATTATAAAGTTGTGGGATATGTTCGTCCCACGTCTCAAGAATCAATTAACGATTTTTGCTAAATAAGATTTTTTTTAATAAAAAAATGGAGCTACACATTTCCGTAATTTTATACAAGCCACATAACTGCATAACCTATAAGGATGCTGCTGTCAGTAAAGCAAAATATGAATAAACAAAAAATATATAGAAAAGTTTCAATAAAGTCTAGCGTGAGGGAGCATTTGTGTTTAGGTCGCTCGCGGTGTGCGCCACTGTTTGGATCTCCATGCGGATGTGACATTTCAGAGAGGAGCGCGACCGCCATTTTGAGTTTTACCTCAAACTGAACACCATAAACCACGGGAGCGGGTGAGAGAGGCTCTGGCCGTGACCGGGCAAAATTATCTTTTCTCGTTTGAATAGCCGTTTGGGATGCAGCTTCAGTGTACAATTGAGCGTTAGGTGTTCAGGTTAGTTTCACTAATAACGGCGAGGCGAAACGCAGTCATTTTAGTGAGTTTAAACTTCTAAATTAGTGCGATTTCACATTAGAGTCTGGTTTGAATGGATAGGTTTTTTCTTCGTTCCCCCCCAGAAGAGGGACAATCGGAGGAGCACACGGACTGGAAATATTGCAGGGAAAGTTGTATTTAAAATAATCTTGCGGAGGCGCATGAGTTGCGCTGTTTATTGTTATCACTTTTGCTAGCTTCAGCTGGGCTATCTGTGTTTTCCCCGGCTGCAGGTTGTTGTGAGTTGCATTCGCCCCGCACTTATACGGGGGAAAGCCGGGGTTTCATTCATCGGGCCTTCGTGAAGCAGAAGCCCGAGGCCTCCGACTATCCTTACCGTTAGCATCCCTTCACCCAGGCGCCGAGATTGGGCGAATAGCGAGCAAATACGTCCGCGTTTCTCTGCCTGCTCCCCCACCGGCCTCCCTTCCTCCATCCCCGGCGCTGACAGCAGACAAGGCCGAGGTCGTCTTAGTGCAGGCCCAGCCGCAAAGGCTCGACCTGTTTACCCCACCTCCGCGTCCTCCGACTCCCCACCAGCCTCTGCCCGCGGAACCGCCATCAGACCGGCCCGAGGGAGACAAAGAGCCCAAGCATCTTCCCATTCTCAAAGCTGCCAACATGAACCACCATCACACGCAGCAGCAACAACAGAAAGCCGGCGAGCAGCAGCTCAGCGAGCCCGAGGACATGGAGATGGAGGGTACGTCAAGGCCTTAAGCAAAAAAAAAAAGCTCACAGCCTTTAGTTTAATATCACAGTCAACATTTTCACATTAAGCCCATATTTAACGAGTTAACTGTTTATTAGCAAGCCACTCTCTGTCGCATGTTTTGACCCCAATAGCCTGTTAGCCAGCAGCTAACCATTAAGTTACCTCGCTGCATGAGGAGTTTAGCCAGTCAGCAAAAAGTCAATTTTTTATTTACCTCATCGTCTGAGTTCTATTGCATTGCTACGTCGTCATTGGAAACCCCATAACGGTTGGCTTTTAAATAACAATACTGTTAATGTGACCGTTACGCGAGGTGGATTTTGTTATATTAGCGTCTCGGCTAACGTTATATGTGCTGCCTGCATTAACGTGGCGCAGCCCATCTTTAAGCCTTTCTATTTAACAAACTGTGTCAGATTTTCATCTGATTATGTAAGGAGCCCCTCGGCTACACCTGTAGATCCCGTGGGGAACTTTTTTTAAAAGCACTATGGGATTAATGTTCACACATGAGCTAGTTATTTAACTTAGATGGGCAAAACCGTATTCGCATGCAGAATGGATAAACGTAAGTCAATAACATATTGTTGTTTGTGATTTATAAGTTGGGATTTAAAGGACTGAGAAGCGTTTGTTGTTGACGCGATCTGACAAGAGCATTAAACGGCATTCGCCCACTAACGTTAGTTCACCATTTAATCGGTCAGTTCAGTGCCCTTTCAGAACATCTGCTTGTTTAGACATTTCTAAAACCAGTTCAATGAATGGCTTTCGTCCGTAGTCAGCAAATCCTCATGTTCAGTGCTAGTGGAGTCAAATAAACAGCATCACCGGATGATTGCTGGACAACAGCACCATTTTGAACTATAATTCGCTCCTGAACTAACGTTAAATAGAAGATGACGAGCTTTCAATGCGATATCTAACTTAATCCTAACGGTTAAGTAGCATTCAGCTATTACAGTGTCTTATTAATGTTATTGTTGTTATTATTGGCTTTGGATGTGAAGTTGTGCAGCTCGATTAGGGGGAGTGGATGGCAGTTTTATTTCAAGATGGTGGACTGTATTTTGCACAGATCAGACTCACGAGAGGCCTGCTTGCGTATGTGTTTGTTTATATCTGGGTGACTGCGCGGTCCGTGGCACATGATGTCTCACCAAAGGACCCGCGATCCAAGTAATGTATTTGCTCATTAGATGGTGTCGGATGACACCGTTTGTCCGGAATTTGTGCTGTGTTTGCGGAGGGAAAACGTTAGCAGCTCGGCTAAATGTGTATGGAGGGGGAGGGGGGTAAACGAGATGATCGACTCGGAAACGAGTCGTTAATGTAGCGTCTTTTTACTCAGCGACACCCTTATTATTGTTAATAATAAGGGGGGGGGGGGGGGGGGGGGGAGAGTACCTACGCAGTAAGCTTTAAATTTAGATTTGATGCGTTTTCAACATAGTAATGACTGTGCGTCAAGCCCAGCGCGTGGGGATCCACCGACAGCGCGCGGGGATTTTCTGCTTCTTCATTGTATAACGAGTCATGCTGTGGGACCGCTCGCCATTTTTAATGGTTACGGCTCGCTTGTCTGTGTTTGGCTCGTGCCCACTCGCGATCGCGGTTATATCACTTAAAAGGCCATAGAACATTGATGTAATTTCTTACGATGTATTTCAGGCGCTAAATTTTGCGCTGCGTTTCTTCAAAGTTCTGCAGTGCACGTGTGGGGGCGTTTCTGACGCTGCTGTCCACAGACCCGCACTGAGACCTTTCGACACATGAACATAATCACACCACACGAAGAAGGCCTAAGAATGCGCAAATTAAACGCAAGTTGCCACTGAAGCATGCAGGATGGCCTGTTTTTAGTCTCACTCATTCAGGTCTCATTAAACAACAAAACGTCGTGAAGAGAACATGTTTGTTTAGTCCTGCATGCTCTTGGTGCATTTAATGCAGCTTTCATGCGTTGAAATCGTAATTACAAGTTTGTTGAATTCAAGTTTTCAGAAAAATAGGAATAGTTGGAGGAAGCCGTGGTTAATTTGTGTAGCCTATATTTTTGGGAAATCTTAAAGCCAAACTGTAGTCTATTGAATGTATCTTGTCAATATCCAATGGATTTCATACATTGACAACCATAAACATTAATGTATTGCACATTCATCATGCTGCCTAGTAAAGCTTGCTAACAAATCTGTAATTTCGGTCAACTAAATGCCGTCTCAAAATTTGCATCAAATGGTTATTTAGATATGTAGATGTTGTGGTTGAAAACAAATAAAACTGTCACTATAGCAAAAGTTCTCTCCTCCGCCATGTTTGAAGTTTATGGCCTGCCCAACTCGGAAAAAATCAGATAAATCGGTCTTAATGACTACCTTAAAATTTTACTGATAGAATTTCAGTCATTAAAAAAAGATGCCTCCAGGAGTGTTTTATGGCGCTTTTCCACTGCATGGTACGGTTCGGTTCGACTCGGTACGGCTGTTGTCTACTGGCTATTTAAATCTAGCGGGTTTAGTGTCTCGTCTCGTGTCGCAAATACAATGACGCTGGTAGTGACGATTCTGTCTGACCAATCAGTGATCTGCAGTGTTTGCACGTCACATTTTAGTATCGGTACGGTACGCTTGGAACCTCAACAGACCAGGTACCATTTAAAGCGAGCCGTACCGTACCGTACCATGCAGTGGAAATGCGCCATAAGTGAGCCGTACTGAACCGAGCCGTACCGTACCATGCAGTGGAAAAGCGCCAAAAGCGTGGCGTACCGAACCGAACCGTACCGTACCATGCAGTGGAAAAGCGCCATTAGAGGCTTCAATGGTTACAGATTAGGGATGTTAATGATTAATTGACAAATGATTAATTGTCGATAGTACATTTAATCAACAAAACTTATCGATCATCGATTAAGTAGTAGAGCTGGGTGATTTATTTATTTTTTATAGCCTATGTATAAAAAAACTCGATTTACGATTCGAATCGATTTTTTCCCCCCCTTCCATTTAAAACAAAATAACTGCGAACTGTAAATATATTTTAAATATATATATTTATTGTATTTAATTAAAGTGCATCAACATAAACAAAATTGCAAAGGCAAACCCTTTCTCTAACTGAAAAGTCACTGTGCAGTAGGGCTGGGCGATATGGCTGAAAACTGTATCACGATATCAGTGTTTCATATCGGTCGATATCGATAATTATTAGGGATGTGAATTTCTGCCAAAAATGCCATTCGATAATCAAGGAGCAAAAGTCGATTATCGTTCGAAAATCGAAAAGAAAAAAAAATCAACAAAAAACGCACACTCACAATGAAAGGGAGGCCAATTTCATCTTTAGCGATTTGTCATCTAACTAAATGTTTATTAATTGAACAAGTAACATGTTTTAGTAGTTTTTTTAACAGTTAACATAGAAGAAAAAAAAACAATAAGCACGACAGCCCGTTTTTGCATTGCCAAACCAGATGCTCGTTAGATCAAATAGTATGTACTATGTCATAATGATTTTATGCAAACCTGCCTTGTTACTGCAATAGCCTACTTTTTAAACAAATTAGTTTCAATCAATGTAAACTATTCGTGTGATGCCATTGCTACTGCGCAATAACAGTTACACTACCGTGGGATGGCGGGTGTTCATTTCATAAACTGTGGACAATGGTAACTTATTTAATGTAGCCTATAAATTCATGTATATGTCCAAAAAACGGATAATGTCATCATGCTTGTAGTAGTGCTATCGTCGCGTAATAATCTGTTTGGTTGTAAAATGTATTACCTGAATGAAATGAACTCGGATATCATCCAGTGGAATCATTCATTCACAGACAGCATACGAAGATGTTCTAGATCTTCATCGCTGGCAAAAATATGATGCTTTTGCAGATTTGCTTTCACTAGACTGTACTGTAGGTCCACGGCCACTTCATTCAACGCTCTTGATGTTCTTAAATCTTCCTGTTACGTATGTATTGCATTAAAATAAAGTAACGAGAGGAACGTCGCCCAACGTGACGAAGTAAATGTATCCTACTTTGTTACTACCCACCTCTGTTGGGCGCAGAGTTAACGGTCACGACAATGCTCTTTTTCTGCTGTTTGTTACACTACTGTTACGTAAACAAACAACAGAAGAAGAGCATTGCCGTGACCGTTAACTCTGCGCCCAACATACTCTATGTATAAAATAATGATTTTATAGCCTATGTATAAAACGCTGGTGAAAGGTGGTTTCATTCATGTTAGTGACAACTGTGTCCTCGACAGGAAAATACCCTGCTGCGCGATCTGTGACAGTAGGCGCCGTCAATTATGTCACATTGGAATTTCGCGAAAATATAAGGATATTCGAAAAAGCTATTTTATGATCGAATTTCGAACGCAGTTCGACTATTCGAAGATCGCGACTCACCCCTAATAATGATTGATTTTTTTTTTTTATGACCCATTTAAAATAAGGACCAGGAGAAAAATATTACATTTAAACATTTTTATTTTAAACTTAACCTTCCTCTGATTAGAATGCCAAGACGGAAATGTCAACACAACCATGGAAAACTCAAATAATTAAAATGTAAACATAAGTCAAAATTCACAATGAACACTTAACAATTATCTCTTAACATTTAAGGTGCAAAATAAAAGAAAATGTAAGAAATGCTAAATGTAAAGAAAAGAGAATTTAGTGCGATGTTTGTCTGTTATAGGACAACTTATTTTGAATAAACGAGCAGACACTGATTGTTCTACGTTTACTTAAAATTAACAGCAAGACAACTAGCAGTGAATGTGCTTTCCATTAAATGAATCACGCACATTAAACAAATCCTTAACAAAAAATAAAACCGGGCTATTCTGGTGGGTGCGGTGGAGACGCGTTCATGTAACAATTAAAGCACTACCAATAAAGAACCTATACAATCAGTCACAAAGAACCGGCAAAAGTAATGATTATGAATATGTAAAATATAGCAAGGAGAAGTGTTTTCTTTCTTCAGTGTCGGCTGCAAAGATGAAGTTGCGAAAATGCAAAGATGACGATGCTGACTCGCGGTCTTCGCAGTAGTGAACGCGCAGAGAGAAATACACATTTCATACGGAGTACATAAGCAGAGAGCAGTCTGTGTCTGTTTTCGTTCGTTTTGAATTGTTCTGTTTAAAAGTAGACATGTCTGTGAGAGAGGCTTCCTTATACACTGAGTTTCGGTTCATTCATGAGACGAGCTCCAGTTCACGCGCCGGCGCCCCCGTTTCGTGATTATCTATTGTCTGCTATATTTAGCCTACTCCTTATTTGTTAAATCCAGGCAATTGGTTGATGAAACATGGATTAAAATTAAGATACAATTATTTACAATTTCCTCGCTCGCTGCGGCACTCATTTTCTGCTTATCAATCGCCGGTTACTGAAGAGGAATCCAGCAGCACGAGACAACGTTATGGCGCAACCAAACATGACACTGTTACATGATTGGCTGTTTGCATGTCACTCCCTACGTTGCTAGGTTACCAGACATTTTATATATATATATATATATATATATATATATATATATATATATATATATATACATACACTGTATTTATGTATGATATCCAGTAGATGTAGATCTATGGGTTACCAGAGAGCGAGTGCCTTGTTAATGCAACCAAACTTGCTTCGCAACCTGTGGTTTCTTCCGACGAAGAAAAAAATATCGAACGTTTTATCGAGCTAATTTTTTATTGATATCGATTATCGATCACGTGTCTATCGTGATACATATTATCGTGTTATCGCCCAGCCCTACTGTGCAGTGTGCAACAAAGATTGTTAAACATCCAAATTATTTATACTAGGGATGTCAACGATTAATCGACGATCGATTAATTGTCGATAATACATTTAATCGATAAAACTTATCGATCATCGATTAAGCAGGTTCATGCACGTGCGTCCTGCTCAACCGCCAAACATGTAAGCGAGCGCGCCGGAGTTATGTTTGGGACTATTTTACACCTTCAATATGACTATAAGTTTGCGTGTGCATTTGCAGCCTTTTGTTTTGTGCAAATGTAAGTTGTAATAGTTTATTTTGTGTACGCCTATCTATATCTGATTTATCTTATATTGGATGCATTTGGTTAAGAACTGAAAGCGCGATTTTTAGTGTGCGCAGCTCAAACGGCAATGCACGACTAACAATGACTATTATTGGGACTGTCATTACATAACATAAAGAGAACAATATTGTAATAAAACATTGTGAATTATTTGGGTTTAGTTGCTGTGTCACGTTGTTCCAGGAAGAGCGCGTCCACAACATGAGTCATTATAAATGGCTCGTAACTTAGTTCAAGTTCACTTGTGCATTCTTGTCATTTTGTGCTGATATAATTTGTAATATTATGTTTATTTTGTATATATCTGATTAATCTGATATAGGATGCGTTTCTTTGAGTTAAATAACGCGCTAGCAAAGTGCTCAACGGTTATTCATTCAGCGCGCGCCACTCAAGCAGCAATCCACGACTAATAATAACGATGATTAATTTGGGACCGTCAATTTTATTAAATTGTTCGGTTTAGTTGCCGTTTTCAGTGCGTTGTTCCAGGAAGAGCACGTCCACAACAGTCACACATTCTGAGGCGGCGTTGTTGACACGTTGTATTAGTCGTTATATTTGATATCAATCACATCGAAACATTTTACAATCCTACTAGCCCTTTATTTAGATTAAAAACCATTCTCATTAATTTGGTGAGGAACATAGCGTTTTGAGCAGCATTTGCAGACCCTGTCATGCTGTTGGCCATATGCCACTGCAGCAGACGCATATTGCAGTATTAAGGCTAACGATTAATCGATTGATTGATTGATTGTGAATTTAAACGACGATTGATCATGGGAATTTGGGAAAATTGACATACCTATTACAGATGCATATTTTGCTTTGTCACTGGCAGTTCTCAGTGGTTTTTAATTGTGGCTTTGCATGCTTTTTTTTTTTTGCTTTTTTTTTTTTAAGTAAAAAAAGAACAGGATATATTAAGTGGTTTGTTGTATAGAGCTAGCTACACATGCTAAAGTCTTAGTAATCATTTTTTTTTTTTTTGCATTTGTACCTGTTGCACAGTGGGTCTGAGCAGCACCATAAGAGAGAGCTTGCAATAAATCTTATGGGCCTGGTGGTTTTTACGTTAGCATTACAGTTGACAAGGGAATTTCCGTTTTGTCTTTTTCTTTCAGCTGGGGACCCAGATGATCCTCCAAGAATTCCCCAAAATCCAGTCATCAATGGGAACGTGGCTATGGCTGACGGACACAACAACACAGAGGAGGACATGGAGGATGGTAAGGAACATAATGAAGCTCAGCACCATGCGTGATAACACTTTTTATTTTTTTAAATATGACTGTTTTTAATATCTCAAGTTATGAATAGAAGTAAATCTGCAGCTCTAACTATTAATTACATGTCATAACAGACACAAGCTGGCGCTCTGAAGCAACTTTCCGCTTTGTGGTGGAGCGCTTTAGCAGGCTGAGTGAGTCTGTGCTCAGCCCACCCTGCTTTGTGAGAAATCTGCCCTGGAAGATCATGGTGATGCCCCGATTTTACCCAGACAGACCTCACCAGAAGAGCGTTGGATTCTTCCTTCAGTGCAATGCTGAGTCTGACTCTACGTAAGCAATCACCGCCATTACACAGAAAAATGGACAATGAATAAGTCCATTAATTCAAGGACATTGTGAAATCTCTATACTAGAAAATATATTTAGTAGTTTTCTTTATTTATTTGGGAATAGTTAAACTTATTTTCTTTTTCTTTAGCGAGCCTAATTTAATCAACCGATTTCTCACATGTAGGTCCTGGTCATGCCATGCCCAAGCCATGCTCAAAATAATCAATTACAAAGATGATGAGAAATCCTTCAGCCGCCGCATTAGTCACCTGTTCTTCCACAAGGAAAATGACTGGGGCTTTTCCAACTTCATGTCATGGAGTGTAAGTAAACAAGTTTTTTTTTATTAGCCTCTCTGCTGAGCTGGTGTCGTCAGAGGGGAGCAGAGCTAAATAGCTAATGTTAAAGTGATGTTTTGATTTCAGGATGTGACTGATCCTGAGCGGGGCTTTGTGGAGGATGATAAGGTCACTTTTGAGGTCTACGTTCAAGCCGATGCACCTCACGGTGTCGCGTAAGTCATTTCTCGTGACGTTTTCAATGTTGCCAAGCTTTTACGACGATAGCTAATGTCACTGTTTTACTTACAGCTGGGATTCAAAGAAACACACTGGTTACGTGGGGTTGAAGAATCAAGGAGCCACATGTTACATGAACAGCTTACTACAGACTCTCTTCTTCACAAACCAACTTCGGCGGGTGAGACATCTTTCATTATCACAATTAGATTGTTTTGTTAATCTTGTTTTTTTTGTGCAATATTCTTACAGAATGCAGTATGTACTACATAATTAGATGTTTGCTTGGGATGTGCATGAGTTAAATGACTATTAAAAACAGTATTCCTACTTTGCAAATTGATTTTCCATTGCCTGCTTTAAGCTCCAGTGCAGTACAGCCTACTTTCCTACTGCATCCCTCACCTAACTGAAGTAGATGCATTAGGTTGAGGTTATGAGAGATGATGCAGTCTGCTTTCAGGTGCAGCCAAGTGTGGCCATATTCTGAGTCTTATTGGTAATTTTTGGTTCTTATTAGAGTCATACATCTCACCGGATGGGGATTCACTTTATATTGGAAAGAAAATGTGAAGCAATAAGAGAAAATATTGCTTATCAGAGCCAGTATCAGTGTGTCCCTTTGCTGGCAGAGCAAATTTTTTTACAGCAAGCCCTGTTATTACCATGCAAAAATGTCACAATTTTTTCTGAGTAAGATCATGTAAATTGATAAAGCGTGGTCAATTTTATACACTACCAATCAGAAGGTTGGGGAGATTTTGTTTTATTTTATGTTTTTTTGCAAATATACTTCAGTGTTTTCCACAGATTTTTGTGAGACTGCTGGGTGCATTTAGAGAGATTAATGAAGAAATTTGATCTTGTTGTGAACAATTTTGTGCTCTAGTAGTAATTTAATTATTGGTTGCATTGTTGTTTATGTGACAAATCACCATTCATATCTGAGTAAATGATAGTTCATAAATGGTCAAACATGTAAAGCATACATTTGAACCATCAAAAATATGTAAACTTTTGTTGAATTAATTCATTTCTAGAATAATTAGCGGGTGCCTTTAATACATAGTTATTATGTACATATATATTTGTTTGACTTTCAAACATTTACAGATGAATATACCTATGAAATGTAAGTTATGCACTGAGGAAAGCACCACATCTCAAACGCATTAAACAGCGCAAGTATTTAGTCTGTCAGTCCGCAACAGTATCTGTCAGAGCATCTGACAGGGCAAGCTGCTTTAAACTTGTTAACTATATCTTAACAGTCATTTTGAAGCCCTTAATATAAGCTTGTCATGTTTAGGACAAATCGTACTATGTACTTTCACTGCAGCAGCTCACACTACGTCCTCCGCTATTTTTCAGATGTGCTCGTATCAAGCTACTGTATCGATATAAACGGTATTGCCTCATTCCATGTCGTTTAAAAAAATATATCGATATATCGTACAAACTCGATATACCGCCCTAATATGGCGATTGTCTTTTTTTCAAATTGATTATGTAAGCTCTGGGTCAGTGGAAGAGTTGGTTTATTTTGTATTTTATTTTTTAATTGATGTTTTCAAAAGTTTAAATGTTTTCAAAAGTAAATCACAGGTTGATGCTGTGCAAATGTCAGAGAACCTGCTTTGTATTTGCTTTTTAGGCAGTTTATATGATGCCCACTGAGGGAGATGATTCCTCTAAAAGCGTTCCCCTCGCCCTGCAGAGGGTGTTCTATGAGCTCCAGCACAGCGATAAGCCTGTTGGGACAAAGAAGCTGACTAAGTCTTTTGGGTAAGTTTTGTTTTGAATGTCCAAGTTTACAAGCACTGTGAATCAGACACTGACACATGACACGTCTGCCTGTTGACATTAAGGAAGATGTGAAGTATGGGGTTTCATGTTATTCCTTGTCATTCTTCTTGAATGTTTTATACTCTGTTCTTGGTCTTCGTAATAATTTTTGTAAATTATTATTATTTTTTTTGTTAAGTGAACATATTTTAGTTTCCTGTAAAATTCTACAAACTGTGACTTTTCTTTTTTTAGTAGAAAATGTACGATTGTGTCGGCAGATCTTAGGCTAAAAGAGTTGGTTGCAACAATGATTAAATTAAGCAAAGTATAGAGCTAATCAAGGATTTGTTGATCTGAGTCTTATTTTAAATCAAGTTTATCTCCATTTAATATAGAACACAGATTACCAAATTAGGGATTAGAATTCTAACCTGTGATTTTTAAAAACCTCTATTTATGATTAATTTTCTCTGATATAATGAATTCGCCATTGTAATTAAAGGTACAATATGCGTTTTTTAAATATATATATTTTTTTATTATTTTTCGTCGCTAGGGGTCGCTAACCTCTTACAATAACAAAGGCGTAGGTTTATGACGCAGTGACGAGCTGAATGATGGGACTTGCTGTCAAGCTGATGGATCTAATAATGTTTATGGATGAGTGAAAACATTCATGTTTTTTAACATTACAGTGGTATGAAGCAGGTCGCGATTGCTAATAAGAGACAGATATCACACGCGAGTCCTGCGGATATAAATAAGGATATTTCATTCTACCGCACTAAACGCAAGTGCTGAATTACTCACACAGGTCAGTTTATTAGACTAATTAAACTTGTGAGGGAACGCAGCGCTGTTCCACTTGCTCTAACAGTTACACTATCACATTAAACGGCTTTTGAGTGTGTTGAATGTTGTTAGTTAGGTTGTTTGTTGGCTATGTGAGACTAGCAGTAAGCTCAATATTAAAATAACATACAGATCATATTCTAACATTTCATCAGGTTGAACTAAATAACATTGATTAGTTGTATCATGTACATTTGCTCACCTGTCTAATAAAGTATGCAACACTCGCGTCTCAAGTCGAAGATCGTCGCGGACGTGGAGCTCTCGGCATCTCGAAAGATGTTGATCTTAGTTTTAGTCCTCTTTTTGTCTCAAAGTCTGCTTGCCATGGTCCATAATGTTTGACCAAAATAACAACAGCGTGAGCGTCCTGCTAGGTATAACACAGTTGTCCACGTCTGTCGCCGTGGTTACAATGGCAGTGCGAGCGGCATCCGAGGGTAACGTGGATATGACACAATTGACTGGCGACTCCCAGCTCCCCCCTGCTCACACGCCCCGTTTCCTTGGTTAAAATCGCAATTTTCGCACGATTCAAAAATAGTTGGAAACATTTGGAATATTGTAAGTTATCAACTTAACACAATATTACATATTGTACCTTTAAATGGCAACAATGTTAATTTTCCATTTTGTTTTTGACCACCAGAAACTCTCTCTCTCTCTCTCTCTCTCTGAAATAAGTAGCTCTTGTTGATAAAGGAAATAAACTTGTAAAATGTTATCTTTATTTATAAACTGCTGTGTAGAGAGACCATTACTGCTCAAGCAGGCAATGAAAAAATAGAGGCAGTGCATGTGGATTTTATAAGCCTGGAAATATTTATAGTATCAATTAATGGAGTAATATGGCAGCATAACGTATGACAAAACTGAGATAAGAAAAAAACAACTGGCATGATTGAACATATCCACTCTTGACAGCGCCGACCTGATCGTTTGAACGCTGCCCAGCGCCTCTGAGAAACGAGAAGTGCGGCAGCGATCACTGGTGCTCACCTCATCATCACTGCTGCTAAATATATTCCTTTTCTTTTCTTGAAAAGAAGCACAGAGATAAGTTAGGGCTGGACAATAATTCAATATCAATATATATCGTGATATAATTTAAACACATTTAAACACATTTCTGATATTTCGATATACATTACAGTAGGGTTGCAAAGGGGCTGAACATTTCCGGTAAATTTCCAGAAACTTTCCAAAAATCCTGGAATGTTTCCCCAAAAATCCTGGAAATTTTCGGAAAATCCTGGAAAGTTTCTGGAAACTTTGCAACCCCACATTACAGGCATAGGCTCTGTTTTCATTTTTACCGCGTGATAAATATAAGCTGCACGGCACAACCGTTCATTGTTCATTGTCTCCAAATTGACCGTTTGCGAAGACCCGCCCCCTTTAGTTACTGTTGCTATGTCCGAAAAGCTACGCCGCTCTCTCACACACACACCATGTTCTCACACAGTGAAAAATACATTGCGGAGCAAAGAGGACGCTGACAACGTGCTGACAGACAGGACAGAAAAGGTTACTTTTGAATTTGGCAATTTTGTCAAGAAATTTAAACAATACCGTTTTGTGGCTCTTTAATGTGTCTGACAGATCGCTGTAGTCCCTCAGTTAAAGCTGCTCGTGAACCGATCATCTCTTCCTTCTAGTTAATTTATAGCATAAAATAAACATGAATGAACATAAAAGGGAATGTTGTTTTAACCACGGAAAGACGTCAGTGCACTCCGCTTTTCAAGTTTCTTGAAATTTCTTGATCCCAAGTTCCTCCAACGTTAATCTACTAAGTAACCTCTCCTGACTGCTTTGTCGGACAAAAATGGCGGATTCAGCGAATAGTTAAGTCCAAACAGCTGGAACTATGTGTAGTGTGCGCATGTCAAAAAAAATCTATTTTGATTTGAAGCTTGTGACATAAACGCGCACATCAACCCGATCTCTCTTGTTTAGCGTTCATGTAAACACTACATTCAGATTCATCAATCAAAATGAATTCAGGGTGTCATCAATACTCAATGTCCCTCAGCAACATGTTTTTTTTGTTGTTGCTCACTTTTTTTGGTTTGTGTTCTGCAGCAACTCTGAGCACTTTTCATATTCTCTATCCTGGCTGAAGCACTTTTTTCAATCTATAAGAATAATATAACCAACCTATCTTAGCCTATAGCTTAAAGTTAAAGAGATTAATAAGTTGAGTTATTAACTCACAAGAAATGTGAATGTGAAATGTATGTATGAAGGCTAAATACAAATAAAATATTAACTATTTATTTTGTACCATTTTTGTCTGAAATATTATATCGTTTTATAGGAGGCGGTTTCAGAGACTTGTCAAATTAATTTTTCAGAAGTTTGTAGGTACAGACATTAATTGTGAGCGTTCTTGGCAGTTTTTCACGAGGATTTTATATTGTTTATATCGATATTGGATTTATATCGTATCGACTGAAATTAAGAAATATATCGTGATAGAAATTTTGGCCTTATCGTCCAGCCCTTAGATAAGTGATGGATCTGCATCCCAGATTTTATAGCAGGCGTAAGCTTACTGCCCACCACGACCATCACACTCTGCCGGCTCAATGCACTTTAATTTATTTTTATTTGTTATAAACACTTGTTTTTGTCTTTGTTCAATCAGCCACATTGTAATTGTTGTTGCACTTAATTTTATTTAAACCACCTCACCTGTAAATTTAAAGTTAATCCCGAATTGAGATTTAAATGTGAGTTTAAATTTATGGAGCAACAGGATTAAAGTTAATCTATCCTAAATATAAATTAAATACAGGATCAAAATGATGGTGTAAATGTAGTCCTGCTTATTTTTAAACAAGGTTTAAAGTTTGGTGCAACAGAATTATTTGATAAACCTTGATTTAATCTAGATTTAAAACTGAATTCTTATTGGTGCAACCATTGGTTCTTATTTTCTTTAAGGTTGCAAATTCTTATTGGTGCAACCAACTATGTGACTTAAATGTTTTTGGTTTGCAATACCATTGTAGAAGTAGAAAAGCTCTATTCATAGTCAGGTGTACTTTTATGTGAATCGCCCTTTTTTCCCCCATCCGTTTGTTTATATTTAAAAATTATTATTATAAAAAATTGTCCATTTCCTCAGATGGGAGACTTTAGACAGTTTCATGCAGCATGATGTACAGGAACTGTGCAGAGTGGTGAGTAGCCCTATCTCCATGGATCCTTTTGGATCCTTCTCTTTTAACTATAACTTGTTGATCTAATGAAGGATTAGTCATGTCAGATTGAATGAGCATGATTTCGGTCCAACTGTTTTGTGATTGTGCCAATTATAGTTGTTGGACAATGTAGAGAACAAGATGAAAGGAACATGTGTGGAGGGTACTATCCCAAAGCTCTTCCGAGGGAAGATGGTGGTAAGTCACCCGGACTCTCTCTGTGGTTTCGCTCTACATCTGATTCATTGATTCAGCCTTACCACATATGGGTGTTTTCTCCATTTCAGTCCTACATCCAGTGTAAGCATGTGGACTATCGGTCAGAAAGAATAGAGGATTACTATGACATCCAGCTCAGCATAAAAGGAAAGAAAAACAGTAAGTGTGGCTTTCTCTGATATTCCGTCTTTGCTGTTCTGTTCTTTGCTTTTCTTTTCCAGGAAGGCCATTCTTGTTGTGGTCTGTAAATGCATGAATTTACTGACATCTTGCAACAGAGTTCCATAATTGATATTTGATCTGACAAAATTGGCTAATTTAGCTAAGCAGTTTCAAGAAAAATATTGTTGTAGGACTGCTCAGTCTGAGATTTAGAGGAAGAGGTGTGTTACTAATGCATCTTTTCTGCCCTGCAGTCTTTGAGTCATTCAAGGATTATGTGGCTGTGGAACAGCTGGATGGGGATAACAAATATGATGCAGGGGAGCATGGTCTACAGGTGAGGGTTTTGCATACTTCATCACCCATCCAAGCTAACTAAACCTAAAAGTGCAGTCACATTTACCTTTGTACGGTAAAATGCAGTCTTCTATTTTCTTCGAATATGCAAAGCTTCCTATTGATTAGTTGCCTGCTATAGGTAAAAACTAGGAAAAATAAGTGCAGTAAATGGTAACCGTTTGTGCTACAAACCCGTGTTTAAATATGATGCATACCAGTTTGCAGCATAATGGATTTTTGTACAGCTAAAAAAACTGGAAATGGATGAGACAATTCATTCTGGATTCAAGTATCTTAAAAGGATACTTCACCTCTGGAAAGAAGAATGTGTATTTTAAAATGAGTTATTTATGTAGAAGAAATGTGAAATTATTTTTGAATTTGGAGCTTTCTAGACTGAGAAAAGCCAGAAAATGTATTTTTGGCTTATGTGGATGAAAGACGACAACTCCCAGAATGCACTTGCTTCGCTGCCGTAGGAGGCCACGCCTACCGGTAATAGAGCGTCGTAGTTAAACAACAAGTCTAGGCTACTAGTGTGTCTCCGTGATGTGTCTGCCCGGGATATCGAGATTGTCCAGCAATCGGCTTTTGCGTTCTACAGTCGCCATTCATTATGTTTACTGTGGCGAGCAGGACGAGGCTAGGGCTGCGGGAGAACGGCGGCGTGATTACTGATGAGTGACACCTGTGAGACGCACCGGTCTCAATTTTCTTAGCAATGTTAAAACGCACATCAAACGATCACTTGTTTAGTGTTCATGTAAACACTACATTCAGATTCACCAATCGGTGCAAACAATGAATGGCGACTGCAGAAAGCAAAAGCTGAATCCCGGACATTTTGGACTATCTCGAGGCCGGACATGTCCGGGAAAAAGAGGATGGTAACACCTGCTACTCAGCTTTCTCCACGGAACAAGAGCCTGCTAGCTTAGCTTCCAAAAAAAGATGGCTGACACTGTGTACATTCTGTGAGTGAGATCCCACCCTCTATGGGTGGGTTGAGAATATGCGTGACAGCCCCTACTACTGGCTGTAGTCTTTAGCCTCTGGCCAAAAAATCCTCTAATGCAAACTGATGATTTTTGCGTCATCTGGGGATTTTTTCCAGACAAAAAATACATAAATCTCTTGTCTCAGGGGGATATGAGGATGGAAAGCACGGTAATTCGAAAATACGTTCGTTTTCTACTAATATAAAGCTTAATGCTAAATCCTGAAGTATCCCTTTAAACTTTTAACCTGCCAATTCGCAGCTTTTACCAATGTAAAGCTGCTTGGTTTTAAAGTAACCGGAGTAAGCTGTGCTTCAAGCATCGCTACACCATTTATAATGGACAATGCACTTAATTTTTCTGTTAAATTTAGCTGAAGTTTTGGTGATGTGACTGCCTTGACTCTGTCTAATAGTATACAGCTTGTTGTGGATGATACTGGTTTTATTTTTTCCACTTATTCAACTGGAGTGCTGTGTGGTTTATTTGTCTTCTAGGAGGCAGAGAAGGGTGTAAAGTTCCTGACTTTCCCTCCTATCCTGCACCTACAGCTCATGAGGTTCATGTACGACCCTCAGACTGACCAAAATATTAAGATAAACGACAGGTAACAACTTTTATTTATGTGTTGTAGATTTAATGTTCTGTGCTTTAGATCTGCCGTTTTGACATTAAACGTTCGGTCACAAACTCTTCATTCATTGACACAAGTGAAACTGATACTCATCAAACTTCTGAAATTATTTCTGTGATGTAATGATGAATTTAGCATCAGGATAGAATAAATGCTTGTCCTGTGGAGAGGGAGATTACACAAAATATCCTTGTAAGATGAGTGACTCATCTAAATGTTTTTTTTTTTTGACTGAGCACTAACTTGGATATGGACTGGAGGGTGCACTTTAAGATGGTCTGGCATAAGCTCTTGTTCACTCTCTCTGAGATGATGCTAGAGAAATGGAGGCTGAGCTTGATGTTTTGCCTTGCAGGTTTGAATTCCCAGAGCAGTTACCTCTGGATGAGTTTCTGCAGAAGCCAGACGTGAAAGACCCAGCCAACTACATTCTCCACGCCGTGTTGGTGCACAGCGGAGACAACCACGGGGGCCACTACGTCGTCTACCTTAATCCTAAAGGAGACGGCAAAGTGAGTGTCACCGCACCAATAGTGAGAACCTTTACTTTCAGGGGTCCCTATCTTTTCTGAGGGTGGTTAATGGGTGGGCTTTTTGGGTGGCTTGTGGCTGCATGAAATGTTTTGTTAATTTTAGTAAAGCAAAACTTAAAAGCATTTGAGGGCTCCAGACTGTGACTGAATTTTGCTCCGAATAGTCTTTGTTAGTTTTCACACTGTCGTTGGCTCATTTATAAATTACCGTTTAAAAGTTTGGGAACAATAAGTTTGTTTTTTGCTTTATTAATACCTATTTAGCAAGAATGCATTAAATTGATCAAAAGTGACAAGCGCTTTTACGTTGTTACTCAATTTGTTGCATTTGGGTCTGTTTTGACACTAAAGAGGTACATCATTTCTAAAAATGTCATAGTTTTTAGTATGAAAATGAACACGTTGGATGTTAAGACTGTCAAAATACTAGGGCTGGGCGATATGGACCAAAAGTCATATCCCGATATATTTAGGCTGAATGTCGATATACGATATATATTCCGATATTTTTCTCGCAAAGTGAGAACAAATGTTCAAAGCCAAATATGGACTTCACTGTATAAATTATACATTGATTCTTATTAAAACTACTGTTAAAGTTCTCCATCAAGAGCAGTGAGTGATTTCCTCTGTTTTGTTGTTTTATTAACATTAAATGGATAGTTCTCCCAAAAATATAAATTGTCATCATTTACTCTCTCAAGTTGTTTTAAACCTGAATAAGTTTCTTTCCTCTGTTGAAGTTATTTGGAAGAATGTAGGTAACCAAACAGTTGATGTACCCCAGTGACTTTCACAGTATATTTTTTTCCTATGGAAGTCAATGGGGACCAGCCACTGTCTGGTTACCCACATTCTTCAAAATATCTTATTTTGTGTTCAGCACAAGAAATAAATTAATACATGTTTGGAACAACATTACAGTGAGTAAATAATGACAGAATTATTTTTTGGGGGTGAACTATCCCTTTAAGGAGAAGCGGCAGCATGTTTACTATTAGGGCTACAGTTACTGTCTCTTTAAGACCTGCACGCGCCGTGTCTAATACACACGCAGATTTCTCTAAATTTTCTCGGTTTGCTTTCAGTTTAGACATAACTAACTTTATTTATGTAAACATTGTGTGTATTTGACAGTATTTGCGCAATAAGACTCGAAAGATAACTTAGTCCAGTAACCAGGCGCTGTTAGACAGGCTTTTAGTGCATGTGCGCATCATCGAATGACATGTTTAACCGGCAAGGCTTTTAAAGCACATGCAAATAATGAACTTTTGTGACCTGCAGTCTCCCATTCCTCAGCGTTAACATTTGATTAAGTATTTATATAAGCGAGTATTTGTCGCATTGTACACTAGGCTGTTGAGACGGAAGCGCCAGAACTGCAACTGATAGAATGCACGATACTATTTCTTCAAAAGCAGTCAGCAGCTGGAGCAAGGATCACGGCGCAAATTTGAACTATATCGATATATGCGATATGGTCTAATTCAATATCGCATTAAAAAATATATCGATATATCTTTTATATCGATATATCGCCCAGCCCTACAAAATACCCATTTCTTTAAAAACAGTGTAAGAGATCCAATGTAAGAGAGTAAGTTCAGGTCCGTTTGAACCCAGTAGTCAACTGTGGCTTTACCCATAAAATGATGCATAATAGTTTTGTTAATCTATTAGTTGGATTTGTCTCAAATTACTTAACTGTGAATAGGCCTAGAGGGTTAATTCATGCGATTTGTAATAACTTATACAATATTATTGTTTTGACAATTTATATTACACCTAACAAAAATGAACCAAATCAGGCAGTGGCACAACCAGAACTGAGGCAGCAGTGCCACAGTTTTCATTTGGGGTAGGAATCACAGGGTACCTTACGTTACACGATACATGGCTCACAGTACTGATAAAATCACGATAAATCAATTTTGCGATACTCTATATATTGCTAGACAATCCTATAATGATACTTCACGATATCTTTCTAACTATGAAAACAAAATGACTTTGAAAAGGTTAAGTGCAGATTTTCACTCTTTATTCAAGTCCAAAATGTTAGACAGGGCTTAAAGTATTCCGGCACCGTGCCGGATCTCCGGCGTGCGGCCATCAGAAGAAAAAAATTGGGAACTTGCATGCGGTTTAATATTTGAGTCAATTGATTTCACCTACCAATCATATGAGAGGAACGCAGCTCTAACTAACGTTACAAGCCTATCAAAAGCAGAGCAGGGCGGGTCATCAAAGTACTGCAAGAGCGATTAGAGAGCAGACGCTTATGAATCGCTCTCGCGGTACTTTGATGTCTGTGCAGCGCCGGTTCAAGTCGAACAAGCCTAGTGTGATTGAGATCCATATGTCACGTTAGCGTCGTCGGTGAAAGCATGGAGCACAAGTTCATGAAGCCTGGGAATGATGTCCTACCACGGGCGTAATTTCCTGGACAGCCACTTTTCTAAATCCCGTTTGTCAATTTTCTGTAGGCAATGTATGACAAGTAGTGCTGTCAACGTTAACGCATGCGATTAATTTTTGTCCAGCTTTAACGTGTTAAAATATTTAACGCAATTAACGCAGCATCTGTTCTTTTCTGTCATCCTTTAGCTAGAATTATATGATCACGCTCTTATTCACGCAAATACTTTTAAACCGTTCATGCACGACAAGGCAAAAAAGAACACGCTGTCAGTGAATGTCCTCCTGACACACACACACGACGCACAGAAAGATGCTCGCCAGTAGGCTGAGTTCTCTTTCGTCTCTAACGAACAATAACACACATTTATGCCAAAATGTCCGTTTTGTCGAGTATCCTCACAAGAACAGTCTTAAATTAGTTAAATAAAATCTTAAATGAAAGTAAATAGTAGTCAGAGAATGTATGATATGCTTGAGATCCTTCCTGTCTGCAGTGGCAGATCTTAAAGTGACAGCAGCCACTCTTCTCTTTGTTCTTTGTTTAACTTTACTGACAGAGAGAATTAGAGTTATTCAATTTCTGTTTATTGCATACCTGTTAGACAGGAAATGAACAGGTAAATATGACATTTATCATGGGTTTAAGTGAGGATTCACTTAATGAAAAAGATTTTTCTTCAAATTTTAATTTGAGACATCAGTAGCTATATAAATATCAGTGATACTGGCCTTCATTCATAAAAAGATGCCATTACACTTGAAAATAATGGTGCCATTAAAGATAAGTCCATCTGTGCCCTCCCAAAAAAAAGTTCAGGCTCAGGATTTTTTCACTTTAAACCCTGGTTAGAAAACAGCACAAAAAGTTTTTCAGTTTAATTAAATCAAACATTTTATGCTTCCACATTTTTAAAAGCTTAAACCTTTCTTTGTGTAAACTGACACATTTATCTGTTTATTGACTTTTATATAAACCTGGATATGTTTCAAAATTTACCAACCTCTTTTATTTAAACCTGGGAACATCTCAGTGTTAGCAGCTTCCTTAAAATAAATATGGGAATAGTGTTGTCAAAGGTACAGACTTTGGTATTTTAAAAATGTGACGATACCAGAATTTCCCCCTAGCATTTTGAGCGGATTCTTAAACAGCTCTGACGGATCCGCTGATAGGCGCCTGCTTTCAAACGCTCCCGTGTGTATCTAAGCGCTCTGTGAAGAGTGTCAAATATGTCTATACAACATCAATGGTATAAAAGCCGAAGTGCGTCCAGACTTTGGACTTAAACGTGGCTGGGGCATCTTATTTTACTTGCACTTCTGTTAAAAACCTCCTTTTCTTATGCTAGTTAACTTATGTTCATGTCCATTCATGTGTTGAGCGCTACCTCGAGGAGCCATGAAGTAGGAAGATCTATTTAGAGCTCCTTATTTTATTAATTAACCTATCAATATTTGGCGTATGGCTGTCACTTTACGTTCGAAAAAACGATTGCACAATCGATCGGACCAACCAACAGAACTTTCGAAAACGAAAATAGGGAATCGATTTTAACGTTAAATTTTTTACCAAAAATGTGTTTTAGGTGGACAGATCAATACAGTACACAGAACATGTAGGATGTTTGAAAATAACTGTCTTTTTTGTTAACAAAATGCTTTTTAATATTCGCTATTACTTCAATGCAAGTAGTGAACAAGCGCGCCGTTATTTGTTGCTTAGTGACGTATGTGTTCAAGAAATGTGCAGATTCTGCGCAATACGCTGTATTTAATATATCAAGAGGACTCACGAGTTCTGTATTTGGACTAAATCCGTGCAGCTTTGGCTTCACGAACTTCCCCAGCAAAGTGAGTGAACCTAGAAACACGCTCGTGATTTGACAGCGTTATCTGCCAAAGTTAATTTTTACCCACATTTGGCGGGTGTTAATTTCAATCCCTGAATTTTGCACTCCTGTTTGACATTGTGCACGAAACTTAGCGGCAATAAATCATCAGAAATATTGCTGAAATATTGACTTGTGCGTCTCAAGCGCCCTCTTTACGGTCATCATAATGCCTGTTAGTTGTCCGTGGATTAGCCTATATTTGGTGTTGAAAATGGAAACGTCTTTAGACATGGAAAAATCGATTTTACAATCGATTCAATGAACACTTGTCTCAAAAATCGGGCAGGATTTTTTTCCCTAAAGTGACAGCCCTAATTTGGCGCCAGTGTATCTATTTTCGTATTGCACGGAGGATGACAATGATATGTCGCCCTATCGATATTTTGTCCCACCCCTAGTTTTCATTGTCTGGAGCCCTGCATGTGTTTTTGCTTGTTTTTGGCATATTTTTTTTTTATCTTCACTGGAGGGGTTTATTCAATTCATTTCCAAATGCCTTCATAATTTTATTTCCAGATGTAATGTTTGTTTGTTCTTGCAGTGGTGTAAATTTGACGATGATGTCGTTTCACGGTGCACTAAAGAAGAGGCCATCGAACACAATTACGGTGGTCACGATGATGACTTATCAGTGCGTCACTGCACTAACGCTTACATGTTGGTGTACATCAGAGAGTCCAAGCTCAGTGAGTGCCATGAACATAATTACGCCTGCTGTGAGGTTAATTTTTGACGTTATCAATTTAGCACGAGTTAATGTGGACCTGTAGATGCTGACAGCAATCCAGCTCTTATGAAAACCTCTGTCTTTGGTTGTGGATCTTAGGGCATGTGCTTGTCCTCTGTCCATCTGTGCTTATAAGTGCTGTTGTCATGTCCAGGTGAAGTCCTGCAGCCGGTCACAGACAATGATATCCCCCAGCAGCTGGTGGAGAGGCTGCAGGAGGAGAAGAGGGTGGAAGCCCAGAAGAGAAAAGAGAGGCAGGAGGCTCACCTTTACATGCAAGTACAGGTATGGAGCCACATTATGTCCAACCTAACCAATTATTCTTGGGAATGCAAATGTTCCTTGTTTGTCCACTTGGTGTGCCAGATAAAATGGTCACTTCAGGTCATGTTGGCATAGGCCTTAAGTTTAGATCTTTAGAGTTGGATTTGTAAAATAATTCCAAGCTACTTTGTGTTTGTTTAAACCATCCTGCCATCACTCTGTGTTCCTGTAGATGGTGACAGAAGATCAGTTCTGTGGACATCAGGGCAATGACATGTATGATGAGGAGAAAGTAAAATACACAGTGTTCAAGGTTCTGAAAAGCTCCACTCTGGCTGAGTTTGTCCAAAACCTTTCACAGACCATGGTGAGCCTTCACTTGACAAGTTCCTTGGATGTTCTTTCTCTTTTCAGATCCTTACAATGTTAGAAAAGAAATAAAATCAAATTTAAATCAGGTAAACGCATTCAAATTGAGTTTGCTCAAGCAACTTTTTTTAATCCTATGCGGTTTTACCAATTTTAATTTATTCATTCACAATGCAAAATGTCTTGCCAAAATTTCAGCCAAATACTTGTAAAGCAACTATAGTTTTTTTTTGTTTTTTTTGCTCAGTGAATTATCAGTTAGTAACAAATGTTTGTTACTTATAATGAACTACGGTGCTGTGTCATCGCCATAAGAACTTTATGATTGGCCCAAAGCAGACTTCTTATTAGGGATGCACCGTTACCACTTTTTCCAGAACGAGTCTGATACCGACACTTTTTATTATTATTTTTTATAAATCAAATTAGTGTGCAAATAGACATTTCCTTCAGTTTTTTTTTCATGCCTAATTATGCCTGTTAAAATGTATTTTAGGAGCTACTGTTACTTATATTATTGCTCTATCACTATTTTATCTTTAATTTAATTGGTTGAGCCGTGCTGCAGCAGCTCTAAATATTCAGTCAAGTGCAGTGAGTGATTGTCCTCAATGTTAATCTAACAACAAAAGACAAAGACAGCAGTAGGCTTATTTTGCTGTTACTTTAAAGCAAACACTATGGAACATTTTTTACCTTAAAATGTTTCAAAATCTTATCAGTGGGTCATCAAGTCGTAACAGGGTGAAAGGCATTTCTGAATTCGCTTTGCGGTCCTTTATCTGCTATAACCACACTGTGCAAGTTTGCCAGATCGGGTCGCGTTTCTGTAGTCCGAGTGAGACTTTGAGACAAATTTGACTTGCTTTACTTCAAGTGTTACAATAGTCAATATTTTGTTTTTCTTTGTTTCTGATATTCATCATCCTTTCATGAAATCATGTAACATGCTCTACCTTGTCTGTGGACATTGTTTATCCAGCACCGGCTTTAGAATGAACGGAGCGTGCGTGCGTGCGACGGTAGGCTAAATTATTTACGACAGCAGTAATGGGCAATTTCGTTTCCAACCAGTAGGGCGACCGGAAAGGAAAAGTTCCATGGTGTTGCTTTAAGAGCTGCACATATCCAACATACTGTTAGACACGCATTTTCTTTTCAATGGTTTACGTTCACTTAAGACGTTATCGACTATGTTTCACAAGAATACTTGCCTGTATGGGCATTTTGCTATTTTGTGTGAATTTGTCTATGAAAGAGAACTCTTAATAGGTTATTTGTGCAGTCTGAGAGGCAGCTTTTTGGTCACGCGCACAGAAAACCTCTTGAAAACTTCATGTGATTTCCGTCCCGACTTCCTGTAATGTAGGGAACCACTCGTTATGCGTAAATCATGCAACAGTTCATGTTTTTACTTGCACATACATTTTAGTTTTATATACCGCATGTGTGCTTAATGAACAATCAAGAGCATGCAATAGAAGTGTGCACTCTCTACCGTCACTTAACATTAGTAATATGTGCCTTGTTGCTATTTGTTTTGCTATTGCCATATCCGACCAAAATACTAATTTTCCAGCAATGTCTGTGAAAAAGGTATGAGCTCGACCAGCTCGCGCTGTGCTGCTACTATTTAGGTGTAAATATTTAATTTGTTTTACATCCTATTAATTCGATACATTTACTTCATAGACATCCTTATCTGATATAGACCCCTTTTCAGTTGGTAAACATGGTGACGTTTTTCTGTGGGCGGAGCTTAGGTGGAGGCAGAACGATCCCTCTGGCCGCTTCACTAACGCTAGTTTGCAAGTTTTGTTAGCTTGTTTTTTTAACAATGACGGGAGAAAATCTGATTTTATCTTAATGTGCAAGGTCACTCACTGTCCAGGACCGCGATTGTTATTTGCAAAAGTTCATTTTAACGGACGGAACCAGATTGGCCGACCCGTAACATTACACGCTCAGTCAATGGGACGATCTGACAGGATTAACGTTAACTTTACCTCCGGTTGAGTGGCCTGACTTCTACACCTACCTGATAGAGAAACAGAGCGTAAAGAGAAACTAACTATGTGATGAATGCTCATGTACAAGACTCGTGTGGCTCGATCCGCAGTTCTGCCTAGCCCGCGCCAAGTAGACGACAATGTAGAGTGATATTACGGTGCAATTTTAATGAAGTGAACATTTTCTAGAAATAAAAATTCCAGATACATGTATTTATTTTTCATCGATTCTTGCACCCAACAACACAAGAGGACATTTAATAATAATAATAACAATGTAAGCTCCTTATTGTGTAGCCGAATCTGTGGTTTGTATTGGCCGCCTCCAGTTTTCCCTTTGTTTTGCCTCCAGCTAGCGCCGTGACGTAACTGTGACGTCGGCGCAAAAGGGGTCTATATTCAATCTGCTCTCTGTTGTTGGTGTTTCTTAGTCACGTGCACTGTACTGTACGTGCTGTGTGGTATAGGGTGTTGGTATCGGAGTATTTTAATGAGTACCAGTACACAAGCGCAGTATTGGGCCTGTTACTGGTATCGGTGCTTCCCTTCTTACGTCAGTGCGTTCTGACCTTGTACGTGCTCATACCGGTTATCTTCACTCTTTATTCACACATAGCGTCATACTGGTAATGTTACAACTTCTCTATACTGGTAATTTGACTGTATAGCTGTTTTTCCACCGTCGGGCCAAACCATCCTCTTTGCTTAACCGTGCCGATCCTAGCCAGCCTACACGGATATGGTTGAATTTTTTCACTGTGGTGCTGTTAACATCCGCTCTTTGGAATGTAATATAAATGCATCAGTCTTTGCCTTGGTAACGCAAGGGTTTACTGATGATATGTGATATAAATAGCGAACATGTTATAGAGGATTATCAGATATTTATTTACATTTGATCAGTTATTTGTTTTTACATTGTTTAAATAGTGTGCTTATCTAGCTGCAGAGAAACTGGTAGCCAGGCAAGTGGCCAATCCCAAGTGGCGACGTCAATACGTGCATTCTACCAGCATGGTTCCTGTTAGCCAACCGTTATGAAACGTTCAGTTTGTAATCGTGCCGTACCAGGCTTAAGTGGAAACATACCTGGAACCGGTCCTTATCGTTCTTAGAACCGTTCGGCTTATGTGTAAAAGGGACATTCATACATAGATCTCAACCCTGAATGCTGAAACCTGATGTCGTTCTGTTGACAATCAACAGACAGTGCAAAAATGAGCAAATCCTTAAAATCAGCTACATTAATTTTAAAATGAAACCACATTAGGCTAGTTAGGACAAATTCACATTTACTTAATGCCTGAGGTTAGTTGCGTTTCCTTTCTGGTTTGTGAGATGGTCTCAATGAATTTCAATTCCTCCAGGGTTTCCCGCAGGACCAGATGAGACTGTGGCCAATGCAGGCCAGAAGCAACGGCACTAAACGGCCGGCCATGTTGGATTATGAAGCAGATTGCAACAAGTCTGTAAGTCTGTGTACTCATATTTTTAAACATCCATACTTTTTATAGCATTCTTATTTCATATTTTGCTCTTAATGTGAGAATGAAGCTGTGTATGTCAATGTCACAAACAGATGATCGACTTGAGCGATAACGAGAACCCATGGACAATATTTCTAGAAACTGTAGATCCAGAAATGGCCTCCAGTGGCGCAACGTTACCCAAGTTCGACAAAGACCGTGAGTTTCAATGTGTACTTACATTTATGTTCTGAGTATATTCATAATATATGAAACATCTACAGACTAAAATATTACATTTATTTTTATGTAGAGCAAAAAGGCCTACAAAAATCTGTCAGCTCTGATTAACCTTTTAACCTTGGTTTTGATTTTCAGATGATGTAATGTTGTTCTTGAAGATGTATGATCCAAAAACCAGAAGCTTAAATTATTGTGGACATATCTACACACCTATATCCTGTAAAATACGTGAGTAATAAAAGCTACATATAATAGAATTGTTCTCCATGAAGTTTTTGTTGAAAAGATCTAATTAAACAGAAGTCTATCCTTTATTATGTTTAATCCATTCTAACCCTGACCCAAACAGGAGACTTGCTGCCCGTTATGTGTGAAAGAGCAGGGTTTCAGCAGGGAACTAGCCTTATCCTCTATGAGGTAAGACTGTTGGTGTGAATAATCTATCAATTTGTCTTTTTTATTATTATTATTATTTTTTATAGAAAATAGTTAGTAGAAATGCATTAGTAATGAGTAATATATAAAAACATATATTTGTATGCTACAATTGAAATTAGGCATTAGAACATTTTAATAGAGCAGCATGAAAATATATGGTTTGTATTTACTGTTCAAAAGTTTGGGGTCAGTATGTATATATGTATGTATATATGTATGTGTGTATATATATATATATATATATATATATATATATATATATATATATATATATATATATATATACTCACCTAAAGGATTATTAGGAACACCTGTTCAATTTCTCAATGCAATTGTCTAATCAACCAATCACATGGCAGTTAGAGGTCGACCGATATTGGATTTTACCGATAACGATAGCTGGGTTGGGCCGTACTTGCCGATAACCGATTAATCAACCGATAGTTTTTAAAATTGATACTGGATAAAAACAATTATTCACGATACAGCACAGCCTCTGGAACCTTATTGCTTAAACATAACACATTAAAACAGTGCTGAACTTTATTATATAGGCATATATATATATATATATATATATATATATATAAAACTGTATGAACCATGAAAACATGCTAAATGAAATAAATATATAAATATGAATATTAATTAATTAATTAATTTAGTTAATTAATTCAAACTGAAACAAAAAGTAATACTCTAACAAATAAAACCAGTTACATTCAAAATGTATCTGTTTAACAGTTACATCCATTTTGTACAGCGTACAAAACTCATCCAATACAAGATGATTACACCAATATTATCAAACTCTGTAAACAATAAATCAACTCTGATTTCATTTTAAATACAATCAAAAACGGAGACGCAAGACGGCAAGTTGTATTTGAATGAAATGAGAGCGCGCGTCCATTGTGATACATGGATGTGTGCTGTTATAATGCGTTATTGATGACGGTAATTATAAGGAAGGAAATGCTACAGAATCTTGCTTTAAAAAGTTTTTCCACTGTTCAAACAAGTTCAAACACTGAAATGTTTTCATCAGTTCTTTTTGAACACGAATCGAATGCTTTTCTGATTTGTTTATATGTTTCTGTCGGCTGTATTAACATATCAGTTTACTATTTTACGTCTAGCTTTAAATATGCAACTTCGCTGCATAATGAATGCATAAAAGTGACCAGCTGTATAACGTTATAATCTAATGCAAATAGATGGTAACAATTGTGACATTAAACATTCGGGTCGGACTTAGGTTTGTATTTGTCAGTGTTTAACCGCTTGAGGTAGCCTACTACTAATGAATGTTAGCGTCCTCTCAGCCTCGAAGGCAAACAAACATGCGGTTCTTTCTCTACTAATGCAGCATAGTCAACAAATGAATCACTTTATAATGATATGACAAAATGTACTGTATGAATACCTTTTCGCTGTCGGTGCTTTAAACGCGCATCTGATGTAAGCGCTCTCAGTGCAGCGCGCAGCGTCACGTGTCGAGATAAACAACACGAGGCATCAGTGATAGTCTTTATTACACCTCTAGAGGCCGCTCTTGTACTGCATGATGCCAGCAGACCTTTCTCAGCTCTCTCGTACTGTGTAATGTATTACAGCGCGCACTTCTCAGCCGCTCCAGCAACGGACGCAACCAGGAAAAACTATCGGTATGGATTTTTGTCGATAACGATAGTTCCACCAATCAACTATCGGTGCCGATTAATCGGCAAAACCGATGAATCGGTCGACCTCTAATGGCAGTTGCTTCAATGCATTTAGGGGTGTGGTCCTGGTCAAGACAATCTCCTGAACTCCAAACTGAATGTCAGAATGGGAAAGAAAGGTGATTTAAGCAATTTTGAGCGTGGCATGGTTGTTGGTGCCAGACGGGCCGGTCTGAGTATTTCACAATCTGCTCAGTTACTGGAATTTTCATGCACAACCATTTCTAGGGTTTACAAAGAAGGGAAAAGGGAAAAACATCCAGTATGCAGCAGTCCTGTGGGCGAAAATGCCTTGTTGATGCTAGAGGTCAGAGGAGAATGGGCTGACTGATTCAAGCTGATAGAACAACTTCTTTGACTGAAATAACCACTCGTTACAACCGAGGTATGCAGCAAAGCATTTGTGAAGCCACAACACGCACAAACTTGAGGCGGATGGGCTACAACAGCAGAAGACCCCACCGGGTACCACTCATCTCCACTACAAATAGGAAAGAGGCTACAATTTGCAAGAGCTCACCAAAATTGGACAGTTGAAGACTGGAAAAATGTTGCCTGGTCTGATGAGTCTTGATTTCTGTTGAGACATTCAGATGGTAGAGTCAGAATTTGGTGTAAACAGAATGAGAACATGGATCCATCATGCCTTGTTACCACAGTGCAGGCTGGTGGTGTAAAGGATGTGGGGGATGTTTTTTTGGCACACTTTAGGCCCTTTAGTTCCAATTGGGCATCGTTTAAATGTCACGGCCTACCTGAGCATTGTTTCTGACCATGTCCATCCCTTTATGGCCACCATGTACCCATCCTTTAAAGGCTACTTCCAGCAGGATAATGCACCATGTCACAAAGCTCGAATCATTTCAAATTGGTTTCTTGAACATGACAATGAGTTCACTGTACTAAAATGGCCCCCACAGTCACCAGATCTCAACCCAATAGAGC
The DNA here is from genome assembly GCA_031834385.1 of Semotilus atromaculatus. Classification (NCBI taxonomy): domain Eukaryota; kingdom Metazoa; phylum Chordata; class Actinopteri; order Cypriniformes; family Leuciscidae; genus Semotilus; species Semotilus atromaculatus. The sequence continues at coordinate 25,599,130 of JAULUF010000005.1, read as the reverse complement.
ATCTTTGGGATGTGGTGGAACGGGAGCTTCGTGCCCTGGATGTGCATCCCACAAATCTCCATCAACTGCAAGATGCTATCCTATCAATATGGGCCAACATTTCTAAAGAATGCTTTCAGCACCTTGTTGAATCAATGCCATGTAGAATTAAGGCAGTTCTGAAGGCGAAAGGGGGTCAAACACAATATTAGTATGGTGTTCCTAATAATCCTTTAGGTGAGTGTGTGTATGTGTAATATATATACATACATACATACATACATACATACATACATACATACATACATACATACATACATACATACATACATACATACATACATACATACATACATACATACATACATACATACATACATACATACATCATGAGAATAAGGTTATAATTAATATAAAAATGATGCCTGGAAAAATGCATCACCAGCTTCACTAAAATATTAAGCAGCTCAACTGTTTTGAACATTGATCGTAATAAATATTTCTGATCACCAAATTGGCATTGGAATAATTTCTGTGATCATGTGACACTGAAGACTGAAGGGCTACTGAAAGCTCAGTTGTGCCATCAGGAGATTCGACAGGAATAGGCCTACATTACTTTTTAAAATGTGTAAAAAGTATTAGATTTTAAGTTGTAATACTTTAGATTTACTGTATTTTTGATCAAATAAATACAGCCTTTGAGAGAGTATGAGGCCCTAAACTTTTGAGCTGTGGTGTATTTCATGCATTTTAATGGTTAGTATAAATGCATTCTGCATAGCTAGGAATTGGCTTCAAATAGGGACCTATAGTTAAAACATGATGCATTCTGTTACAGGAAGTTAAACCGAATTTAACAGAGCGAATACAAGACTATGATGTCTCCCTGGATAAGGCTCTGGATGAGCTGATGGACGGAGACATAATTGTGTTCCAGAAGTAAGAATTCGTCATCTTAAGTCATTTTGCACAGGTTTACATGGCCTTGAAATCGATTGTTCTTTTGGCGTTTCATCACCAGGGACGATCCTGAAAATGAAACCAGTGAGCTGCCTACTGCAAAAGACTACTTCAGAGACTTGTACCACCGTGTGGATGTCATATTCTGTGACAAGACCATTCACAATGACCCAGGCTTTGTTGTGACACTGTCAAACCGAATGAACTACTTCCAGGTTGGTATAAATAGATAGATAGATGGATGGATGCAGTCTATCCACTAATGCAAACAACCTCTGCAAATTGTCATCCTGATTCATTTTCAGGTGGCAAAGACTGTTGCGCAGAGGTTAAATACTGACCCCATGCTCCTACAGTTCTTCAAGTCACAGGGGTATGTCTTCTAATTTTTAGTTTAATAGAACTTTTTCGCATACATGAACCTGAATTTTTATTCTTCCTCCTCTCAGGTACAGAGATGGTCCAGGCAACCCTCTCAGGCACAACTATGAAGGCACTCTCAGAGACCTGCTGCAGTTCTTCAAGCCCCGGCAGCCTAAGAAGCTCTACTACCAGCAAGTGAGAGAGAGGCCTTATCTTCCACTTGGCACACCTCTAAGGGAATATGAGATCTGCTAAGCCGTTACGTTCGGGGCATCTGATTTATTCATGGTTTTCCTCCCACAGCTCAAGATGAAGATCACAGACTTTGAGAACAGGAGGAGTTTCAAAGCCATATGGCTCAACAGTATGTTTCGAGAGGAGGTAAGAACGTGCTGCAATAATTCTACATTGAATATGCCATTATGCTAGTTAACCCTACTTATTTACATAATGTACCTTTCCAGCATGTTTAGCACACTTATCAGTGTGAATATTTGATCCCCCTTTGCATTAGGAGATCACACTGTACCCTGACAAGCATGGCTGTGTTCGGGACCTTCTGGAGGAATGTAAAAAGGCAGTGGAGCTCTCAGACAAAGGCTCAGAGAAGCTGAGGTCTGTATTCTCATTGCAGTGAAAATTGAAAGCCCTGAATAATGGAAACAGGGTTCCTACGCAGTATGGAAAAATATTTGTGTTTCCAGACTATTGCCCCTGGTTCCTAAAATATAAAATGAAGAATTTCTAAAAAATAATGTTCTCATTTTGTTCCACCTAGAGGCATTTAGTGCCCCCTGAGGTAGTTGGTACGGTACAGCCTCCTTTAGTGTATTAAGCACCAAGCAATAAACAGAATGCACTCTTGCATAGGTCATAGATTTTTACAGGGCTGATTTTGAAAAAACAAAAGGTATTTGGACACAATCTGCAACAAAACTGAAAAGCATCTTGTGTTATAAAAGTACAAAATAAATGGAATGAAAAAGAACTTATGCATTAGAAGTGTTACAATTTGCTTCATGTAAACTATTTAAACATTCAAAGCTCAAGCCCAACCCTCCTGTACTTAATTTTCAGCATAATTGTTCAAAAGCTATTACAAAATGACATTTCTTAAGTGAATAATCTTATCTTAACCACAGATAGGAAAAGGAGTATTACAGAAGCATCCTAACTCAAAAAATAAAAATGTAAACTTTAGGACAAACTCAATGGTGTCCTAACTTCAAAATGATTTAAAAGCATTAAATCTGTAAAAATAAAATCACATAATAGCCCTGTCTGAGAATGCCGTCACATTAATTACTGATACAAGATGAAAAACAGTGATGTTTGATGGGGAAAGACTTTGTGAACACCCAGATGATGTGCTGCAATTTGACGACAAAACTTTGACAAATAATTAGACTCCTATGAATTCAAAGGATTAGGCTTTGTCTTTTTTACCAAGCTTATCAAAGCTTTACTTAAAAATAAGTGGTGCTTTTCATTTTCTCCATTTTTAATCTCGAGTTTTTCCATTGTACTTCACAGCAGCTGTTTGGTGTTGGTTGCAACCTGAGTTGATTACTGAACTCGATGGAGGGGTTTAAGATTTCCTAACTGCAGTTAAGATGAGATTTTATAAGATAGAATAGGATTCCTAAATCAATTTAAGATTTGCTTCTGTAATACGACTCCATAAAATGGAAATCTTTTGTTTAAGACTGTCACTTTTGATCAAATGAATGAAAAATCCCACTGACCCCAAACTGTTGAACAGTAATGTGCAAGTACAAAGGGATACATAAGAATTTCCAAGCGTTAAATTTTCTTGCTATAGGTATAAGGATAGAGACATTTGATGTTTCATGCAATGTTAATGCTTCTTGCGTGTTTTGAAATTGAGCCTTATAGATCTCTTGAGTGTGAATGCATTACAAACTGAGGATCCTGAGGAAAATCATGCTTTAAAGTTGTGCTTTAATCACTCACTGACGCTGCTAAACAAGTCACTGTTCATAATTCTGACTCCTTTCACTTGCCACTACTGATATCATTCTCCCTTTTGCTCTTATAGGCTGTTAGAAATTGTCAGCTACAAAATTATTGGGGTTCACCAGGAAGATGAATTGCTTGAATGTTTATCTCCAGCAGCCAGTCGAACATTCAGAATAGAGGTAAGGATGAGCTGATAGTCATCAGGCCTCAAATCCCATCATTCACTAATGTGCACAACAAAGAATCTATTCTCTAGTAAAGCCTCTTAAAATGATTTGGAATCTGAGAGTTGACACTTATTTGTGGATGCTGTTCCCTTGAAACAAGTTTAATGTCTTTCGTGGCAGGAAATCCCTCTCGACCAGGTTGAGCTGGACAAGGAGAACGAAATGCTGATTCCAGTTGCACATTTCCACAAGGAAGTCTTCGGGACATTCGGAATTCCGTTTTTGCTCAAGATCCGTCAGGTGTGTTAGCTGAGTGTTCACTGAGAGCATGAGTAGGTGGATTGATGTCATTTGTTCAGTTTGCATGTGTCATGTCCTTTTTAATGCGTGCATTTATTGTGGCAGGGGGAACCCTTCAGAGAAGTGATGAAGAGAATTCAGAGCATGCTTGACATTCAGGAGAAAGAGTTTGAGAAGGTAAGAGCAGCAAATGTTAATGTGCAAAAAATTTCCCAGGTTTGAAAATTCACTGATACAAATGCAAACTTATGGTCACTAGTGACCCAAGGTATGTAATGGAGCAATTATATTTTCCTGTGCAACAATTGAATATCTAAATGATGAGTGTGTCAATAATAATACTACCTTGGACATGACATGGTTTAAGGATTTCCTGCAAAGCAAGTGCACAATCATTCATATTAGTGTTGTTTAATGGTGTATCTGATGACAAAGCTCACAGCTAACAATTAGATTTTTAATGATGATGAAAATGTATGTGGTGGGAATCTTTAGGCACTTCACAATCCAATTCAAAATCATTCGTGATCTACTTTTTATTCTATTATTATTATTATTAGTCTGTTTACAACTTTACATCTTACATTTGTTTGTACTTTTTTAAAAATTATTTAACTATAAGTAGCTACGTAGGGCTGCACGATTTGGAGAAAATGACGCCACAGAATTAACACCGGCCGCCACATTTTGCGTTTCGTTAATTTTAAAGCTAAAACACGCTGCGTATTCTTTCAGTTGCATTTCCTTTCCCTGCTCTCCCTCCATCTCTGTCACTCACGCGTCTCTCACATACAGACACTGCGTCTGTCTGAGGCGCTGGACTGGACAAAAGCGCAGCGACACTGTGCAAGAGAGTGACAGAGTGTGACTTTTATTTAAACGTATAAACTAATATAATTTTACTGAACCGTTTAAAGCTCATAACCATATTTTGTTGTTACTTGAAGTACTTAGAGTGCAGTGTTATGTTGCATCATGCAGTATTTGTAAGCTACACAAGTTCTTTAGTCAAGCACAGTGAGCATCGATACCGGTGTGCATATATATATATGTGTATGTATGTATGTGTGTGTATATATGTGTGTGTGTGTGTATATATGTGTGTGTGTGTATATATAAATAAAATAAATAAATAAAAAAAAATATATATATATAAATAAAATATATTAATATTTTTTTTAGATATAATAATAATAATAATAATAATAATAATAAACACACAAATAACATTGTATGAAGACATGTAAACTGCACAAGGCAGTTTTTGCATTAACATTATATTTCAATAACAAATTAGAGTAAAAACATATAATTTACACAGCTGCTGTTATTTTCATGACAGATATTTTAAACATACATTAAATAATTTACACAGCTGCTGTTATTTTCATGAGATTTTAAACATACATTAAATAATCAAGATATCAATAACAGGTTAAGTAAAATATAATATATAGGCTAATATATTGCATTTATTTAGTGAAAGAGTTAGCGAACCAACAAGCTGTGGACACTGAATGACTTGCCTGAGGTGAATATAAAGCTATGTGAAAAACTAAGCATTTTATTGATGTATTTCCACTGTTGAAACACTGATTGAGTGATTTACACGAGTTATGATGCCTTTCAGTAAGTATACTGTATCTTTCAACATGCCTTCAGGTGTCCATTAATGTTTTTTCTGTAACTGAGAAAGAGATGATTGCGTTTACTCGTGCTTCCGCTTTAAATGAGGAGCCTATACAGTGATCTGTCACGCCACATCTAAGAGCTCCAAAACGGCATTTATTGTTTGAATTTCGTGATCAAATAGACATAATTTGAAAGACTACACCTTGCCTATTATAGAAAGTAACAAAACACTGCGCTTATTGCGATTATATGAGGTTAATGGTGGTTAGGCAACAACGCTGTATTCGTTGTGTACACAAGACATGAGGTCCAATGAGCCAGGGCTGGGCGTGTTCGGTACACCATGAGAGTATCGCGGGTGGTGTATCACGGTTTTTCGGTTTGGTTCAAATATCGTTACACCCCTAATAAATATATACAGACTGGAATGTATGCATCAATAATATCAAAATCTAGTGTAATATATAATTTTTATTATTTTGTAATTATTAAAATATCAGGGCAGTTTAGATATCTTAAATATGTCTTCTAGTAGGGCTGGATGATTAATCCAAGTAATCGAAACCGAAATTCAGAGCCTATAACCGACGTAATTTTACCATGTCGGTTATTTAGTTTTTTAATCCTATTAATATTTCTGCCCACTGTGTGTTAACGTGCTTTACCCTTAAAACATATTACCGCGTGTGTAGTCACGTGACTCCGACCCGTCCAGTCTGCGACATTGAAGCAACATGGAGAACTCAAACACGGTCAACTCAACAACAGGAGCCGCTTGCACTAAAGAAACGCGTAGTGTCCGAAGCCAAGTTGTAGGCTACTGTATCACGTGCCGTTTGAACTGAGGCGCTACAGCGATCGGTCACATTTAAATGCACCAGAACGGTATTTATTTTTTTAATCTCGTTAAGATATTGACAAAATCTGAGAGCTGAGAATTTGTTCCTTGTCAGTGTCCTCTTTGCCTCGCGATTTTTAATTTAAAAAAAAATTATTTTATTTTTTTTTTTTTCTGCGTGAGAAAATGGTTAATTTTGCGAGTGAGTGACAGCTCTGCATTATTTAACATTTGTTTACAAGAGATGTGAGTTTTCTAAATAGGCAATATTTAGAATAATTTATTTTGTTTACAAAAATAACTATTTTTAAAGTTCTTAATTTTCAACATTTTTAGGAAACTTTTTATATTAACTTGATGACTTTTTTATAAGTTGTTTTTATTTCAAGCATTGTATGCTTTGATTAAATTGTTTGAAATATTTAATAAATAAGCATTAATAGCTATCTGTGTGTTTCCTTATTTTAGAATCAAAGATTTGCACTCATTAGAAAAAATAACCGTGAACAAATTTACAGTATAAGCCTTGCCAGTGACATAAGATTTTTTTTTTTTTAAATAATCGTTCAATAATCGTAATCGAGGTAACTTGTTCGATTAATCGCGATTATGATTTTAGCCAAAATCGTCCAGCCCTACCTTCTAGTTTGCTGAAGATCTGAATATGTAATAGATTGAAACATTTAAGGTTTAAATGATGGTAGATTTTCTGACAGTTAAGTGACATTGAAATATTGACTAAATTTAAAGGATTTAAAAAAATAAATAGTTTAGACAGTGCCTTGTAGACAATGTAGAAAGAAGAAAAAAGTAAATGAACAATGGTCACTATTAAGCAGATAACTGTCCTGATTCAGACCCAAGTTAGGTTTCACCCAGACCACCAGTCATTATAAAATAAATTAATATGGTTTTATTTTCTTTTAGTTCAAGTTTGCAATCGTCATGATGGGCCGGCATCAGTATATCAACGAGGAAGACTACGAGGTGAATCTGAAAGACTTTGAGCCACAGCCAGGTATGTCACACTTTTTTTTCATCAAATCAAAATGCATGTGACATGGATAGATAAAATGGCTTAGCCTTCGCCTGGACAATAATAAAATGATTTTAACTAAACCATATAGTTAATGAAAAGAATACAAGAAAATCAAAAGTGCTAGTTATTGATAATGCATCAATATTTTTGAAAAAGAAACTGCTCAAATTAATTTTACCGTGTCAAATAACAGCACCTCGTGCGCTGAAGCAATAGATGATTACCGATAAACTGACGTGCTTTATTAACTTTACAAAAACATCCTATATAGGATAAATCTGAGATACAGGACATAAGCATATATTACAAATAACAATTGCACTGAACAAAAGGGTTTGAATAACTTAACTGGGATAGTGATGAAGGTGTAACTGTTATGAATGCTCTAAAACAGCTGCACAAATAATTCACATTATATTAGTCATGTTTAATAATTTTATGTTACCTGTATGACAGTCTTGCGTTGCACTTGACTGTATTTCTTATCATGCCAATGACGATAACATTAAACATTGAACACATGTCGGCCGGTACCGATATGGTGGCCGATATATCGTGCATTCCTAAACCATGTTATATTCTGTACTTCATCAGGGAACATGTCACACCCGAGGCCTTGGTTAGGGCTCGACCACTTCAACAAAGCTCCAAAGAGAGGTCGCTACACGTACCTGGAAAAAGCGATCAAGATTCACAACTGACAAGCCCCCACTCTAACCAACGATACTAAAGACTTTAACCAAACCTCTTGTGTGCACCACTTTTAACACCTGCTGTCTGGGTACACAGGCACCATGTATGAAGTCTTCAGCAAATGGAGTCATTGCTGATGCTCCTGTTTTTCTTTTGAGGCTGTTCGATTTGGCTTCTCTAACTATTGACTGCCTATTTGTCTGGAAGAATGAATTGGATTTTAACAAGAAAGGGGGAACAGTATGTCCTAGAATTTTGTTTTGATTTTTATTTTTCGTTGTTTTTGTTTTTTTGTTTTTCTTTTTTTAAGTTCGTTTTTAAAAGAATTGTTACGGCAAGAAAGCTGCTGCATTGTGAGGTGGAGGCGATGGAAAGAGGAGTCATGTCATTTGCAGAAGATGAAAAGAATACCTCCATCCTTCAACAACAAAAATCACTGCAAATGGCTGATGCTTTTGCTAGTTGCCCTGACATGGTTGTCTCATTTTCTGGTTCCTTAGTGCAACTAGTTAATTTTCATGTTTACACAATTCTTCTTTCTCACTTAGTTTGGTTGGAGAAATTCAGTTTGTCGTCTTTGGAAATCCTGTATAATAAAGTAAAGAGCCACAGCATCTGTTTTAAAAATAAATAAAAATGAAATAAATTGTCTGTACTTCATCTTGCACGTTGGCACTTAATAATCCAAGGTTTTACATTTTTCAGCACTGTTTAATGTAATCTTTGGTTGGAGTTTGATTTGCATATCCCTTTGGGTTTCTCTTTTTTTCCCCCCTTCTCCCCATAAGGTCCCCCCCCCCTTTCTTTAGCTCCTCTGTCACTGGCTGTGGGATTATTCTGATGGGGAGGGAGGGGTCGCTTGCTGACGGCTCCAGATTTGTTGTACTGTTTGTTGGCACGAGGCTGCAGGCGCATAGTAGACTGGTTTGGGACATAGAGAAACCAGCATTAATAAAACAATACAAACTTTTTTTCTTTAAGCACAGAAGGAATGCTCCCGAGTGCATAGTTGGCTTTGTAAAAACAATTAAAATTGTATATTTAAAGAATGAACATGTAAAATTAAAAACACAGATTTGTTGGGTACAGATCAATTCAGATGTTCATATTCATTGTGTGTAGTATTATTTTGGATCCTGACCGTTTCATTTGGGTTTTTTTTTTTTTTCTAACTAATTGCAACAGTTTGTCTCGTTTAGTGCAGTACAAAGATGACCTGCAGATCACATCTTTCTTTATTGATTATTTTATTTTATTTTTTCTCTCCAGTCTAATTCCTCCGTGTAGCAGCAGTGTACGACAACTCTTCCTGTATATTGCCTTTTTGCTGGAAAATGTATGTTGAATAAAATTTTCTATAAAAGCTACAGCCATGGTCCGTGGAGAATTGACTCGAGATGGTGTTTAGATTGTAATGCTGTGCTAGTGTCATGTGATATGAAGAAAAACACAATACGGGTTCTCATTAAGTTATAATATTGCACAGGCATGTTTCAGTTTTATTATGACCGTTCCATTTAGATGCACATGACATATTTTACATTATTGTAAAGATTCAGAGGCTTTTTACAGAAGTGAAACATGGCTAAACAGTGACCCAAAGACAAAGTGAATTTTGGTATTTAACAAACAGCACAACTCTATTCTAAGGCTCCATGAATTTTCCAATTTGTGATGTACAAGGTTGTAATTTCTTTTATTACACAATTTGTACCCTATACAATTTTTTTTGGAGCTTGACATGAGCATGTAAATATTTTAGAGCTTTTCCAATGGAGTTATAATTAATTTACATGAATTTTCCAGCTGTAGAAATGACTTTTAAAAATGAGTCCATCTCATATACCCACTTTTTATTTGACCGTGTGAACTGGTTCTTCAAATGAAAAATGTATATTAAAATAAGAAATATCTTTAGATGTTTTAATGCTTGTATTGGTTCAAATCAATGTCATTTTGAGGCCCCTTTGAAGTTTGCTGAGGGCCTCTAGCTTGAGAACAACCATTCTATATGGTGTCGTTGATGGCAAAATGGGTGATATTTACATTGTGATGCGGTATATAGTTAAATCTATATAGTATACTATACTGTACATAGTATATACAGTATATCGTAGCAAATCAAATTCCATGAACACCTCAAACTTGTGAACCCTTAACCCTGAGTCCTTTATAGATATACAATCAAAACCATGAGTATTCATATTCATTTTTGAATGTAATAATACAGACTAAACCAGATGAACACCAAAAGGTTCTTATAGTTACATTGCGAAGCATATTGATTAAGTTTGTACAAGATGACATCTGTGTTGGTCTTAAAGTGTCCTTCATATAGTGTAAGGTGCAACACACATTCATGAACAGTGTTAAAATCTGGGAGGGGAGGGGACAGGGTTAGCAGCATTTCTTCCTTTCAATGTGCAGGATCTTAGTGCATTTCGGGCATGTATGACAGACGTCTTTGAAAAAGTTGGCAAAAAGTGGAATCAGACAGCAGCATAAAATCAACCTGGAAGAGAGGAAGACAGTCACAGTTTGTTGGTTTACACAAGATTTGATGTTTTCATCTGCAAATTCAAATGGACTCATACCCGCACAGGATGAAGAGTAGGCACGACAACCAGGCGAAAACTCCCACTTTGTAGTGGATATTGGTTAAGACCTGCTGTTGGCAGTGTGTGCAGGTGGCCATTCCTGGCTTGCGCCCCAGCTCATATGAATCATAGCTGACAAATTTGTTTTTGGCTTCTGTTGACTGGGCCTGAACTACAGGAGGAACATGTGTTTAGTAAGCATTGTCTTTATTATTATTTATTTACCATTATACAATTATTTTTATTAGGAAAAAGTCCCAGCTTTGGGATTTGACCGCTTTTCCTTCCAAGACAGGAACCAGTCACAAAGTCTTGTGAGTGATGAGTTTATTTGATTCATGAATAACAGGAACATGTATGGAAGTATATTTCCAAATTTGAAAAAAATATATATAATTCACAATTCTGAGTTTATATCTTGCAATTCTGACTTTTTCGTTGAATTTCGAGTTTATAAAATACAATTGTATATATATTTCTCACAATTACAAGTTGACATCAATTGTTAGTTTTCTCAGACAGATCCTTTTTTTTATCACAAGATTAGGTGGCTCTTAAAAATATTAACTAAGAATTATGAGGGGAAAAAACTCTTGCGTGATTTAAACTCATAATTCATCACCCTGCTGAAGAAGAAAAAAACAGCTAAAATCAGCCTAAACTGGTTTTAGCTGGTCTTCCAGCCTGGTCATGCCACAACCACTTCTTCAGCTGGTCAGGCTAAAACTAGCTGAAAACCAGCATGGCCAAGGAGAACAGCTTTTTTCAGCAGGGAGAGTAAAAAATCAGAATTGCAAGATATAAACTCACAATTTGGAATTGCAAGAAACAGTCAGAATTGTGTTGTAAACTCACAATTCTGAGAAAGAAAGTCTGAATTGTGAGATATAATACATTTTATATAGATTTCTATTTTTTTTATTCCATAATGGAAACATGCTTCCATAAACCATGCACCCTGCACATATTAACTTATTTATTTAAATGTATATACACAATATAAGGACACTAATAATGGTCCAATCCAGTAAAATCCTGGCATTATCAAAACAAGGGCAGATCTTTCGGTGTGCCCATTACAGCTAACAGTTTCCCACCGATAATTAACAGGTAACAGACTGACCAGGTATGGATGGTCTCTCTTGGATTACGGAATCCACAATAGTGGAGCTTGGTGGGGTGAACGGGGTGTGCACATGGTAGACCTTGACATTGGAGCCCCTGGGACCCTCGACTGTTGATGTCAAGAGGAAAGATACAGGTAGAACATTAATATTTCCCTTCATATCTATTTCAGGTTTTCACATTGAAACGAGAAATGAGTCATTCAAAACGACCAATGATAACTCAGCAACTTACTTGGTATGGCATACGGAGGGGGGTCCTTAGTTCTGTCAGCACTCATTCTGTCTTTGGCTGAGTTTAAACTGCTGGGACAAAATAAAAATAAAAGTCTCAAGATGTGAAGTTTGCTATTAGGGCTGTTGCAACATACTTATATGCTAAAGTGTGATAAAATGACAATCTATGCTGGCAACTAAAAGGATGTATGTTCAAAAAGTCACATTGTGAGCAAGACATTTGAAAACTATACTGTAAGAATCCATGCTGCTTGCTGTTTGTTACTGTTGTGAGTACAAACATCAGAAAATGGCCAGTAAAGAAACTGAAAGGTGCAGACCGCCTTCAAAGGGCAACACCTTTGAGTTTAGGGGGAAGAAGACTGAGAAAGTGAGACATGACATGACAGTCTTCACACAATTAAATAGTCTGAACACTTCTCTTCTCCCTGCTCAGTTATCATCAATCTATGCTATCTAGCTGCCTGCCAACTTAATGTTAGCTAGACATGTTTGGCCAAAGTGTATAAATTGAAGTCATGTGGCAATTATTTCCATGATGCTACAGTGTGGTAAACGCCTTAGATAACAAAAAGACAACAGTTCTACAAGCCCAGGCACTGACTGATACAGATATCCACCCAAAGATAGAAGTGGAATGTTGCTCTACTACATGTCAAACTGTGGTAGTAATACTCAACTAATCAAACCCTGATGCTTCTGATGCCTGATGACAGAAGGTCATTTAGTGTTAATGCTCCTAAATTATGGAATTCACTACCCCTTACACTTCGAAATATCTCATCTGATTCTACATTCAAGACTCAATTAAAAACCTATCTATTTAACATGTATTTTGGATAATGTGACTATACGTATCCTATGTGACTCTAATGTGTGTGTGGGTGTGTAAATGTAATGTACAATGTAAAGCGACCTTGAGCTACAGAAAGGCGCTATATAAATAAAACTACTACTTCTTATGGACAACAAGCTCCAGTCTATTTACCTGAACTTCCCAAACCAATTATATCAGATCAACAATGTGTAGGTATAAGAACATAACATATTCCCATTAAATTTATATTTCAAAGTGTATATAAATGATTGTAAAGTTAATTGTATTATATTTTAGGTGTATCAGTAGGAGGTGACCTGGAAACCTCATACAGTCTAATGCGCAAGTTTTTTTACAGCTAAAGCACACAAAGTCAAAAGCACCATTTATTGCTCAAGTCAGCTTTGATCAAAGCATTCACTATGCCGTCTTTCTAAGTCAATGACGATTTAGAGTTTTCAAAAAATGTTGCTGCAATTAGTTATAACAACTTAAGATTTGTTGAGATAACTTTAATAACTTAACAAAACTAAAGGTAACTAAACTTCATATATTTTAAGTCAAGCACATACTTTTAAGTTGAAACAACACATTATTTTTAATTCTAATGTTGAAATTTATGTTGTAATAAATAATCACAGCAATAATTTTCCACAGTAGGCTATAGAGCTTAACATTCAAACTAAAATAAGGCCACACAATGTTTCATTTACATTTAATCCTTTACATTTTGACTTAAAAAAAAAAACCTGTTCTGTCTTGTACTATTCTGCACTTCGAAACTGTATTAGCACCTAATAACTCGTCGTGTTATTGCCTCAAGACTAATCGCTCGATGTATTCCCCATTTATAAATCTCTTCGGGATAAAAGCGTCTGCTAAATGAATAGATGTGAATGATATTTCATTTAGTACCTTCAGACAAATTGCTCAAGAAATTTACTTTTTCTGGTTATAAAAAAGAATACAGTAGGCTATTACAATAATACCATAATGTGTTTGTGAACGGGGTAGTTACCCTACTGCACAACGCATAACACGATTTCACTCATAATTTTCAAACTTTGTCTTCTAATCTGAAGCAAATCACCTTTAAAATCAAAATAAATCATTTTAATCAACATCCGTTGAACATTTATCATCAGTTCTAATTCAACTAACAATTCAAGAAAAAAAAAATCCAGAAAGGAATATAAACAGCCATGCAAAACTGTTGAGTAGCCTACTCAATACTTACAAACTCTTAATCCTTTTCTTAGATCGCCAAAAAATGCCCCACCTAAATCCAGAAGCAATGCAAAACTGTACAGAGAGCTCTCTTACCTTTCCTGTTGCTAATTGTTAAACTAAAAAACAGTTTCGATGGCATTTGCAAGCTTTTCATAGTCACTCACCAGCTCCACCCCTGCCTACTTAGTATGCATTAACAAATTCTGTCATCTTGTATGAATGTTCTGATGTCAGAAACAGGAAAAAGGCTGTATTTCATGACATATACATCATTGAAAATGTCTCTCTCTCTGAATAACCAGTTTCGCAAATTGCATCAATGGTGGGGTAGGGTAGGCTACAGTATATAAATGTAAACATAACATTTCTATCCTGAAAATGACAAAAATCAGGAAAGTGTTTTTCTTTTTTCTTTTTTCTTTCTTCTTTTCTCACCTGTTATTTCCAATGAATGAAAACCTAAATATTGTTTGCTATCATGTGAAGTTGGTCAGATATGGTAATCAAAACTAAGTTGAAGTTGTAGTGACTCCATTACTCTAACCCTTATGTTCTCCTAGAGCCCTCAAAGATGTATTTGTAAAAAATATAATAAAGAATAGTATTTTCATATTTTAATAGTATTTTAATATTTAAATTGTCAAAACCCATTTGACAGTTATTATGGAATATTTTAGGAACTTTTTCAAAATGTGAATGTTGATACAGTAACATTGATGTGACCTCAGTAAAAATAAAAAAGGTTTTAAAAAGTTGAATTAACAGTAGACAGTTAGCAGAATTGAATCAGAACATCTTAACATAATCTGGAAGTAACAGAAGTAATGTTGACTATTTTGCTAACACTTTACAAGACGTTTTTTACAGCATTTATTAATCTGGATAGCTGGATGTTTTATTCTGCATACATTTTAACATTTCATGTTCTATAAATTAACATTAGTTGTATTATTAACAAACTCAAATTAATAATGAACAACACTATATTTGTAGTATACTAATATAGTAGTTATAATATAGTGCAATGATACCTATTGCATTAATTAATGTTAACAAATTGATAGTTATAAAGTGTTGCCTATATCTTTAATAGTGATCAATGACATCAAGAGTAAAACTTTTATAGCTTATAATGAGTGGTTATAAATTTTAGGAAAGTCACCAACATATCAATGTCAACCTGATATGTTAATTATACTAACCAAGGTGTAAAATACATTTAAAAAGAAACAAAAAGGCCCTGTTCTCTCAGGCCACAAACAGAAGATTTCAAACAACATGTTACAGTGGTATGAAAAATTTGAAGAATCCTTTCTTGAAACTAACACATAATGTTGGTTTCCTGCAAAGATATTTCAAATTTTTTAGTGTTTTAAAGTGTAAGCTCTCAGCCTAATCTCTGTGTTACATGCTATCACACCCACAGATTTTGTGATGTCCCTACAAGGTCCCTACAAGGGCTAAGGGCAAAGACCTAGTTGAGATGGAGGGGTATGTGAGCTGACTTCATGAGATCTCCAGGTGTGGCAGGGAGTGGAAGAGTCTGTGTTGCTGATATCATGAGAGTGGGCTCGGCTTCTCAGCTGCGTCTTTTGTGTGACACTCCTTTCACTGCGGTTTAGCTTGTCCGGCAGCATTCCATCTGCCGTCACCAAACATTATGTTCCACGTTCCATAAAAAGGTTGCAAACTTAGTGCTGACGATTACAGAGAAATAATGATGGTGAGATGTTGAGTTTGTCGGTCCTGTATTATTTTGAATTAATGGGGTATGGCACATTCCTATCCTGCTGTACACCCAAAGCACTTTACAATTAGGTCTCTCCTCAACCACCACCAGTGTCCAGCATCCATTGGATGATGCGACGGCAGCCACAGTTCAACAGCGCCAGTGCCCTCAACACACACCAGCTATAGGTGGAGAGGAGAGTATATGATCTGCCAATTTGCTCTGGATGTGCACGGGAAGAGTATGATCTCTGGTTATTTGTATGTTGCAACATCTACTTTTTATTTACAGCTGTAATTAAAATGATGTGAATAGAATCCCTCATAACAGCACAAATCTGCAAAACGGGTGTTGTCTCAAGCACACCTGGTGCAACTAATCAAGATATTCATTAGTTGCACCAGGTGATCTTGAGCTAGAACACATGAAATACTTAAGTTTGTTGAGTGTCACGTTTGACTGCATGTTAGAAATATGGTCAAGAGTCAAAAGACTGGTCCAAAAATTTAAATTATTGCGAAGGCACTAAATGTTCAGTTTGAAGCATAGTTTGCAAGTTCAAAGTTTAAGGAGCAGTGGTTACACTAACTGGACGGGGCAGAAAAAGGAAGCTATCAATGGCTGCAACCAGATTTCTGAGAAGGCAGGTTCAGAAAAACCCTTGAGTGACTGCAAAAGACATGCAGCAAGACTTGGTGGCAACAGGCACTAAGGTTTCAGTTTTCACAGTAAGGCTTTCACAGTAACACATGCGGTTTCCATGCCAAAAACGACAAGACATTCTGACCCAAAAGCACAAGAAAAGTGCTCAAAATCATATAAATAAGCCACAGAAGTTTTGGGATTCTGTTCTCTGGAGCGATGAAACAAAACTGGAACTTTTTGGCCCTATGGATCAGCGGTATGTCTGGAGGAAGAAGAAGGAAGCATGCGCTGAAAAGAAAACTGCCAGTTAAGCATGGTGATGCTGTGGGGCTGCTTTGAAACCCAATATTACTGAACTGCAGGCCATTGCTCATGAGGATTCATTAGAAACACTGATGGGGAAGTTACAAACATCACGTGAGATGTTTTGAACAAAACACATTCCAAAACCTTTACTTAAAGCCTTTAGGCCACTACAAGTAATTTCCTAACAAACTAGCATGCTTCATTCAGTTTAAAAAGCACATTTTTCAGATTCCGAATTCTGACTGGATGAGATTAGTTCAAAACTGATGTATAAAAACACAACTGTGAACATACATTCTAATACTAACCTTAACCCTATAGCCTCCAATTAGAATGATAAAATATGTCACTTAGTGTGTCGATTGCTGTTACTGCAGTTTTATAAAAACAATAAACCACTTGAAAAAGTACTGTAACTTTTGGGAGAGCGAACAGGCATCAAGATGTGGTCATGCAGGGTGTGGTTGCAACTAAGAAACAATTCTAGTAGGACGTCAAAAAGAAAAAGAGATTATGTGTGCAGCATAAAGCATGGAATGACAGGGCAAGAACGTTCATAAATCACATTCCAACAAGAAAAGTCCACCAGAATGATCTGCAAAGAAAAGCAAGTAAAAATAGGGCCCAATCTACTGCTGTAATATGAAGGAATTTTCCTTATTGATTTTTCACAGGTGTTTCCCCCTTTTTTTTATTTTGCACTGTGTTTTAGGGTAAAAGAAAATAAAAACTGTAAACTGAACCAGGGCAAAATATTTCCAGTACCTTTTTACCATTATTATATTATATTACCAGTACCTACGTTTTTTTTCTTTCCAGATTTGTGGTGAGAAAGACAAATGTGAAGGCTAGAAACTGATGCAGAGAATATTTGCATGCTGTGCAAATGCATCTGTTTAATTTATGGATAAATAATAAAGAGTTAAAATGAGAATCCTGTTAGTTTTGCATTTTAAAACTTGTTTGCATTTTTTGCAGGATCATTTATTGAAATATATTCTCTGCAGTATCTAAAGCTAACAGTACTAAAAGCAACACTTTCTGCTTTTTTTAGCAGCTAAATAAATGGTAATCCTTTATTTTGATGGTCCCTTTTGAACATTCTACTAACTATGACTATAAAGTGACTTTGCAATTGTATCAACTAACTCTCATTAAAGTATTAGTAGACTTTGGTACATTTCCCAGATCAGAATTTAAATTCTTTAAACTACCTGTTCAATCTTCACAACATTGTGCACATCAAAAAAGCAGTTTCTCATTTCTTTGAACAAGTCGCAAACGCTTTGGTACATCTGCAAATGATTATGTACAATTATCAGCTGTTTCCTAGATTATCAAGTGCTTATGTCATGTTGATCAAAATGTATAATAATGGGTCTCTGTTGAATAGTCTCACCCCCCACAACATTTAGGCATTAGTTCATAACATAAGTCTACATGCAAAATAATTGAGCAAGTTGTCATAATATTCATGTACAGTTTTCCCTAAGGAGATTGTCCTATGTTCACATTTCTACTTTTGTTTTTTTTTCTTTGTGCTATGCAGTGCTGTCTTTTCCTTTCTGTATCGCAATGACATGGTCTGTCAACAAATTACAGTACAAACAGTAAAAGCGTAAATGGGAATCTTGTCCAGTCTCTTGCAATAAAACTCCCAAGGTGTAACCTACTATTTACAATAATTGACATCAAAACTTTAGCCATAGTTTACATCAGAACATCCCTCCAGAATACACCGTTATATTGACAACATGACTAAGCATTTTGACTGTCTTATCCGTACACAATGACACAAGGACTTGTCATTCTGATGGCACTTACATGTTCATTGTGTTTCAATCAGAACAAATTTCCCTTGGCATTATTCAATCATGTATTAGTTAATTTATTTAGTTTAACTGAGCTGCACTGAAATATTTTGACCTGGTGTGAACTCAAATGAATTTAAGGTAAATTTGTGTAATGACCCAGATCTTGGTGCTGAATTGTGACTCCAAATGTATTGCCCCGAATTCAGCTTGGAGGTTATTCTCCCAGGCTGTTGTAAGCACTTGTTGCGCAAAGAATGCATTGTCAAAATCTGAAACCTGATCCATGAGTGCAATTTGTTGAACTGTACCACCTCTTAACTGTAGGGGGAGCTGAACCTTTAGGCTTTGGGGCTCAGACTTCAGGTTTCAGATGTGCTTTAAATTTGTCAGCCATATAAAAGTTAAATGTTGTAAATCATACCTCAGACATATGTTTATATGTTGTACTGTTATAGATAAGTATGTTTGTGTTGTTTTTTCCCCACGCTTTGAAAACTTTGTGTTACTTTATACAAATGCAGACCTTGTGCACAGAGAAAAGAATTGGTTGAAAGTTATATAAATTGAGATTCCAACTCATATTCCTGCAATCTGTCTTGAAAATATTTATCATTGCCTGTTCACACGTGTTTTGCAAATGTGTGTTTGTTTGGAGATTTCTGTTTGGGGTCTGTGAAATCTATTTAGTCATGATTTAGTTTCCCTGTTGACCACTGCACCAAAAGAAAAGGAAAATCTTTTTCAGAACATCCAGGAATAACAGGATGTACACATACACAACCTGTATAAGATTTGGATATATGTAAGTTATTCAAACGGCTGTAAAGGAGGTAAAGCAACCCAGTCTCGCGGCAATTCGTGGACCAGCAGAAGTGTTTTGTTCATAATCCTCCTACTGATACCTCTGACCTTGACACAGAGAGAAGCAAATAAACCCTTAAACCAAAGACAGAGAAGGCTGAATCAGCAGGTTTGTTATGTTTAGCATTTAACATACTGTCTTCAAATATCATATTACATGTATCTGTATATGTATTCCTCCTTTCCTAGTTCAAGACATTTCAATGGATGAGCTTAACTCATCTTCAGAGCATTGCTGAAAACTACAACATTTCAAAAAGCATAGACTCTTGATTTCAAGTTTTTTAGTCTGCCGTTTGAGAGGATCTCCAGAGAGCTCCGTGCATTTAAAGAAACATCAGAGATCAGTCTGAATTCCATCAAATCCTGGAATAAGAATCGACAGAAAAGGACTAAGAGGCTTGTCTGGCCAACATGGCAAGAGCTTTGAGGGAGAACAGCCATCTCAACCTCACACAAATCCATATGCAGAGAACTGTGCTGTCCCACAAGATCCAGAACCAGCAAAAAACGGTTATTTGGAGTCCTTGAGGTTCAACATGGGATGCAGGATCTTCTGGACTCTATCAAAAGACATCAGACCCATATAATGAAATTGGAGAGTCAGATGCAAGAGATATTTTCAGCTTCCAATGCATGAGTTTTGATCTCCTCAGTTTTATCAGGAAGCAACAAGGTGAGGTGAGGCATGTCCAGGCTATAAACCAAAGTCCGAAGAACACAGAATGAGAGATAGATTGCCAACTTCTGGGCACACCAAACAACAACCACAGACAAAATAAGACACAGACAACGGCAACCCTGGTAGAGCACTGTACAACCAACAGTTCAGGCTGAAGAGGAACTTTTTCAACTTCCACTTCGATAAAAAAAAAATCCCACATATTCAAGCCCCGTAAAACCCAACAAGTTAAGGTGACTCATTTCATTTGAGGAAACTGATTGCCTCAATTCAACTTTACACTGCATTTAATACTGTATATAGCTGAAACTTCACTTTATTGAGTAAAAACAGTGAATTGACAAACTTCAAATGAACTCAGAGCACTTGCAGTTACTGCTAGCTCACAATATCCCACACAAAGTCAAATCCAATGAGTTAAGCTAACTCATTACATTTGAGGAAACCGATTGCCTCAATTGATTTAATTTTAGAAAAAACAATAGTTATGAGTTCTCTAAAAGTAGATATTGCAGTCAAGAAATTAAGTGATTAATTAAGTGATTGTTGAGCATTAGTGATGAACACCTGCTGTTAACATGCAGAATCACTGAAGGAAAGAGAAACACAAGAACTACTATGACCAACTCCAACCACAACATTCGATGAAATCAACTGAAGATTAAATATGTTTAAATCTCTCAAGATCTCAGCAGAGGAGGACTGAACAACTCCACAAACAGTATTACCAGCTTCACTTATTACTAACCAGTTTGAGTTTTATCATGCGTCTAAGTTGTTATTGTGAATGAACAGAGGTTTAGATGAAGATGATTTTATTGAGTTTCATTTAAAGACACCATGATAGGGGTCAGTGTTTGCTTTAGTTTGACTTTATAACACCAATTTTTCTTCTGGCTGCTGTAACTGAGTATTTATTACACACATTTGTTATGGCACAAAAGCCAAAAGAAAATATGAGCATATGGTTGTGTTTTGATGATGATTTATGAAATGATTAATCATCATTTGGTGTCTTGATTCTGTGATATTTTCTAGAGAATAATCTCTGATTAAACAGGTGATATATAACTTGTATTATTCATTATAAAATAACTGATTCTGCTGTAAGGCCAATTGTTGTTCCAATCAGATTTTAAAAACCTCTATGGTATCATGCTGACTTACACAGACATCAATAATCAGCAAATGAATCTCAACAATGGTAACCATTAAAATACGATTCATGCTGCAATGCATGCTGGGAGCCATGGATACGTTTTGTATGTACCCTGCATGCATTGCAGTATGAATCGTTTTTTAATGGTCACCATTGTTGAGAATCATGCTGATTCTCAGCAATGCATCTTGATATCTGTGTTAGTCTTGGTAATGAATTACATTTTCTGCAAAATCCTTCATACTGTCAGTCATAACATTACTAGCTCTTATTTTTTATTTATTTTTATTTATTCAACAATGATCATTAACATATACAATCATGCCAAAGGCAATTCATATACATTTAAATACAATTTGTTGAGGATAAAATACACAAAAAAAGCCTCAGGCTTATTTCCATTGTGGTCCTCTACATGCATAAAATGAACGAACAGTTCCAGTGGGAATAAAATTTAAAAAAAAGCAACTCACACCTTACAAATTCCTATGGGATCCTAATTAGAAAGCCATTTTTTAACTTATCTTCTAAAGGGCCATGCCTCTTGTAATTGTTTTAAATGATCTGGCAATTCATTCCAAGCAACTGCACTCGAGTACAAAAACGAATTCTTCCCAACCACAGTTTTAAGAATTCGGTACAAATATATATTATTTATCCTTGCCCTTGTAGAAATACAATGAACATCTCTCACAAAAACATAGTAGTCATACAAGTATTTAGGAACAGTTCTCTGTAAGATTTTGTACACCATCATAATTTTAATAAAGATTACTCTTTTTTCCACTTTTAAAATACCCAATTCTCTGAAATGGTTATTATTTAGTTGCATACGAGGATGTAACCCCAGAACGATTCTACAATACCAAAAAGTTACTGCATAGTCAAAATGTGGTTGCACTTTTTTATATGTTGTAGAATCTTAGTTTTGAATACCACTAATAATATAATCAGAGATTAGACTCTGAATGAGATCAGGGAATCAAGTCATTAAGTGATGATTGTCATCATCAAACGTTAACTATCATCACCCGAACAAACTTTTTCTTGAATTTTGTGCCACAAGAAATGTTTCATAAACACTCAATTACAGCAGCCAAAGAAAAACTTATACTCAATCGTCAAGGGTCAAGAGCCCAACTAAAGCAAATGCTGATCTCCATCATGGTGACCTTAAACCTTGTATTTCTTGTGTTTCTCTTTCCTTCAGTGATTCTGGTTGTTAACAGCAGGCGTTCATCACTAATGATCAATCATCACTTAATAGATGATTAATTAACTTAACTATACAATTATTCTTCAATTATCATTCTGGGATAAATGTTTTATAACTCATTCAGTTTGAGTTCTGTTTCAGTCATTCAAGCCACTTCAAGGTTTGGTATTACAGTTTTTTCCAATTGCTAACACACAATTTTGCAAACTAGTCTGGTTTTATCAAAATACTTAACACAATTCACAAAACCACACACCCAAACTGCAAAATACCTCATATATCCTGCAAAATGAAGCACTGCAACCGAAACCACACACAGCATTATCAAAATCAAACTTTTGCATGAAATGGCACACACTTCATTCATATTACCAGATTTTTGTCTAAACAACTACACACTGTTGGGCATAATGAAAAGCACTCTCATCTTTAGTATGCTTTGCCATAATACTAAAATAGTTCAAATTATAGAATATTCTTTATAGAATATTCTTTAGATTGGTCACATGCACAGCAATATTTGCAGATACACACACATGCTGTTGAAATTAATTTTTATAATAATTTTTTTTATACAAGTCAGTGCAACATATGCACAGCAGATATACACTCACCTAAAGAATTATTAGGAACACCATACTAATACTGTGTTTGACCCCTTTCGCCTTCAGAACTGCCTTAATTCTACGTGGCATTGATTCAACAAGGTGCTGAAAGCATTCTTTAGAAATGT
The DNA here is from genome assembly GCA_031834385.1 of Semotilus atromaculatus. Classification (NCBI taxonomy): domain Eukaryota; kingdom Metazoa; phylum Chordata; class Actinopteri; order Cypriniformes; family Leuciscidae; genus Semotilus; species Semotilus atromaculatus. The sequence continues at coordinate 25,576,026 of JAULUF010000005.1, read as the reverse complement.
TGGCCCATATTGATAGGATAGCATCTTGCAGTTGATGGAGATTTGTGGGATACACATCCAGGGCACGAAGCTTCCGTTCCACCACATCCCAAAGATGCTCTATTGGGTTGAGATCTGGTGACTGTGGGGGCCATTTTAGTACAGTGAACTCATTGTCATGTTCAAGAAACCAGTTTGCAATGATTTGAGCTTTGTGACATGGTGCATTATCCTGCTGGAAGTAGCCATCAGAGGATGGGTACATGGTGGCCATAAAGGTGTGGACATGGTCAGAAACAATGCTCAGGTAAGCCGTGGCATTTAAACGATGCCCAATTGGCACTAAGAGGCCTAAAGTGGGCCAAGAAAACATCCCCCACACCATTACACCACCACCACCAGCCTGCACAGTGGTAACAAGGCATGATGGATCCATGTTCTCATTCTGTTTCCGCCAAATTCTGACTCTACCATCTGAATGTCTCAACAGAAATCGAGACTCATCAGACCAGGCAACATTTTTCCAGTCTTCAACTGTCCAATTTTGGTGAGCTCTTGCAAATTGTAGCCTCTTTTTCCTATTTGTAGTGGAGATGAGTGGTACCCGGTGGGGTCTTCTGCTGTTGTAGCCCATCCGCCTCAAGGTTGTGCGTGTTGTGGCTTCACAAATGTTTTGCTGCATACCTCGGTTGTAACGAGTGGTTATTTCAGTCAAAGTTGCTCTTCTATCAGCTCGAATCAGTCGGCCCATTCTCCTCTGACCTCTAGCATCAACAAGGCATTTTCTCCCACAGGACTGCTACATACTGGATGTTTTTCCCTTTTCACACCATTCTTTGTAAACCCTAGAAATGGTTGTGCATGAAAATCCCAGTAACTGAGCAGATTGTGAAATACTCAGACCGGCCCGTCTGGCACCAACAACCATGCCACGCTCAAAATGGCTAAAATCACCTTTCTTTCCCATTCTGACATTCAGTTTGGAGTTCAGGAGATTGTCTTGACCAGGACCACACCCCTAAATACATTGAATCAACTGCCATAACACAATTATGCTCACAAAAATACAGTAAACTGAAAAATAATATATAGAAAAAATATATAGAAAAAAAGAGGCAAAAAATGTATTATAACAATAATTCCATTGTTGTAAAAAAAAAAAAAAAAGGTGCTCACCTGTGGTCTTTTCATAGTGCTAACATCCTGATTGAAGTGTTAACAATTACAGTTTTTTCCAATTGCTAACACACTAAAATGACATGGACAGCTCAATTATTTAAACTGACACACAGAGAGCAAAACCTCTTCTCAAGTCTCCAAAACTCTAAGCACATTTTCTGCTTTACACACATTTTGCAATTCAAAATGGCACTTTTTAAATGCACTGAACATGGTTCTCTGCATAAGACACAACAATCTGACATAAAGTCACATGTTTACCATTTCAAAACACTGACATTCAAAATGACACTATATGAGCTAATTGGTTAATACATGTGTCACCTGGCCAAACACCTCAATGGTTAATGGTTAACACTTCAATCAGGATGTAAGCACTATGAAAAGACCACAGGTGAGCACCTTTTTTTTTACAACAACAATGGAAGACGAGGAAGAGGAAGAGAAAGAAGAGAAAGAAGAGAAAGAGGAGGAAGAGGAGGAAGAGGAGGAAGAGAAATAGGAAAATGAAGAAGAGGAAGAGGAAAAGGAAGAAGAGGAAGAGGAGGAGGAGGACGAGAAAAAGGGAAAAGTAAGAAGAGTAGGAGGAGGAAGAGAAAGAGGAGGAGGAAGAGAAAGAGAAAGAGGAAAAGGAAGAAGAGGAAGAGTAGGAGAAGGAAGAGGAGGAGGAAGAGAAAGAGGAAAAGGAAGAAGAGGAAGAGTAGGAGGAGGAGGAGGAAGAGAAAGAGGAAAAGGAAGAAGAGGAAGAGTAGGAGGAGGAGGAGGAGGAAGAGAAAGAGGAGGAGGAAGAGAAAGAGGAAAAGGAAGAAAAGGAAGAGTAGGAGGAGGAGGAGGAGGAAGAGAAAGAGGAGGAGGAAGAGAAAGAGGAAAAGGAAGAAGAGGAAGAGTAGGGACCCCTAGAAGAGTTATTTTCAGCATGGCGGTGGAAGGTATACGACTGGCAGCCCTTTGTGCGCATGCCTCTTGTGCAGGCCATGGAAGAGGCATGAGGAGATTGCTGTGGGTGTGATTCAGGGATGGATAAGGCACTCAAGGCGCTTCTTCCCTCGATGTCTGGCAAGGGAAGATATTGCCTGTGATGTAGCCTGTGATGTGGCCTGACCCAGCTGACCCAATTATTTTTCTTGCCTCTTTTTTTTATATATTTATTTTTTCCTCAATTTTGTTTTTCAGTTTACTGTTTTTTGTGAGCATATTTTTGTTCAGGCCAATGCAAATATATCTGCTGTGCATATGTTGCACTGACTTGTTTGGTGAAAAATAAAAAAATAAATGTTTCAACAGCATGTGTGTGTATCTGCAAATATTTCTGTCATGTGAACAATCTGAAGAATTTTCTACAATTTGAACTATTTTAGTATAATGGCAAAGCTTACTAAAGATGAGAGTGCTGTTGATTATGCCCAACAGTGTGTAGTTGGTTAGACAAAAATCTGGTAATATGAATGAAGTGTGTACCATTTCGTGCAAAAGTTTGATTTTGATAATGCTGTGTGTAGTTTCGGTTGCAGTGCTTCATTTTGCAGGATATATGAGGTATTTTGCAGTTTGGGTGTGTGGTTTTGTGAATTGTGTTAAGTATTTTGATAAAACCAGACTAGTTTGCAAAATTGTGTGTTAGCAATTGGAAAAAACTGTAACCATTGAGGTTTTTGGCCAGGTGACACATGTATTGACCAATTAGCTCATGTAGTGTCATTTTAAATGGGGATGTTTTGAAATGACAAACAAGTGACTTTATGTCAGATTGTTGTGTCTTATGCAGAGAACCGTGTTCAGTGCATTTAAAAAGTGCCATTTTGAATTGCAAAATGTGTGTGAAGCAGAAAATGTGTTTAGACTTTTGGAAACTTGATAAGAGCTTTTGCTCTCTGTGTGTCAGTTTAAATAATTGTGCTGTGCATGTCATTTTAGTGTGTTAGCAATTGGAAAAAACTGTAAGCGTTCAGAACAGTCCCTAGAGTACCGCAGCCGCAAATCATTGACACAACCCAAAACAACTGTGAACTACATTTCCCAGAATTCCTTTAAAACAGTTTCTTTCTTGGACCTTTGTGCCTTCCGTACACTCGTCACGGGATTGCTTATGATTGTTAGTCATGGGGAAGAAGACATGGTCGCTGTAGTTGTCCAGTTCGCAGGTTTAATGTATGTATAATTGTAAAAGTTGACATGGCCAACATCGCGAAGAAAGTATCATGGTCTGGCCGAGGCGAAGATCGCGGAGAGAGAACGCCACTGCTGAACGGTGCCGAGGATGGGAAATACAACAGAAAGGTACCAGATAAGCCATGCAGACTAAATAAAATACATATATTGGCCTCGCATTCAATCTGGAATGTTTTGGCTTCTACCTATATGAATCACTTGCTCTGCATACCGCATGCTTGTTAAGCATGCTAAGGTATTGTATTGGCTTGCAGACGCAGCAACATAATATTGACAGTAACGCTGCAGTTGCTTTAACTTCATGTCATTCCACAGTGTTGAAACGAAAACAAAATAGTTATTAAACCTGTTATAATAGGGTAAAACCTTTGTGTTACTGGTAAATCCTTGTAAGGTCCTTATGTCCTTGTATTTGTGCAGTGTTTTGCAACTCTGGATATTTGGATTTTTAACTTCCCATTTCTTTTAACCCTCTTATTCGGCTGGGAAACTGCAAGCACCTGTGATCCCGTGACCTACATTGAATCGGTAGTTTTTTTTTGTCAGAGCCATAGCTAGAAAATCTGGCCCCTCACTGTATACTGCACTGAGCTTCCATAGTTGTGGCATATATACACACAAACTACAGTGTATACATAGGATATTATGAGAAGAATTTATGTTATTTATGGTAAAATATAGTTTTTTTGTATTGTTGATGTATATTCTAAATGTAGATTAATGTAGACTCTTGATTAGTGTGATGTGTTTGGTTCATAGTTATCTGGGGGAGGTATATTTCATATAGGCAGGCTGAGCACTGTGGACCTTGAGGAAATCACACCCGAAGAGGTAAAATCTGTTTGACATCAATTCATTTTTATTCTTTTTAAAGGACAATTCAAAACAAAGAACACTTCAATAGCCCTTATTCCAGTCCAAAAGAGTGGCTTCACTGTTTTAATGTAGCTGTAGTATCAGCTTTAATTTCAAGGTGTTTGTGGTTTAGCTATTCATGATTTAGATGTAAGGCTGCACATAAATCTGTTCTAAATCTCTCCTAAAATCAACCACTCTTGGCAGGAGACTCAGGAAAAAGCCTGACTTGATGTACTTGATTATTTGTGAGGACATGTTTCCAATGTGCTGGCATGAGGTCAAGTTTGCTCATGGCTGCAAAGAGTTGATGTAGCTAAATAAAGTGTTGTGCTATTCTGATTGCATGAGCATAGAATGACTGTATATGCCCTTGATGAATGTCGGCCGTGCAAATCTTGAGTCTGTTCTTTTTTCTTTCTTTTTTTCAATTCACACAGGACATTGTGAGAAGTCGGCCAAAGGAAATCCCTCACAATGAAAAGCTGCTGTCCCTCAAATTTGAGGTAATCGAATCTAGAGCTGACCTCTCTCTTTCAATTGAGCTTTCAATTCATCTGTTGTGAATGTTTTGAACAATAAGTAGGTTTTCAGTAACTTTAAACATGTACACTTTAAATAAAGTGTCTTTGAAGAGCTGTGATATAAAATGTCACAACTATGCATTCTGTGTTTCAGAGTCTTGATTATGATAACAGCGAGAATCAGTTGTTCCTGGAGGAAGAGAGACGAATGAGTCACATGGTCAGTATCCTATGCAGTAGTGAACCGTGACTCTTGAACCTTGGCCCTCTCACCCCCTTCCCTCGTTGGGAACCAACCTAAAATCAGCCTAGCTTACTGTGTCCTCTTCTATAATACTGCATGTTACCTTTGACAAGAAATGCCACAAGCAAACATCAGAGTGAGCGTGAGAGTTATCACCAAATTAAACAAAAAGTAATAAAGGGCAAATCATCATTACATAGAATTGCATCATCACAAAATCAGTGTCATTACAGAGTAATATGGTGACAACTGGCCACAAAAGCAACAAAATTTTATGTAAGCTGACGCATCATGACATCGCTCAGACTGAAGCACATTAGAGACAGACACTTCAGCTTATGTTGATAATTATTAATAATTATCATTAGACTGGCACAGCAGCTGATTAAATGTATGTAACAGACCGTATGTAACAGACCGTATGATTTGGGAAAAATATAACTATTAAGCAAAATTACAACAAATCTGCATGGTCGCCAAGTTAGTAAATTTACAGACTGACCAGTAATTCTGCAAAATAACTGTTTTCTCAACTAAAGACCGTGGCAGCGGCAGGCAGAATAAAATCAGTCACGTAACCTATTCGATTTTAAATAACTCGCACAAACGGCAAACAGTTCCAGCAAGCTTTAGTTTGATGCTGTCATCCAGGGGTATCGCTTAATTGCTGTGGTTTAAAGGTGCTGTATGTAACTTTTTCACTCTACTTAAACAGTGTTTCCCAACCCTGCTCCTGAAGGACCCCCAACACTGCACGTTTTCTTTGTCTCCCTAATCAAACACTTTTGATTCAACTTATCAGCTCATTATCACATATATTCCCATGTAATAATGAGCTGATGAGTTGAATCAGGTGTTTTTGATTAGGAAGACAAAGAAAACGTGCAGTGTTGGGGGTCCTTCAGGAGCAGGGTTGGGAAACACTGTACTAAAGCATAAAAATACCATAATATGTTTGCATATATTGAGGAAACATGCTAAGTTCACTTATTCGTTTCTCTGAAAAACACTTCTACAGCCAGTTATTTTACTTTGAAATGAGCGTTTCCAGGCTGGAATGTTTGTTTTTGTTTTGGTCTATGGTACTGCATGTTGCCAATTTTCCAATTTTCATTGTCATTGGCGCTCGTTCCTGCTGCGTGTGCTCAAACTGGCAGCCCGTGTGAGCGCCGTCCAGTCTGAGAAACAGGTGGCAGGAGAGACGACGATATCCGATATTTAGAATTGGACCGCGGTACCTATTTCGACGACTAGTTATCATTCTTAAAGACTGCACCTTTAAATGCTTTAAAAAGCTTTGACTTTCTGAACACAATGAAGCTCTGGTGTAGGTCTTCCTTTGCCGATTAACTCCAACTTTTCTTTAAAAGTTCATTTTGAAAACCGCGTGGATAATAAATTAGCAATGATGTCCTCCTCATTAATGTTGCTTGCGGTTTCCATAGCAAATAGCGCTAGCTATTTTATCAGCATCCCATCCACATTGAAGATTTGCAGAACTGATAAGCTGTTTCCACTTAAAAGCAGTTTATTCAGTGTACTGACAGAACAGACTCTGGTTATAGAGTCTATAATTGTTATAGCCATTGCAGATTAACATGAAATTCTTATTTATCCTAACTACAGGGTTTTAGATGTCTGGAGATCAGGCGATGGGTGATCTGTGGTCTGATTGGGTTCTTCACTGGTCTCATCGCATGCGTGATAGACATTGCTGTGGAGAATCTTGCTGGGTACAAGTACTCCGTAGTCAAACAGAGTATCCTTTTTCTGTCAGTCATGTAATTTACAATTCTCTGATATAATCTGTTTCTCACGTAAAGCACTCAAAAAAGTGTATTTGTATAAAAAAAGTATATTCTTTAGTTAATTAAAATTAGCCAATATACTTCAGTTCTTGAACAATTTGTCACAACATAATTTCATTTCATGCAATCAGTTTACATTTGTAATATGAAAGTTGGTGTAATACATAACAGGAATAATTTGGCAATAACCGGATGCACAGCAATCCAGATCCAGGCAGATTTGAAATCAAGCATTTTTTCTAATACAATCTGTCTATGTAGTTTATTTAACTTATTTCTCAACTATATTAAAATGAGGATTTCTTCATTTTTTTTTCCAGGAAAAAGACTATTGATAGCAATGTTTAGTATAAAAAAACTAAAAGGTTCAAAAAGTAATATTTTGAATACAGTGCTAATCTGATAGGTGATGTTTCTTACTGGCTTCAGAGTTTCTTTAATGAGATGTTCAGACATTGAGAAATTCACAGAGCTCGGAGGCCTGTCCATCTCTCTTATACTGTGGGCAGTGCTGAACTCTGCTTTCGTGATGGTTGGCGCTATCGCTGTTGCTTTTTTCGAGGTTTGTTTTCTTCCTGTCCGAATGATATTTGTGTTTTGTGACTTCTGATTCCCTTCTGTGTTTCAGAGTCACTTCAAAGAAATCATACAGCTCTTTCAAAACGATGTACTCAAACAGAAAGCAGAATTTAGCTGCGTTTGCTATAGCATACTAGCATACTGCATTATTAATTATATTTCTCGACTTATTGAATCGGGTTGGGTTACTTCGGTACATTTTTGTTGTTGAAATTTTACTTTTTTATGAAAGAAATTAATACTTTTATGCAGCAAGGATGCATTAAATTGTTCAAAAGTGATTGTTAAATGAAGTGCTGTTTTACTATTAATCAAAGAATCCTCGAAAAAAAATGTTACGGTTTCCACACAATTAAGCCGCGCAACTGTTTTCAACATAGATAATAATAAGAAATGTTTATTATCAGCAACATTGAAGACTGGCGTAATGATGCTGAAAATGCAGCTTTGACATCACAGGAATAAATGACTTCTTAAAATCTATTCAAATAGAAATCTTACAATTTCAAATGCTGTCTTGGTGAGCATAAGAGACTTTAAAAAATGTTACTGACCAAACTTTTGAATGCATGTAATGTACATTTGTATACTACGTAATATTTACATCGTTTAACTTTGTTTTACTTTCAACATTGTTTAAAATTCTGTCTTTTCTCTCAGCCCATTGCTGCAGGAAGTGGAATCCCTCAGATAAAATGCTACCTGAATGGAGTGAAGATCCCTCGTGTTGTTCGACTAAAGGTGATGTCTTTTATGTATTTTTTTGTGATAAAGCTATGTAGAGCAGTCGTGGCCTAATGGTTAGAGAGTCAGACTTATAACCCGAAGTTTGCAAGTTCGTTTCTCAGTACCGGCTGGAAAATGTAGGTGGGGAGTGAATGAACAGCGTTTTCTTCTACCCTCAATAATCCTTGAGCAAGACACCGAACCCCCAATCGCTCCCCGGCTCCCCAGAAGTGTGTGTGTTCACTAACTCGGATGGGTTAAATGCAGAGGACAAATTCTTAGTTTGGGGTACCATACTTGGCCTTTACATCACTTTCACTATTTCTCTAAAAATGTATTTCTTCCCCGTCCACAGACTCTGGTGGTAAAGGTCTTTGGTGTGATCTGCTCAGTTGCTGGAGGTCTTGCTGTTGGAAAGGTACAATAGAACAACAGTCTGCAGTCTGGGTTAAAGGACAACTCCGGCGCACAATGAACCTTTGGTCTAATTACACATTGGTACATAGTCAACCGTTCTCTGAGATTTGTTTTCATGATTGTCGAATGTAAAGAGTTTTATAAAAATATATTTTATAAAGACCGTCCACTTCGCTTACACAGACAGGAGCCGTCTTTGGAAAACAGTCTCGACCAGTCGAATCGTGAACGCCGCGCCGAACAACGGACCATATGAGATTCCAAGACAGTTCAGCGCACTCGGCTCGGCGTTCATGATTCGACTGATCGAGACTGTTTTCAACAGTGGAAAGTGCGAAGTGGACTGTCTTTATAAAATATCTTCTTATTAAACTGTCTGTACACTTACAACGTTCTCAATGCTTCGGTTTGCAGGTAGGGACCCTCATTATGCTACCGTGTTAGTGTTGGGCTATTTTGAGCCTTGTTAGTGGTATTAACTAACGATTTTTATTTTCATTACTCTATGCCCAATATACTAGCGTTATAAGCTAAACAGTTTTTAGCAATAAAACTCTTTACATTCGACAATCATGAAAACAAATCTCAGAGAACGGTTGACTATGTACCAATGTGTAATTAGACCAAAGGTTCATTTTGTGCCGGAGTTGTCCTTTAATGAGACTTTAATTTTGGGTTAAAAGACTCAGCATCTGCTCTTCTCTCCCAGGAAGGGCCCATGATTCACTCCGGAGCAGTGGTGGCTGCAGGAGTATCTCAAGGCAGAAGCACTTCACTAAAAAAAGATTTTAAGGTCAGTTTTCTGTACTATTGAGTCTACTTGAATCTAACAGTCAACATGAAGCCTGACTGCAAGGTTCTGTTTCCTGCAGATGTTCGAGTATTTTCGCAGGGACACAGAGAAGAGAGACTTTGTCTCGGCAGGAGCAGCGGCTGGAGTCTCCGCTGCCTTTGGAGCCCCTGTTGGTGAGACATGCAGAAAATCATTTCAAATATCCACATTTTTTTACATCAGACAGAAGCAAGCTATGCAAAGTCAATAACAAAAATGTTGTTTTTATTTATTTAATTGTTAAAGCATAATAAAATACCTGATATACTCAAGAGTCTTAGCTCTAAGTGAAAATACATCACTTGTTCCTCTGCATAAAAGCTGTTAAACTGCCCTGGAATGGATCTTGGATCAGATTGTTCAGGATCATCTTTGATTCATTGTGTTTTTTGGCACAGGTGGGGTTCTGTTCAGTTTAGAGGAAGGCGCATCTTTCTGGAACCAGATGCTGACTTGGAGAATTGTGAGTGATTGTGAATAAAAGCTTGGTTCCTCATTAAAGAGCACTGTCTATTTCACTGCTTGAATCGCTCATCCTGCTTTGTTTTTGATCTAGTTCTTTGCTTCGATGGTCTCCAGCTTCACACTGAACTTTTTCCTGAGTATTTACCATGGGAAGCCTGGAGAACTCTCCAGCCCCGGTCTCATTAACTTTGGCCGCTTTGACAGTGATGTAAGTCCTGTATCTTTTATTGACAAGTAGTCAGTTTAGCTGCAAGTTTAAATTTTTTCACAGCAGAGATTTGAAAGGAAAATCTGTAGAATTGATCCTTAAAGCTTTCCAAAATGTCACAAGAAAGAAAGAAAACATTGTAATATTTTGGTGTATCTATATCAGTCATGACATTCCTGAACTAAATTGAATGTGTGTTTTCTTTTTTTAGACTGTGCAATATAATTTATATGAAATTCCTCTCTTCATTATCATGGGAGCTTTAGGTGAGGGGGACATCACTTTGTCTGTGCATAAAACATCTTAATAATTTTGTTTACAAAATTAAAATAAGTAGATGTAGCTTTTAAATAATTTTTCGTTTCGTTTTCCAGGAGGGATGCTTGGGGCATTGTTCAATTTGCTCAATAATTGGCTAACAATTTTCAGAATAAGGTAGGATCTCAAGCTATTGAATTCAGTAGGTCATGGGTAATATGTTTTGCGTTAATTTAAGGAAAACATTTTTTTAAATCCAAATGTTGTGTAATGGAAAACTATTATTGGGGCCACCATATTCCTTATATTGGCCATTTTAAGTCATTTTTGCAGCAACTTGACAATAGGTTTGAAGATTCTGCTAAATGGATGGTAGGTTTTGACATTGAATTGTAGGTATTTGTGTATCATTAAACAGAAGCAGGATGTGTATGACGACTTTTACATATTAATCACTTGTCATGTGCCCAACAATTCTCTAGGTTATGCCCTCATGTCAAATTGAGGCCAACAAGTAAAAGAGACTTTCCAAACTTGTATGGAGTTTAATAGAGTCTGTGAATGACTGATACTGAAAACACAAAATATCTGTGTTTGAAAACATAATTCCAAGTAATATTGCAGAATATTATATTTAACAAACCTTTTATTTTTAAACATGTCAGCTTTATTATTTACATTGCCATTCAAAAGCTTGTGGTCAGTAAGATCAGTCAGTTTTTTGTTGTTGTTTTTTTAAAGAAATTAATACTTTTACTCGTCAGGGAGACATTAAATTGATCACAATTGACTGAAGACAAAAACTTTTCATCCACTTCCATCCATGCATCGGCCTATGAGATTTTAACAGGAAGTGTTATGTCTCAGGTACGTTCACCGGCCGTGCCTGCAGGTAATGGAGGCTATGCTGGTTGCGGCGGTGACTGCTACAGTTTCCTTCGCTATGATCTATTTCTCCAATGACTGCCAGCCATTGGGACCGGACCACACTGAGGAATATCCTCTGCAGGTGTTTGTGCTTACTGAGCTTTCAAAAGTTTCTCTTAAATGATCAAATGCTTAGTTGAACTGTTCCTAGATCAGAATATAGTCTGAAATGTCAAACAGACACGTGATTTGTTCTTTTGTTCATTTACAGCTCTTCTGTGCTGATGGTGAATATAATTCCATGGCCACCGCCTTCTTCAACACACCTGAGCGGAGTGTAAGGAGTCTGTTCCACAACCCTCCAGGTGTGTCTCTGTACGGGTGTGGTTGGGTGTGACCTGTCTTGAGAATGTGTGTGGAGTGTGGACTTTAGCAGACTTGTATTCTCAAAACATCAAGCCTGATGGTTATTACCATCATTGCAGCACTTCTTGAATTACGTGGTCTGTCTGCATGTTTTTTTGTGTATGTGTGTGTTTGCATATGTCTGCCAATTATTTAGCAGATTTGGTTACAAGCTGGAAGCAGGCCATCTAACAGGCGGCTAAAATCTTCCTACGCTCTGGAGAGAAGCCATCTTTGAACGCTTTCCCAGAATGCTGCAAGTGCACAATAGTCAATCCTCAGCCACTGGACTGAACAAGCAAAATCACAACTTACCAATTGGCAATGTTTATGTCTATATAATGACCAAGTCGGTAATGCTTCAGAATGTAATACGATTATATTACAACATCATAATTACATGTTTTATATATGATTAATATCTCATATAATGTTATGGTTTTAATATTACTTCATGGCTGGTAGCATTATGCTGCCCTCTAGAGCTGGAGTGCTTGATAGTGTGCTGAAGAGAACAGAAGTTCACCCTACTACAGATCATGCAGGGTTGTGCATGTCTTTTGCATTTACATTTAAGGCATTTAGAAGATCCTCTCATCCAGAGTGATGTACCAACAGTGTTTTAGCTTAACAAATGAGACCGTTGTGAATGTGATCAACAGATTGCAAGCATGCCATTTAAAACAATATCTGATAGGAAAGGTATGCTTCTTGTAGTGCTAACTATAAACATATTAAATACTGATGAAATAAAACCTAGTACAAATAAGGAAACCAATGCAATTATCTTATTGTATTGTTTTTTGTGTCTTTTATTGTTATCTTTTTAGAAACAAACTTTGCATATATATATATAACAAACACACTTTGCATATATTTATTATTGCATTAGTTACAGGCCAACATAGTTATATAAACAAGAACAATTATCAACAGACATTATAAAAAATAAGTAGGTAAAAAATAGGTAAATAAAGTAATTTAAAATACAACACAATAAAAAACAATTCTTTTTTTTATTTTTACTTTTTACAAATAATGATATTAGTACTTGAATCCAACCAAGGGGAACAGGACAAGCAAAAGTCGTGGGTGTGTGTGTTTTTTTATATATCGTATTTCTGAGTCTATGTACCTTATAACTGGACAGCCTATTATAAAGCCTTCAGTCCCTACCATTCCTTCTAACTAGGCTACCCATCTCTCTTTTTTTTTTTTTTTTTTTAAATGAGTCCGGCTGCAGTCTAACTTTGTTTTGTTTTAATATTGAAATTTTACTGGGAATATCTCTCTCTCAGGAACGTACAACCCTGTGACTTTAGGGGTCTTCACTCTAGCCTATTTCCTCCTGGCGGTCTGGACGTATGGTCTGACCGTGTCGGCAGGAGTGTTCATCCCCTCTCTGCTCATTGGAGCAGCCTGGGGCCGACTCTTTGGGATCCTTTTGTCTGTCATCGCTTCCAGCCAATCAGTAAGTACTTGCCCTTCTCTGCACTTTTTTAATTATAGCTACATTTTTAATACATTTTTATGGTGACCAAGAGGGTACATTTTTGATTCACTTGTGGGAATGTGATAAGTCATGCCCATGAGATTGTTTTCAAGGTAATGACATCCTTATGTTGTGGACATGTGATGTAAAGTTGTGGCCTCGAGATCCTATGTTAAAGGAACAATATATTTTTCTCATGGCCATGAGATAAATGCGTGAACAACCTGCGCAACCATATCAACCTGGAATTATCAGAAATGGATTGGCATAAAATAATATTTATTTTTAATTAAGAAAAAGCGCAGTTGAGAAATGATTAATGATATATTAACTTTACCTATTAAATTGTATTGCCGCGGGATGGTGTCTATAGACTGCTTTTGAACAAAATTTATCAATAGCTAATTGTTTAATATTCCTTATAAAACATTTTATCTATCCCATCCAACAGTCTTTTAAATACATTCACTGATCTTTTTTTTAAATGTGTATATATTTATATATGATTATTATTATTATTATTGCTGAAAGCTACAGTCATGCACTACAGTCAGTGACTGAGTTAGATAGCATCTGTAAAGATGTATCCAATAGTATTATTATTATTGGTTAAAAAAATGTTATTCATTGTTATGCATTTGCTTTATTTTCCCCTTCATTTCTTTTATCTCTTTTCCTAATTAACTTACTGTATATTATGTTACTTAAAGGGTTAGTTCACAAAAATGTTTTACATTTCAGTCATTAATTACTCACCCTCATGTCGTTCCAAACCCGTAAGACCTTTGTTCATCTTCGGAACATAAATTAAGATATTTTTGATGAAAGGCTCTCTGACCCCTCCATAAACAGCAATTTAATTACCACTTTCAAGGCACAGAAAGCCATTAAAGACTTCCAGTGGTTCAACCTTAATGTTATGAAGCAACGAGAATACTTTTTGTGAGAAAAAAACAAACAAAAATAACGACTGTTGACGTTGTAAATACTGTGCAACACTTCTGGGTTCTATGTCAGAACTCCTAAAATTAAGGGGTCCGAGAGCTCTCTGTTTTCATCAAAAATATCTAAATTTGTGTTCTGAAGATGAATGAAGGTCTTACGGGTTTGGAGTAATTAATGACAGAATTTTCATTTTTGGGTGACCTTACACTTTAAAGTATATATTTGGTAAATACTTTAAATGCCCGATCATGCCAATAAAGTTCTGTCTTTATGATTGTATCTGTAGCCTATGTGACGATAAATGAACGCCTGTTTTCATTTGTAGCCCCTCGTGCCCGTGGCAGCATTCAAATGAAGTTTGAATAATTTGTTATTATTAATAGGCTATGTTTTAAGAATATTTAAGCTACAATTTTATTTAAATTTTTTATCTCATCCCAAAGTCTTTTAAATCCATTCACTGACATGTAGGCTATCTTAATTTGTATTTTTTGTCTGTGTGTGCGAGTGTACAGGCTCTTTACCCAATTAACGTTATGTATTGATTGACTAATAGTATACTTACAGTACCATATAGCCTATGTTTTGTAAATACTGTAAATGCTTGACAGTCATGCCAAAAAAGCTTGGATTATATGACTATTTCTTTAGGCTCACTGGAATTTTACGAGAAGTTCACATTACAGGAATTTACATATTAGTATATATTTCATTTTATTTAGGTTTAATAGGCATAATAATTGGATAATAATAAAAATAAAGATACTAAGAAAAGGGAATGGGTTTAAATTGAGGTGAGTTGCTGTGAGATTAAATTGCTCTTGTAGGCCTATATTATTTTGTTCTTCTTACATATTCTTTTATCATTTATTGATAGTAATAATATATAGGCAAACATGCGCACAATATAATAATATAATTATTATAGGCATATCCAGAGCCGTTGATCACACAGGTTGTTTATGCATTTAACTCGGCCATGAGAAAGATCTCGTTCCCTCAACATAAAGAAGTCACGAGAAAAATGTATAATAATAATAATAATTCATTACATTTATATAGCGATTTTATCTGGGACCTCAAAGCGCTTCACATAGAAGAGGGGAATCTCCTCAACAACCACCAATGTGCAGCATCCACCTGGATTATGGACGGCAGCCATATTGCGCCAGTACGCCCACCACACACCAGCTTACTGGTGGAGAGGAGACAGTGATGAAGCCAATTAGTATATATACCGGTATATATGGGGATGATTAGGAGGCCATGATGGACAAAGGCCACTGGGGCAAATTTGGCCAGGATGTCAGGGTTACACCCCTACTCTTTCGAAAGACATGCTGGGATTTTTTGTGATCACAGAGAGTCAGGACCTCGGTTTAACGTCTCATCTGAAGGACGGAAAGTATAGTTCCCTCAACATATGATCTCGAGTCCACACCTTTACATCACATGGTAATATTACATTCCCACAAATTAATATCTCATGGCCGCAACATATTATCACGTTCCCACGAGTTAATATGTCATGGCCATGACAAAACTAAGTGAACCGAACATGTCCCCTCCTGGTCACCGTAGTTTTTCTACCCCAAATTTGAGAAAAAATTTAGCTAAAATATGAGGAAATATTAACTGTACTGTATTGTGGACATTTTCTAAACTGATAGATTTGGGCGGATCCTGGGAAATATGCTCTGATAGGTGCTGCGGCCCAGCTTGGTGAGTTATTGATGATTCATGTTAATTTTAACTAGACTTTCTTTAATGAAATGCAGCAGTAATGCAGTCTTGTGGTTTATAATAGTGCTCCCAACTGCATTTCTGTGAAGGAAGTAAGTGTCATCATTAACAAATATAGATGTTTTGTTGTGTTAATTTGACAGGTGGCATTGTCAGAATGACACTCAGTCTCACTGTAATCCTGGTGGAAGCCACCGGGAATGTGACCTATGGCTTTCCCATCATGCTTGTGCTGATGACTGCCAAAATTGTGGGGGATTACTTTGTAGAGGTGAGAAGCAAAATATATAGCATGGTTGTTTTTGTCTCTTGTGAACTGGTGATTTGTCTTTCCAGTAGTTTTTTGTTTTTGTTTCTCAAAGGGACACTTCAGGATTTAGCATTAAGCTTTGTATCAGTATGAAAATGAGTAGTAGGAGAAAGCTGAGTAGTAGGGGTTACGATCCTCTTTTTACCGGATATGTCCGGCCTCGAGATCGTCCAAAATGTCCGGGATTCAGCTTTTGCTTTCTGCAGTCGCCATTCATTGTTTACATTTGGTGAATCTGAATGTAGTGTTTACATGAACGCTAAACAAGTGATCGGTCGATGTGCGTTTTAACATTGCTAAGAAAATTCCCACTCCTCCTCGAGAGATACGAGACCGGTGCGTCTCACAGGTGTCGCTCATCAGTAATCACGCCACCGGCCTCGCGCCGTTCTCCCGCAGCCCTCAGTCTCGTCCTGCTCGCCACAGTAAACATAATGAATGGCGACTGTAGAACGCAAAAGCCGAATCCCGGATATTTTGGGCGATCTCGAAATCCCGGGCAGACACATCACGGAGACTCACTAGTTTTCTAGGCTTGTTATGTTTAACTGCGCTCTCTTACCGGTAGGCATGGCCTCCTTGGGCAGCGAAGCAAGTGCATTCTGGGAGTTGTTGTCTTTTATCCATATGAGCCAAAAATACATTTTCTGGCTTTTCTCAGTCTAGAAGGCTCCAAATTAAAAAATAATTTCACATATCTACTACATAAATGACCCATTTTAAATACACATTCATCTTTTCAGAGCTGAAGTATCCCTTTAAGGGTGTCACAAAGCATTAGTCATGCATGCATGTCATTTATGTTTTGTGCTATTAGAGCATGAAACTCATGTGTGTGTTTGTCTGACTGGTTTTTGTTGTTTATAGGGCCTGTATGACCTCCATATTAAGCTGCAGAGTGTTCCTTTCCTCCACTGGGAGGCTCCTGCTACTTCTCATTGGCTGACGGCCAGGTAACCACACCCTTCAGCATTACATGTCATGTGATGCTTTTATCTTCTCTGATGCACACCATACTGACTCTCAGTTCTAATTAGCGTCCGTGTGAAGACAAGAGAACACTGTATCTATGCCACTGATAGCAGCGGCCGGCAACGATCACTCCGCTTGATTTAAAAAAATAAAAAAACATTTCAGCACTAGATTGCCTCTAATTTGACAAACGAACAAAACGAATGCTCTGCTAATTAACTGGAGATGTTTATTTATTTTTATTAGGTTCATCCGTGCCGCGACATGTTTCAAAAAGTGGCGGGGACAATATCGACCCTGGCAAAAAGTGGTGGGGACATGTCCCACCCACAAATTACACCTATGCTTTGTAGGTCAAAACAAAGAAGCGAGTTAGCATTTTAGCACTTCCGGTTCCATCGTCCCAAAGTCATTGTTTTTTTTTAATGGGAATTTTGAATTTAACATCATCACACCGAACAAGTAAACTCAGTCCGCCGTTACAGCCTCGTTGTGCTTATAATTGTGCACTTATAAACTATTCGAACTCAAACGTTCTGGGAAAATGTTTTTAGATAAAAACTGAAAAAGTTGTAAGAAGCTTAGTGACGTTGAATTTGTGGGATCGTGGTGTAGTTCGTTTATAGCCTACCTTTAGCTTTTTATTTCTGGCGACTACATTTATGCTTGAAAATTCGTAAAACTTGTTAGTCTGTGAAAAGTATCTTGATGGACAAAACTTGCAAGAAAATATTTGAAAAACGTCATATTTGAAAAAATATTTATAATGAACAGATTTATACTTAAAGGGGCTATATGCAGCTTTTTCCCCAAAATAAATGTAACAATAGCCTTTTTATTTGACCATTTATGACTCAAACATCTCCTGTTGAGCATACTGACACCTTGTCCGCTCACAGTGGGTGCACCTATAAGCCTGTATCCTATTTTTCCTATTTTCTGTCGGGTCGGATTTTTCCCGCGCTGTCTGCGGATGTGACGTCGAGCACGTTCAAGTTAAACGTTTCAGATCACTCTGCCACCACCGCTAGTCAGCAAGTAGCCTACACTCGCAAGCAGTGCAATGGAATATATGTATTTGACTGTTCTTACCTCTGTAAACATAATGTTGACCTCCTTGGAGCAGATGACTTGTGAAGTGTGCACGTACGAGCGCGCTGTGAGAGCAAGCAGAAAGGAAGAGCAGTTCTGTTTTTTGGCCACAGGTGTCAGTCGCGAGTTTAAATTTCAGAAAAACGCATATAGCCTCTTTAAGACTAAACTAATAAAAATAAAGCACGTTGACCAAGTGTATACTCATTTTTCTGTTAATATCTGTATTTGTGAAGTTTGTGGCATGAAATGTTTATTATATATTTAAAGACCTTATCATTCAATTATTAGACAGAACTGTTAAACAAAGACTGTAAATTAATGAAGATGGAGAATGGAGCTTAGTGCTGTCAAAATAAAAGTCTTGCTTCTGACTATTATCAGCTAAACAGAATAACTTATCAGTTATTCCCTTATCGATAAACGCAACTTTTATATATATATATATATATATATATATATATATATATATATATATATACAGTCATGGTCAAAATTGATGGCACCCCTGGTAAATATGATCAAAACTGGCTGTAAAAAATAAATTTTCGTTGTTTATCCTTTTGATCTTTCATTCAAAAAATGTGCAAAATCATAACCTTTCATTGAAGTAAAAGAATTGAAAGTGGGGGGGGAATTTTTTCTCCAAAACACGTTGGCCACAATTATTGGCACCCCTATAATTTTTTACGAGTAAAATATCTCTGAAGTATATTCCCATTAATATTTACCTTTTTTAGCACACCAGGGTGACTAGGAACATGAAATTGTCCAGCCATGGACACACAAATGCCAAATCCCCTTAATCATTCATCAGAATGAGTAAAACCAAATAACATAGTTCTGATGTGCATTAAAAGATCATTGACCATCACAAAATAGAAAGTGGCTGTAAGAAAATAACTAAAGAATTGAAAATCCCCATTTTGACCATCAGGGCAATAATTAAGAAGTTCCAATCAACTAAAGATGTTACGAATCTGCTAGGAAGAGGACGTGTGTCTATATTGATTTAATGCACGGTGAAGAGGAGAGTTTGAGTGGCCAAAGACTCCTCAAGGATCACAGATGGAGAATTGCAGAGATTAGTTGAGTCTCGGGGGTCAGAGAGCCAAAAAATAAACAACAAAAAAACCTACATCACCACATGTTGTTTGGGAGGGTTTCAAGAAAAAAATCCTCCTCGCACATCCAAAAACAAACTCCAGCATATTCAATTGTCAGACACGACTGGAACTTCAAATGGCACAGGCTTCTGTGGTCAGATGAAACTAAAAAAAAATATTTTTGCCAGCAAACACACTAGATGGGTTTGGTGCGCACAAGGATAAAAAGCACCCCATGTGTACAATTTAATATACCATTGGATCTTTAATGTTGTGGGCATATTTTTCTGCTGGAGGTCCTGGACTTCTTGTTCAGATACATGGCATCGTAGATTCTATCAAATATCAACAGATAAAAAATCAAAACCTGACGCCTTCTGCTTTCTGGGCCGTGGTTGGATCTTCCGTTAGGACAATGATCCAAAACAAACATCAAAATCAACACAAAAATGTGTTACGGAGCACAAAATGAAGCTTCTGCCATGACCGTCCCAGTTCCCTGACCTGATGAGTGGCTGAACTGAAGAGGAGAAGCACAAACATGGATCTGGGAATCTGAAGGATCTGGAGAGATTCTGTATGGAGGAATGGTCTCTGATCTCAGGTCAGGTGTTCTCCAAACTCACCAGGCATTACAGGAGAAGACTCAGAGCTGGTATCTTGTCAAAAGGAGATTGCAAAAAGTATTTAATAACAGGGAGCCAATAATTGTGGCCAACGTGTTTTGGAGAAAAACATTTATTTCATAATGTGATTTTCCCCCCACTTTCAATTCTTTTACTTCAATGAAAGGTTAGAATTTTGCAAATTTTTTGAATGAAAGATCAAAAGGATAAACAATGCAGATTTATTTTTTTACAGCCAGTTTTGATCATATTTACCAGGAGTGCCATCAATTTTGACCATGACTGTATATACATATATATATATATCTTCTTATATATCATCCTTTGAAATATATCGGTCAGCTACTAGTCTAGTGCAGTGTTTTTATAATTAATTAAAACGATTAAAATTGTTTTCATTAATTGAAATAAAGCTTGAAATAAAACTAACTTACTACTATTTTAGTTACTAAAATAGTTGAAGTAACAAAAGAAATAAAAACATATGTATCAATAAAGCTGAATATAATACTTTTTAAAAAATGATAAAAGCACAACAATTCGACTAGAACTTAATGTAAAAATAAAACCGAATTTTAAATCTGAATATGTACTACAATACTATATAAATAATACTCAAATAATGCTAGTGCAGTGTCTTATAGTGAATGTGTTCACCACAGGGAGGTCATGAGCTCTCCAGTCACCTGCTTTAACAGAGTGGAGAAGGTCGGAACGATTGTGGACGTTCTTAGCAACACATCCACCAATCACAATGGCTTCCCAGTGGTTACCCATACTACAGGGCATGATGAGGTGACATAACCATGACAGCATGACATCAGATCCTGTTACTCCTAATATATTCCAGTTTCAACAAAGACTAAAAGTTGCCCATCTTCTTCCCGCAGCCGGGCAAAATCTGTGGACTTATTCTCCGCTCTCAGCTTATTGTTCTTCTCAAACATAAGGTGTGGAAATTTTTTACTACGATGGCTTAAGTTGGACTTTCATCTTTATTTTATAGGCAATACTGTAACTGTTACTTTGGCAAATTCTAATAGTTCAGCCCTCTGTGACTCAGGTGTTTGTGGAGAGGGCATCTTCACGTCTCATCCAAAGGAAGTTACAGCTGAAGGACTTCAGAGATGCATATCCGCGTTTCCCACCTATTCAGTCCATCCACGTCTCTCAGGACGAGAGGGAGTGCATGATGGACCTCACTGAGTTCATGAACCCGACCCCATATACTGTGCCTCAGGTCAGTTAACTTAAGTAACTTACATTGTAGCAGCATATTCTTGCCAAGAACTCCCCACAGACTGAGATTGTCTGACTTGCATGTAAAGCAACCAATCATAGGTTTTGTTTTTGCGTGCCATTTAGAGGCAAGTTTAACTGAAATTGATTATGTAAGGTATAATTGGCTTTTGGCCGTTGAATTATTAGAAAAATAATGCGCAACTGAGGTGGTAATCATGTCGTGGCCGTTACTCCTCGGGTGTGCATTATTTTTATAATAATTCAATGGCCCGGAGTCAATTAAACTACAGTTATCAAACCTCAAAACATTGTTCAGTTCAGATGATGAGAGAGAGAGAGAGATTAAGCGTGTGTGAATTACCTGAGTCTCAACAGTGTTCGGCAGCAGCGTCTCTACTAAAAGCGAAACTATAAGTCTATCTGCTATTGTTTACTATATTTATATGCTTGGTCAGGGTTGTGGGTTTTGGTTCTTTAGCTTTTTATAGGCAAAAAATTGAGGCACAGACTAGAACCTCTTCAGTTTGCGGTTTATTCATACATGGATTTATGTCGTGCCCAAACCTTAACAAGAATGCCACTGCCACACCCTATTGAAATACAAGAAAAGTCACAAGGAAGTGTATTTTAGTTGACATGACTATGTGGTTAAATCATGTACTGTATTAATAACTGTTGTTTTTCATTTGTCATTTGATTTCAGGAGACTTCACTCCCTCGTGTGTTTAAATTGTTTCGGGCGCTAGGACTGAGACATCTGGTGGTGGTTGATAATGAGAACAGAGTGAGTCTATCAATATTACAAATATGTTACTACTTTTAACTCACAGCTACTGTTTATGAATGCACAATATGTTGGTACTATATTAGTATTATTTACCAGCTATTGGCTGATATTAGTCGTTTTTTATTATTTTTTGTCAGTATCGGTTGATATTGAATATTTAATTTTGCATGTTAATTTCTTCTAGTTTAAGATTTAGATGAACTTTCTGTCATCTAGTGCTATCTTAAAGTTTTATATTTAAAACTGCTACATGTAATCTTTGGCAAAATAAATATTACTTTTTTATAATGTAAATTTAATTTTCTTAAATTCCTAAATACACTTGTAGCATTTAAATGATTATAGTTTATTTATTTATTTCAATATTTTAATTGAATATTTTTTTCAAATTGAATTTGTTTAATATAATTTAATTTATTATAGAGGTAATAGTATAGAACTTGAAAATCGTCCATTTATCGTTTGTCTGCAATAACATCAAAATTCAGAAATGTTTCTAATTCCCTGGGCTTTGGATGTGAAGGTTGTGGGGCTGGTAACCAGGAAGGATCTTGCACGCTACCACATGGGTAAAGATGGCCTGGAGGAGCTTCACCTGGCTCAGATGTGATTGGTTGTCGAGTTCATCCTGGACCCTGCCTTCAGAGCACCAGCTTTGGACCTTAATAACTCAGGGGCTGGTCAGAGTCTCTCTCATGTCAAAGATGCCAAACAAACCTGCAACATGCACAAATTTGTCCGACATTCAGTATTTTAAGGGCTCGATTATTTGAAAATACATTTTTGCTCCTTTACAAAAAAAGTTAGTTATGGGTTGATTTGAGCGTTGAATGAGCACATTATGTTAGTACGTAATGTTAGTTTTGCACTATGTGACTATTTATTACATTTATAATATTTTAGAGTAGATGAGCTTTTCGGGAGCCCTAACTTTTCATAGCTCTCCAAAAGCATAATTTTGTGTCACCTTAAATGTTTATCATGGGTAGTTACCAATGGAGACGTACATCAAAATGTCAAGCCAATGATAATGTATATCGACATGACAATGTGTCACTATGCATTTTTTCTTTTTCAAATATAAATTATGAATGCTTACTTGCTTATGCATAAAAATAGTTATTGTAAAATGCTATTAGCTAACAGTTAGCAAAGTAAGACATCAGTTATGAAGATGCAGGACAATTTTAAGCAAGTTTACTGATCTTAGATTTCTCTTATGCCCGTTTGTAGCATTACAAAACCTATTGGTGATACCTTTATGTGCACTTAATACAGACTACTACATATATTGTTACAGTTAATATGGTTCTTTGCATATTTGTTTACCTAGTTCTATTTAGGATTTTTAAATGTTTCTGTCTTGGTTTATCAGTTTAATATTATAAAATATTTTGGGGTAGATCAGGCCCTAAAATTAAATTAATAAATCCTATTTTTCACGTGGTAAGTTTTGGTACGAGCTTAAAACTAGCGAGCGGTTTTATGTAGTACATTTCCTGAGGGCAGTTTGACTACAGAATGTGAATTTTCTGCCCTGAGCTGCATTTGTTTTCTGTGAAAATCTGTACTTTAAAATGAACACATAAATCGCAGTATTGGGCAGTGAAAGATTATGCTAAAATAATTGCCAAGCACTGATTGCAAGAAACAGTCTTTAACTGAACATTAGATGAAACGTAAACATGACGTTGTTGTCTGTGTGCTAAAAATATGACGAATGCTGTACGCCTCGATGTTTAAAGCCAACATGTTTTGTTTTTATTGATCAATGATCTTTTGCTCTGCTGATCTCTGCTTTTATATTGTTGTTGATTTGAAGCAACATCAAAAAAAGAGTGAATTTTTTAACCATTTGAACTCTGTGAACTAATAAAGCTATGAATCAAATTAATTCCTACTGCCTCTTCAGTAATTCTCTCATAATAATGGCTACATTTTTTTAAATCTGTGAAGTGCAGGATAGGACATCAATATCCCTTTGTCTTTTGGTCCAAGACTGTAGTATTTTAAATGTGTATCTGGTAAAGGTTAATTTTTTCAGCTTTTATGAATACACTAGCATAAAAATGGCTTTAAAACTAATAAACATGGTTTCCAAAAAAAAAATATATATTTTTGGGAAACATGTAGTGTGTGTATATGCAACTGACGAAAATGCCCGTGTTTACATTTGCTAAGGCAACAACACTACATGACTAAGCAGTTTATCAGCTTTTACTTGTCATAATGATCCCTGATACTACACTGACACATTCATGTGAGGCATCTGAAAAAATGGTGTGAGGTGTGGACATGTGCAAATGGAATTCTATGATTAATGCTGCAAGGATCTCATTTTAAATGTTCATGTATGAATCACATGTTGATCCGCCCTGTTCATTAAGCATTGCTGTCGTGTGCCTCTAAACATGTTTTTATCAACACACTGATCTCTCTGAGCCTCTGTGTAGTGTTTCTCAAGAGAGAAGGCTAATGTAATTGCATCATATCTGGTTTATAATTAAATAATTTATAATTATGTAAGTATATCTAATTATGCTGAATCATGAGTGAGTGAGGTTATCGGTGTAGTATTTAACCGCAATAAATTACAACCATTCACAGACATTTCTTTTATTTTGATCATGCTCCATTAAAAAACATAAAAAGCATAGAGCATTAAATGTATCCATCTGTGCATGAGCCTGAGGGTTAAAATCAGTGTGTCCTAATCCATTTAGAACAAATCCAAATCTGCTTTCCTTAATCTTCTCAAATCAATAGATTCTCAAATCTTACATTTTTTTACGCTGTTTAAACATCTTATATGAGTATAGGGTCAATGACATGACGTACATATTTTTGTGCCCAAATGGATTATTTCCTTTGAAAATAATTTTATAAATTCATGACATATATCACTTTATACTATTTAGTTTGAATTCATTTTTAGTGCATTTAAATAATACATATTATTTTATGTTTTGTTATCTTAAACCCCCAAATGTCAGGTGGTGCAACTGCAAATGTGAGATAATTGAAAACCTTTTGTCCAGCAATTTGTATATTTTCAAATGTCAGTGTGGCACAGCTGCAAACATGGCTCTTTTATTACGAATTTACAAGGTAATAACAGTAAGCATGATAATGCATCATCCAGTCCAGCCTGATCTTTGTGGCAGAGTGAAAAGGTTTGTAGATCTCTCTCAAATACTGGTAAAAACTGCTCCATGTCTGCTTTCCATGTCAGGTGGTACAACTACAATATACAACTACATTTGGTTGTACTGCCTGACATAAAAACAGTATTAAAAAAAAGGATTTAAGCCCTTTGCAATGTTATTTAACTACTGAAACTTGTTTAAACATCGTTCATGTCTCAAAAAATAAGCATTACGTCAGTTTTGAAAAGATTTTTTTTAAATTTGTTAAAAAAATTACGCTTTATTTGTAAATGCCCATAAAATGTATTCGTTTATTTTAAGCTAATTTCAGCAACTTTTTGTTGGTCTTGAGTATAGATACTGATTTCCATTACACGAGAGTAGATGTTAAAACTTCATGCTGATTTGTACTCGGCTTTCGCCAAGATAAGCAACACTAAGACGTAGCTTTACAGTAAACTATGCTTCTCCATCCATTTACGCTTCTTTCCATATGACGGTGTGACTCCCCCTCTGTCCGGCGTTAACGGCTGCAGTGTACTTGGTGGTACACGACGGCTGCAACTACAGTGTGGTCTCCCTAGTGGACCAGCACGACAACCGTCTGGATTGAGCCGAGTAGGGGACATCTCTAGGGTCTTCAAGTGGGCACCTTCCGTCCTCAGTGTTTCGTCGACTAGCCCACGACACCTCAAGAGGGCTCGACAGTGACTCTGGCGTCCCTCTACTTCGCTCCTGCTGCTGAGACCTAACCACAATCTCACACTCTCTCCGAAACCCAACCATACGCGCCAACCTGTTTGACTAAGGCTGTCGAGCCCCACTGGTGCGTTAAAGCAATTTCAGTGGCAACGGTTCCGTATGGCATACCACCTACCGCAAAACACAATATCTGCCCAACCACCCGTCATTCACGCAATATACACAGGAACGTAATGACTGTAAATACTATACAACCTATAGAAATAAACCAACAGACTCTTCAAGTTTTTCAAGAATTCTACGAAACCGTAGCGTGGCGGCCTGTACCTTGCCAGCTAGAATCTTTCCGTCTCAACCACAGCCAGTTGCTGCTCCTTTCTGCTGCTTCAGATAAGTTCTTTACTGTGCGACGCAACTCTTGGCCGCTGAATCCGACGTCTCTGAGGAACCGGGTTGTAGAGTGTGCCACAAAACCTCGACAACCCACTTCCACTGGATAAACCTGAACTCTCCATCCTCACTGTTCTGCTTCAGTGGCCAAATGAGCATACCGCAGTTTCTTCCTCTCATATGCCTCATCTACAGCATCCTCCCATGGCACTGTCAACTCTATCAGTTGAACAATGCGTGCTGATCCAGACCACAAAACAATGTCTGGTCGTAGGTTAGTGGTGGCAATCTCAGGTGGAAAAATAAGCCGTTGATCAAGATCAGCCAGCATCTTCCAGTCCCTAGCAGTTTCCAGTTGTCCTGGGCGAGAATTGGTGTTAACACCTTTTCTTGGTGGTTGATCGCCTGGGCGGAGGAATGTTGTCTTCTGCGTGTAATGTTTTGCTAGAACAGGCGGCAACTTATTGGTCATGCTACGCTTGCCTTTCAATGCTAAAGCCAAACATCGCAGACAATTGACAATTGACAATTGTCTTGTCTTAGCAACTCAAATACCCAAGCAACAAAAATTAAGTTATTAAAACATTATTTCTGAATGTTCTTTGATTTTTTTGTTTTTTTTATTTGTTATGTGAACAAAGTTTGTTTAAACTAAGCCAAACATGAACACTAAATGTGCTAACAACAATGGTCTAAAGCACTGATACCATACGACAGATGAAGGGATGTGAACTGCCAATAAGGCCTTTCCTCTCAGAGAGCACCTGAAAAAAATGGTGCTAAAAATGGCGCTAGTTAATATAGAACTAGCACAAATAAAAACAGGTGGTGCCACAGAGTGTACCACTGTATTGTATTTTAGTTATGTGCAGTAGAAAATAAACAGATTGGAAAGAAATTCCACGTTGTTTTTCTGGACCGTCACCTTTCTGTCATCCAGAACATCATAAACCTATTTCCTTCTGCATCTGAATGGCCACTATTGAATGAATCATGCATTCATAGGAAGGCGGGTTGGCATCTATAACTCAGCTGTTTGCAACCGAGTATAAAGGCAATGGTGGTGTCCATTTGCAGCACCCCTCATTTGGGATCCTGAGGTGGAGCTAGTCTACTAAACAAGTCCAGGTGACACATCTCCCTAGTCCGTCTCAAATAATACCATACTGGGTGAGCTCGTGCAACTCCAGATGGCTAAACGCTTCCCATGGACACACCACAGTGATGTCTGTGCATGAAAGAAATTGGCAGATGAAGCACAGTAATGAGCCAGACAGTGAGCAAAATCAGTTTGCAAGAGAAATGGGTTTAGCATAACACAACAGTAATTTGAACACTACAAAAGCAACATTCCAAGGGATGGACTCACCAGTGCCAAGACCCTCCATTCCTGGGATCTCATCACCAAATCTAATGAAAGGAGAGAAGAAATAAATCCCTAAGTTAAGTATATTTCCTTATACAATGTTAAAAACAAAGATTTTGTGAAAAGAAAAGGTTCTGTGGATGTTAAAGGTTCTTCATGGGACCATATATGCCCATTAGGAACCTTTATTTTTAATAGTGGAGAGATCAAGTAGATTTGAATGTTGTCTGCTCACCCTTTGACTTCGCTTTTAAATTGTCTAGTCATTCTCTGTTTGAATTTAGGGGGTGTTGTTGGTCCTATCTTGTTGGGATGGGTGAGTCACTGAGACTGTCGCAGCTATTTCCTGAGCTCATCTCATACAGCGTCTCCATTTCCAAAAAAGCAGGCTCTTATGTGGGCTCTAGTGTTTGCAGATGACTTCTCGTTCAATGTCAATCTCTCTCCTTGTGGTCGGCTTAAATACACTCAGACTGGTTTGTGTTTGCGTCAATGGGTCAACAACAAAGCCTGACAGATTGGCGCAGTGACACAGCAGCAATCTGTTCCAGGTTAACACGGGCAAAGGGCCAGGATTACTCCTTGGATTCTGAAAACACAGACTGGCCTTCATTGAGAAATCTTTCTGAATGGTCTATATATACTTGCATACTTAAGTTCACCTGGAGAGTCTGCGGGTTAGAGAGAACATATTTTTCATTCATGCATATGCAGAGGAAATTAATGAAAACTAAATCTTAAGGCATGTGCACTCACTCAGCATTCAAGCTGTCAACAACTTTGATATTCAAAGAATCTTCTGAAGATCTTTGCAAAGTGAGTTGCATATAGTAAATTATACTCAAAAATCTAAAATAATTGCAAATATCTCTTACAGTATGTCAAAGAACGTCAGCATTGACTTTCCTCAGGAAATAAGAAAGTTGAAAATAAACAAACAATGACTTTATGTTAAAGTATAAATAGAACAATGACAGTGGAAATATTTTTTAAACTTAATTATTTTTAATAATAATTTAATTCAATAATTTAATAATATCTCAAAATTGAAATAATACTATGAAGTTTAATTTACTGTTAAATAATTGTATAATCAAATAGTTATGTTCTATCTATCTATTTATATATCTATCCATCCATCCATAGATATCTATCAATACCATAACTTATAATATACATTTTATAAAGTTATTGTTGCCCTACAGTATTCATGTGAGAAAGACAACAGTATTACTTCATATGGCACAGGGTTGCTGACGTTAAATGTGGCGTAAGCTATGTTAAAAGACTAATGTACTTCAGGTTAAGTCCCTGACATTGTGAGTGATGCTGAGCAGTGAGCACCATTAAGAAGATCATGTCACACAGAGACAGACTAGATGTCAAATGTAGAACTGGGATATGACAGTCATGTGACTGAGAGCTTTAATACAATTAAGAACACCTGCTTTCAGAGAAGAGGAATTCGGGCCAACAGGTAAAATATCATCTCAAGAAGCCTTTTCCGCAATTACATAATATGAACTGATGCAACAATAAAAAAAGGGCAGACTTTTAAATACAGTTTAAGGAATAAGAGACCTCAAAGTCCTCCATTTCCAGTTCACAGCGTGATCTGGGTCTCTTTGAAAGTTAACTTCCCTCTGAATTACCCACCATTCCCTGCAGGTAGCTCTTAAAGTGTAGTTTAAAAGATCTATAGAGAGCTTTCTGTGGCAATGCCATAAAAACTGAGAAAGCACAACTTACCTTGGTCTCAAATCAGTACCTGATTGTATTTCTGTGTTCTTTTTATTTTATGTTAAATATGATTTAAGAGAGTAAGGATTATTAGTAGCAGCCAGCAGCACCCAGTAGCTGTCAGTAGCCATACATACACTTTTATAAATACACATAAACAACGTTTAAAAAAGATGAAATAATACAAACAGATATTAAACACTAATCCAGCTGGGGAAATGTAATTCAACTTTTAAACAGAAGAGGGTGGTAAGAATCTTAATAAAAGCTGATGCAATTAACTTGTCTAATAAAGAACAGTGGTTTGCCAGGGGCCTCAGCAATCTCACAAGAGCCCAAAGTATTTACTATAGTATTACATCTAACTTAATAAAAATGCTGCTATAAAAGCCTTTAAAAAAATCAATATCTATGCAAACTGACATCAAAATCACAGCTAAGATCTCATTCAGACCATTTAATTCAGACCACTGCAGTTGTTTTGTGCAGAAAAGATTTGAATATTGTATTGGACAATGAGGGGCCTTGGAATCCAAAAGACTTGAGAACTGCTGGTATTCTTTTCTAGAGGACAGAAACAGGTATGACTGATTGATAAAAGATGTGGCCTGTAGCAACTTCTTCACCACCATTCCTTCTCTACACAGAACTCCATTAATCCCTCCTCTAGGCTACTGTAATGAAAATCCAGCAGTACCAGGACCTGTCTATCAATTTATGCAAAGACTACAAGCATAAAAATCATTTAAAAACAAACAAACATTGAATGCTACTAGTAGGCTATAGGCTATGACCACATCTTGAACAAAGACTAATGCAATAACTGACCAATTTTAACTGTCCAGATTTATTGTGTTATTCTATAGCCTACATCTAGGGCAGGGATGGGCAACTTCGGTCCTGGAGGGCCACTGTCCTACAGAGTTTAGCTTCAACCCTAATCAAACACACCTGAACAAGCTAATCAAGGTCTTCAGGATTACTAGAAAATTACAAGCAGGTGATTTTTTCAGGGTTGGAGCTAAACTCTGTAGGACAGTGGCCCTCCAGGACCGAAGTTGCCCATCCCTGATCTAGGGCCTATTACAGGGCGCAACAAATGCAAAGGCTAGCCTACATGTAGGCCTATAATGTTTATCATAAGTTAATAATCGTAAAACGTTACATTTAACATTCAGCTTTTGTAGATATATTAGGCATATATTAAGGCATGTACTCATTTTGTATTAAATTCCATTCTATTCGAAGCAAATTGTATTAAAGTCACATTAACGTTATGTGACATTTTGAAGCACGTAGGCCTACTATAACTTACTCACTATACAGAGAAAAAGCGCAGCGGTTGCAGCTGGTATTGTTTTACAGAAACGTTGAAAATCCGGTCGAGGAATTTACAGACATGTTGAGACAAAGATGTCATATAGCCTATTTTAGCAGATGAGTTCGAAGGCATCTTTAGGAGGTCATATACTGTGGCACAGATTCCTGCAGAGACGCTGCACGCTGGAATGTGCAGATTGACACTGCTCTGTCTTTCTTCATTTTAAAAAGAGTTCCTATGTCATATCTTGCTACTAACACGGGACATAGTTGTACATCGGAATTTTAAAGAAAAGTCTGAAAAATCAGTTTGATTAGGCTACACAATATCAGATTCACAAAGCTAACGTTGCAGTAGGCTAGATTGCTTTGCAGCACGTGCAACAACAGAGATTTGTCACGCTCACTCATGCTTGTCTTGTGATACTTTTGCGATATTTTATTACATACTTTTGTCATTTTTAGAAATGTGATATTCTTTTGCAAATAGCTACAAACATAAATAGCGATATTTACAAAACCGTAAAACAATTTTAAGTACTGGGCTGGTATTTCTCTTAGCAGCTGTGTTTTACTGTGAGGCGTAGAGTTGTGATTGGCAAACTCTATTTCCTGGTACTACGCACATGATCTGAACACTCTTGAACATCCGCATCTACAGTTTTGCAAGACGAGACAAGGCGGTAAGACACTTTTACTTTATTACTTTACTAACTAACTTTGTTTTCACTGTTAGAACCGTTTTTTTTCGCTGTAGGAACTATACAAAGATGTATGCACTGCAAACAAAATTCATATTGATATTTTAAAGCTGGTTGATAAAAACAAATAGGCTATATATATTTCTCTTTTTTTTTGGAAGTAATGATTATATAGGTGATCTTTGTGATTTTCATTTTCTGAGTGTCATTCTGAGTGTTCACTGTCTGAACTGTAGGATGTTTGGAGTAACTTGCAGATTTAAACTTCATTCTCCAGATTTCAATTCATACAGTTCAAATTTATATGATTTAACTTCATTTCGACAGGAATGTGTGCTACTGAATGATATTAATATATGGCTATGATGATAGTTTTGTGCATTAATAATCTCACTTGGTAGTATTAGCCCCTGCCCCCATCCAACTTTCGATGTACTTTTTTGGTAAAGTCGTATGCAACCACATCCTCTTTTAACGTAAGACCAAACTGAGATCCTGTTCTGACTGGCTCCTGTGTCCTCTATACAGCACAGACACCTTACTGCCATCCTTTATCACTTTATAAGTATGACTATTAAAAATTAGCAGAATGAGCAAATCAAACTTTTATATGTTATGTGAGAGATAATGTACAGCACAGATAGTCTGTTATTATCAACAACTTTTACTTAAATACTTTTTTTTTTTACAAAATACTTTTTTTCCAGATGTATCACCCTAAAGGGGGTTATTTTGGAAATATGACTAGTGACAGTACAATATCCTACTTGTTATGCTGCAATGGCCTCAATGGCCAATCAGAGACATGCGTTGTGAACACAATGGCCAATAAGAAGTGTATAAGAATCCGCTTAACAGCGACTTGGTACTGAAGTCGGTACTTTTGACAACACTAGATCTAAATCAAGTCAAGTCAAGTCACCTTCATTTATATAGCACTTTTAACAATATGGACTGTTTCAAAGCAGCTTTTTTTTTTAAATCTCTGGTTAAAGAGATGTGTTTGTAGTCTATATTTGAACTGACAGAGTCTGTCTGCTTCCCGGACAATGTTAGGAAGACTGTTCCAGAGTTTTGGTGCTAAATAGGAGAAGGATCTACCGCAAGCAGTCGATTTTGATATTCTAGGAATTAACTGGCTGGAATTTTGAGATCGCAATAGACGTGAAGGACTATAATGTGTTAAGAGCTCGCTCAAGTACTGGGGAGCTAAACCATTGTAAGTTATCAGCAACATTTAAAAATGTATACAATGTTTAATAGGCAGCCAATGCAGTGTTGACAGAACCGACAGAACTTCCTGGTTCTGGTAAGAACTCTAGCTGCTGCGTTTTAGACCAGCTGTAGTTTATTTATTAAGCGTGCAGGGCAACCACCCATCACAATAATCTAGCTTTGATGTCATGAACGCATGAACTAATTGTTCCGCATTTGTCATTGAGAGCATATGATGTAATTTAGATAAATTTTTAAGATGGAAGAATGCGGTTTTGCAGATAGAAACGTGACTTTCAAATGAAAGATTGGTATCAAAGAGCACACCCAGGTTCCTAACAGACAACGAAGGCTTAACAGAGCAGCCATCAAGTGTTAGACAGTATTCTAGGTTATTACGTGAGGTCGTTTTTGTCCAATAATTAGAATCTCTGTTTTTTCAAAGTTAAGTAGTAGGACATTACTAGTCATCCAGTTTTTTTTTGCTATGCATTCCGTTAATTTTGTGAATTGGTAAGTTTTGTCAGGGCGTGAAGAAATATAGAGCTGAGTATTAGCATAACAGTGAAAAGTGAAAGTGGTTACATACTTGCTAAATAAAACATAATAGCCTACCTTTTTCCGAATGTGCTTAAAGGCCTTAAAGCGCTTGAACCCTGATAATGGCTGCTCACAGCTATATTCAAGTAATTTTATTAGCTTACTTGTGATAATTTTTCAGAAATATTTTAGCTCTGAATGTTGCAATTGACCAATCTGAATCAAGAATTCCTGAAAGCTGTGTTAATACACAAGTATTAAAATGACCACATCACCAAGACGGGTCAATATTTCACCTATTTTATTTCATTTAAATTTTCGTAAATATCTCTTTTTGCCATTTGAGTATAAGACCATGGGTAATTTTACTTGTGCATGAATGAGAAAGTTGATTTAAAGTGCTGGTGAATCACTGTTATTCTCTCAGTTTAAAAAAATCTTTAGTTAATCTTTTACACATACTCGCATAGCAAGTGCTATATATGATGGTGTTGTTGAGTGTCTTTATAGCCAAACTGGTATGCTTTCATCACCACGAGAAGGTGTATTGCTATTTTATTGCAGCTTCTGGAGAATTCAGATGTGATTTGCTTTTTTTTTTTTTTAAAGCTCATTTTGCATTGACATGGTTTCAGGGGCTGTAAAATGATTGGAAAATTCTTGCGATGCCTTTTAGCCTCATATTGATGAGTGTAGTAGATGACATACGTCAAGGTGCATCACTGAGCTGATAAATAGCCCATAAAAGCTAGCGTGGAAATGATTTTCGAAGATTTTTTTTTTTTCGTTCTGTCTGAACAGCTAGCCTAACTCTGTTTTTTTCCACACAAATAAACAAGTGTAGCCATTGGAAAGCAGCCAAAAATATCACAATACCTGACAAATCCGTAAAGAGGAAGCTGCGTATATTAACTGGAAGACCTTGATAAACAAGATCTCTGTCTATTGATCAAGTCACCCCTTTCACTTCCTTCTTGAGGTGTTTGTTGTTCAATCCTAGGCTTCCGCAGAACTTCCTGAGCTAGTGGAACAGATCTGAATTGCAAGTGAATGAGATTCAGAACAAGCCTCAAGTGTTTAAATTAATTTAACTGTTGAGCAAAGTTAGATCCAATTTGTGAGCACATTCAGACAATAGATGACAAGCTCCATTTTAAAAGAATTGATGTACCAGTGATGTAGACCAACTGGTTGAAATTAGAAGCTTGCTCTTGTTACTTCCTGTTTGTGCAACAGTTTCCAGTAGGTGAAGAGAGATTTTTTTTTTTTTTTGAAAGTGTGCATGCATGACTTTATCGTTAGTCTTTTAGGATTTTTTTTGTCCATTTTTTTTTTTTTAAAGCAGCCCCTTCAAGAGTTTTTTGATATCTTGACAGAAGTAGTCATTGGAAATCACAGGCTGCCAGAGACCAGCAGTATTGTGCTTTCAGCTTAGGGTAGTTTCATAGATCTGTTATGTAATTTGTCAAATTCCTTTTCAAAGCTGCTTGATTTTAACAACTGTCAGTCAGTCTGAACTCGAATCCCAGATTGGGCTAGCTGACCACAATGTGAAGCCTACTCTGTCGGATAGAATAACCAAAAATGAGATCTCTTTCATTTCTCAGTTCTTTTTTCTAGACAGTAAACAGTTTACATGGAGAGAAATTTGAGAAAGTTGCCAACTTAAAGTTGGTATGAAACAGATGTTGCGATAGTCTTTTCTTCCCTTTTGTGATGCATATCTGAGTGAAACGGCTAGCTCCTTAACAAGAAAAAATGTAATTGCCCATAGGGAATTGATTGGATGGTAGGATGGTAGGGATATTACCATTGGTTAATCAATGTGTGACACCACTGGTAATAACGGTGTGTGTGTGTATGGGGGGAGTTGAAGCTCATCTTCAAACTCTGGGGTTGAGACTCAATGCCAAAAAAAGCGTTCTTGCTCAATTTCAGCAATTCGGGGGCGGCTGTTGCTTGAATGCAAAATATTGTACAAAATATTGCCAATAAGGCGTTTTTACATTTCGCTTTTAAACCAAATCTTCCGCCATCACTTCACTCTTCTTGTGAGTCAGCTTGCCTAACTCTTGTCATGTGATATATGAAATCTGACTCCTGCTGCTGATCTGTGCTGTGAATTGACGCTGAATTGAAACTCACGCTGAATTGAATATACACGTTCAGTTTTTAAGTGTAGTGTCTGTTCTCTAACTGAACTAAAATGATTGTATTTCTATAAAAAATCAAAACGAAAGTGGGGGGCGATGTCGCGGTGGGAAAGTGATGTAATCGGTGTGCAGCTGAACACGTGTAACACCAACTATTGCAGAAAGCCTATTGGATGGTTGTGGTGACCGTTTGTCCCACCCTCGCACCAGTAAACACGTCATCAGAGAAGAGGTGTCAATGCAATAGGGAGGGGAAGTTTTTGATTTAATTATGAGGGCAATATTTTTTTTAAATGTCCATTGATAAATATAATTTATAATAAATACTGCAATATTCCATAAAAAAAAAGAATAATCAATTTTGAATTCATGGTGAAGTTCCCCCTGCTTCTTTTGTCCTGAGATAAAAACCCTTGTAATCTCACATGTGTCTCAGCAAGTTTGGAGTTGCATATTCTGCTTAGATTTGCCAAAATACATTTTCAATCAACAGTCAGAGATTTTAATATGAAAGCAAACATTTCTCATCAAATTCTTCTAATTATAAAGGTGGTATTAGTGAATAAAGCTAAATTTCTTGATTTAAATTTTTTTTTTACTTTAATTAGTTGAATGCTGTAGCCTACTTACCAGACATTATTTTTACTTTTGCACGGGCACCTCAGTCTGACGCCCCTTCATCTGCTCCATTGACACGTCAATCTGCACGTCTACTTTTCTTTTGGCTTTGCACGAGAATGAATAATTAACTTCTTATGATTATGATAAGTTGCAAATACGTGTGATGTCGCCTTTGTGCTAAGTAAACCTAATTTATAAAATGGATAGACTCTAAATTCTGATTGGATTGGATGAGCCACATTTATAGCCGTTTGTTATGACCATCATGACTTATTGCTTCATTATGAAATATCAGATGCGATCCAATATGTCTTTATAATGTCTCAGATAATGTGCTGTGTGTGCCATAGCTTTGCACCATACACGCAGTGTAATGCCGTAATTGGTTGGCGCACATAAACCAATGTCCTTACAAGTCTCTTGAAAAAGGCTTTGGCATTGCAGCACCCCTTAGCAGGATGCTACCAACGACAGAGCATCAAGGCCGTGTGAAATGCAGAGGCACGCCCAGTGTAACCTCCGACAGGTTCCTCTGACAGGACCGTGACCCCTGAGAGAGATGACAGAACGACGTGCTGGAGAACTACAAACTGATAGAAAGTCATCATTGACCAGAGAGGAAAAAACAGTCTGCCCTGCATGTTGCCCCTGAAAGAGAGAGAGAGAGACAGAGAGAGAGGGGGGAGATAAATGGGGAAACAATATGATATTTGATATAAAATGGGGGATGGTAAGAATAATAAGTGTCTCTAGAGAGCAGAAATGTGAAGACAGAGAAATAGAACAGGGAATAAAGAGAATGGAGGGGAATGGATACTGTGTGTGTGTGAGAGAGAGAGAGAGAGAGAGAGAGAGAGAAAAAGGATGAGATCATCGCAGTCTCCTGTCTAATGAGTGATGGGGTTGGAGGCGTGCTGAACTGAGGCGGAGGGTTTGCTTCTCATGCCGGTGGAATCAATAGCGTCTGCAGACCGGAATACCGTTCCCACATTACCGCCTCATTGCCAACACTTCAGCCACAGCCGGTCTTCCAGCACGGATTACACACAGATCATTTGTGCATTCGTTCACTCCCTTACTTTCTTTCTCTGTCTCTTACATACTGTCTCTCTTCTATCTCTCTCTCTCTCTCTCTCTCTCTCTCTCTCTCTCTCTCTAGCCAACCCACACCCAGTGATTCTGTATCTTGTTTTTTTTGTGGCGGTAGAAGGGATGCTGCTGTGAATTCTTTTTGTTTTGAATGTGTTTTTTGACACAGATTTTTCTGTATCACGGGAGGTGTGCTTTGTTGATTTTTTTTTCTGATTTTTTTGGGGAAGAGCTTACTCACAATGTTGGGCTTGGATGTTTGTGAATTTGGTGGACAGTTTCTTGAACTGCTCTGGTTAACAGTTTGCTACAGAGGTGAGGATGCATGTATCTTGTCTATTGTGAGATAAAAATGTTGAAAAGTTCAAAAGAATGAACTTGAATATATGCAGTTTAAATGCTCTTTAAACTCCACAGAAAGACCTCAGATTATCTGCCAATCTAATAGACCAGCCCTAAACCTTCAGCTGAAGTAGTTTAAAGCTTATTGTGAATGGCATTTATAAGTTGCAATGTATCTTAAAACCTATTTACATTTCAAACTGATTTTTTAAAAGTCATACTGAATGGCCATTTTGTGTGACGACTTCCTTTGTGGAAATAGACATTTTTATAGTTGTCATGTGATGCAGTTAAAACAAGTGAAGGTGGATTGATCAATATGTATTGATCGATCGTTGTTGCTCTCACAACATTGCTTTGTGTGTGTGATCATCATGTTGCTTGTAATTACATGACACAGATGTTGTTGATTCAGGGCTTCACTCTGCAGAGCTTCTGCTTACTGACACCAATCCAGTGTTCCTCACTCCCACTTTACCTCTTTATCTGTCTTCCACTCTCTTTAGTGTCTCCATTCACTTTGAAATCTTGGATGTAATGATGTATGACAAATTAACATCTGCCTTTATGTGTAAAGTGGAGAGTAAATGTACATATATGTGTGTGTGGGATAGGTTACATTGACATTGTTATCTCAGATTCCTATACAGTATGTGGCTTCTCCATTAGCATTCCTTTTAGACTCGGAGCCCCCTGGAAGTATGTGATTTTGCTCACTGGTGTTCAGTTTTGCTAAACTAATCACTCTAGAGAAAAATATAAAGTCAATTTAACTTAAATGTAAGTACCCCAAAAAACGAATTTGCCACTGGTAAAACATCTACTATAATATAATTAAATATAAATTATAATTTTTTTGCAACCGTATGCATATGGTGTAGTTACAACATGTACCAACAGGGGCGAATGAAGCCATGCTAACCAGCTAATCCCAATCGGATCTCACAAGAAAGTGTTTTACAAAGTTTTGTATGATGTGAAAAGGAAGCATGAACCTGCACCCCTAAACCTAGCCCTCAGTGGGGCATTTGCAGGTTGTATGACAACGCACAAATGAATCATTCCAGTTTAGCAAAATGTAAAATAATTATGAATTGTCACAAGACTGTTGGA
Organism: Semotilus atromaculatus; assembly: GCA_031834385.1. Taxonomy (NCBI): domain Eukaryota; kingdom Metazoa; phylum Chordata; class Actinopteri; order Cypriniformes; family Leuciscidae; genus Semotilus; species Semotilus atromaculatus. Next base: position 25,537,758 of record JAULUF010000005.1, on the reverse strand, counting down.
TAAAACTTGATCCCTTTTATCTGACTCAAATCCGTTTAATTTTGTAGTCTGAATGTCAAAATAGCACATGAAATCATGTGCCTTAGCCTGTTATTGATACACCGGACATTGGCTCTGTCCCAAATGGCACACTGCATGTGCACTTAAGGTCTTGTAGACTTACAATGGCCGTTGTGTGCACATAATCATGAAGTCCATGAGACCATAGGGTATCCCATTTGTCATTTTAAGTTTCAGAGGGGTGCTTAAGGCGTTTTGCGGGTGATATGCGCACTTTTGCCTGAAGCAAGATCCACAGCAGACTTCTACCCGACAGTCAAAAAGGCATTCCATCGCGAAAGTGCGAACTCATAGGAAGATCGCGAGTGTTTAGGGTGCCATTTAGGGCAGGGCATTTGACAGCACTGATTTGTGTGCAGTGTGAACAAAGCCAGAGTAGTTTGAGGCAGGGTGATTCCAGTATCAATGGTGTTTAGAGAAGGCCCACAAAAGTGGGCTCCAAGGGACGGACCGGTGCACGGGTTTCTCAGTTCTCTCTCTGCCGGATTGCAGGTCGGTGCTGACACGCTAAGACCCCCTGTGGCCCAGCAGAGCTGCATCACGACTCAAGCCTCAGCTGCTGCTGCGTTGTGATGGATGGCTGCACGTCAGAGACCTGACACATGTTTAAAGGAGTAAATCAATTAGATTGCATGTTGGAGAAACAGAGATTTCAAAAAGCTGATGTATTTGTGCTCCCTGTAGGGAAAGGCCATATGAATGAGGAGGATCACATGCATCATTGCACTACATGCAGTCAGGTGTTCAGCTCTGTTTTCTCATATTGCAGATGCTGTTTGATTAACAATCCTGAGAATTTCAATGTGTCATTCATCCCCCGACTCTTATGTGTACTAATAGCCTACTTATTTGAATGTTTTTAAGTTTTTGACTATATTTAGATCTATGTTTTAATTTACAGTAGTCTAGTACTGGTTTAGTGTATCTTGTGAGTATTTAATCTGTGTGTTCAGCCATATTCTAGATTACAACACATGTATTCCTGCTGCATAGTTTCAGTATATTACAGCCAAAACCTTCTGTGATAGTGTCAAATGGCTTGCAGCTTTCTGCCTCTAAAACCGTTGAAGCAGATTTCCTGCTGTGGTTTGTGTGTTACTTACTTAAAGGATCAGAGTTTACTGATATGAATCACTCTCAACTCTGCTCTGTTTGATTAGCATAGACTTTGACGTTGTCAAAGTAATTGAGAAAATGGAGAATGTGAGGATTGCAGAACAGTTAAATTAAAAGTGTTAATATACGGGGAGTATTAAGTAACAGTAGCTGCTGAATTGGCTTTCATTTTAGAGCAAACTGAGCTCATAAGTGCAGGCAAGATATTCAGATTTTTTTTTTTTTTTACTGTTACACGCCATACTTTGAAACATAAATTAAAGGTGCTCTAAGTGATGTCAGGCCAAAATATTTTTTGTCACATACAGCAAACATCTCCTCACTATCCGCTAGCTGCCTGTCCCCTGAACACACTGTAAAAAAACGTGGTCTCTGTAGACACCACAGGCTCCACAAACGGCAACAAAAACAAACTGCGGCGACCCGCTCCACGAAACATAACAAACAGTGTTCCAGCCAATCACTGGCAAGAAGTATTTGAGGGTGGGTCTGGGGGGTTAGTGCACGTGCACATGAAGGGGGTGTGTGAAGGAGAGAGAAGCATCAAGAGGGAAGTCGTGGACACACGACCAAAGAGACGACGTTGCGATGATCAACTTACAAAGAAGAGGGAAAAGGATAAAGAACGCGCGAAGTAACGTTACCGAATTTACATCAGTAAAGCATTCGAAAGATTGCGAGAACTCCGCCGGAATTCTAGTCCGACATTCAGGTTGCTCTGTTTTTTCTGGTTGAGCCATCATTACAGCAGCAGCGTTAGCACGTGAGCTACTGACCCTTTAAGAAATGTACGTTCAAGCACGGAAGGGAGGGGGAGGAGACGAGATGCGGAGGAGGGAGGGTCTTGCTAGCCTCCGTTTTGTTTGACAATAGTTCGAACGTCAACAAGAAGTGACATCACCCAGGATCGTTTAGAGAACCTTTAATAAACAACAGAGCCACTAGCTATGTTTCCATCCAAAGCTGCAAAATTCAATTTTGCTCAAAATTGTAAAATGGCATAAAACATTTGCATTTCCATCCCATGTGTTCAAGAGAACAATATCGTCACTTTATGGGAAATTGGCACAAAATATCTGTAATAAAAATAGAAGTTTCTGCAATCGGAGAAGGAACTATGTGCAATGAAATTGGTCTGCTGGTTAGTCCAGTTATCCAATCACATCCACTGTTGAGGCAGTCACGTGTTTTTTGTTGCGCATCGAGGGATTTATTTGGTAAATTTGTTCCCATTTATGCGCATGTCTTCTTATAGGACAAAAAAATTTATCCCCTTAATTGAGCGCATAAAGTTTTTATGCACATTTTTAGAATTTATGCACTTCGTTGTATTTCCATCCAGCGTTTAACTTTTTTATGTGATACCCATAAATGCTCATAAAAATAGGTGGATGGAGATATAGTTCCATCCACATGTTCTTATGGTTATTTTATGGTTATAACACCTTTATCAACCAAAAATGGTAAACATTTCATGTGATGTGGACGTTTATTTACCTGTGAAAACGCGATTCATAGTTTTAGTTTTTTAGAAAACGATACCTTTATCGTCTCCATGTAAACTACAAAAATGTGAATTTGTGAAAACGGTGACATCATGCACATCCGTATTACGTCAACTACGCCAACTACTGGCGCTGGCAGCATAATACAGCATTTTGAGTTATTTTTGTGGATCCATGTGAACAGAGAGAGTTTTAACAAGGTTGTCGTCTGTACGTGAAAAAACGCAAAGGAAAAACTTTTCTGTTTTTATTACATTGTTGACACATAAACTAACCCTTTGACCCTCAGGGTTTCATCGCCCTTTGCAAGGTTCTTAAATCATTGTTAGAAGAGTGAGATTTGAATGGACTTTAGAAACCCTTGTGGGCCTTCCATTCATCTGCTGAAGGTCCACTGAATATTTGGGTGTACAGCTGTTGTAAGTTGAATATGAGAGACTGCAGTTTGTTAGCGCTGTTTGCTTGTTCACTCCACCTCATTAGCTGTGCACTGAAACCTGCAACGCGCCATCAGATGAAAACCAGCATGCTATCCATCACTATGTAGCCAGGCATTTAACTGCTTCTACTGATCAAAGCAGGTCAAAGCATGTTGCCTTTGAAGCTCAATTAAAAAAGCTTGTCAGATTCGTCACAGTATTATTATTGCTATTTAACACAGCTGAGCAAGGGTAATTACTGTCATTTTTCTCTTTGCTAATAAAAATGACCTCTCACTAGTGGCCACTGCGAGAATGGCATCATGTCTCCAGTGTTCTTTACAGAAGTGCTTCTCAATTGGTGGGTCGTTACACAAACATGGTGCTGGTCCCACACAATCACATGACAATTCATACCTTCCGGTATTTTACGTTTTGGTGAATTAGTGGTATGAATTCGAAAAGATCTCATTCATATGTGGGGCCATTTACACAACACCATTTTCAACTAAAAACTGAAAACTGCAACTGAAAACTACAAAAACGCGAATTTGTGACAACAGTGACATCATGCGCTGGCCTGGCATGAATTAAACAGTGGTTTTAGTTGTTTTCACGGATCCGTGTGAACAGGGAACGTTTGACAAAACGTTGGTAATTGTAATATTAATTAACTTCAGTATCTGATTTTAAGGAGGTTTTAGCTTATATTTGTACAATAAACACTTCAGCGCTTCAACCAGGATGCTGAAATGCAAATCCACTGATTTAAAGTTTTTTTTATGAGGTGGTCTTTGTTACTTTCACTCTTTGAATCACATTATGAACGATTACAACTAATTAGCTGTTAGCTTGTGGACACTGAGAGGACATCAGCGATGTTTAATGATTAAATATGGAATATTAGTATGCATCTGATCACATTGCAGTTTTGAGATGCCATCCTCATTATTCAGAAAACATGCCCTGAAATGTATCTATAACCATCCTTAACTGCAATCCATCACTATATAGTTCATTTGGCTTGTAATTTGCAGTAAGAATCTTGGCTTTGGCTTATGGATATGCTTTAAATTGCCTAATTAGCCCAGTCATTTATTCAGTGTGACCAGGCTTCCCTATTGTGAATCTCAGCTCAGGGGATTTGATTTGTGTATTCAGTGCGCAAGATATTTAATTGGTGTGCATTTTTGTATCAATATTTAAGCTGTAATTTCACAGGGATAATTAACTAAATAGCCTTATTATGCACAGGATTTTGGTCCAAAGGACACCAGTGTCCAAAATGTGGCCACTCTTGTGTAAAATGTTGTAACACTGCAGTCAGTTCAGGCGTTTCCATTTTGCACAAGGGTTAACTGTCGATTAATACACATTTATGTATAGCCAAATCTCCCCTCTCACACTTCATTACCACTTTCATCTGTACACATTCAGATTTTTTTCAGGTTTATTTCGCTGTAATTAGTAGGTTAATTGGCTCACTTTGTCTTGTGCAGCTGGAGTATGCCGTATGTCTCAACAGCATTTTGCACCTGGAAATTGCACAAATCGTGCAGACTCCTAATAAACTATAATCTGACCTACACGTCCTTCCTAAAATTGTCTTCCTGGATAGAGTGTCCCCCCCCCCCCAGGTTTAATTGATGTAGAGATACAGAATTCATTCCCAGACTTTCCTAGCTTTTTGTTGGAGGAAATTGGCTACCCATTTTTATATACAGCAGCATATGAGTGTCATGGTCCTCAAGCTAATGCTATCTGGTGCAAAAAAAGATGGTGGTATATTTTTATTTGATGCTCTGAGTGAAATTCACTCTTATAAAACTAATGGTGTATTAGAGAATGACCCTAAAAACACCCTATTGATTCCATCAGATTTTATAGTCCTGTCCTTCCATCATTGCATTTGCCTTCACATTACAGCACTTAGGGTTTTTGTTATCCTTTCATAAAGGTTCGTTTTCTCTCTTGATAATCATTGAGGAGGATGTAAGCATGTTTCCATGGCTGCTGAAGAGCTGGCCTGAACAGTGTGTACATAAAATCAGCCTGGGAAACATAAACCTGGGTGGGGTATCTCTGTCTTTCTCTTTTTTTAATCCTAAGTTGTGTTTGGGAACATCCATCCTCTAAGGAGTTTCACTTGTTCTCCCCTGGTGTCATTATTTAGATTTTGTCATTTCCCATGAATTCGTTACACTCTGGTGTACACTCTGACTGTTTTTAGGGATAAAAATATTTGTTTTATTGTTGTGAGGACTATAAGATATGCTTGCTAAACTATTATTCAATGTAAAATTTTATGCATGTAGCATGAAAACTAGCTAGATTTAAACACAATAAATGTCTGTACCCACCTTTAAATTATCATTTTTGGTTTTCCCTCCTTTATAAATCTAGAATTTCTCAACTGTATCCATACATAAGGTGCCATTTTAGTAAACACTATCAGACTTGTCTAACAGGGTTGCAAAAACCTATAACCTCAGAAACTGAATAGAAACTAAAACAGCCCATATAATATTGAGTTCCACCTCTTGAGGTTGACAAATTAAGGTTACGAGTTTTAGGCCCCATTTTGTACTCTATTTGTAGAAAATGGCAGTATATTTCTATACAACACTTACACAGTACTGCTTCTCTAGGGGAGTTATGTGGACATTACGATTTAGCTCTCTTAATTCATATGACAAATTGGTGTCCCTGATGTTTCCCTCCTATATGGAGAGCAGTTTTCTGGGTCTTTATTTTCCTGTTTCTCTGGGGAGCAATACCTCAGCTGTCTGCTTTCCAGTAATTATTAGCTGTTAGGCTGAAACACAGTGAAACGTTTGGACACGTTTTTCAATGTCTGTCAAGTGGCTGAATTAATAAAAGCAATGATTTCTTTAACAGATCTGCTACAACCAGACCAGCTTATTATAATTAAACAGGAACAGCTCTTTTTGCTATATAGATTGTCAGACTGTGGGTATTTAGTTAGAAACTGTCTCTCAAATTAGCTGAATAGAAATGGAATTAACAGCGCCGAAGATGAGTGTATTGTTCAGCTACGTGAGGATTACAACAAATGACTCTGAATATTAAAAGAGATAAGTGTTTAAATCTACTGTCTGTAGCAGTGTTAGCCAATCTGAATTGGTTTGTGTTTCAAGCCTAATAATGTGCGAGAGGAGGAAAGATAGCAGAAACATTCAGTCTGTTTTTTTTTTATCAGAGCATTACTCTTCTGTAGAACCAAGAAATAATCACATTTGAACATCACAAACCATGTAGTTTAAGAGGACACAATTTCACACTAGATTTTTACACTAATAGTTCAGTATCTGGCACTTTTAGGCTCTTAGAAGCTCCAAACTTGATCATGACTGGCCTGCTGAAGTCATTTTCAAAACCAATCTAGAAATGTGGAGACTATAAAGTAATTTTTAGGTAAAGTTTTAGTCCGCTTTAATCCAAGTCAGAACAAGAACAGAAATGTTATCATCTCAAAACCATGAAAATGAAATCTATCCCCTCTGAAATCTAAATTCAGAGGGGAAATAATAGGTTGATACAAATCAAGTCACAACCACAGCCCTCAGTAAAAAATCTGAATGATAAATTAGAAATGTTTTTTTTTTTATGACCAACAAGTATGTTGATCCAGGTATGTTGTGAAATCATGGTCATTTTGATATCTATATGAGAATATGTTTATGAATGTTCTTTCAAACTTATTGAGAAGCAACAGAAAAAGATTATTTGGAGCTTAAGACCATGGCTAGACCTATCTAAAACCCTAAATTCTTGTTTTTCTTAGGCATAATGGCTGATAAAGAGAAAGACGTGCCAGTGGTTGAGGACGAAGATGAACCAGATCTGAACTACCAGCCTCCGGCTCAAAAAAGCCTGCAGGAGATCCAGGACCTGGACAAGGATGATGAAAGCCTGAACAAGTACAAGCAAACCCTCCTGGGCTCTGGACCTGTGGTGGCAGGTTAGTGGACCTTCACAAGAAAACACATGTTGCCTATTGCATGTGCACACCATTTATTAATATTATATTATAATTTATACACTACCATTATAATAAATATTTAAAATATTCTCTTCAAAAAATAATCCAGAAAAAAGGTATGACGATTTCCTCAAAAATATTAAGCAGCAACTGTTTTCAACATTGATAATATTAAGAAACGTATCAGCTTATCAGAATGATTTCTGAAGGATCACATGACACTGAAGACTGGAGCAATGATGCTGAAAATTCAGCTTTACCATCACAGGAATAAATTACTTCTTAAAATATATTCAAATAGAAAACAGTTATTTTAAATTGTAAAATATTTTACAATATATCTGTTTTACTTTATTTTTGATCAAATAAATGCAGACTTTTTTCTCAACATTTGATGACATTTTAAGTGAATCACAGTCTCACCGAAAAACTTCTATCTTATTGATATTTTGACTCACATTTATAGATACACACAAATAATGAATGGTGCAAAGAATCTCATCTTGTGAAGATTGCATTGTCTTCGTGGTTAAAGCTGTAGCTCGGCTCTCCAGGGACGGCTCTCCCTTCTTTTCCTGCTGTCTAGACGGATTCAGATCCCCCGGGGGACTCCAGTCTTGGTTCAAAGCCCCAAAACAATATCCTCTTAACTCAGGGAAAGAATGAGAAGGTGGCTATTACTTAGTCTGAAGAGCATAGCTTTGAACTGCTTTGTTGTTTAGAGAAACATGAATTATGATTCCAGTCCCTGCATAACGCTGGATAATTTGCATTTGGTGTTCTGTCCCGCTGCATTAATTATAAGATCTGTTATTGTATTTCTCTCTCAGTTGTTGAGTGAAATAGCTTTGTTTCTTTTCTGTTTCTCTCCATGATGAATTGTGTCTGTGATATTATGATCAAAGCCCAGCAATCCTAATATCTTTTGCCACAGGGAAAATCCAAATATACACTTCAAATCCTTTAAGTGTGAACTGAAATACTTGCTGATACAGTGTTCCTAAAGGCATAAAAGGCAGATTAATTTCTTCTTGACTCACAGGGCTTAAAACGTTTGATTTAGATGCAATTAAATTTTCTGTTGAGAATTAATCAACTGCAGTCATTTCTTTTCTTTTTTTTCCATTTAAAAGCAACTTGTGTGCCTAGGGTATTTACCTTGTAAGTCCTCTGATTCATAAATGATTAATTTTTTCTTTGTTCTGTTGGCTATGGCCAGGTTAATAATAGCCTTTATTCAATATGCTGGAATGCAAACGGCTGCTTGCGCTGGTATTTTATAGTGTTTTATGTTTCAGTATAATGACTGAAAGATCTGCTTACAGTCCTGAGATCATGATGACCAATCAGGGCAAGTGGATCTTTTGCCTCTTGAGAACTATGATACACACCCTTCATTATGTCCTCATTTCCTATATTGTGTATGAAATTAAAATTGCAACATAATATACTCACCCTCATGTCGTTCACAATCTGTACGTTAAGATCGGTACCAGTTTCATTTTAGTACTATTTATATATTATTATATTATAATTCTTATTATAATCATTCTTTATTAACTCATAATAACATTCTTTATTATTATCTTGAATTATCTTTTATTATTTTTAGTTTACATTGTAATTTACAGTCATTTAATTATGTGCTTGTCATTTTTATTATAAATTTTTTTTATATAAATATTTAGTTTTATTTAAATTTTATTTCAGTTTGATATATTTATTTCCAGTTAGTAATTTTAGTGCTTAAACTAAAACATATTTCAGATAGTTGCTAAAGCCACATTTCTAATTTTGTTAATCTAACAATAATGGGTCACCACATGTTTTGGTGAACTATCCCTTTACCCCTTCTCTGAGGCTGAAAACACTGGAAATATGAAACAGGTTTGTCCTGACGTTCATTCGTTTGCTATAAGATCTTCTCAGATATAATAGTGGGATTATGCCAGGGTGATCAGTCATGTTTGATGCATGCGGTCCCCAGCGCGCAGTTTTGCGAGTGAGCATGCCTGCGGCGGGTGGCAGCACTTGTAGCCATCACCGGATGATGAACTGTAGTTCCCACTTTTAAAACCAGCCCACCCTGCATCAATAACACTGCATCAATGAGACCCGTCCAACAATTTGTTATGTGCAGTTTTACACCACTAGCTCCCTCTTGGCAATGCAGAAACAATAATTTAGTGGAACAGTAGAGTTAAGCAGCTAAATTAAGCTAGTCATCTGCCCTGCATGCTTCATGGCACAACTTACATGATGTAGGGCCTTTGGGAGTTCACATATCACTCTCACTCTGTATAAACTGCTTTTATGTTGATTGTGTGTGTGTGTCATCACATTCATGTTTCCATCAAAGGTTTGGTTAAATTTAGCTACGACAATGTTATGACATTTTAACGAAAACTAGCTAAAGTAGCCTATATGTCATTTTCCTCACCATGCATTTCAAGTATATAGCGTGTGTGTGTGTGTGTGTGTGTGTGTGTGTGTGTGTCCTTTTTTCGTGGAGCTTGACAGACATAGTCATAATGCTCTATGGTTGTATGGAAAATATTCAAAAGTCTCCTTTTGTGTTCCAGTGGAAAAAGATAATAACAGCATGCAGGTTTTGAATGACATGAGGGTGAATAATGACTGAATTTTCATTTCTGGGTGAGCTGTTCCTTTAAGGGGTGGGGCAGCTGCAGCTCTATCACTGTTAAATGTGCTGAGACAGCATGCTGGGGTCACTAACCTGCAGTGGCTCTGTGTCCACCTAAACCCTGACAGGCCCGATCTATTTCTGTAATAGCCAGAGCTCCTATGGACACAACAAACCTGGTAGGGAATGCATGGCCGCTTATTAGCTACAGCGATTGACAAGACTTTAAATGCCTCTTTATCTTATAATGAAGGTGATTATGTTTGTGAAAGACAGTGTAGTTCTGTTTCAAAAACCTTCTGAACTGCATTTTAAAGCATTGTTGGCTCTGTTCCAAAGATAGGCAACTTAATTATGCTGTCTTTTAACTTTTTTAAATCCAAGATAGTGAGAAACATGTATATTATGAATAGATTCTGTTAAGTTCCGAAAGGTATTCATAAAAAATAGGTCAGTGTAATTCAAATTGGTCAATTAACAAATATGTTTGTTACTTTTGCTGTATATTTGTATGCTGAGAGTATTATTCCTTTGCAATATGCTAACATCAAACTCTATTGAAACCAATTTTACCCAATATTTTTCTTTAATGAGTTATCGAAGTATCGTCCCATTAGCTGCAACATGTTGACGTCAAACTTAATTGCAATCAGTTTTACTCTATACGTGTCATTTTTATATGAATTTTTAGAGTATCATCCTGTTAGCTTAGCAACATACTAACATTAAACTCAATTGAAATCAGTTTTACCCAATATTTGTGTGTATTTTTTATTCTTATTTGAAGTATCATCTCATTAGCTTAGCAACTGGCAATCTGTTTCCTGTGAGGAACTTTATTTGTGTGGTGCCTATATAGTGTTACCTCAAAGTCACTTACGAGGTTCCATGACCAATAGTTAGAATGCTAAATAGGCATTAAGTCGGCTCACTAGGTTTTGGAACACAGCTTTTTATATTGACGACAGATAAAACAATGGAAGTGAGTGTGAATTGACTGGAGAAACCTGTCTTTCCACAAACCTGAATTGATGATGTTCATCTGCTGATATCTGAGATGATTAATGTGTCTTATTTACACACTGACTGGCCAGTGCGTTGCAGATGCACATGAAAGCCCCTTTTCCCCCTCCCCATTTTTACTCTATTTAGTCCAGTCTAAGTATCTTCCCTTTGACCTGAGACACATGATGAATGTGTGGATGAATCGGCTTGGAGAATGATACTTAAAATTGTGTGAAAAGTGTGCTATTACTTTTTTCTAAGCGGTCACACTTAAAGTCCCAATTTTGTGATTGGGAACTTGGTACAGGCAAGCACCAGGCACATTTGCTCCAGAACCGTTATTAACCAGCAAATCATTTTGGTCTAAAAGCTTCACTGCATGCTGAGAATATTAAACCCAGTAAACACTGGTTGCCTATTCCTTATTGCTTTATGCACTTAGGAAAAAAGGCTATTCTGATGGGATTATCCTGTAGGTACAGTAGTTTATGTATGCTTCAATAATAAATGTAGAGGAGACATTTTGCTGTTTCTCATCTGTTTTATTTATTGCATTGCAGATCCCACCATTCCTAATGTTCAGGTGACCCGGCTGACCCTGATGTGTGACCAGGCCCCTGGACCCATCACCATGGATCTGACAGGTGAGTCTCACAAGACAAACTAGTCAACAAGTGTAAACATAATCCACTTCATTTAAAATGAGAGCTGTCAGCCGATTCAATATCATTTTATTTATTTAGAATTATCAGATATACTAATACTTATTACTGTGTCAAATCCCTCAAATTATTTGTTTTACTGTAATACATAATTTTTTATTATTTTGCACAGATTCTTTTTTATATGATTAATTGTACTAAAATAATACTACATTGACTTATTTATATACTATTATATTATTTATTAATATTTTCAATTAGCTTTTTATTTTTTATATTTTCAGTTTTACTAATTTTATTATTTCTATGTAACTAATTTGTTCGGTTAGTTGTGTTTTTTTATTTATTTTTTTATCTAATATTTATATGTTATTATATTTAAGCTTTATGTCAATTAATGAAAATTATTTTTATTAGTTTTAGTTTTATGTAACGATACGGTAAAATTTACTTTATTGTCCCCTTAGGAAATTTTTTTTCTGGGCTTATTGTATGCTGCATTTCACACAATAAATCAATAAATAAATTGCATGTGTCTCACATAAACAGTCCAATAATCCAGTTATGTGAGCAATGACAACACTGATAACCCTATTTAAAATCCAAAGCATTCAACTTCTAAATTTTTTGTGTGATTGGTATCGGTAGGATAATAGTTATGTGGGTTGAGGTAAGTGGGATGAATCTGTGATCTGTGGTTTTGTCCACACAAAGGCTGCTGATCAAGAGCTGGGAGGGCAGTTGCTTTGTTGACACTATTGACAGAGCCTCAGTAGCTCTGCACTGCATCCTAATCCTTCACCTCCCCTGCCTTCAGAGGGATGATGATGTCATTCCTTACACTGCCAGCCAATGTCATGCAAGCAGGCAGGAGATGGAGATCTGCAACACAAATCAACATACACTGCTGTGTGTAACCATGTACCCGCCCTCGATAGACTAGAGGGGACTGTCAGGTCTTTCGATGGTCAGAACAGGTTTCTGCCCCCGCCTTTGCCCTCAGCCGGTTCAACAGTGTTTTTTTTCTCTTTAACAACGGGAATACGGCAAAAGGTCACCTGGTTGCTAGGCAATAGGATGATTCTGGGCTGTTTAAATCAGAGATTTAAAGTAAGAAGCCCTTTTCAGATATAAAATCTGTAACCTCATTCATTCAGTGTCAAACCTATATGCAGCAGCACATTTCCTCTTTTAGAACAAAACCAGAAATGACTTGTGGTTTGAGTTGGTACAGGAAGGCGTTGCCCTCTTAACACAGAGTACATTGTTGCGCTTTTGTGTGTAGTCTTCCTGTTTAGCAACTTTTATTCTTAAATTACCCATGCACTGAAATAAAAGGAACAAATTGGTTCCTTTACTGGTTATTGGTTATTTCTTTATTGGTTGCCTGATGGCTGGTTAATGGTTGTTATAGACATAAAACACGTAACTCATAAATCTATCTAACTCAAGACAAAGGGGTTCAGATCAGTGTGTATATATATATATATATATATATATATATATATTTATTTATTTATTTTATTTTTTTTGGTCATAGTTGATGTTTAGTTCAGTTAATTAGTTTTCTTATTTTATGTTTTAAAAAAGTCTCTGTCTCTTAGATCTCATTTATTAATTCTCGTTATTAATTGTTGTCAAAATAAATAAAAAACTGTAAAAAAAACCACTACAATTCAAAAGTTTGGGGTCAATCTTTTTTTTTTTTTATAGGAAATTGATGTTTTTATAGCAAGGTCACATTAAATCAAAATGACAGTAGGGTCATTTATAATGTTACAAAAGTAAAACATTTCCAAACTTTGTTCATCAGAGTAAAAAAACCCCACAACTTTCAAACTTGATTAAGCACAACCATTTTCAACTAAAAATAGTAAGAAATGTTTCTTGAGCAGCAAATCATCAGAATAATTTCTGAAGGATAATACATTTGAAAATAAATTACATTTTCAACTATATAAAAATATTAAAATAGAAAACTGTAATAATAATTTTAAATTGTAATAATATTCCACAATATTACTATTCTTACTGTATTTATGCAGCCTAATGCTGGGTACACACCAAAAGATTTTTTACATCTTATAAGATTTTCAAAATGTGATAGACCACAAACATAAGGAGAAAAAATCCTAGATTTAACCGTTTTGCTCCTATAGTGTGTGGTGTGCCATGATGTGACAAAGACAGCACACCACACACTAACAGATTTTCAACCCGAGTCTAGACTGTGAACACAGGAAATCTCTCAAAATCTCGCGACGATATGCAGGAAAAAATTGCGATGATAGTATTTGGAATGATTTTAACAGAAAATTCACGGAAAAAAAAGAAAAGGGTTTGGGTGAAGTCGTGCAGATGGCGGGAATTTAGTGAATTTAGTAAACTTCTCAGATAAAGGTTGTGGTAATGCACACACACTCGCCCTAGCTGTCTCTCTCCCCTTACGAATATTTACAATGGTTTTACTACAAATAAAAAATAAAACATGGATATTGTAGTTAAACCATGATAGCCACAAATTAACCATAGTTTTGCTAAAAGAATTCTAACTAAAGTATTTATTTGGTTATACAAATGTTCAATACAATAAAACAATCTCTCTCTCTCTCTCTCTCTCTCTCTCTCTCTCTCTCTCTCTCTCTCTCTCTCTCTCTCTCTCTCTCTCTCTCTCACTCACACACACCATGTGTACTGGTACACCTATCCTTATATGGAATGGTTTTTATACTGAGCTAATTACATTTTCTGAGCCACAAATCAACAAGATGATCCTCCATCTCTGCTGTCTATATAAATTTCACTTTGTGCAGCGCCTTGACTGCGTTTGTTATGCTTCCGTCTACCATCATCTCGCTTTCTGATTGGATATTGTTTCGTTTCACGTCATAATCTCCAGAGCGCGCGCGCGTTTGTCCTCGGGGTTCCCCCCACACATCAGGATTTCTGATCGTAAATATTCAACATGTTGAATATTTACGATTCGCGATCGGGGCGCCTCCGACGTTCTTCCGAGCAGGTTCGGACACTCTTAACACACCTCACACCACAGGAATATCTGATAAGATAATCTGTAGAACCATCAAGATAATCGGGACATAGCTAGGATTGTCGGAAGGGGGGAAATCGGGCCAATATCTTTTGGTGTGTACCCAGCATTAGTGAGGATAAGACTCCTCTTTCAAAAGCATAAAAAGCCTATCTTACCCCAAACTTTTGAATGGTAGAGTACTGTATATTAAATAAAAATGTATATTTTAAAACATTTACATATACATTTAAAACATTTAAAAACATAGTTTTTGCACTTGAAATACCGTGCTGCAGCTATTAATTCATTCCAGACCATAAATATAGCGCGAACACTTCACTATACAAGAACCTGCAGATAAACGGCATAAAATATCTTTCCATAGCCTGAGCTGTAAGCAGGAGCACATTAGAGATCTGTGATCAGGAACGCAGATGTGCCCGAGTCCTGCTGTGAGGGACAGCCGAGCGTGGCACCTCACTGTGGGACGTCCACTGGGATGGAACGCGCTAACCAGACTGAGTTTTTGATGGATGTGGCTGGGCCGACACGCAGTGGAGGAAAAAGACTGTAACAGTTAGTGGTGGATGAAGGTGGGCAGAAGAACCTGACTGCACTCAAGCTTCGAATAGCACTCAGCGTGACAGCAGAAGTTCTGCTCTGCTGACGTTCAGATTAAATGCAGCAGGAAGCCAGACCTTATCATGCCGCTCTTAATTGAATCTGAATAGTCCATATCTGAGCAGTTGAATATTTTGCAGTGTTCGTCGCATCCCCTCTGAGAGAGATGTGAATAAAGCACAGAGGATGCACTCTTAACCCAGTCTGCACTCTAAAAAAAAAAACCTTACAAATCTACAGTACTGTGCAAAAGTCTTACGTAAGTGGGGGACACACTTAACAACTAAGGCCGATTATGAATGTAATTTGATACTTACGACTGATCATG
The DNA here is from genome assembly GCA_031834385.1 of Semotilus atromaculatus. Classification (NCBI taxonomy): domain Eukaryota; kingdom Metazoa; phylum Chordata; class Actinopteri; order Cypriniformes; family Leuciscidae; genus Semotilus; species Semotilus atromaculatus. Next base: position 25,522,364 of record JAULUF010000005.1, on the reverse strand, counting down.
TCCAAACGCGCCGAGTCAGAGACAGTTGCGTTCAGTCGGTGTTCACAGTCGGTGTTTAAAATCTGCTCCAGTCATTGGAAACAGTCTGTAAGTGTGTTCAGTTCAGTCTTAGAATGTTTCAGCTAGTCGTAAAGTGTGTCCCCGCATTAGGCACGTTAGTATTTTCTAGGGCTGTGTATCACCAACAATGTCACGATACGATATGCATCACGATATTAAAGCCACGGTACGATACGTATCACGATATGGATCAATTTGGAATTTTAATTTCTTTTGAGCTGAGTTTAGTAACAGTGTTTAGTTTTAGTAACAATTTAGTTTTTGTCATTAAAAATACAATGAGTTAAATAAATAAAAAAGCTTAGAATGGCTCTTCCTTCTGCTTTTAAAGTCTGCCTCAATAACTTAAATGACGGTAACAGCAAAAACGGTAACAACTTAAATTTAACTTTAAGTTAAATTTTAGAGTTTTCTCAAACTCTTTTAAACACCTAGTATTTAACAATTTGGTCTTAAGTGTTGGAATGTGCACCGAACAAAGTAATTTCTTCTACATTGAAATCATTTTAAATGATTACATTTTCAGATTTTTATGCAGAAACAACAATTGATCGACATGCTCCGGGTTAAGAGAGTGACAGCAGAATATCCCGCTAACTTCATCATACAACCGGGGAATTGCCATTTCTGTTAAAAACTTTTATGCTTATTTTAAGACGTAACCAACTGTGTTTAGAGGATACTTACCAAGACCGAAATTTTGGACATAATTTTGCGTGTTTTTGTCTGTTAAAGCGATGTAATCTCGCGAGCTGTAGTTTAGTTTAGTTTAGTTTAGTTATATCAGGACAATGTGCAGTTACATTAAAAGATGGCTGCACCAGATTTAGCCCTATGCTAATTTCCATCTGTAGTCCTACACAATTAAGATTACAAGACAAAGTTAAAATTGCATAACAAAGACAATTGACATATAAAAATGATATAACTAAGACAATTAATACAATATAAGAAGGCAGCTTACTAAGAATGTAATGTAAACGTCATCAAATGGTACCCACAAGAGGTATCATCTGATGGCCAAAATAGCCGTCTGGTGCTTTTAGTGTGAACAGGACTGGTGATCTAAAAGCCAGTCTTTAACTGCCCGTGAGAAGCTGTGAAAATCTGCATTGTTCTTTAGATTGTCTGGAAGCCCATTCCATTCTTTGATGGCTTTATAGGAAAAGGCTGATTGAGAGAAGGCAGACTTTCTTTTAGGAGCATTGCAATCACCCCTGGATACAGACCTCAGCACTCTGTTTGTTAGTTCAGAGCGTAGCTGTACATATGTTTTTAAAGGGGGTGGGGCAGCATCATTAAGAATTGTGAACCAACCGGATATCAGAATACCTAATCGGGTTGTCAAAGCTTAATATATACTGTAGCCTATGTGAGGCGGCTTTACTCTAGTCTATGTACACGCAGAGAAAACCAACTCTCAGAGAGCACGCAAGTACTGAATAGTTTAAAATCATTTGAATGTTTAAACTGGTAAGACTTAAAGACATGCAAATGGTAACCTTTAGGGAATGATAAAAATTATACGCAATACCCGCAATCCCGCGCCGAAATTCGAGTCCTGAATTGGCTACATTCAAAAGCACGACAGTAATGATAACGGCAGCTGCTGTATCGATGCGCGCATCACCAGGAGTTCATGACGATGTATCGTTGTATCGATATTCTGAGCACAGCCCTAGTATTTTATTTCACCCCAAAAAATGGTTTTAAGCCAGTTAATTGTATCTTTTGCTGTAGTGTGTCAGTAGGAAATATCAGTTTACATTTCCATACATTAATTTTGCCATTAATTGTAACAATCCAGTGATATTTTTGTATGTACAAGGAGTCTGACAACAGCCGGTGCTCCACACGGAGATCTGATCTCACCATCATCAAGTCTGTCTGTCATTACATGAAACAGAAAAAACTGCGCCAACGTTTCCAAGACGCTTGAAGAAACCTGCCTGCGAATGATCGAATGCGTGTTTATTCTCAACAACTCTTAACACAAGTTTATTTTATTCTATAACAATTTATTTTACCCTTTTTTAAAAACATGAGTTTAATCTCAAAATATACGTTTTTTAACGTGTTTTTTCTCAAAACACGACTTCATTCTTGAAATTTAACGAGTTCATTCTCAACATTGTATTTTGAGTTTTATAATCTCGCATTAAAATGACTTTAAAAGTGAGATGAATAATAATCTTTTTTATTATTATTATTATTACTTGGCCCCAATCCTCTTCTGTTGGAAACGTATCTTTTAGTAAAGCAAGATTCAGTGAGTATGTTGATGGTGATGAAGTGTCTGTGTTGAACGCTTCAGCAGTGGGAGTGAGGGTGGAACGGGCCGCTCTTATTCTCACCTCTTGCCAGATTGCAGCTCCTTCAGACTTCTCGAGCCTCCGCTGGGATCTTCCTTATTATCCATCTCCATCTTTACTCTCTCATTGCTGTGTGGGAGTCATACAAACGCCATACCAGCTACAACAACTTTAGCAAACTGTGTTCATAACCAACTAAGTCCTTCTGAATCTTTAAGCGCAGGGAAGGAAAGAACACACATCTACACACACACATTTACATGTGTTTCTATGTGTGCACGTCTTTGTTGTCGGGACCAAATGTCACTTCCCGTAAGGATGGTAAAACCTGAATGTTTTTCATTTTGAAAATGTAAAAATAATACAGAAAGTTATCTGTGATGGGTAGGGTTAGGGGATAAAATATAGTTTGTAAAGCATAAAAATCATTATGTCTTTGAAATGTCCCTGGCCCGGCGCCATAAGAGGGCATCGACCCCTAAAATCGGATTTGTGCCCGATAAAACATACAAAAAAACTTATAGACCGCAAACTTTTGAACAGTAGTGTAAATGTGTGTATATGTAATGTGTGCGGAAAATCTAATTTGCATGTAAGTGGAGCTAATCTGCATTTCATAAAGGGATCACGCACCCCATGTTTTAACTCTCACTGTCGCAGACATGGACTAATGCTCTTGTCCAATCAGGATTATGTTATTACAGTGATTATCAGAGCTAGATAAGGAAATACAGATAAGGAATTTTCATCTTTGTGATGTAGAAAAGGTTTTGAGAGGGTTTGATGCCGTTTCTGTTATATTGACCACTTCCACTTCAAGATGGAGAATCTCCAAGCCGAGGTCCAGTTCCACTAGATGATGAAGCCTCTATAGTCTAAAAATAATATTAATGTTAAGGACACTAATAAACACAGTCTGGCATTTGGCATCATGTGAATGGGCCACAAATCATCATTAATGTTATTCATTGTATCAATCTCCAATTTCTCCTTCCTCCCTGGTCTCTTTCAGTATCCATTACAAAGCACTTAGGGCAGATTCAAGGGATAAATTGATAACGCAGCAGTTACACTTTTGTAAGGAAGCTCTTTGCATTGAACTCATTTGAACTACACGCAACATGCGACCTGCAACATAAAAGGCTCGCATTTACAAATATGATATTGATTTCTGTTATAATTCTTTAAAAATGTGATTATAAATGTATGTTGAGTAAAGTTAGTTTTAAAAGTCATTTTAACATTACAATTTTACGTTACTCCCTGAAATGTAATTAGTTGCATTACGTTACTTTTATGAAAAGTAATGTTACATTACTTTTTTTACTTTTTCTCACCTGGGCTGGGCTTGCTTGTATGTTTATTAATGACAAAAAAAGTTATATTTTGGCAAATGTAAAGGCCCTTACACACCAAAAGTGAAATGTATAAGTTTAACGCTGAATGAAATGCAAGTCTACTCCTGTACAGTAGAGGGTGCAGTTCAAACAAACCTTTCGGCTGTGCTGCCATTCTGAATTGCAACAAATGTATATGGTGCACCTTTCTCCTGATTTCATTCAACATGGGGACAGGAGAGGTGTCAGACTATACATGGGAAAACTACGGTGGCCGAGAGAGCTCAACGCGCTGCAACTGAAGAAAACACATGCAAATAGATAAACACCCGCAAATTAATAAAATATCTTCATTAGTTTCACAACACATGTGTGCTCCAAATACTCACAACACAACCAAATACAGAAATGCGCTGCAAATAGCACAGACCACAACGGAAATCTTTCCGGGGACCCCAATAAGTGATGACATGCTTATTGCTCAGTCTACTTTTTTTTTTTTTTTGCAAAACATATAACTTTGTATATAATAATAATAAAAAATTTAAAAAAAGATTAACAATATGTTCAATGTCATCAGAATACAAATGAGAAAAGAAAAGTTAACAATGAGCTGAAAAAGAAACAAAAAAAACATAGAGAAAAAAAGCCAAGGGTAAGATATTAATCTATACATCAGTTACATTGTACAAATTTTTACAGTTTTTGGCAAGTTTTAAAGTTGAGACACTCACACACAAATATATAACCCATATCTTGAAAACTTTTTTGGATAAAATGTATATTTATTTGCAACAGTTATGTTAACAGCAATAATACAAATTTCTGTCGTAAGAACAGCTATTCAGCTGATGGACACTGTGCTGTGTTGTCATGGAAACATCCCAGGTGATAATAATGAGGAAATTACGCTGTCTTTTGTTTCTCCCTTCACCAAGTGCGTTCAAAATGGCTACATAACGGCACACTAGTGCCCTGTTCACTCCAAAGTCCCCACTTCAAGGGCTCAAATTACGAGCAATAAGCATGTCACAGCCGGGTTCGTCACTTATTGGGCTCCCCTGGAAACATTTCCGTTGTGGTCTGTGCTATTTGCAGCAAGTTTCTGTATTTGATTGTGTTGTGAGTATTTTCAGCACACATGTGTTGTGAAACTGATGAAGATGGTAAATGGTATATGGACTGCATTTATATAGCGCTTTCATAGACCCAATGGCCACCAAAGCGCTTTACAATTTGCCTCTCATTCACCCATTCACTCACACATTCATACACCGACGGGGTATAAGGAATAAGATGTTTTATTAATTTGCGGGTGTTTTTCTATTTGCATGTGTTTTCTTCAGTTGCAGCGCGGAAACAAAGTCCTGGCGTTACTTATTTGAAAAAGTAACTCCGATGTTTTGTTTTAAATTTAAAAGTAATGTGTTACTTGGAAAAAGTCAACTGATTACATAACTCTCGTTACCCAACAACACTGATTATAACAATGCTCAATTCCACTTAATTTCACTCTGGCTGATGTGTTTTTTTTTTTTTTTTACACAGGTGACCTCGATGTTTTGAAGAAGAAGAACTTCACCATGAAGGAGGGAGTGGACTACAGGGTGAAAATCCACTTTAAGGTAAAGTTGAACCCAAGCTTCTGCAGCCTCAGAGCATGTAGATATGAAATGCAAGGCTAGAAGTTCAGCACTATGAAGAACATACAGAAATACACACAGACACTCATCCCAGGCTAAAATTATACACACACTTAAAATATTTGTAAACAGTTCGGGGTACAATGTAAGCAGAAAGTGGGTTTGTGTATTTTTTTTGCTTCGCAATATGGGTGATGTTGAAATGTTTTTGTTTTGTTACAGTTTTCTCAAGAAATTTTAATTAAAAGTGGCATCTAGAATCACTGTGAGTCATACCAGATCATGTTCCCGCAAAATACCATTCTTCCCAGAATCCCTTTGTATCCAACGATATCCTTCTATCCCATGACTAATCAGGAAAGAAGTGCCTGATTTAGCTTGATACAGAAGATACTGTAAAATATAGCATTATAGTTCATGTCTAAATACACTAAAATAGACAGTGACTTAATTTCAGTGCAAATTCCTGGTATTCCCTGAAGTGAATTCCTAAATGTTCAAGGATCTAACAGGACCTCTGCTGGTGACTGTGAGAATGAAAAAGTATTTATTCTAATTCATCCCATCTGTTCCCATTAGGTCAACAGGGACATTGTGTCTGGACTGAAATATGTGCATCTGACCTACAGGAAAGGACTCAGAGGTAAGAGCATCTGTATTCATGAATTTAAATGTTGGCCTTGCTTGGTGTTGGGAATGTGTTGGAGTCAAGGGTGTATGGATATCTTTAAACACACATGTACTGTTTTAATGTGCGTGATCTAAATAAACATCTCACATTCCCATTTTAAAGTACTATCTGATAAACACATTTCATTTATATTTATATATGTTATGTTTTTGGCAAAACCTTGAGATGATTTTTGAGTTGATCTGATATTATATAAACAGGAAACTATCGATGATGGTGGACTGTCTTGCTATTTTGCAATTCGATTTCAAATGAATGAATATGACACAAAATGTTTACGAAATATTTTTGAAAATATATTTTAATTTTTACCTGCAGTGGATAAGGCAGTGTACATGGTTGGCAGCTACGGTCCGAGAGCCGAGGAGCATGAGTTTATGACCCCGGTGGAGGAGGCTCCGAAGGGCATGATCGTTCGGGGAAGCTACCACATCAAATCCTACTTTACAGATGATGACAAGACAGACCATCTGTCGTGGGAGTGGAACCTGCATATCAAAAAAGACTGGGACAGTGCAGAGTAAAGAGGTTCTCCCTCTGTCTCTCTCTCTCCCAGATGCATAGCAAAATACCCAATTTATGACTAATGTTTAAAACAGAGGAATAGGCTAGGTAGAAATGCAGCTGGAGTTGACTTCGCAAATGGTTAAATAACAATTAGTCATATAACAAAAACCTTAAAATAATGAAGACATTCTTACATATTAAGTGTAATAAACGGTGAGGACAAACAGTGACTGGCAGGGTATTAGAGGCGACTTAGTACTTTGTAATAGATATAACAACGGTATAATCAACAAATGAAATTCCTCATGCCTGTACTCTCAGGTTAGTGCAACTGTAAATGTAAATATTACAATGTCTGTATTCTTGCAATGCATTTAGAGTTCTTTACAGAGCCCGTGGCCAGATCAGTGCATGCTTGGATGTGAAGCCATCGTGTCTGCTATGGCTAATGTCTTGTATTGATGATGTAATCAGCCTGCTGTTAACTGATAAATACATGTGTAGGAAGTGGTTTGTACTTAGTGTTGCTTGTACAAAAGGTATTTCTGAGCATTAAACCCCTGCAAAAAAAGACCAACTTAGACTAGTATGAAGTTGTTCGCCAGCAAAACTTAGCTCGTCAAACAGCATTTCTGGTGAAGCTGGTTCACGTTTAGTTAAGATGCCTGATTGGCACACCAGGCTAAACTTTTGCTGGTCTTTTCAGCTAGGAACCCACCATCACTGGAGCCCATAGCCAAGCACCCTCCTCATTCCCTGAAATGGTTAAAGATCTGTTCATCTCTGTCCAAGTGTCTGTAACCATCCTCCATCTAGCTTTGATATTAGATTGTCTTATGTTTTTTGTTTTTGTTTTTTTGACATTCCAAAATAAATAAATTTTCTTGTTTATATGCCTGTTGATACTGTTACCTTATACTTCCATCTCCATCTCTGATGTTATTATCTGCCATGTGCATATCTTGATTCCTCTTGAACAATTATCTACTGCGCTATCATATTCAGATATATCGCAGAATATTCAGAAATACTCTGCGGAAATGATCAGAATAAGATTTCTTGAAGAAAGGTAACAAATGCCACAGGAAATGTATAACTTGCATGTGCATTATGTAATGCCTTTATGAGGGAGACAAATGCTAAATCATAATTAACTGTGAGCTAGTTAGCAATAGGAAGACATAAATAGGAGAGCACACAAAAGATCAGCAGAGGATTTTTTGTGAATTGTCATTTTTGATAACCGTGTAACTACAGTCAAAATATGATTATAAGATGTATTTGATCAAATGGAAATCCTCAACCTTTTTCAAAATATACACACATGATGTATTTTTTCTCAAATTCATATTGTGACTGATAATGCAACTGTCCTCACAATTTGGATGTTATCATTAGTCTACTTGTAGTCTGTATTGCATGATGCTCCAGTTTTAAAAAGATGTTAATTAGGGGGGTTCATTGTGATGTAATGTCGGTATTTAGTCAGGGCATTTTTTCAGCTGACTGTTTCATTTGCTAAAAATAGATTCTATTGCTTCTGAATTGTCATATCTTTTCATCTTGTATTTTTTAATAAAGTTTGGCTTGTCCTTATTTGTAATCTTGTTTCACATGTTTTAGTTTAACTAGATTAGGCACATCAAGTCAATTTATCAAATGAACAACACGTGCATGTACTAGTAATGGCTGGCAATGAACAGTTGCTGCAAAACAACAGAAACAGAAATACAAATTAAAAAATCACGAAGAAAAGTCATTATTTGTTATTTGTTCACTCATGATAAACCAAATCTCAGAAGAGAAAGACACGCATCTCTCACTTGATTCTGCCACAACATGCACCGCCTTCCAAAATTGACCAATCATAGTAAAGTACACACGCTCTGCTCACCAGCCACACATACACGTCGCAGTGTTGCCATGTCCGCCTTTTTAAGCGTCTTTCAGCTTGTTTTTCATAAAAGTCGCTTACAAACAATTGCTTCGTTGTAGGTTGCTGTAAAAATATAGTTTTTTTATCGATAAACTTATTAAAAATAATAATTATTCATGGAAAGATGCTTTTTGTGGAAAGTTACTTATTTTGATAATGTTTATCAGTACAGTTTACCTGGTTTTCTTGCGAGGTCTGGCAACAAGTGAACGTAAGCGGTGAAGTTTTTAGCAACTTAGCATTAGCCTATCTCTTCAGCTAGCGAGATGTCATCAGTATTAAGACACTGTACCAAATTCAGCTCCTCTGGTATGTGTGTGTTTTGCCTCATCCGAAACTTTTGCTGTTTTCTATTGTGCAGTGACAACTGACCATGTTTTATTTGGAATTACATATGCAGTAGCAATGCATTAAGGAATTAGGACGAAGGTCAGCGGACTACAAAAGAGTTGTCAACGCATTATTTTAGTTTTCATGTTTAGTGATTTAATTAATTAATCTATATGTTGTAGAAAGCAGGACACATGCATTGCACATATATTGATAAATTATGTTTTGGTGTTAACTTTTTAATTTCCACAACTTTAATAAGGGCACAGCTTATACAACACTGCTCGCGTATTGTACAGTGCATGTTTACAGAGGTGTAACCTATAGTCAAATAAATATCACTGCGAAAATACCTTGGCTTTTAGTTTTACTATGTAAAATATTAGATGAATCTCTTGCAGGATTTGTAGCACTGCTGTCTGGAAACTGTAGTCATGGTAGAACCTGTGCTCTGCAATACTTTGTATCTTCAAAGAAATATTCATCATCCTCAAAAATTAAAGTGGACCTGGATAGTAGTAATGGTAAGAATAGTAATACATAATGTGCATTAATAATGGGTTTACTGCATTGCAGCTATACATTTATCATAAGTCATTACTAGAAAATCGTATTCCTGTTATAATAATATAATATTCTCACAGGTGTTGCTATAATGCAGTTCCAAAGTCCTCCGGTTAACAGTCTCAGTCTTGACTTTTTGACTGAGTTTGCTATTAATTTAGAAAAACTTGAACTGGACAGAGGCTGCAGAGGTGTGATCATAACATCTGTAAGTCATCAGAAACATCTGTTTTAGTGGAATCCAGTTTGGTTTATATGTCTGTTCATTTCCTTGACAGTGTTGTTTTTGTTATAGGCCCAGCCAAAGGTGTTTTCTGCAGGCCTAGATATTTTGGAAATGTATCAGAAGAGCCCAGAACACTGCGCAGAATTTTGGAAGGCTGTACAGGACGCGTGGCTTAAGCTTTATGGGTCCACCAAGGTCACAATCGCTGCAATCAACGTGAGTGCCACTATATACTCTTCTGTTTTCTGATACCTGGCTGGTTTAGGTAAAATATTCATATATGGTCAAATTTTTAGTTGTTGAATAAATTAATTGTTCTGTTTTTAGGGCTCCAGTCCTGCAGGTGGCTGTTTGTTGGCTATGTGTTGTGACTACAGGATCATGGCCGATAACCCTCGTTATAACATTGGTCTCAATGAAACACAACTTGGTATAGTTGCACCTTTTTGGTAAGTGCTATTGCTGTGAATTTCACAATTCATGGACTTAGGCATCACTATAGTGTAGCTACATTTGCACAAATAAACTGTTAATATTTGGATTGACGGCTCCTTCAGATTGAAAAGCCTTCATGTAAACACCTTAAACGAAACAGTTGAGATTGTTCCACATGAATTTCGATCGGATTTAAGGGGAAGATAAACTATAATCTTTATCTTTATCTTAATCTTTATATTAAAAAATATCACTGTACTGTGATGAGTATGTTTACATGAGCCCTTTTATAATAAGATCTGTTTAGATGTGTTTGACTTATGAATGTGTATGTGTTTATTTACGTCTTAAAAAAAGTCATCAGTGGAGGAGACTGAGTATGTAGTAAAAGTAACAAAAATGAGTGCCTGTAAGCATGGCTACTGTAAAACAGGATGGTACTAAATGGAGATTTTGTAAACCAGGTTTAAGGACACCATGGCAAACGTTGTGGGCCATAGAGAAACCGAGAAGGGTCTTCAGCTCGGTTTACTGTACAATACTCCTGAAGCCCTGAAGGTCGGTCTGGTGGATGAGCTTGTTCCTGAAGATAAAGTTCTCAGCGCAGCTCATGAGACCATGACTAAATGGTTGGCTGTCCCAGGTAAATTTGTTTGCTCCAGAACACAATATTTCTGCCTGGTATTGTTAAGTACATTTTATTCATGTACACTGTTTTTTGCCCACAGATCATGCCCGTCAGATAAGTAAGTCTATGATGAGAAAGCCCACCATAGACAAACTTCTTGCGAATAGAGACGCCGACACCACAAACTTCGTCAGTTTCATCACCAAAGACTCCATCCAGAAATCTCTTGGGATGTACATGGAGATGCTGAAGAAGAAGAGGTCTTGAAGACCTGAACACGTGCCTTTTGTTGACATTGTCTTTGTAGCGCATCAGTGTCACTGTATATCACATTGTCCTCTCGTTTGTTTCTAGAGGATACATTTGTTTGTAAATAAAATCGTATAAAACTAAAATGGGGTCTCATTAGCATGTGGGTAGTTGACATATAACTTTTTTTTATTCAACATCAAGATTTTAGATTCAAGTTTTGCATATACTTACATATACATTACATATTAGTGTGAAGTAACTGGTTGCCTTTTATTTTTAAGTCTGCATGAAGTGGAAGTTGCGATAGTCTTTTCTTCCCTATTTTGAAGTATATATCCGATTGAAACCGCTTCTCAATCAAGAAAATATTTTTTAGGGCTGGACTTGTTTTTGTCCAATAGGAATTGATTGGATGGTTGTGGTTTGCTTTTGCTGTGATGTCATGTGACTCACAGGTTGTCCTGTCCTCACACCAGTAACATGTCTTCAGAGAGGAGAAGAGATGTCGTTGCAAGTGAGAGAAGTTATTTTGATTAAATATTATAAATGCACATGAATTTAAAAAAAATAATGTGCACAAATAAAACATTTATAATAAACACTCCAATATTCCATAACGAAATAAGAATGGTCATTTTTGATTTCATGATGTATCACTTTTTTGAGTGAATCTTTAATCAACTTTTGCCTTCACTAGTTCATTTTAAATGGTATTGCAGCTAAATTTGTTTTTATAAAAATGCAAATGTCTTAATTTATAAAGCTGCAGCTTCACATTCGCCTATGCATTTATTATAGCTATAGAATGATATTGGACAAACATTCATTCAAATGATTTCTTTTTATTCTTTTATGATTTACACTTTTATAAGTGTTAGAAGCAGTGTGTATCTGCTGTGAGGGAAGAACCTTGATCTTTTTTTCACATGAGCTTGACCTCAACTGGAAAGTGATCGCTCACTGCCAGGGCCTGTGAGAGAGACATGAGCACTTCAGACAGATGAATACACTCAGCAATAACTCAGTCTCTAGAGATCCTTAGGTTTAATGTTTAAACCGTTGTGCTGCTTAACAATAATCCCAATAGGTAAAACCTGTCCTCACCCAGCTCTGGCTCAATCCATGGGCTTCCATGAAGTCAAAGACCTGTGCTGATCCAGGGGACACTCCTTTCAGCATGTCAGAGGTGACCACAATACTTTTATATCAAGCATATCATGAGTCATTACTAACATAAGTTTATCTAATCCAGCTAGAAAGCTTGTGATGTTTTCCCTACCTGTCATAAGGGCAGTTTGTGTGTGTGACGGTTGTGTCCACACTGTCAGGGATCAGCCAGGTGTAGCTTTGGTCAGTGCGGAGTCGAATTTTTAACCAATTCGAATTTGAAACGTAGCTACAGCCAGCATTGAAGTCTCCCAAAAGCATGATGTTCTGAAATGAAATATGAAATGTCACAAATTCCCAACATCATACTGTATTAGCATAGTTCTCATTATAGTATAGTTACATTTGTGTTCAAACGTTGTCTAGTATCCAAGACGACATCATGCAGAGCATCAATTTCCTGCACAGCGACTTCTGGAGATGTATGCTGGGGAATGAGGGCAAAGTCCCGGACAGCTATGGAAAATACAGACTTGTTAGGGCTCAGTATTCAAAATATATATATATATTTTTAAATTAATCATTGTTTAAATTTTTTTTTATACTTATTGACCACAAATTTTTTTGATAGGAGTTTATATTCAGCTATAAGTATGGTCACTCGGGATCTGGAAATCAAATTCCCTTCATTTTCATTGTAGCCTTTAGAACGGCTCTTAGTCTTAACCTCAGAGGAACTGTCTCTGAATTTAGTGTACCATAAATTTCTTTGGATGAAAAGCTTTTGCTGAACAGTGCGTTTCAATTGAATTACTGGTAACATTTTGAAAATGAACTGGGACCGCCACCTGTATTAGAGGAGAACATCACAACAAAGGGTTCTCTGTTGAAAGTATCAGTTCCACAGGATTCACATCCATCATCATACTGGAAGCTGTTTGAAACCGACACTGTCTGACGCCTGATGAGAACATACGTGTAATTATTCATTTGATATGAACCACAGGTACACAATTAGTGTACAGACAGTCTTATATGATATGTGAGATACATGTTACCTGTAAATAAAGAGATATCTCTCTTTGTAAGTACTCCTACCCAGGGGCTCACTTACAATGTGCTCATACTCATATGGAGAGGAACCTCTGATAATGAAAATAATATTTTATTTATTTTTTATACAAAAATACTGTAACTTATAGACATTAAGTTAAAGGAGAACTCCGGGCAATTGTTAAGTTAATCTTGATCGTTAGACCTTTGTGAGTACTGTCTATAGAAAAAAAAAAAAACGAACCAGATTGGTGCTTGCGACGCGGAGCTGCGACAGCGAATGCCCAGAGCTCCCACTCAGCTATAACAGCAGCTCTGGGGGCAGGGGCGCTGCTAAGGATTTTGGGCCCCATGAAAATAATCTTGACAGGGCCCCCAACACAGCTGAGACTTTTTTCATAATAATTTACATAAAATCATGTGCTTTTATGGTATTTTGACTATCATTCTCATATATTTAAGTCAATCAGACAATTGAACTCCATCATGCCCCCACCCGTAATTTGTCCTCTGTAATACTGCACTACTTCAGTAGGCTACTGTATAATGTATATACTGTGCATAGCTGTACATGTGTCATATAGTGTATTCACATATATTTATATTTGTATGTATGTACTGTACATTGGCAATGACAATAAAGTTAATCTAACCTAATATTTTTAACATGACAGTTGAAATGTAACGGAAACACTGAGCACTATTAATACAATGACATGTATTTATATTTATTTGCTTCAACACTGATACTGAAATTTCAAAAGAAAACACCACCATAAAACAAAATGGCCATATAAAATTTCTAATAATTTAAGCAGAACTTGCATAATATACTATATCACAGAATGGCCAAGGTATAACATAGATGAGTCTCAGTTACTCTTTCCACATCATTTCTAATGATCATTAAATAATGAGACTGTTAACTCTTTCACAGAGACATCAAACAGAAAGCAAAACACCTTTCTTTAAAGTGAATTTCGTTTTGTATTACTTGTATCTTAATTTTAATCAATGTTTCATCAACCAATTGCCTGGATTTAATAAATAAGAATTAAATATAGCAGACGATATATAATCACGAAACGGAGGCGCCGGCGCGTGAACTGGAGCTCGTCTCATCAATGAACCGAAACTCAGTGCATAAGGAAGCCTCTCTCACAGACATGTCCACTTTTAAACAGAACAATTCAAAACGAAAGAAAACAGACACAGACTGCTCTCTGCTTATGTAATCCATATGAAATGTGTATTTCTCTCTGGCGCGTTCACTGCGAAGACCGCGAGTCAGCGTTGTCAACTTCATCAGTGAACTTCACTGAGTGAAGTCAAGCTGTTTGTGTTGCTTGGATACAATTTGGGCGGACTGAACCATTTTATGATAATCGAGAGGGGGAGAGGGGCCCACGGACGTTTGTGTTTCCTAAACAAATACATTTTTGTGACACCAGGAAACAGCAAATAGAATAATTTAAAGTTAATCATTTTTACTATCAAATATATATTTTTAGCACCACAATTTTATTGGGGGATTCTCTGGGCCACCTCTGGGCCCCGAGAATCGTCATCGTTTACCCCCCCTTTACAGCGCCCCTGTCTGGGGGCATATACATAAAGAGCGTTTTTGTGCCTCTTAACATACACAAAATGCAATTCAAATGTCTGTCCAACATGAACAGGGGCCTTACCTGTGAACGAGTTGCGTTTAGCAACTTAGCCATGGTTTAAATTGACCTAAATAGTGTTTTAGACGCTGAAGTCTCGCTCCTCCCACCTGGACACTACCTTTCCCGGCTACAACTGAGTTCCAGGTCGCAAGCACCAATCCAGTTCGTTTTTTTTTCTATAGACAGTACTCACAAAGGTATAACGATCAAGATTAACTTAAAAATTGCCCGGAGTTCTTTAAACAACTTACCCATTTACACTTTCCATCAGTTTAGTAGTTGCAGAGAGATCATTGTCTCTCACCTCTTGGATGAGTACAATGTCATAGCGGTGAACTACCTAACAAACACAATAGGCTACTAGGTTAGGTTACCAAACAAGAAGTATGATATGGGTATTCTATGGGTGTCACTCACTTTGGTAATGATGTCAAGCAGAGTGGCATTGGATGCTTTTGAGTCCCCAAAGGATTTGATGTTAAATGCCCCGATCAGAAACGAGTTTCCAATGTGGACGGATACCAGGAGCAGACTTAAAGTGGTACTAATCTTCATGCTGTATTTCGAGATGAAGATGAAAACATGCATATATTTCCCTGAAATATTCAGACATGCATTAGTTAATCATATCTGAGACAGATTAGCACAGATATACAACTAAGTAAATATTACTCTAATATAAATATGCTTTAGTTAAGATTGTATTTTGAGACATTCATTCAATGCAATATAATAGCTTTACCTGGTGCTGATGTCTGCTTTCACTTGTGCCGTGAGAACGGGGAGAAAGCCTCTTTTTTTTACCACTAAGGACCCTTTGTATACTCTACCTCAGCAAGTCCCTCTCTCTGGTAATATAAGTGGTATCACATTCTAGAGAGTTTTTTATTATCCACTACTGTGTAAAGAAAGACAGCAACCTCTTGCTCACTCTCTCCCTGGGAAATAAACAGATGGGAGATAAGACTAGGTCTAATGTAACTTTAAACAGGTGACTTGACAGAAGTATTAAAAAAATATATTTGTTTTGTAGCTGGCTGCTGTACATCAGTATTCAAGGAGGACTTTTTTAACACTATGATCTCTTATAGGGTCAGAATCTCTGCATTGTACCACTTGAGCTTGTACTGTAACTGTTCCATAAACATTTCCCTATATTTATTTGATTGTAAAGATTTTGCGTAGCAAGCCTATTTAAAAGGCTCAATTCACCTGTTACTCAGCCCACTTTCCCTTAAAGCAATTCAACTTCCGTGCAACAGGGGGCGCTTCATGTGTGTGCCAATCATTGACACATAATCACGTCTGTGTGCCATTTAAATACACTTGACTTATATATATGTATATATATATAAATACTGTAAAAATACTGTAAATTAGGCTAGAATATATATATATTAGCTAGATCATATATATATAGTGAATATTTTTGTATTTTATTTAATGCTGTAGGCTAGGCCTACTGTTAATTTGGTATAATAATATGTATGTTGCATTTGTTGACACTTCCATTGAGACTAACAGAGTTTCAATTTGAGAAGGAACAAAAAAAAGAAAGAAAGAAAGAAAGAAAGAAAGAAAGAAAGAAAGAAAAAAAGAAAGAAAGAGGAAGGGTGAAGATACTAAAATAGTAAATATTTTGACAAAGAGATCAAATTAATCTTATCTTGTATCCGTCTCGAAGGCACGTCAAGGGCACTTCGGCGGGTTTCGGCTGATTCCGGAATGGAACGGTCGAACGGACCGGAAGTGTCTGCCTAGAGTTTGTCGAAGTGCTAACGGCTACGCTAATGCATCAGAGCGCAAATCGAGTCTCGGCTGAATGTGTCATCTTCATCCCAGGCACAAATGTACACACTATCGCCATGCTACCGCAGCAGTGAACATTCTCCACGGCAATAAAAAGAAACGACGGCATATCCTTCTGCTTATCCAAGCGGTGAAACTAGGCAGGTTAGGAATTTTTCGCATCCCAGCTAACGTAATGATTACTGCATGTAACGTTAGCGATTAGCATGTAAACATATCAAGCAAACGCAACTGACAGTTTGATCATTTGAATTACTGCATTCCACATCATGGTATTATATACTTTTTTTTAAATCCTCTAATTATTGTTTTATTTAAAAATCCATGTCTATGTATTTTGACAGGCAGAAGAGAAGTACTAACTAGCGGCTAGCTTTTGAGATTATGAGGTTGTTCAGTTTTGGCTTTTTATACGTGTATAAAATTACTCAACAGTGTTTTCAATTGTGTTTGCTGTTCCTCGAGTTTAATATATTACAATGAGGTTACTGTAACTGATACCTCTTTAGTGTCAATTGTGATGGGTAGGCTATTTGTTCAATATAATATTTTCAGTTGCTTATTTATTATGGTAAAATGTTGTCTATTTACTGTAACATCTTGTTTCTCTTTTTCTTTACAAATTACATAATTTGAGTTGACAGTAAACAGAAAGTCGCATGTTTACTCTTATCACATTTCTCCTGAGAGTGATCTCACTACTACTGAAAGCAAGTAGCTAAAAGCTTTTAAAAAGCAAGTTATTAGGCACAATTTTTACACATACTGACCGCCATGTTCTAATCAATGAATCTTTTAACACATAATGAACTGATCAATAAAAGTGAGATGTATGTTGTTAAGCACTGCTGAATTGTTTATCTTAATTTGTTCTTTCAGGTGTGAATGACCGACGTGGTGCCTACCACCGCCCTCAGTGAAATAAAGCTCCGCCTACTCTGCCACGATGACATAGAGAGAATAAAAGTGCTCTGTGGAGAGTGGTTCCCCATTGAGTGAGTGCTTGAACCAAACAATCCTTTTGTACGGCTCAAGTACTACACTAACACATTGCTATATGTTTGTGTTTTAGGTATCCAGACTCATGGTACCATGACATCACATCAAATAAGAAGTTCTTCTCTCTGGCTGCCACCTATAGAGGTGGAATTGTGGGGATGATTGTGGCAGAAATAAAAAGCAGAACGAAAGTGCACAAAGAGGTACAATTTGTATGTGTATTGAGAAAAGGAAAAACTCAAGTTTTAGAATCAAATAATATATAATATTATGGTGCAATACATTGGATGCCTCTATTAAAACGTGGCGGAAGTTTGTTTACAGAGTTTTATAATATGAATACTAAATGCTTAATTGAGTAAAAAAAATCCTTTGGCCATAAAGAATAGTTCCTCTGGAGCTTTGATGTAAAGGATCATAATTACAACCATCTGACATATCCAAAGCCTTTTTATAGCCGGTGATTAATTAGGTTACAGACTAAATGTCTGCATGTAGCGAAGGATTTGACCTTCATTATAGAGGATTTTGCCTCTTCATTGTACAGTTATGTCTCCTACTAAAGCTGGCAGTCACTGGCTGTCCTGACATGTTAGATATTACTGTTAGTTCACTTTTAATGAACTTTGTAGGCCCAAGCATGGCTAGTATATCAAAGTTGTTTATTAAATGTACAAGTTCCATATATGAAAGTACAATGGAAATCTTGCTTGAATGCTTATTATAGACAGACTATAGACAAGATAGAATAAAATAGACAGTATTGCTACCCACGTATGTGCAAAAATATAGCCTATATTGATACGCTTATAGAAAGTGGTAAAAGATCAGGTTGCAAGAGTTCACGTGTTTGTTATTGATATTATTACACATTAATGTTGTTGTGTGTTAAACATTTTTACAACACTAGGGTAGAAATGTCTGTATCTAGTTGTGTGAGTTCAAATAGTCCTGAGCCTGTAATGAGATGTGTGATATATGCGATTTGTAGAGGTTTGTGTGTGATTTCATCGTACAATGATTGCAAGGAATCCTTTTAGTGTTTTTTATTTTTATATTAAAGGCACACTATGTAATTTTTCGCCACTAGAGGTCGTTTATTCAAAACAAAGGTGTAGCTTGATGACACCTTGATTTCGTGATATCATGGGAGTTGTTGTCTTCACCTCTACAGCCGGTGGAGAATACGACGGGACTCGGGCAGAAATCATATTCATGGATGACCGGTAATGTATTAAAGATTTATTAACGTTACGAAAGCCGTTGGAGCTGAACGAAGCCGCTGGAGCGATTGCTAATGAGAGACAAGCACGACACATATTGCGTATGTGGGGTAACGCAGCGGTGTTTTATCATATTAGATACATTTGAGTGTGTTGAAAGTTGTTAAAATGCTACTCTGTGCGTTCGCTTAGTGGCTACTATATGAGAAACTTGTTGCACACTGCAGTGAGCTAGATCGATATTAGGCATAGTAAAAATGGTACTCGCGGTAAATCAAGAAAACTAGATTTAAACAAAAGCCTAACTGTGTCGAGCTGTATAACACTGATTAGTTTTCTGTCAATGAATGTATCCAATCAGTTGCTCATCTGTCTAATAAATCTGTCTTTGGTGTTTCCATGGTTTCTACAAAATAAAACTGGAAATCGAGGGTAACGCGGGTATGATGTCATTGATAGGCTACGCTCGGACACGGTCCGTGTCCTGGTTAAAACTGCTTATTCTTCTGGTTAAAAAAATTATTAGAAACATTTGGGATAATGTAAGTACACAAATCAACAAAATATATAACCTTGTTCTAGTGGTTTTTGGATATTTTAATCCAAAAAATCGTACATATTGTGCCTTTAATGTTTTTATTTAATTGGTTTGGTGTGATTTATATTTTTCTCTAACATATGCTATTTTTTTCTTTAAAATATTTGTGTACTGAATAAGAAATGAATGTTATGCATGTTATTTTTGAAATTACACTACTGTTCAAAAGTTTGGGGTTAGTATGAGTCTTTTTTTAAAGAAACTATTCAGCAAGGATTATTTAAAGGGTTCAAAAGTGACAGTGAAGACATTTATAATGTAAAAAAAAAATTTTTAAATTGTAAAATATTATATATATTTGTGATCAAATTAATGTAGCTTTGGTGAGCATAAGAGACTTCTTTCAAAAACTTTGCCAACGCCTTAAAATATCTCTTAACACCCTCAAATAGGTTTCAGTGACAACAAAATGTTTTGTTATTCCAGTATATTATCCCAGCTAACCGCCTGTGTTGCTAACTCAGCATATATTTCTCTCCATCAGGATGGAGACATCTTGGCCTCCAGCTTTCCTGTTGAAACTCAAGTTGCGTACATCCTGAGTTTAGGAGTCGTGAAAGAGTTTCGCAAACATGGAGTAGGTGAGAGGTGACGTTTTTGTGCTGTTGTGTAACGTCTGCCATGACAAATGCTTCCCCTCATAAAACTTGACCTATATTCAAACAGTTTGTAAGGTCACTCATATCTCTTTCTCTCTCTCTGCAGGCTCTTTGTTGCTAGACAGTTTAAAGGAACACATCTCCACCACGGCACAGGACCATTGTAAAGCCATCTACCTGCATGTGCTCACCACCAATAACACTGCCATTCACTTCTATGAGAACAGAGACTTTAAACAGCACCATTATTTACCGTATTATTACTCTATACGAGGAGTGCTGAAGGATGGCTTCACCTACGTCCTCTACATCAATGGTGGACATCCTCCATGGACTATCTTATATCCTTTTCGTTATCTCGCATATTTGTGTTCATGTGTCGCATTTGTCTATGAGTGAGAATAATCAAGGCCATTGATAATTAGAGCTGCATGTTATGTTGGTTGCTGATAACATTTTGATTATTATTAATGATACCGAATCATTTTATCCAATAATGTATTAATGGTATTTTTTAAATGCATCTTTACATGTCCGCCCATGTTTTATTGGTGCATATCTTCTGGCAGTGTAGTAAATACTATATTTACTTCACTACTGTTAAAAATTTTGGGGCCAGTAGGATTTTATTTTTTGAAAGAAATTAACACTTTTATTCAGCAAGGATACATTACGTTGACAGTTCAGAAATGTATCATGTTAAAAAAAACACAGCTTTTTTTGTTGTTGACAAAAGTGCATCACAGTTTCCACAAAAATATAAAGAAGCACAACTGTTTTTAGCATGTCTAATAACAAGAAATGTTTCTTGAGCAGCAAATCATCATATTAGAGGGATTCCTGAAGGGTCATGAAATTCAAATGAAACCCTTTTTTTAAATGGTATCGCTATACTAGTTTCATGAATTTGAACTGTAAAAACCTGGTGGAAAGTGTTCCTTGACTCTCTCAGCACTGATTATATTCATCATATAGGTTCGGCTCTGGCCAGTCTGAGCCCCTGTTCTATTCCTCAGAGGATTTACCGGCAAGCACAGAATCTCCTGCGCAGCTTTCTGCCGTGGTCGGGCATCTCTTCCAAGAGCGGCATTGAGTACAGCAGAACCATGTGAGGATTGTGGGGGTAAGCCTGACTCAGCCACCTCTTATGAGGTCACCTCTTTTTCCACCCGTAAATGTATCATTCATTTTCTTCTAAGCAATAATGATGTCTTGTTTATCAGGTGTAAGAGATTGATTTGTTTGGGTCACATCAGATGCCTGGGCTGCTGAAGACTGACATCGGCTCTCTCTGGTCTTGAGCAGTGTATTATACTTGTACATTTTATATATATATATATATATATATATATATATATATATGTATGTGTGTATATATATATATATATATATATATATATATATATATATACTTTAATATATGCATTGTCATTAGTAGATTTCCCTTTTAATATAAACTCTCCACTTCATGCCTGTTAATCTGCTGCTGTATAGAAATATTCTATTGTCTATCCAGATTTTTAATATAATTAGATTTTTTTTATTTGTGCCTGTTCTATATAGATGATTTTAGGATTTGATGGGAGAAGTATGCATACTGTTTAATTTAGTCATTTTCATACATGTCAAGCTCTAGTGTTTTGTTTGTGACACTAAGCATGTATTTCAGCCCCGAGTTTTAAGTTTAATATTTGTTTTTTTAAATAACATTTGCACAGAGGCAATGAATGTAGTGTTGCTATGAAGGGAATAAATGCCAGAGTTACAGGGAAACCCTCCATCTCACCAGTGTATTGTTAATGTCAAATACAAATGTGAAAACTCTTTTTAAATTTAGATCATCTTAATTTAGCTAGAATATTACATTGCATGCCATTCCTTGAAATATACTTGCTCCTTTAAAGGGGAAATGAATGTAGTGGGGGAGTAATGTTTGATTTTCTACAATTATTCTCCATTAGTCAATTCAACATTAGTCTGTTTTTAATGTTGCATTGTTGTAAAATTGGTACATTGGTCTGGTTCACATTTCATTGTGTAGATTAAGAATTGAAATGTCTTATACTCTTCTGGTAAAAATGCATTCTAACCCTAAGATGGTCAACGCATAAGTGAAATGAAATACTGAAAGCAGTAACTGAATTCTTCCCAATAGTCTCTGAATTGTGTAGCAACCTCTAGTGTTCACTGAGATTATTTTTTTAATTTGTACATAATTTAAATTAATTTTATTTGTTGTATTGCTCTTATCCATTTGCGTCCCTCCATTTGTTTATTCTTCATTTATGAATTGATTCATGCATTAAGAGAATTTTGAGATGACCTACAGGCAAGAGCGAAATAAAAAAAGATTGTGCAACCATTTGTTTCAATGTTCTTTTTTGTTTACGTTTCAGACTCGGAATATGTGAGGTTTTACGGTAATTGTCATTTAATGATGCAATTTTTAATGGCATCGATTTGGTCACGCCTTTTTGGAGTCTTGGACCCTCATTCACAATCAGACTCCGAGTAGACCAGCAAACAAGCAACAATACTTTCTTTCGTGGCTAGCTGCTTTTCGTTATTCACTGCCTCCAACAATCTACGGTTGTTTTCTTTGGTTTGTGCACATTTGCAAACGGTGAGTAATGCTGTGATTCTTTCTGAAAGATTATATCCCAACAAAGTGACTTTATGAAAGTGAAAGAAAAGCGACTTATGCGTGCTCGTGAATTATTCGAGAGATTAATGAATTCTAACGAGAGATGGTCATGTTTGACCAGAATCAATCTGATGAATCTGTTGTTTTTACTAAGTTTAAACATTGATTGATTTCTCTTAGACGTCTCTGATTTTAATCTGTTGCATCTTTGCTCGGTCATTGGCTCGATTCTACACACGTTGAATATTTTTATTTATTTATTTGGGAATAACTTAATGTATCATATTGAGCTTTTGTAGGAAGTTTGAGTAAGTAAGTGAAATAAAGTGGTTTAATTAATGCATAAAGAGATTAGTTGAGCTGGTGAAGGGAGGGGTCTTAACGCAGGTCGTCGAAGTAACGTTACTATAAACATGTGCCACAATTCTAGGAAATACACAGCAAACATGCGTGTTACGTGTAATGAAGGTGTTTTGTTGCAAGACTGTGACTATTATTTTGATATATTTGTCTTAGTCTTTGACTGAAGCTCAGATA
Source organism: Semotilus atromaculatus (assembly GCA_031834385.1). Classification (NCBI taxonomy): domain Eukaryota; kingdom Metazoa; phylum Chordata; class Actinopteri; order Cypriniformes; family Leuciscidae; genus Semotilus; species Semotilus atromaculatus. The sequence continues at coordinate 25,499,207 of JAULUF010000005.1, read as the reverse complement.
TTTACACAATATTGCAGAAGTCTTGTTGACATCAGATGACAGTGAAAAACAGATCTGCTGTGTTTTCAGTTTTGTTTTACTAGGACAAATAACAATGTAAAATTGCTTTTGATTTAAGGCTTCAAATAAAGTGTCTCAGTGTTCGGTGGTTGAATATTGTATATGTTTACTGAGTAATCCACTATTTTGTAGAGAGGGGTCAAAATGGCAATTTTCACCTGAGATGTAAAAATGACTAAGATGGCAGCATCATTATTTTATTTTTACACCGAGATTGGTAGGTCTATCAGTAAAATATGTTGACACTAGCAATCTTTGTTTCATTATGTCAACGGTGACAGTTCAAAAATGCGAAAAAAACACTTTGTGTTTTCAAGCTCAACCTCAGTATTAAATATATCTTGATATCCTTTTAGAATCTGGTTCTTAAACTTTTTTTTTGTGGTATCTTCGTTTCTATCAGCTCAGTTGCATAAAACATACTTGAATGCCATACATATTCTTTTTCTAAAGTTTTAATGCCTGTAACTCTGAAAGTATTCAAGATATCTTAATGTCCTTCTAGATTCTCATTCTTAATTAACTTTTCTTTTGGAATATTCATTTTTAAGGCCCTATGTATTTCAGTCCCATATATGGGGATCTCAAAAGCAGATCCATGTTCAAATTGTTCAATGTTACCCATTTTCAATGGTCAAGAACCAAATCTAGGTCACTTTTTAAACAGCTAATAGTTATTGTGTCTAAAGAAGAATGTCTGAAGAACAAAAAATACTGAAATTAGAAATGTATCTTGTTTCGATCTATCAAAATTTAATACAACACCTCTCTGAGTGCCAAAAACAAACACATTTCTGAAGTTTACATGTCTTTAATTCAATAAGTGTATCTTAATGTAATTTTAGATTATTGTTCTTATGAGACTTTTCTTTTGGAATCTTTATTCATCTCATAGATATAGGGATGTCAATGCGGTAACGTCGTGTATACTGTGTATTTGAACTCTTGGTAGCTTCAGAAACTGTTAAAATGAACAAAATCCCATCTTCCAAATACTCTTAAAACTGATTCACATATAGATTCTTATAAATAGATGTTTGAGAGCAAGTTATTGGATAAGTTATTGCCCTTTTTTTTGTTGGTACTCGTAGTCGTAGTGTTATGTTTTATACAATTCTTTTGATAGAGGTAAACAAGATACATTTCTAGTTTAAACACTATTTATTCTTCAGACATTCCACTTTAAATGCAAGTATCAGCTGTGTGAAAACTGAACCACATTTGGTTTTCGATCATCAAAAATTTGAGCCTGGGAAGTTTCTGAAATTTGGTTAATTTGACACGGAATGACCCAACTGTAATTCCTCGCCATCATTTTATCATTTTAATTACATTTTAACAATTTAATAAAAGAGAAATTTTGAATGATGTATTTGGTTGCTGTTTTTCATGCATTGAATGAGGACTAGGTTTGCAAAAGCAAAACGATATCTTAACATCTTGAGGACAAAACTATGCAAAAGCAACATAAGAGTGTCAAAGTGGTGGTTCATACAACTTGTGCACTATTTGTCAATTCTTCTGAATTGTTACAATGACTTGAAATATAGTGCACAAAAAAATAATAATAAAAAAGACACAAATTCCAAATTGGTGAGTCATGCAGTTTTGGAAGGAATGTGAATAATGGGCATGAGTCATGTTGGAAAGATTGTAATTACGTGTTGAATGCACAAGGATGGCACCACAAAGTTGTAATAATCACACAATAAATGTAGAATCTGTATTGATGGTAAAATTTTTTAAATGAATGAAAGTATTATTTTTAATTTACAATAAAACTAGCTAAGGTGCATGTACAAAAGAAGATAGGATTGTGATAGAATCTAACAATTCAGTTTATAGCACCTTCATAAATTGAATAAAATTTGTGTCTGTCAGGAGTTAGTAACCAATCAAGCACAGGAGACAGGAGTCGCGAACTTCATCCATCTTGTTAATGTTTACTCTTCACTTCTGTTCTTCACACATTACATCATTACACCTTCCCAACTCATAAATACAAACTTGAATGCGTTATGCACCATAAATAACATTTAAATTTAATTTTTGGGTGAACATTGAATGTTTTATATGATCTGTCATTGATAGTTGATTTAGTTTATTAATCCTATTTTGAGGTTGCAAAATGATTTACTGTAAACTACAAGGAAAAGGCTGATTACATTGGAGCTTACAATTTCTAGGCTTATGTCTACTATTTTTCCATTTTCAATATTTCTTGCCTTAGAAATGTTGTGTCTTTTTACTCACATTGTGTTATTTACTCATTTCAACCTAGACCATTGGGCCATGCTTTCAGTTACGTAACTGATAGTTCTCAAGTTTTAATATTGGATTTTGGGCAGTGACAGCATACCCTGTTGGGACCTTATGAAGACAACTAGAGGTCATGTATTGAGCCTGTTACTGTCTTGGAAAATACTGCATTGTGCTCCTCCCTCACTAGACAATTACAATGTTATTCAGACAGAGGCTTTGTTACCAGGGTTTCTGTGTCAATTTGTGTAACCATTTTATGTGACCTGGTATCTATATTAAACAACATTAATTAAGGGCATATTTCATTGTATAATCCAACCATCGAGTTAATAGAGAGCGTTATAAGAGTTAAAGAGTTATCCAAAGCTCAGCTTGAATTTAAGACTGTTGCAGATGGGTATCTGATCATCTGTTTACACAGACTAGCACAATCTGTTGCAGAACAAACTCGAGCTCATAAAGAAGGAGGTAATGAAATGGCAAATGATGGTAATTGTTTCTAGAGAAAGCACCCTGAAGTTTTGATCTGCCAGAAAATACTATTGAGATGTAAATTAGAGTCTAAAGCATCTTGACACAATAGATTTGACCTTTTCAACTAAGTTATATCTTACAAAGATCATATTTTGCAAGTTCCCCCACACCTTTGCCTTTCATAAATGTTTATATTATGCAATATTACTACCACCCTCAGTCAAGCAATACCAAATGGTCTGATCCTAAGAACAGTCATCTAGAGTCTATCTACCATGCTACTTCGGTTACTTTATGTACCAGAGAAATTTATGAAAGCTGTTCTGATCAGATGCTGCTTGATCTGTGATGTACTATTTCCAGATATTTGCTTTTTGCGGGTTCTGGGAAAGCTACCAAATGGCCAACCTTGAAACATTGTTTTGAAATCAACATATATCAAAGACTTAAAGGGTTACACAAGTCTTAAAGGGTCTTATAACTGTTACAATGTTTGCATAAATATTATAATTGTATCATAAAAATGAATGTTTCTGAAGTAGTTCTATTCCAAGGACGACAGTAACCTAACTATAGGGTCATTCTGTGTCCTCCAAACTAAAATGTATGATTTTGTAAAAAAAAAAAAAAAAAAAATTAAAGAAAATGAAAAGAAAATCAGAAAAACGTTTTCACCTTTTTTGGAACCAAATAACAGGAGGGAGGGAAATAACAAAAGAAAGCAGCAGCATTTTTTTTTTTTTTTTTTTTTGTTATTTTTTTTTTTACACAGAGATTGTTAGGTCTATCAGTAAAATCTGTTGACTTTTACAACCCTTGTTGCCAATGGTTGGCAAGTTTTTGGCCAACCAATGGTGACAGTTTGGATGACTGTAACCCAAGACCTATTAAATATATGTTAATATCCTTTTAGACTCAGGTTCTGAAAAACAAAACTTTTCTTTTAGAATCTTCATTTTGAAGTCCTGTATGGTTCAATTTCAGAGATATATAGAGATCTCAAAGTGGCACCATGAATACATTGTTACATAATAAAATTGAATAAAGTGTACACATTTTCATTAAAAAAACAAACAAATTTGGGACACTATGCATAGAGCTCAGCTGAGCTAATACTTAATTAAAGAGGAATGTCTGAAGAACAAAAAAATTTACCTTGAAATGCATCTTGTTGTTTCCCTCTATCAAAACAATTGCATGAAACATACCTGAATGCTATTTTTAGGGCATCTGAAATACAATTAAATAAATCTATTTTGGTATAAACGCATAATAAGCTGTTTTCATCATAAATATATTGTTGGATATACCCATCCTTGCAGGAGGAAACTACCGTACCGGTTTTGATTAGCTGTTTCCGGTTGAGTCCTTTGATTGAACCAGAAGGTCCCTGCCTCCCTGTTTTTCCTCCTCATATTCTTTCTCCCAAGGCTATTTGGAACTATTACCAAACTATTCCAGTCATAATCTGACATTCCAAACATGATCTCCACCTTTCTGAATCCTGCAAAACTTAGATTTCCCTGTTTTCTTCATGTATTCAGCAATTGATCCAAATATAGACCTGTCAACTTAGTTTTTGTGGTTTGGCCTGAATATTTTCACAAAGTTTCACAAGTTCAGCAGTGTCATTTTATCAGGATACATGTGCTTTAGTTTTTGTTGGGCAAGTTAATTTGAATTTAAAGAATTTGTAGTTAGATTTAAGACCATTAAGGGAATAGTTCATGCAAAAATTAAAACTGTTTTCATTCCCTTGTGTAATTACTAACCGTCCTGTATGACTTTTGTAGAAATATTTTCTTTATATCATGGAACAGACAAAAATTATATTAATTATAAATTATTAGTGAAATTTAAGTGAAAATTTGAATTCTATAAATTTTTGGTGAACCATTCTTTTAAGCACAGTCAGTGAGTCAAATATATGTTTATTTCATAGATTAGGCTATAGCTGGGAAAATGATCTCTGTAGGCAGTCAGTTGTACTTGATCATTTCAAAAAGTATAATTTGTCTTTTTGTTTAGTGCCTAAACAGTGGGGAACGTTTTGAGCTTGCTGTGTTCTAAGATGTCAAATTCATATGTCTGCTACTGCTGTCATTGAAATGTTAAGGCATTCCTGAATGGCAGAGACAGCAAACCATTGATTGCTTTTCTGAATATTGGGTGGTATGTCCCCACATTATGCGCCATATTGTGCTCAAATGTCCTCTCAGTTGCCTCTGGAGAAAGTTGTTTGTACTTTCATTCTTAAAACTTAATGCAGTTGTAGCAGGAGGGGTCCGAGTCAGAGCTGTCCTTGCCCTCTGAAACAGTGGGCTGAATTCAATAGTGTGCCGTCACTATGTGTAGAAACATCTATATGAGGATCAATGTATTGATTCGGCGTCCAGAGTCCATATCTTGCAGAGGTTTTAGTCATTGTCACTCACTGTTGTTTTAGGCACATGATTTCATCTGCTACAAGGCTGTGATGCATACAAACTCTTTATTATATTTATCTGTCAGTTTATATCCATTTAGCATGTTGTCCTCAGGGAAAATATGGGCATGAGTGGGCATGTTATTGGGTGAATGCAGCTGAGGTTGCTATGATGTTGTTGTTGTTGTTTTTTTCTGTGCTGGTGTGATAATCATTGTTGTTTTATTCCATTAAGTGGTGTAGTTTTGTTAGGTCTATCTCTTTAACATGTGTTTTGTTGGAAATGTACATTCATTGGATTGTTAAAAGGCAATAAAAGCTGTGCTGCTCACTAAATGTGTATTTTACAAACTGCGCCTCTTCAGGTGCTCTCTTGAGTGCAAACAAACAGCAAATTGTCACCCACGCAACATTCCCACCTCCAGACTTGTCATGCCATCCTGTTTCACAGACTGTCCCTCTCCTGGACATGTCCCGCAGCTGTTCAGTAGCTTAGCAACTCACAATCCAGATGGAGAGCATTCCCTTTATGCCATATTTATTAGTCACCACGTTCACAGAAGCTCCGCCCTCTGTACACGGGATCCAGGTGAAGCAAAAGAGGGGGGTGTGGTTGATGCAAAAAAAGCAAGGTTGAGCTTCCTCATTGAAGAACAAGCAGTGCTTGCACCTGTCCCGAGCACACTGTTGCTGGTGAGTATCCCGATCCCGCCAAGGGCAGAGATGAGATTGATTTCAGAGCTGCTTGTTATTACAGTTGCTAGATCAGGTGCAGATTAGTAAATCAGCAGTTAAATACCGTGCATAACTGTCAGCTGGTGACGTCCACTTGTAATCTGCCTGCGGAGGGAATATTGTCAAGGCCTCTAATATGCTGTAAATTGAGATTCTGTGTACTTGAAGACAGATTTGTTTACACAATTGCTTTGTATGCCTCATTTATTTACTTATTATGTTTTGTGTGCTTCATGTAAAGACTGTGCTAAACATTTGGCTGAAAGCTCTAGATAGTGACATGAACGCACACGTTATCTTGTGACCTTACTTTGTTAAACTATTTATTTGTTGTTGTGATGTTGTCTTTCATCATTGCTGCCATGACAAGTTTCCTGTTAGGTGACGTCAATGCAAATGTACATCGTTCTGCCCCACTGCATGTTTTTTCCTTGAAAAAAACCCCTGTTTTTCTTTGAGTGCGCAGAGCTTGTGGTTGAAATCTCGTTTTCTCTATAAAGACCTGTTCTATAGTGCTATTTTGCATACTGCAATGGCATAGTTTAGGATCTCTGCATGCTCACAATATTAGTGGCCCTATTGTGGTTGGTTAGGGCCTGACAGAGTTATTTGCCTACGCTAGCAGACTTTTCAACAGTAAACTCTTGTCAGAGGTGGAGTTGATGGGAAATTCCAGTAAATTCCATAGCTGACCCTGTCTGTGTGCTCATCCTGAGGTCATGTCCTCCCTCTGTTGACCTTTGTCTAATAGTCAAAAGCTGTTGTTTGCTGTTAGACCTCTCTGGAATGGACACATTTTCTACCAACTACTAAGCAAATGCAAATATATAAATAGGTTTAAAGTTTGGCATCAATTTTTTTTTTTTTTTGTGTGTGTAAAGAAAGTAATATTTTTTTTTAAGGCAGGAAGCATTAAATTGATAAAAAGTGATGTCACAATTATATTTAAAGCTGCAGTCCGTAGCTTCTCCTCTGTCTCCATCTCTGTTCGAAATCTGCAATTGCAGTTGTTCACGGAATGATCAACTTTACGTGGGTTGTGCCTCGGCAAGGCACAGCGCGGATGAACACAATGTTTTGAGGAGAATGTGCTGTCAGTCACCGCGCTGGTGTGGATACTGTCATTCAGAATCACAGATTCTGCTTTTTGAAAGTATGACCAACATAACAATTTTCACTTATCATATCACGTAAAACTGTGCAAATTATACTTTGTTCTCAAATTGTTAATGTTAACAACATCAGCATTGTGTGACTACATGTAATGTGTATAGGGCTACCTGTAGTTCAGTACTCCGTAACTGGATGAATTAAGCGAACAAGTGCGCTACTGTTACATAATTGAACCACTGAAATGTCGTACCTGTCCAGCAGAAACAAATAGCCGTCTCTGCATTCGTTTTGAACCCCTTCAAAACACGGAGTTCACGACACCTTCCCTTTTGATATCCTAGTTTTCGCATGGGCCGGCACCGGTCGCAGTCTCTTTTTTCTGTAGCCACTCCAAAGTCTTTTGCATTTTACAACGGGTAAATCTCCAGTTGTCACTGGTGTAGGGCTGTAATCAACCAAAGAAAATCTGAAAATCTGAATCAACCACACACACACTGAAGTCCTGAAATTTTCGACTAAAAATGACGTTAGGAAAAAAACTTTAAATTAATTAGCTGCGCACTGTGCGCAGTACTTGGTAGCCTTGTTGTCCGCCAAAATGAATTATAAATAAACATGAAAAACAAGTAGGTTATTTGCAGTATATTAAATAGTTTTTGACCTAATTATTTTGCACTGAAATGAGTCTGACACACGAGTCTGTTGCTCGGACAGCGCTGCATCACGTGCACCTGCGCACTAAAATTAAATCAAAGTGGCCTATGATTTCCGAAAATAGTACTATGTTGTCAACTAGTGAAATCATCACGAGAACTTTTGATGAATATGCAACATCATTTAGACAATTGTTTTTGTCATATGTATAATAATAACTGACAGACACTATCAGTGCAGCCGCTCTGTGCAGCCGAACACAGGAGCTCAGGTTTGCGGCTGTGAAACGAATAGACTATTAACTTTTTTTTTAAATGCTGCCACACTGCCGATGTCTTTGTTGACATGGTAGAAGAGGACTGACTATGAATTTAACGCTCACAATTAAATAAATAATATTCAGCAAACCTTCTAGTAGCCTACTCTCTCCAATCTGTCTCTCTTCTCCAGAGGGTTGGGCTAATCCAAAGGAAGTGAAAACAAGGGGGGTGTTCTGAAGACCGACTGTTACCAGTGAAACAAGGGTGCACCCCCATTAGCAATTAGTGCTTTCCACCTGTTGAAATGAACGCGGCAAAACTGATGAAATTATTGCGGCAAAAAATCGACCAATCAGAATTTTGGTCGAACCAGAACGTATCGACCAATTAATCGACTAATCGACTGGGACGTTACAGCCCTACACTGGTGATTGTCGTTTGAACCTTTCTGGATCCGCCATCAAATTGAAAAGTTAAATTATATCAAGTGCTGTAAGAAAAGGCTATAAATCTCCACCTCAACATCCTCACACGCAATATAGCCTACTAGCCGAGACTCCTCCTTTATGTGTACAGATGTGACGTAATGACACGTAAAGACATGCTCGAATTTCCCACGGAAATCCACCAGTACCACTGGAATTAAAAACATTATTACAAGCTTACCGTTTTGAATCGAACTAGGGCAAGCAGATAGTTTTGATTTTGAACACTGGCTGGTTATGTGGGCCTACTTGCTCAAATTTATTTTGGATAATTTTCAACCCAAAAAAGTTACAGACTGCAGCTTTAAAATAAATGCTGTTCTTTTTGGACTTTCTCTTCATCAAAGAATTCTGAAAAAGATGTCACATTTTTATTGATAATAAGAAATGTTAATTGAGCAGCAAATCAGCATATTAGAATGATTTCTGAAGGATCATGTGGAGTAGTGGAGTAGTAACTGCTACTACGACGACGACGACTACTACTACTACTAATAATAATAATATAAGCTAATAAATCAAGGCATAGCGCATCATGACATGACGTTCTTTACTCAGGAATTAAGAACTTTGTGCAATTATTATTGGAGTGTATATCTCTGATGTAAATTTTTTTTAATGAATCCCCTCAATAATCACCAACAGATCAAGCTAATTTGTTTGTTGTTTCTTCGCTCTTTGGGAATAATATTATTCACTACAGTTAGTTATACTATTTGCAAGTGGCAAATTTAGGTAAGTGTTCACAGTAACAAATTCTGCATTTTGCTTGTATCTTTTTATGAATTAAGGAAAAGATAACCATTTATTTTAACTGTAATGAAAGCCCTTGTTTCTCTCTAGTACCTTTATTTTCATTTCAGCTGGGGTGCGAGAGGAACTATCATAGCCTGTGTTGGGGGTTGGTCTTCAAATATTGTCTTGGGAGACTCACTGGAGTTTCAGAGGTTGAGAACCACTACTATAGACTGCTCTATATGAATAGCTAGAAGCTTCATAATATCTTACAAATAAGTTATCTAAAAGTATGGTAATATCTTTCTGTTTTATATATACATTTAGATAAATGATCGCCAAATTCATATATTATGGTATTTACGAGTTACAATTTCAAAATACCATATGCCCAATAAAATCATGGTCATAGTAGGCTACTGTGAAAGTTTCCTCCTCCTGTTGGGATGTACTACCTGTGTCATTTCTGCTGATGTGTATGTGGAATGAATGAGAGCTGAAGCGAACATTCACCCATGCATCAGTACCTCGGCAAATAATCAGCGCTGTATAATTGGCCCTGGTTTTCAAACACTCAGTGGCCTCGTTTTCAGTTTATGGGGCATGCTGAGTCTGACAGCAGAAAGCTATAATTGCAGTGATGTAATCCATCTGAAGGTACAAAGGGGCCCGTTCTCATCTGGTATCCGTCGGTGCAGTGTTGCCATGGCAGAGCCGCCTGGGAGTGTCCGGAAAGCCAATTTGCTACTTCGGTGCTTAAAATTATTACATAATATGCTTTATGGCTCATAAGGAGCATCTTTCGTGGTCATCCCGCTCTTCTTCCTCAATTTGTGTGGGCTGTAATGGCCCAAGGGAAAGCGATGACAGTGGGGGAGGGCGTGCGATTATGCATTCGGTGCCATTTCCTTCTGTGATTACTGGATGCTTGACCCTTCACAGGCCGTTTGTGTTAACATGCAGTGCTCTGGTGCTCAGTGCATTAGTTAATAGATCCCATAACCGAGTCCTGCACAAACCTCTAGTGGCCTGGCCAAATGCTCTGCCAGCAGAGCAGGTTTGTAATATATTCCTGGACAGGGGGGATCTGTCAGATAGGGCTAACAAAGGCTGAACGTGGCCTGCAGCATCAACAGTGAATGATCACATTACTGTCACAAATGGAGCTGCAGCCTGCGGCCACTGAGGGTTATGTTTCAGTGATGGTGATTATCAAGGATACTCAACGATAAAGTCAAAGGGCTTAAAACACAGTTGTTTACAATTTTATATGAATAATTAACATCTATAATTTCTGCACATAATGCCTTGCATTTTAAATGAATACAGGAGTGGAGCTTGAATACAGAATATTATTGCTCTATATATGTAGATGCAGGAGAAGAAAATTCAGGCTTTACATCTCATTTTTCAATAGTTAAGTAGCCTATTGCTGATCCGAGTCATTCAGTGTTGGGTTGTCAAGTGGTTCCCTCAGGCTCTTACATCCACTGCTGTGTACACTTGAGACATTTAGTTGCCTTAGATCTGTGTCAATATCACAGGTATCACAGGGAATTGCATTCTTTTTTAGAAGTAGAAAATTCTCAAAAGGAAGGGTATCGGGTATCTGTTTTGTGATGAATCACCACATTGTGATAGCTTTATATGGACCTGGTAACACACTGGAGATTAGGGATGCACCGATATGAAGATTTTGGTCGATACCGATAATTCTTTATATTTGAATACCAATATATTGGCTGATAAATCTAAATCCAAGTTTTTATATAATTTTTGAGAGCCTGATAATAAAAACAAAAGTCTCACCATTAAAATCCATGTCCCAAGCACACAATTATAATGATGTTCTCATTATATTTGTATGTCGCCCACAGTATATGACAGACTTGCGCTGCACATGTTGCACTTAACTGTATTTCCCATTTTGGGTAATTTTAGGTTTAGGGCTACTTGTAATATAGATCCAATAAGTAATGTTAACTAGATTAAAATTTGTCCTGTAGTCACATTTATTTGCATGATATTCTGATTAATAGCACATAATTACATATCAATGTTTGCTAAAAAAACAAACCAATATAAATTATAAAATAAAATTGAGTAAATACATTGAATAAGCATGACAAAAAATGCCTTTAAAAGTCAATATATTTTTTCACTACACTATTATCATGGCCAAAACAATTTTTGAAACCAATCCTATCGCAAAATCTAGATAAATCTTGGAAAAATTAATGGCATCTGTAAAATGTATTTGTTACTTTTTTTTGCATGGTCTATTTATGGGCCAATGAATCGCACTCAAAATACAAGTGTAGGGATGCAGAGAGAGAGTTTTTGACCAAAGGCGTACTAAAATAACTATTGATCTGCACTTCCTGCAGACTGGGGTGTCTAACACCTCATCTTTGTTACGGAATCCAAAAAACTCCCACAGTGGTGAGGTAACTTTTTTTCCAGGTGTGGGTAGTATGTTTAACTTTCATGTCCTTTTATCACCCAATTTTGTGCAGCAGTAATAGCTACACACTGCGTTGTTGTCTACGTTTGAGTTAAGGTGCAGTACCGCCATGTTGGAGTGTCAACCAGAAAGTTGCTGGCGCTTGATTATTTACGATACTATCGTATGTGTATGATTAACATGATGATATTTTTATTTTTTATATTACATCATCAATACTTGTATTGCGACACCTCTAGTCATAATATAAGCTGACTCACACTTCACAGAAATCAATTTTTCAAGTCACTCTGATGTCACTCTGTCCTTGGTAGACAGAACTTGTGTGCTATTTGCTCTATTTTTGTTTTCGGTTCATGTACACGCAGACAATCGCCATGTTTTTTTTAAAGGAAATACTGCTAGAGAACATATTTCAGGTTTAAAAAGTAAAGCTTCTCGCATTTTCTGCCTTCCCAGTGTCCCACCGTCGGCATGTCTTCAGAAGCACCATCTCCAGTGAAGTCCACCACCCCTCCTCTGTCCCCACTGTCGCCGATCTCTCCGGTGTCCCCCAGCTCTCTTCGTCTGCCCGCATGTCGCCACAGAGACCGGTCACCCTCCCCAATGAGGGGCTACCTGATTCCCAGTCCCCTGCCCACCCGCCGCAACCGCACCTGCTCAGCGTGAGTACAGCAGCACATCATCTACAGACCCATCCACTGTTTTAACCTATTCAGTTCATATGTTCATATGTATGTACCTATACTAGTTTAGTCTAATTCTGCTTCTGGAGGGCCACTGTCCTGCAGAGTTTAGCTCCAACTCCAATTAAACACACCTGAACTAGCTAATCAAGATCTTACTAGGCATGGAAACTTCCAGGCAGGTGTGTTGAGGCAAGTTGGAGTTAAACTCTACAGGACAGTGGCCCTCCAGGGCTGAGTTTGGACACCCCTGCTTTACACACACTACATGTCAAAAGTTTCGGGTTAGTAAGAATATTATTGTTTTTACTTTTTGAAGGGTGTCTATAATGGTCACCAAATAAAAACAGTAATCTTGAACAAAAAAATGTGTTTAGTTCATTTGTTTTGGTGATGGCAATTACTCCAGTCTTCAGTGTCACATGACCCTTCAGAAATTGGATTTGCTGCTCAAGAAACATGTCCATTATTATCAATGTTGAAAATGTGATGGTTTTTTTCAGGAATCTTTGATGAATAGAAATGGTCATTTTTGAATAATCGAATGCATTTTATAATAAGTATTATTGAGTAATAATAAGAGTAATATTTTTTTGTCCCTTTACCCCGACAGTCAAGCGCGTGCAGCTGAGGGCCCGGTCTTCAGTGGGGTCTGCAAGTGCTTTTCACGTTCCAAAGGACACGGTTTCATCACACCATCAGACGGAGGCAATGACATCTTTGTGCACATATCGGAGTGAGTTAACTTGGCAAACATCTTCAGCCGAGTCCTACGTCAAAGCCAACACACATTCCACCACAAACGCAGTTAAATCTGAAATCACATGTATCGACAGCACCATGATTATCAGTGACGTAGATGCAAACACAAATCATCATTAATATGCAGCCCAAATGAGAGTTCATACATGTTAGTGCTCCCAGTGTGTTTGTAGATGTATTTGAACTGATCACGATGGAGGGGCTTCTGGGAAACTTGTGAAAGGTTTTGGCGTCAGGTCTAAGTTAAGTACTTGAGTGTGAGAGATAAGAGCGCTTGACTGGCTTCTTTCAGATGAAATGTGTTTGACCAGTGGAAAAATGGATAGACTTGCTAGATGCCCACTGTTCAAACATACAGTACATCAAATTATTTTATGATTCACAGAATGAGCATTTGCACCCTTTTGTAATTTTCTTATTCTCAAGACTTGTTTGTGTAATGTTCAACTGCATAAAATTACATTGTTAACTTAACAAATACAGTGATTTATAATTATATAAGAATTATCATTTGTAAATTGGGATCCATTTAATCCAATCTGAAATGCGTTTAAAAAGTGCATCAAATGGAATGCACTGCGTGTCTTTGTCTAAATCCAGTAAGCACACACATTTTCCTGATGATCTCCATTCTTCCAACAGCATCGAGGGTGAATATGTGCCTGTGGAAGGAGATGAAGTGAGCTACAAGATCTGCTCTATTCCACCCAAACATGCAAAGATCCAGGCTGTTGAGGTGACCATCACTCATTTAGCACCAGGCACGAAACATGAGACCTGGTCAGGGGCAGTGTTTGAATCATGAGGTCCTTGAGAACAGGAGCTCTCTGAATCTGAACCGTTAAATAATGATGTCGAAAAGGGTTCCTGTTTCTTTTCTGAATGTTTGGGGGAAAGGGAACAGGGCTGAATGAACGAATGCCTTTAAGTGCTGTGTGTGACATGACGGCAAATCTCCAAGAAAAATATTTTAAAAAATCTTGCTGCTTTTTTTCCCCTTTATTTGGGTTCAGGAAGGGAGTTTGAAATGATCTTGATTATTTGTTTTGTTTAATTATGTGGCATGAACCATAGTCAGTTATACTTGCCTTAACCATCTGTGAGTTGCTGACTGATTAGATTCCTCTTAAGAACTGATCACACACTCTTAACAGGAAGCCTTAACGCATATCTAATATGTAGATTTCCATTATTGATGAAAAAAAAAAGTTCACTGTGTATGTGTACATTTACTGTGAAAATATATCATTTTGATCATTTCTCATGTGCATGTGTGTTTCTTGGTCATTTTGCTTCAAAGACAGGCAAGAATACTTAATTATTCAAATTGTCAGATTTATTTTCTATCTTCCTCAGACAACATTAAGGTTTATTGTAGAAATTCTCAATATTTGTATCTAATTTTACTATATATAACAGTGTAAACCATTTTCAGTGTTTTTTTTTTTTTCCGTAATTGTTAATATGAGTATCAGTAATACACATTTCTCAATTAAATACTGACTTTGCCGAGTACAAACAGACACAGCTTTTACATTTCGAGTCACTGCCACCACCTGTCCACAACATTAAAAGGAACATTTAAAAGGCATCCAAAACAACATTTCTACATTACACTGACATGGGACACAATATCACAAAGGAATAACACTGTGTTAGAGAGGGTGTGATTTTATACATATTTATACTTAAGTAAATGTCAGTTAAATAAGGAATTTGATTCAGCTGTAAACAACATGGAAACGTTAGTCTTCACTAATAAAGCTTACACAATGAGCATTGCATAATCTCACTACATTAAGTACATATTGGGGTTTAAATATTTAAAAAGGAAAGGATGATTGAAACACCAAGCTGAAGGGATGTTCACTCTTTCAACTTGGAGCAACTGGAACAGGAGAATCACCCCAAAGATGATAAACGTATACAGGCTGTGATGGCCATTAAGTGAAGATGACCTTGTAGACGTTATCCTTTTCTTACATGGCCTGTGATGAGGAACATGAGGGGATCATGTTCACCTGAGCTGAGGATGGACGCCGAGCTGCCCCAAGCTTGTGCTTTTAAAACATGCTTCCTGATGGATTTCTATTGTTAGATCAGGTAGAAGTTTGGCTGTGAAAATACAAACGCATCTTTCATTGTCAATTATGAAATCCTGTTAATGCTGTAGGAATTTGCAGTTCTGTAGCAAATATGAGCCCTCACATTACCACACCAGGTTGTGCTTTAAATGTTTGGTGCTGGCAACAGGTCTGGTCATATCTCACGGATTCAAATCAGAGGCTTTGCATCGCAGTAAAGACAATGCCTCTTTATGATTGAGGAATTATACAGTAAAGCAGACACCTCAATAAAGGGACTTTCTGATTGCTTGAAGGTTATTGGCTCAAGAGACGTCCTGTTAAAATGGGAATAGAGGTTCTACAGTTCTCTGCAGCTTCTCACTTTTTCCAGCTTTCCATCAGCTCTATCCAGCTCCTCTAGACGCAATCAGTCCAACAATGCTTCCACGACTTGTCTTTCACACATGCTTTTAATTCAGAGAGGACCATAATATTCAGGTGCTCTGTAAATTCAATGCAAAAATCATGCAAAATTAAAAACTAGACATTTCCAGTGCAACCATTTATTTGTAGATACTAAAATAGTTCTATTTTATCTTCATAAAGCCAGTAGTAGCTACTTTCAGGTACTTTTAGTGTCATACATAGTGACTACTCATCTTTTCATGGTAACTTCCAAATGCTTAGACCTGGACTCTTTTTCTTTGACATAAAAAGGGTTATAAGAAATATTGCAATAAGAAATCCTGTACCATCTCTTGAGGTCTCTATATTGCTTTATTTAACTAACTTTCAATGGAAGGACTTTTTGTTTGTGAAACTTTCTGGTCTTGAATTACCCCACAGTTCACAAACTAAGTTGCGAGATCAGCAAGAGAGATTTACTTTAATATATAATCTGAGTGAATGACCCTGAATTGGAGGCATTACTACTGGGATAATTCCTGTATACTGCTTCAGATCTTCAATCTGTCCACCCTTGGTTAAAAAAGAAAAAGAAAAAAGATCAGCTAAATAAAAAGAGACAGAAAACAGATTTTTATCCTTCCTAATTAGAAATGACAGGATGAGAGTGGACGGAAAGAGAGAGAGACGGTGATCAATTAATTGTGACAGGCTGGTATAAACCCTTGAGTGGGATTGGACCCTATATGTTTCATAATCAAGGCCGACCTGGCAGCCAGAACTCTATTTATGCTCAGTCAGAACATCATTCAGGATGTTCAGGAGCTGATGGACATGGTACTCCTTGAAGACCAGAGAGGGACGGAAACGGATGGACCTTTCGCCACAGGAACCCAAAAAAGCACCTGGTGAGATAAACAGAATTATTTATTTTGGAGAACATAGTATCCCATAAAGCCTCTACATCTTGTGCGAACAGGGTCTAAAAATTAACACTATTTGTTGCTACTATTAGTATTATTACTATACTACTAATATAATTATTGCAAATTGTATATTATATAATTACCTGACAATGACCTGAGCTTTGTCACTACCTATGTTTCCATTCAAAATTGCGAATTTAACTTTAGCGCAAAATCGTAAAAATAGCTTAAAACATTTGTGAATAAAGCAGCGTTTCCATCCCATGCGTTCAAGAGAAAGAAATCATCACTTCCAGGGAAATTGGCACTAAATATCTGTAATAAAAATGGAAGTTGCTGCAATTGGGGAAGGAACTGTGGCTTTTTCCCCTACATTGTAAATGAACTGCATCTCAGAGCACACAGATAAAGAATTTATGAATAAATTATAAAATAATCCATTTGTCATAAGAGCAAAAAACATACATTTTAAACCTTGTGTGTGATGGGTAAGGGGGCCATAGCTTACCTTTGTTCCTGGCCTTCATCATGATACTGTTGCGCGTGGCATCATCGCAGGCGTCTATGGCACAGAATGTACCCTGGCCACGGGCTCTACTCAGGATATGAGGGTACTGGGTCTACATGAGAAGAAGCAGCGAGACATTAAAACAAATACACAGCTCACGATCTGGACAGTATCATAAATCCACAGCTTCAAAACAAGTAGTCATTACACTGCTAAGATCGATTACAGGCTCAGGTTTTCTCTCCGGCAGCAGGAGTTATGAGGCCGGCCCTCAGATAAGCAATGAACGTCATGATAGAACCATTAACGGTTTTAAAGCCTTTCGTGATGAGCTGTGGCGTCTGTGAGGAATCAGTCATGTAAGGATATAAATGAAGATGACTGTACCTGCAGTGCGTAAAGGCCCTGCAAAAGAGCCTTCCCTGAGCGCGTCACCTCTTCCAGAAGGTTCTCTCTTCTGATCACATTAAGCACCTCTGATAAGAACAGATTCTTTGAGGGGTCTCCCATCCAGGTGTTGAAGATCCTGTAGGGCTGAAGTGCATACAGTCATGTCAGTTTAAATGGTTCTTACACTCAAATCTTCTTTAAGACTTCATGCAACCAAAAATGTATTTTGAGGGCATTCATAGGCAAATATACTCTCAAAAGTTTTTTTTCTCCAGGCAAAAGAACAAAAAAGGCTATTTGAAATTTTAATAGAAGGGATGAACCCTTAAGTATCTCCCGCCTCAAATTCAGGTTTTAATGTGTCAACACAAGAGATAAATTGTGTCAAGCAATTTAGTCATTTTGTAGTAATACATTTATTAATAAACGTAAGACATAATTTTCACCATTTAAATTGCACTGTTATAATTATTATAGTGACAACAAATAATATTATTCTAAATGATTAATACTCGGTCACTTAAATTTTTTCGGGACAATTTGTATTTGCACTGTTTGTACTATGCACATTGTTTCTGTTTGTACTGGTTTTGCCCTAAATGTCTCTTTTGATCCACTGCTCAATGTCTAAAGTTTTTATGTAAAGTATTTATGAAAAGTATATGTTTCTATAGGTTACATAGTTATATATTTATATAGGTTATATGTAGATTTATTGAAGTTTTTTTGTGGCTTAGAATGTAGATAAAACTGCACCATTGGAGGTGACTACAGAAAGAAACAGTAGAGGGCATGATTGCTCAGTTCCATACAGCTATGACTCTCATCCAATGATCATTTAGACAAACAAAGACTGTGAAACTGACAGAACAATCATCTGATACTAAAACACATTATAATTCCAATCATAAACAATGACTTGTAAACAAAAACGATAAAGCAGCCAACTGGGAACAATTACTAAGAATGGGATTGACGATTTCGTATGAGGGGACATTTGGGGAAATGTTGACAGCCCTTACTTTGTCTGCTTGCAGTTCATCCCTGTGGTAGTATCCTCCTGTCAGCATCTTCTTGCTGAAGGAAACAACATCAGCAGGATCGTCCAGACCCCAGTGCTCATGGGCCCAGAACTTGCCTGTTGCTCCTCCACCTGTCTGCACCTCATCCACGTGGAAAGCACAGCCATGCTGAAATATCCAGACACAGATAAACATCTGTTAGCTCACTCTCTGTCAAAACCCATCTTGTCAGCCTGCATAAAACTGCATACAACACCCGCTGGACACAGCCGCTGCGCTTTGCTACGCTTCATTTGAAGAGAACACTTCCCGAGTTTTTCAGGGAGAGCGTGGACTTCATCACAATTACTTAAAGGGCACCTTTTCTCTGCATAAAGCAGCCTTATTAAAAAAAATACCTTTTGTGTTCTGCCTTATCTCGTTCATAAGGACTCAATTTAGAGCAGATAAAAAGAACTTCGTGCGGTCGTGAGTGCCTTTTTTATTAGTGTTCAAAGAGTCTCATTTTAGCTATTTATAGCTGGAGTGCCTATCTGAAACGACTTCAAAGCACAGATCCAGTAAAAAAGGATGACTATGGAGGAAAGGTAAGCATTTTAGAACTGTTGGCTTGGAAAAAACATTTCACCTTGCGTGCAATATTTCGCAATTTGATGAAGAAGTCAGGTGAGGCGTGGTTGTCCCCTCCCTCAGCCTGGATGGGCTCGATAACAATGCCAGCAACTGGTTTGCCCTTCTGCCTCCACTTCACGATGAGATCCTCAACCTGACACACAGAAAAGTTTAAAACTTATTTCAATGCTTTACTTACCTTTATCTTACTTGCATGTTAAGAACAAGATAACACTTTGCAGTCTGTGCATTGTAAGATAATGATTACTGTCTGTTTTTAGTAAACTGTGCTGCACTCCAAAATTGTATGCAAGATATTCCTACTGGTCAGATAGTTGACAAATTAGGTATTTCTGTAATATTTTGGTATATAAGAGATCTATGTACTATTAAAACTTCCTGCAAGTTTCATAGCTGAAGACGTCCTCCCCATTATAAACGAAGCATTTGTTTAATCAAGCTCTAAATACAGCTCGTTCTGGATCCATGGTAAGAAGTGACGTCACGTCAAACAGAAACACCCCAAAACAGACTGTTTGAATCAGAGGTGAGAAACAGGGTGGGAAAATGTCATAAATCACTACATTTTAAAAGTTTTTTTGTACAAAAAACTATAGTAATACTATAATTGCACCTAAGGGAACATAATAAAACAAAACAAAAAACCATGTCATGACCCCTTTAACTAAAAAAAATCAACATTTTGATTTTTTTTGACTCGTCCCTTGTTTTCAAGGTAATGGTGAGGCACTAACAATAGAAGTAAATGGGGCCCATTCTTGAAGGATTTAAAAGCAGAAATGTGAAGCTTTTAATTTTATAAAATCACTTACATTACTTAAAGAGACAATGTGTAGTTTAAGTATTTTATTATCTAAAATCAATATTTTTATTCATAAATATGTCCTCAACGGTTTACAAATACCTCTGCCAATAATCTGACTTATCCTCGTAAACGGAGAATTTATTATCTTTATATACATGGGACGGGGAGGTCCACGGAGGCTTCCATATCGTTCCGCCATCTTGAAAAACTATAAAAGCAGAGAGGGTCAAAAAGTACTAGATCAACGCGTTTCCACAACGCGTTTTCGTTCAGAGCCAGCGTCACGTGACTGAAAGCAGCTGAACCGGACAAGAAGATTCGAGAGACGCTTGTCACTGCCCCGGCAAGTTTAAAAGGCTGCACTGCACGGTTATTTATAATGGAGGTTACTTATGTGGAGCCACAGGACCGGAGATTGCAAAAAACAAGGTTTAATGTCGGGATAGCTTTTTCTAGGTGGAAAGAGTTGATGCAGGAGAAAGCTTTCAAAATAGACGCTGAACCTGCTTTCTTCTCAACAGGCAATTCAATGTTACGGTCTAAATTACAAGCTTTTTTTCATTGCTTGGTCGCTTCTCTGCCTTTGGAAACTTTCAATTCTATCAAACATCCGTGTTCGTTGTGTCAAGTTGCAGCTTGTTTGAAATAACAAACCTGTTCACGCGAAGGAAAACTCAATGAAGTGCTATTAGAAGACATCCTGTCATAGCTTTTTGGTAAATAACGGCTACCGTAGAAGCAACACGCATTTGAAAAAGCGAGATGCTGTAGAGCAGGGGTTCCCAACCTTTTTTGTGCCAGGGACCAGCAAATTCATAAAAAAAATTCCAGGGACCAGTTGTCAATTTTAATGCCTCAATTTTAAGATGTATCGTTTGGATTCGGAACATATCACTGTGTAAAACAGTAACAGCCTATAATTTCTTTACATATAATGAACTAGGTGGCAACAAAGGCTACTTATATGAATATACCAATCTTTTTAAACTTTCAGACCGGTTCACAAAATGTTTCCCTTTTCTCCCATACAATTAGGTCTACTTCAAAAGCAACTCACACAGCACTCACTCATAGCAGGTGGCAGAAATGGCAAATTGTATTTTACATTGAATTTTACATTGAATTTACTTCTATTGGCATGTACCAAGTTTTCACATACAAGGAATTTGCTTTGGTGTTTTGGTGCAAAATAGGGATGTTAACGTTTAATCGACGATAAGCAGGTTCATGCGCGTGCGTGCTGCTCAACCGCGAAACATGTAAAGAGAGCGCGCCGGTTCATTACACTATCATGACTATAAGTTTGCGTGTGCATTCGCAGCCTTTTGTTTTGTGCAAATGTAAGTTGTAATATTGTGTTTATTTTGTGTAGGCCTATCTATATCTGATTTATCTCACGACATATAGGATGCATTTGGTTAAAAATTAATGTAGTAAAGTGTATGGTGATACTCTTCAGCTTCAGCGCTCGCAGCTCAAACGACACTGCACGACTAATAATGACTGTTGGTAGCCTACTGTCATATTATATAACATTATAAAGAGAACAATGTTTTTATTTGGGTTTAGTTGCTGTGTCGCGTTGCTCCAGGAAGAGCGCGTCCACAACATGAGTCATTCTGAATGGCACGTAGTTCAAATTCACTTGTGCATTCTCGTAATTTTGTGCAGTTATAATTTGTAATGTTATGTTTATTTTGTATATATCTGATTAATATCATATAGGATACGTTTCTTTGAGTTGAATAAAGTGCTAGCAAAGTGCTCCAGTTTACCGGTAGCCTATCTTTTTTTTGCAGTCCATTCAGATACGACGCGTTGCTAAGCAATCGGAATGAACGCGCTCAAAGAAACACATTTTTATCTATTTACTGTTTATGTTTTGGATTAAATAACATAACATGACATGTCATAGCACTTAAAAAAAAATATATATTATTAAAAAAAAAAAAAAAAAAAAGTATTCAGGGAATATTTCAAGGCCCGGTACTAACGGGTCCACGGACCGGCACCGGTCCGGGGACCGGGGGTTGGGGATCACTGCTGTAGAGCACTATTTGTTTGAATGCAAAATACAATTTCACCACTAGATGGGAGAAATTCCTACACATTGTACCTTAAAAAAAAAGTGTCATCACATTTACCATTGCTGTGAAATGTTAGTGTGTGAAATCCAATAATTTCAATTGCAATCCATTTAATCAGGAATTTCTAGTAAAGGCAAACCATTTCACCTCGCAGATTTCGCATCGGGTTTAAGTTTTTCACTGTATTGACAAACAGCAACTTGGTTGAAAGCGACTTCTGTGTGAGTGGTGCATTGTGCATTACAACACTATTGGCAGTGGACAATGCAGCTTTCTGTTGGTCAACAAGGCGATTTTGCGTGAAAAACTGCTTTGGATATCTGCTTTGGAGAAATGATTTGCCTTGTGCAAAATTCCCAATCGCGTATATATTCCTATTGAAATTTACTTGAAAATCACCCATGAAATTTTGCTGAACAACCAAAACATAAAGTTGTTACAATACTCATTTATACAGTCGTTTTAAGGCTTTAGGGTTTGCAGTGATCTGTTTTCATGCTGACAAACCTGTAAAATGGGATATAACTTTACACAACATTAAAATCATGTTAACGTTGTTGTTTATGTCTTGTGGTGATACTATTGAAATAGCGAGTATTTTAAAATGTATGGATTTGCCTCAATCACTTCTATTGTAAGTACCTCTTTTTTTGAAGAAAAGGTGGGAAACCCACAAATGCTGTTGATTGAGCTTAAATTTAAAATTGTACTGAACCCAAAATATTCTTTTAATTAGTGTGGAATTTATTTTCTATGAACACATGAAGGAGAGCTCTCGGACCTCCTCCAGGCAGCGGGCCTCTTCCTGGGCGTTCTCCCGTGCAAACTCCTCCAAAGGGTACTGGAGCTTAGGGAAGGGTGCAATAGGCCAGTCAAAGGCAGGTATATCCAACTTGTGAATGGCTTTGGAATGTGTTGTGGCCAGGCAACCTGTAATTCAACACCACACACATTAGGGGATGGATGTCCCAGTTAAAACAAAACAGCCAGGAGTCTTTGTTGGTCAAATGAAGTCATATGATACAAATAGTACAAAACGTACCCAGAGTTCTCCCATGGAAAGCTCCCATAAAAGACAAGATGCTCAAATCTGGGCATCCAGGACTCTGAGAGAGAGGAAACAGAATAGTGTGTGTAAAAAGAACATTAAGATTTCAGGAGCCACAGTCATATGCATAATGTGTCTTTCACAGTGTCTATTCTCTAACCTGGTTGATCATGCAAGAGCCGATTTCCTCCGCTGATGGGGTGGTGTCTCCTCTCTCCTTATTCTAGAAACCATTTAAAAAAGTATCAGATATCAGATGATTTAAGAGCTGTTCATGTGTAGAATAGGGCTGCCCACATATGTACGTAGGTACATACATGCATAAATGATGCATACATGAATATATACAAATCGCACATCGAAAGATCCTACTGACCATGGTCTTTGTCAATCTGCTAAATACTGCTAAAATTACCTATCACAACAAAATTAACAATTCTTCTGACTCTCGCATGCTTTTCAAAACCTTCTCCTCCTCCTTCATCAACCCTAACAGCGGATGATTTTGCCACATTCTTCATAAATAAAACAACCACCATCAGCGGCCAATTTACCAATCCACAAACTGACACAAACATTTTACCAGCTAACACACACATTCTACCCTTCTTCTCTCTGCTTTCAGAGGCAGAAGTCTCTAAATTCCTCCTTTCCAATCGCCCTATCACCTGTCAGCTTGATCCTATTCCCACTCATCTACTTCAAGCCATTTATTCCACAGTTGTACCCACATTCACGCACATCAAAAACACCTCTCTTCACACTGGTACCTTTCCCACAGCTTTTAAGCAGGTTCGGGTAACCCCACTGCTAAAGAAACCCACTCTAAATCCAGCACATCTGGAAAATTACAGACCGGTATCTCGCATCTCGGGGACCACACTCCAATGGTTCAAGTCTTAACTCTCAGGTAGGCCCTTTAGGGTGTCGTGGAGGGGTGTGGAGTCTAAGACTCAACATCTAGCTACTGGGATGGCTTAGTGCTTGGACCACTTATCTTCTCCATCTACATGACATCACTAGGATCTGTGACTCAGAAACATGGCTTTTCCTATCACTGCTAAGCTGATGACACACAACTCTACCTGTCATTCGAGCCTGACGATCCGACTGTAGCTGCTCGCATCTCAGCCTGCCTGACAGACATTTCTGGCTGGATGAAGGACCACCACCTTCAACTAAACCTTGCGAAGACAGAGCTACTTGTGGTCTCAGCCAACCCAATACTTCATCACAACTTCACCATTCAGCTAAGTTCGTCATCCATAACTCCATCAAGGTCAGCCAGGAACCTTGGAGATGTGATTGATGATCAATTGAACTTCACAGACCACATTGCTAGAACTGCCCGGTCCTGCATATTTGCCTTGTACAACATTAGGAGGATCAGGCGCTTCCTATCAGAGCATGTTACACAACTACTTGTCCAAGCACTTGTTCTATCCAGACTGGACTATTGTAATGCTCTCCTGGCTGGTCTTCCAGCTTGCACTATCAAACCTCTGCAACTGATCCAAAATTCTGCAGCTAGAGTGGTCTTTAACGAGCCTCACAATATTGCACTGGTTGCCAGTTGCCACTCGCATTAAATTCAAGTAACTGACGTTTGCTTACAGAACAACCACTGTCTCTGCTCCCTTTTACCTAAACTCATTACTTCACACTTGTGTGGCATCCAGAAACTTGCGCTCTGCAAGCGAATGTCGTCTTGTGGTATCTCAAAGAGGCATAAAATCTCTTTCTCTGACCTTTACCATGACTGTTCCCTGCTGGTGGAATGATCTGCCTAACTCAACCAGAGCGGCTGAGTCCGCAGCCACTTTCAAGAAACGGCTGAAGAGGCATCTTTATCGGCAGCACTTGATCCAGTAATACTAACACTTTCTCTTCTATGCTATTTTTTATAATAAAAAAATTAGATGTACTGCGTTAGATTAAACTGAGAGGGGTCATAGCACTTGCATATTGTTGTTCTACTGTTAGTTTAACTGCTTCTATTGTTCTCATTTGTAAGTCGCTTTGGATAAAAGCATCTACAAATGAATAAATATAAATGTAAATATAAATTTTTAAGAGCCCAGTTAATATTGAATTTACATAACAGTCAGGAATATGTGTTTTTTTGTGTAATTATTTTCTTATGATTACCTCACCTGTATCATTTGACAGCCTTAATATAAAGTAATATGAATTAAATCAGTATCTCTGACAGAATTAAGCTTTCAAGCTTCTGTTATACTTTTGCAAGCAATAATACTAAAAATCATAATACTTATTATTATTAAAAAAAAACTGCTATTGTACTGCTATTAAATGTGTTTGTGGATTGTTCTGCTGACGAAACCATGCAAAAATATGTTTCTGAGAAATTCCAGTAGACCAAATAATCCAGACAATATGATCCGTTTAAAATTATAAGTGATCTAGGAGCTTTATACAGCATATCCCATTGAAAACACAGTAAGTCTATCCCTCACAGCCTCACTTTCATACCTGTCATGGCGCTGGTCTGAATAAGGTCTATTATTATTGCAAAAATACAACCAATATCACACATATATAAAGTGGAGCAGGAGCAAACTGAGGAAAGTCCACTCACTCTGTACCAGATAAACATGCTCTTGAAAGCATTCTCATTGGAGCAGGAACCACAGGCCATGGTTTGTACTCGCGTCATTCCGCTGGGGGCAATCTGATGTTGAAGAAAGAGTCATTCACAGCACTCCGCACTGGCACCTCTACAATAAACAGCAAGCCACTTCCGGCCAATGTGAAAAAGAGCGCAATCATTTATTAGGTTTATAGTGATATCTGTAAAGGACGTTATCAAAATTAAGAAAATACCAAAGGGCTTTTTTACAACTGCCAGAAAACAGTATGTTCTTCAAGTGAAAGGTCTAAACCTTGCGCAAAACACAGTCCTTACTCTCTACTTGTGAGCATTGTCAGCAATAATTTGAGACATATGCTATTATTCGCTTCTTTAAATCCAAAAACTCTCACCGTCAGCAGGCTCTCGACCAGTTTGTCTGGAAAGTTCTCAGGTGGCAGAATACCAAGTGCCGGCCGGTTGACAAATGCACTCTGAAAACAAAGATTCACACAAAATTTGAAAAAGTAAATATTACATGTGTATACACTACAATTCATAAGTGTATACAATTTGAGGACACTAAGAGAATTGTAGCAAATTCGACAAGGAAAATTCAGTTACACCATTACAGGAATTTTCATTACAATTTCAGTTACTCTAAATTGTAAATATGTTTCACGATATTACTGTTTACTGTACTTAAATTAACTGTATTTTTTATCAAAAAATGCAGCCTTGGTGAACCATGAGACTTCTTTCAAAATATTACACAAATCTTACAGACCCCAAACCTAATAACAGTAGTGTATCTGCTAAAAGTGAAATTAATTTTTATTTTTAATGGGAAAACTTAAGTGAAGCAGTGCTACTGAAAAGCAGCTCTGTGCATCACACCTTTAAAACTCTCATCTCGTTCCACTCATGCTGCACTGTTTGACTGTACAATGGAAATTAGATTTGCAGTGATCTATCTATAAAGACACACACGCGCACACATACAGTACGTGCACCCCCACGCACGAACGCACACACACACACAATTCATAGGCTGAAAATGACTCACCACATTATTTGGATTGGTAATCACTTTCATTAAGGCTGGATGATTGTAACCTAGAAAAGAAGATCAAAAACACTGTCAATCTATTCATTATACATGCAGTGAGATATCTGAAGATTTGAGACAATGAAAACACATAAAAACAAACACACTAAAAACAATTTTTGACAATTGAATGGTCACATTTTGTCACAATTGGAGCTGAAGGCAACAACATGTATTTTCACGCTAGTGAGTTGAGGTGGATAATTGATATACTGTAGTCGCTCTCTGATACTACTACTCTTACACAAAGCACCCAAAAATATTAGGACACTTAAGCCACAATTAAATATGTATGAATGTCATTGCAATACACAAAAATATCAAACCAAGTGGAAAATCATGCTAGAGCTTTTCTTGGTCCCAAAGTTATTTGTAGTGTAGATGCATGAAGTCGATTCCCCTCAAGAAAATGTTCAAATGTCTTTACTTTGAACAGCACATCTACTGTCTATGATTTGCAAGCTAACAAACTTAATTTAGTGAAATGTTTGAGAAGTAACTTAAATAATGGTTTCATATTTTTGCATGATGATTTTTGCAGGTCTCTGACTCTGTGCACCTTGATGAGACAAACTGTATGCAGAGGTAGAGACAATTCATTGAGATTAATCAATCTTAATTAACAGATTAATAATAATAAAGTAGCAGAATTTACTGTAATTTCGTTTGTTTCTTTAATAAAAAATCAGTTATGGTAGAGTGAGCCTGTAAAATCACTGTAATGTTTTTTTCTTACAACTTCAAATTTAGCCGTTAGGGCTGATCCCCCAAAAAAGAGAAGAACTGATCTGTTATGTCTGCAGAACAAGACATGCCCAGAACAAACTGAACAAACGTCAAGTTTCACATGAACATGTGCCCTGCCCTAAATGTAAGCACAAACAATTTTCAGTGTTTTCCTTTGTTTTTTCAAAGCTGACATTACATAAAATTGTGCATAGCAATTCCAGCTACCACCAGCAGAGAGTTCTTGCACATAGTGAAGCTACTATTGACAAATCATTATCGTGATATTCAGCATGTCTGCATATACTGTAAAAAGAAATTTTTATTTTATATCAACATATCTCTTAAAATGAAAGCATCTTTAAAGGCGTTGTTAATGACATTTTTAAATTAATCAACTAACATTTATTTTTCTTGCAGGATTAACATTTAGATGTGTTTGAACACTAAATGTCTCTCTCTGCACATTTTAGAGTGGCCTTCTATTGTGGCAGCCTAAGGCACACCTGTGCAATAATCATGCTGTCTAATCAGCATCTTGATGCCACATCTGTGAGTTGGATGGATTATCTCGGCAAAGGAGAAGTGCTCACTAACACAGATTTAGACAGATTTGTGAACAAGATTTGAGAGAAATAGGCCTTTTGTGTACATAGAAAAAGTCTTAGATCTTTGAGTTCAGCTCATGAAAAATGGGGGCAAAAACAAAAGTGTTGAGTTTTATAATTTTGTTTAGTGTATATAACTTCATAATCCTAGCAACAATCTGAAGTATGTAGGAATCCAAATTTGCTTTAACTAGTTACAGAGAATTATACAAGAACCAATCATATTGGAGAATGAAACATGTCACCTTTGCCACGCTCCTATTTGTTGCTGTATTCTCCTATTCTCTAAGAAATGTGGTACTCTTTTTGTCGAGGGGATTCTCAGTGATTGATACAAGGTCCTCCCGGCCGTGATTAAAGCAGATTCGAAGGCATTGTCTGGAGTCCGTCTGATTAATGCTGCGTGACAGGCTAGACACTAGAGATCTTCCATTCTCGAGTGATTGTGTTTGGTGGAACACAATAGCTTATTCCCAAGTGATAGTTTTCAAAAGGGGCGTGACATTGTCCGACTAGAAGCAGGTGTCGAAGAGGTGATGCCTAGTAGAGTATAAATTTGTAGGTGTCGAAGTGGAGACGCCCGTTTAACTTAAGTCAGATGCACAAAGGAAAATCTACCACAGCAGCTTAATCAAGATGACTAGTACAATATATTCCTTAAATTACACGACAAGAACATACTTCTAAAACCTATACAGAGTATAGAATGTACTGCAAAACAAGAATGACCCTCATATGAACTCTAGACAAGCCAGTACAGACTACTAAACAACACTCCACCCACGGTTTCTGTTATTTACAGCAACAAATGTTTTGCTATCTTGATCAAATGAATTATGAAAACCTAAAAAAAAGGGATGCTCAAGCATCAAAGAGGTAGAGTTATCTATTTTGCAGACTGATGGTTGATCAGTCCAGCGGCTGATCCAGGATCACAGAAAGCTTTAGATGAAGTCATGTGCTTTACTGACTGACACATGTAAAGAACAGGCTCTTCCTTAAACACACAGGACACGGGTGTGCAACACATTAAGTAAAAGCACTAGTGGATCGTGGTGTGTGTTGCCCTTGTGTATGCATGTGTCTGTCATTGTGAATGTTTTGGGTGAGTGGGGGTTGTACTGTACACTGACGTAACAACAATATCCCATAATGCACTTCTGTTCAAATGAAACCGGAGAAGCAAGTGCAAGGGAAATCAAAGCTCATTAAATCGGAGTCACCACCTGAAGGCACATCTGAGAGCGAGAGACAGTAGCTTCACTCAATTTGTTGAGGCTGATTAAATGCAAGTAAGCTAACGGACCAAACGAATGAGATGCAGACAGAGGAAAGGTGCTCTTTCTGCCTCTCAGGTCTGTCTGTCGTATCTGTACAGGCAAACCTCAAAGGAAGTCCTGATTTCATGTCGCCCACATTTAATCATCCGCATCAAGAGTCGCCTCACGCAAAGCCACAGGATGCCTCTCACATTTACTGAGCAAGAACAACACAGTGGACATAGTGACAACACTGTGTGTTGGATTGTAAGATCCTTTCCAACTCTAGTGCAGTGTTGTTATTGTTAACTAAAACTATTAATTGAAAGAAAATGAAAGAAAAAAAAATACAGTATATAAATATTAGATAAAAACATTGCTGCTAGTGTTTAATTACAATCAAAGAAAATATTTAAAACTAATATGATAAATCATAAAATGTATGAGATTTATTTTAATTTAATTTAAATAGCTGACTAATTAAAAATCTGTCTTTTACTAACCCTAATTTCATTACATATATTTACATATATACCTTATATTCTTCCATAATAAACAACATGTAGAATACAACATACACGCCAGGTTTAACATCAAAACACCACACGCTATTGATTCTTGTCAAAACACTTCTGACACTAAATCAAAGCAAGTGTAGTACCTCCAGAGAACAACATTAAACTCATCATGAAATTTATTATAATATAAGTGATTTATCTGTGCACTGCACATCATTCTTTTTTCCTGTCCAGTCCTACATTTCTTCCTGTTCGAGAAGCTGTTTCACTTGGATATACATCACGCAACTTCCGTTTCATGCCGACTTTTGTCTTACAGTAGATGTGTCAGTGGTCTACAGTGGTGGACGAAGTACTCATACCATGTACTTGAGTAAAAGTAGAGATACTCAGGGTAAAATAATACTCAAGTAAAAGTAGAAGTGCTGCCTTTAAACATTCACTTGAGTAAAAGTATAAAAGTATTTGCCTTCAAATGTACTTGAGTATCCAAGTACTTTGATTTTTTTATGGCTATAATGTCCTATTATAATTTGTCACAAGATTCTTGCTTAACTCAGTCTACATGAAGACTAATGTCACTCTTGGCACACCAATCTATTAATAAAATATATATATAAATTTTTTTTGTGTTTAATTTAGGAGGGAAGGGGACTGTTCCCATAAGGTATATTTTCTGTATATATTTTTCTCAAGCGTCTATGGTCATAATTATTAACATCCTAATGTTATGATACATTCACATAAACCTGCACAACGCCATTTAATATATATATATATATATATATATACACACATATATATACACACATATATATACACACATATATATACACACACACACTATTATGCTGTTATGGGAGCAGCCAATTTCCCTCCAGAATTAAACACACGTATTAATGCAGTGTTTCTGATACTCCACGGAAAAAAATATATATACAATAATAACTGCTGCTCTCTGCTCCGCTTAAAATCATTGGCAACGCGATTTGTTTGGAACTATTGAGAGCTACACGAATAACGTCAGTCGTACGGCGGCGGATACCGCATCAGTGCGGACTCGGCAAAGGTGCGCATCGAGGGCGCAAATCGACAAATGGCAATGGCAAAAATGGCTAAAATGACAAATGGGACACGCTACTCACACGGACTTAACGGACACGCGCACGTAGCAGTCCACTAGACCGAAGGTGCACATGAAGTGTGCCGTTTGGGACGGGGCCATTCGAAACTCTCATATTTAACGGCTCTGGTTCGCGCAGGCAATTCAAAACAAAGCGCGCGCGCTGTACTGTGATTGATTGATTGGTGGCTCGTTTGACCAGTTACGTTTTTATCCACTCATAAATAAAAAGGAACGACTGATTTTGAAAATGTAGTAGAGTAAAAAGTAAGATATTTGACTTTGAAATGTAGTGGAGTTAAAGTAAAAGTCTCCACAAATTGAAATACTTGAGTAAAGTACAGATACGCAAAAAAGCTACTTAAGTACAGTAACGAATTACATTTACTTCGTTACTGTCCACCACTGGTGGTCTACAGAGCAATGAATGTATTGTAACAGAGACCAGCTTACTGGCGGAGCTCACCAATGGGGATGGAGGAGATTTGTGTGTACACGTCTAGCATTCGGTTACCGTCCACGTCCACCAGGTAGTTCCCCCTGCTCTCCTCATAGTTGCAAAAGAAATGAATCGCTCCAACATTCTGCAAACCAAGAGAGAAGTAGAGTTGAATGTTGCTATTAAAGTGATTTGTGATTCGTCTGTACACCTGATTTTTCTTGGCAGAGCTTCAACTTCATGTCAGTGAATAGCTAAAAAGGAATCCGCAAGCTCTCACACCAGCTATTTGCACTGTATGTATGCACTGATGATTGTAAATCAATGATTGTAAATCTAAGTGGTGATTGTACAACTAAATGGTTATTGGCACAAGAATTTATAAAACAGAAATATAAAAAGTGAACATCAGGAAAAAATAAATGTTATAGAAGTCTAAAATATATTCCCTTTAATGAATTCACATGTACTGTACAACTGAAAAAGCAATGTCAAGATTCAGACCATGACTCATTACCACAACATTGTGAGCAACGGTGCTTTATCTAATGAAATTGGCTTTTCCGTCTCCGTGGCTTTGAACCTGATGCAGCATCTATTTTTAGCACGTCTGATGAATAGGTTATGACTCTCTTATGTCTGCGTATTGTGCAGGGGAGACAGACAGCGACCAACAGACACGCACAGGAGCTGCGGCGAAGCGAATCTGTGATATTAGCTTCATCAAAGCCTGTCAGCTCACATCTATCTGCTCATCCACAGCAAAGCGGTCAAAAGATGACTGACTGCTCTCAAGAAGCTGGACCAGACAGCATATAAATTACTGCCTGAAATACATTCATCACTCAATACGCTGAAGACGTCCAGACAGGCTGAAATATGGCTGGACGTCACATCAGAAGTGACATTGCTGATCTAGGGCAGTCATACTTTAGCTTTACTGCTGTTAATCATACCGGTTTGTTTTAAATGGCATGGTCTAAAAAAGTACAAACTAAGAGAACTGCACCTTATATGATTGACACTGGTTTTCAAAATTATTCATGTATAATTGTAACGAGTATGGAAGACTTCAATCTAATTGCATAACGCAAGTTTAAGGTACAATTGTGCGTGTATAAACTGAGCAAATGCCAAAGGTGGTCTCACCTGAATCTCTCCAAGTTGTCTCATCAGCTCCTGTTGAATGAGAGAAATTAATCTATCTATTAGTCATTCTGCTCTGCAGAGTTATCAATATATATTTCAGTCAGCTTTAATTACAGAAATATTGGACACACCTTATTTTTCTTATGATTTTAATACTTAATTTGTTATTGTTATTATATAACAAATAAAAGCATTTAAGCATTAAAATCATATATTTTAAGAATTGGGAAAAAAATTAATAACAAGGAACTGTGTCCAAATTTTTGACAGCATTGAAAGCTAAATTTAAAAAATCTGTTATTTCCTAGCAGAGACATATCACAAAACAATCTCATGGTAAAAGAGTAAAAATGCTGAGACTGAACCTGGGACTTTGGACCTGGCACAGCGGTCTTCATGGATGGGGTGTCATATTCAAACTCTGAAATAGTTTTTGTGGCAGTTTTGCTGACATATCTGGATCCTAATACAACAAAAACAGAGTAAAGATTTAAATAAGACCACATACTTTAATCATTTCAGTCACTCTTACTATACGGTACATATTTCTCATAGTTACGTAATGTTGGATGAGATATTAAACTCACAGTTTCTAGAAATGGAAATCAAATTACAAGAAGAAAATTAATATCACATTTAGCTGAACATGGGAATTAATTTTATGTAATTTTACTATTTTGATTTGAGCGGATGTTACTATTTATTACATATCCCCGAGTCCTGTGCACTAACTGTTTTAATTATTAATTCCTTGCTGTTGTGTAAATGATCAA
Organism: Semotilus atromaculatus; assembly: GCA_031834385.1. Taxonomy (NCBI): domain Eukaryota; kingdom Metazoa; phylum Chordata; class Actinopteri; order Cypriniformes; family Leuciscidae; genus Semotilus; species Semotilus atromaculatus. The sequence goes on along the minus strand of JAULUF010000005.1, from coordinate 25,465,909 downwards.
ATCTGGTCCCCTTTTATAGAAATGTTTCACTTTCATAAAAAAGTTACAGAGTTCAAAAAGTGCTGCATAACAGGAAAGAGTCATTCAATCATCCTTTAATTTCCTCTTGAATTATGAAAAGTTGCCTCAGTTTCAGTGAAGATAACTTCCTAAAAATGCCTTGCATTGCAATTTAGATGTTTATCTGACATCTCAAAGTAATTAACCAACTGAACACTGTAAGACCTTTTGTAGTATATCTGAACAGTGGCCAAGAAATACATATAAACAGCCACAAAATGCCTTTTAGCCATATTTGAGCAGTAGTACCCATGTGCACTTGAGGGGCTACATAAGTTTACAGAAGTGAACTCATAACTGAGCTACTGATTAATGAAGGACGCTGACAGGATTGGGACAATGTGACTGACCAGACACTGAAGGACAAGACACAAACAACTTCTCTACACATGCAGAATTCACCAGTCAAAGCTGGACAGAACCAGATCCCAGTAACTCATTTACATGATTAAGTAACTTTGAACTGTGTCCCTCTCGACATTCAGCACTCTATCTATCCACACATCATTACCATTTTAAAGGAAGCCTCTCACTTACTAAGCCGAGCATGGAGTTTAATCACTCTGATAAAGTCTCTGTGACAGCTACATCTCTTTTTGATGGTCACTAGTAGGTTGAGAACATTATAGTTAAACAAGCTTTTAAGACTGGAGGGTATCATAGTCTTCCATCGCGGCATGTTTTTTTAGTGTTTTTTTTTTACCTGGAGCGGCGAGACGCAAGTTTTGCTGAAGGGAGACGGCCAGCTGGCGGGTCAGGAGTGAGGAAGCCATGTGTAGTACTCACTAAGGTAGAGATGAAGAGCGAGAGAGAGACAGCAAACTGCCTGCCTTTCACCTTCCTTTTACTTCACCTGGGGAAAACCAATGAAAGAGATAGGTTACAGGGAGTGGGAGGCCAATATAGGTTATTGAAATGTCACAATCAAAGACATTCTGTAGGATAATATGAACTGCAGGTCTGAGGAGAAATAATATCCACAATTTTATGTTATCAAGGAATTTCCTTGATCTTAAATATATAAATGTATACATTTAGGTTTCATGTTCATTTATTTTTTATTAATTTCATTATGTGTTTTTGTCATTTTATTATATTTTTGTTTTTTATTTGTCTTTTTTTTCAGGTTTAGGGTACGTTTACACAACAACTATGTACTAAAAATGGAAACGTCTTTCCTTTGCGGTTTGTTTTTTTACATACAGATAACAACGGTGTCCGAACACCTTCCATTCACACGGATCCACGAAAATGCTAAAACGCTGTATTATGCTGCCAGGCCAGTAGTTGGCGATGTCACTTTGTAAAGATACACTACGCTCTTGTAGACTGAACACGCAATACGCATCTGCTTTCAAATGGTACTTGAAAGTGACTCCCACACCTTATTGGACTGTTCTTTGATACTTTTTTGAGCATTCTAGTTGGTTGCAATCATTTAAAGAAACATGCACTGAAAATGGGGGGCTTAAAGGACAAGTTCAGTATTTTACAATTAAAGCCCTGTTTTAAGATGATTTCTGATGAAATAGAACGGTTAAGATTGAAATGTGGACAGATGCTGCTGTCCCGAGAAATTTAGGTTTCTGTGGTGGCACCCCCCCACCTCCACAATGGTTTCATAGGTGCACTGAAAGAATCATTCATAAAACACATTAAACTTTAGTTTACAAAGACGTGAAACTCACCGAGTGGTCTGGGGTGTTCACTGAGAAGCTCACACAAAAATCGCTGCAAAGGATGCTTTCCAACAGGTGTTTTACCATTCGTTGTAAAACTGTAGACCTATTTTTCCAAACGCCTCACACCCGTAAATTCTTGCGTTGAGAGCTTGAATAATAGACACTCCAGCCCAGTTGGTGGCGATAATGTACCTTTGTCAATTGCAAAGAATACAAACAACCCCATTTCCGTTTACGGCGGCGGGGCGGAGTAATACCAAAGCCCGTCTACGGAAAGCCTGGCCACTCCCTATTAAGTCCTATTGTACCGAATTTTGGTTGTAGTTCCACCAGAGTTCCACTGGGGGCGATCGTCTGAGTGCAGAATGAAGGAATCATTAGGAATCTTATGTTTCCTCATTAGGAATCAGAGTGGAACTGCAACCAGTTCAGAACCCGGAAGTTTACTAATAGTGGCAGTTCTCGTTATATTAGACATTCTCTGGTAATACCGTACCTCGCAGAACATACAGCACAAGTCAATGGAGTTGGACAAAAACTACGATAAAACCTGTTGGAAAGCATCTTTGGCAGCGATTTTTGTGTGAGCTTATCAGTGAACACCCCAGACCACTCGGTGAGTTTCACGTCTTTGTAAACTAAAGTTTAATGCGTTTTATGAATGATTATTTCAGTGCACCTATGAAACCATTGTGGAGGTGGGGGGGGAGGGGTGCTACCACAAAATAGTAAATAGCTAAAGCATTGAAAATGTCAATGGTCACAAAGCCTAAAATTTTAAAAATAAATAAATCAAACAGCACCTACATCACCACATGCTGTTTGGAAGAGTAAAAAAAAAAACTCCTCGCTCAAAAAAAACTCCAGCATATTCAGTCATCAGACATGACTGGAACTTCAAAAGGACAGGTTTCTATGGTCAAATGAAACTAAAAAAATATATATTTGGCAGCAAACAGGGATAAAAAGTACCCCATGCCCACGGTTAATTATACCGCTGCATCATTAATGTTTTGTGGGCCTATTTGTTCCTTGAGGTCCTGGACATCTTGTTCAGATACATGGTATCATGAATTCTAGCAAATACCAACAGATAAAAAAATCTAAACCTGATGGCCATCTTCCATCAGGACAACGATCCAAAACAAACATCATAATCAACACAAAAATTGTCACTGGGCCCAAAATGAAGCTTCTGCCATGACCACCCCAGTCCCCTAAACTGAACCCTATAGAAAATGAGCACCAACATGGATCTGGGAATCTGAAGGATCTGGAGAGATTCTGTCTGGAGGAATGGTCTCTGATCTCCTGTCAGGTGTTCTCCAAACTCATCAGGCATTACAGGAGAAGACTCAGAGCTGTTATCTTGACAAAAGGGAGTTAGCAAAAATGATTTAATAAAAGGGTGCCAATAATTATCAATGTCAATGTCAATGTGTTTTGGAAAAAAATCATTAATTACATAATGTGATTTACCCCCCATATTCAATTATTTTACTTCAATGAAAGGTTAGATTTTTGAGAATGTTTTTTTTTTTTTTGAGAGAATGTTTAAATGAAAGATCAAAAGGATAAACTATGCAGATTTATGTTTACAGCCATTTTTGATCATATTTACCAGGAGTGCCAATAATACTGACCACAACTGTATATTTATATTTTATTATATTTCAGTTAACAGAAATGTTTTTAATAGTCCTTGTTTTAGTTCAGTTTAGTTTTAGTTCACGATGGCTTTAGTTTAACCCTGACTCAAACAAACTGAGGAATACTCAGAAAGCACCCCAGAGCCGAAATTTTCACAATTTTCAGAGAAATCAACCTACCTATTTTTATTTATCAGAAACTGATTAACAACCATATCGGTGCAAATCTTACAGTCTGCATGCAGTGACAGTCAGGTTCAGCCATGCCCATCAATCCTGTCCTACAACAGTGGTCCTGACAGTTGGCCCTCATGCCACTTAATTAAAGCATGGTTGATTGGTGTTAATTACAACAGGGCCTAGACACTCATCGACCCTCGGATGATCTTTTTGCACTGCAGAACCATCACAGCCATTTCTTGGGACGGAGACAAGTGACTAACGGCGTGCCTTTCGGGTACCGCTAAACCTTCCCAACAGGCACAGGGTTCAGGGAACTCGAGCACCACTCTGTCACACTTTGGTGTAAAGATTAACTGGGAAGAATAGTCCTGCCTAAGGAAAAAGCTGATGCCTGAGGGAATCCCGACACATCTTCAGCTATTATAATGAGTGAGCATATGCTTAGGGAAGGAACAGCACGGTGACGTAATGCAATTATTATGCACAAAATGTTCTTAACTGGAATAAACACCATGTTTCTGAAGCAATATTGTTCCTGCTAAGTTTAAATATCATAGGCATATGTTTCGGTCATGTTTCTAGTCTGAACATTGAAAACCTGTGAATCAGTCTTCCTGCTATTAAAAGGAAGCTAGTCTTATGTGTTCGCTTGTCCAAAGGAATCAATTCAGAGGGGAGACCCATAGCATCTTTATTCATGCACAGGAGAAGAGAAGCAGAAAGTGCATCTCTGTTGTGCTATAGGAATAGGACGCTTATGCAATTGAGGCGGCAGAAGCAAGAAAAATCCAGACGCTCCGTCTCTCAGAAGCACTCCAACCAGACGGCTCATCGACCGGATAGAACCGGTTCTGAAAATGTGTGTTACACAAGCCTGTTGTCATGCGCCTGTGAGGATGCAGCAAGCAAAATGGGTTAAACTAGTTTGATGGCTGGGGGGCAACAACTTGACTGATGGAGCTAATTTTCCTTTCTCGATTGAAAGAGACTTATTTTATTTCATTGACTGATAGAGAGTGGAGAGATGAGCGAATGCTGATGGGAAGAGGAGTGTGTGGAATGTGGATACATCTTTGAAATGATTTATTGTCAATGCATTAAGTGACAGCTTCATGCTCAAGTGTAAACAGTTCTCCTCTGGCCAACGAACAAACACAGTGTGATTATGATTCAGGCTGCATCACAAGTCAAAATTCATTGAATACTTTATATACATTATAGCTGCATTTCTAGTCAAGTTTAAAATGTGCACAAAAAAAATTTGCTAATTAAAAGCCAAATAAAATATTAAAAAGTTTAAGTGTTCAATTTAAGAAAAAAGAAAAATTACTGAAAATATTGGTAGGGGAATTATACATTTGAACAACTGGCTGATTTATCCCTAATAATAATAATAATAATAATAAGAGAAACTGTGCAGGCAATAAAAGACTGGAAATCCAACATTAGGTTTCTAAGTTCATTTATCTGCTCATTTTCAGCATCAAAATCAAACCAGCACTCTTTGCTCACACACATGACATCTGATTCTCTCTCCGCTAATCAATATTCATCAGGGGTCTCCGCATGGGCACTGTGCCGGGGGATCATTTCAAAGCGAACAATTGCCGCCTATGCTGGATTACACAACTCCAAGCCACCACCAATTCCTCTGCTCCTCATCCTCTCAGTTCAGAGTGGGAACTAAAGTCAGCGCTCCACGAGAACAATGAGCAACCGCACCAAACGCGGAGCCATTTCTAAAATGCTAATTATTCCTTATGTTACGTAACACCATTTTTGGGAGCAGCTTCCCTCGGAAAAGGAGCCAGATAGCATCAGTAGAAGTAAGCAACAAGACATGAAAGAGAATACATCCTCAATACAAATAAGTGAAGCTCATTTTTAAACTTCAGAGATGATAAATTGTGATGAACTGATTTTTAACTGATCATAGTGACCATAAAGATAGCAGAGAGATTATTTGGGTTTGCACTTTGGGAAATAATCATCATAATCCTGATCACCAGCAAATGAACTTTGATCGTTGGCTAGCGATAACATTGAGCTCACTAAAGATACTTAGCTGTCAGTAAAGAATATGAGCACGGTTCATTGCGCACAATAGCTATTCATCGCTAACCCTGTTAAAGCCTATTGGTAAACTTCATTACACCAATTCCCCTCTGCATGATTTAAACAGCAGTTAGGTCATGCACAAGTCATTCTTTGCTACACTTACTCATACGAATGTGGTGAAGAAATATTCACAGGATTTTCCTCTATTTCATTAAAAAGATAAGAAGACTCTAATACTGAATATGAAAGCTCATTGAAAAGATTACTAATAAAAAGATTCAGTCAAAATCTGAGAGGTTATGTAGTTGAAATAGACATTAATAGTCTTTAATCAGTCTCTGTAGCAATGTTGCATGAAAAAGGGGACATTCAGTGGGATTGAGGGGGCAAAACATCTGACAAATACTGCAAGACAGTTGCCAAGGGAACCAAGGAGGAAAACAATTGTACAACTGGCTGTCTTTCTTGTCTGGACGACAGATCAACCTCTGTAGGGAAAAACTTTGGTGCTATTAAGAGGAAAAATCTTGGTTTAAGAAGCAATAGGCAGATCTGTCCAATACCTTACATTTGGAAAAAATTAGATATTTGCTGAAGGATAATCTTTCAGGTTATAGACTTCTTACAATTAGTATCTGTATAAATACTTATTTCCTTTCATTTTACTTGTATAAATTATTATTGTACTTCCTGCTACAAAACTGTATTCTACTTCCGCTTTGTTTGTTTTTGTTTTTATTTTGGTTATATGTACAATAATACAAACATATTTGAGCCTCTCTTATATTGTTGATTGAAAACTGTATAAGATATGCTCAATAAAAACTTTAAAACATAAGAAGCAATAGGCCAGGTTTTCTGCATTAATACCTTGAGAAAAATAATTGCATGGCGTATTTGGTTCTCAACCTTTTTCTGGCCAGCACCCCCTATCCAATATTCAGGTCCCTGACCGCCCCACCCGGAACTAATGCCATGTTATGAGTGCGCAAGAATGAGTGAATTAACAGATGTAATAAGTACAAAATTGTAATTTATTAAAGGAGAACTCCGGTCAATTTTAACATTGAGCTAATTTTTTTGTACATTTGGAGTGCTGTCAGTACAGAGAACAACGACAAAAAATCGGCGTTGCCTACACCGTGTTATTTTCTTTTTAAAATTTGCAACCTGTTGACTTCAATGGGGCACGTTTTAAACCTGCTTTTAGCCTCTTAACATCCTTGATATATCATTACAAGTGCACAGCCATGTGAGTGGTGTTATTAAGAGTGAACACGGTCAATCTGACTGCAGTAGAAGTGAAAGATATTAATAAAAATTATGTTAATTCAGCCAGCTCACATACCTGTATTTTCTTCCTGTTTTCGGTCGAAGTCCAAAGCAGTCGATTATCGAGTTCGCGCGCGCGGCCAGGCTGTATGAGATCCCATTCTCCCAACTCGATAATTGACTACTTTGGACTTCGACCGAAAACAGGAAGAAAATACAGGTATGTGAGCTGGCTGAATTAACATCATTTTTATTAATATCTTTCACTTCTACTGCAGTCAGATTGACCGTGTTCACTCTTAATAACACCACTCACATGGCTGTGCACTTGTAATGACATATCAAGGATGTTAAGAGGCTAAAAGCAGGTTTAAAACTTGCCCCATTGAAGTCAACAGGCAGGGTGCACATTTTAAAAAGAAAATAACACGGTGTAGGCAACGCCGATTTTTGTCGTTGTTCTCTGTACTGACAGCACTCCAAATTTACCAAAAAATTAGCTCAATGTTAAAATTGACCGGAGTTCTCCTTTAATACAATTGAACTATACTCCACAGCAGGGGCGTAGCCAGTAATGGGCCAGGGCGGCACTGGCCCGCCCACATTACTCACTGGCCCGCCCAGGCAAGTTTGATAAAATATATATTTTTTATTATTAAAATGTATTCAAGAAAATATATTAATATAAACCTGATTTATTGGTGACTGGTGTGTGTTTAATTTGTTTTCCGAATAAAATGGAACTGTTGAGGCAAGTTGTAGAAAGCCTCCCTCCGGAACGTTATTGGTTGCTATGGTTGCCAGGGGTTCCGACAGGAAAACTCTCTGAGCGGCGCCGGCGGGCTCTTGCTAGCTAGATGCTTTTTTGCCAATTTATTAATATCATCATAATAATCATCTACAGAGTCCACCCATCCCAGTTCTTCAAACTCTTAACCTACAAGAAGGCTAGCCAGGTGCTGGTGACGGCCGCTTCTTGCTCCCTGGCGGCAGTGCCAGTGCTCTCTTCCGGTCAGCCTGACGCGGGTTTACCCGCCGATCTAACTGCGATTGACGAATGGGGATATTCAAATTAATTAACCAATCATTAATACCATTGATCAGCCATACCAAACGTGGATGTTTTTTTCCCACTAAGAAACGAACATTGTCATTGTTATGTTGATTGATAGCCTACTGTGAAGCTGCTTTGATAGGCTACAATCTATATTTTGAAAAGCGCTATATAAATATACTAGACTTGACGAACCACCTTCACAACCCAATTTGAAGGTATTTCCCTGCACTATCAAGAATGGAAAATCAAGGAGCTTCTCAGCAAAGTGGTATGGACAATTTTCTTGGTTGGATGGAGTAGCCTACATTGTAATTAAGGACGCGATTTTCTGTAAAATGTGCAGACATTTTCTGTAGGGGTCTGAATAAAATAGACAGGTTATTGTCTATAGGGAATGCGGAGCTGACGTCACGCCGTGTTGCATTATGGGTCCGCGGCCATATTTACAGGATCGCGCCCAATACCGCTGTATTTAAATGCATGTGTTGGAAGCTGTGTTTGGATTTTCTGTCGAGATTTTAATTAACGTCGATATGGTTGTTAAGTTCAACTGCCGTAGCAGGTCACACGATCGTTCAGGGAGGAAACTGAACAACGGAATACGTTTTTTCACCTTTCTTTCTGGGAAAAAACAACAAGGGAAGCAGGTCGAGGAGCTGACGAGAAGACGCCGGATCGCGTGGGGTGCCGCAATCATGAGGAAAAACTTGACTTACTGTCCTCCACTGCATACTACGTTTGTTAAAAATTGTACAAAGCAAGAGGTTGTGTATTGTATATTCCTCGATGACTAACAGTTAGGAGGATAGTTGATGAATGATGTTGAATTTGTGGTTCATGTTAGCAGATGATAAAGCCAGGACACATTGCATGAATCAAATTATATTTATTTTGTTTTCAATTAACAATTTGCTTTGATATTCTGTACATCTTTTTACAAAATGTTTGTGAATCATGTTTTTATATAACTGCTTAATAAATACATTAAGTGACTTCTCTGTTTCTGTACTGATTGCATCCACAAAGACCCTTTAAGTACACATAAATGGGCAAAGATGCATCAAACTATTTTAAAATAAACTACCAAATACCCTCATTTTTACACGTGGCAACATTGAATGATGACAATAAGGCACAGTTGTATTTAACAAGTTACCACATCTTGTGGCATTATAAAGTAATGTACAATTTTTTTTCTTGCACAACCTATGAAAACTTAACATATGCTGAAAATAGCAAGCTAACATTAACTATGAGAGCTGCTTTTCGGGTAAATAGCTTGAACTTTATGTACAATAGTCATCAACTTAGCATAGGCTTTGAACACCAAAACTAAATCAGATGTATCAACGTTGTTTATCGCGGATAGTTTGTCCAAATAACGTTTTTTTGGCAGTGGCATTTAGTTTATCCCGGTAGGGTCCCTTCTCTTTTTCTTTAAACATTTCCATTTCTTCCGTTCTTCTTCAATTTTACCTCGTTTTAGCCAAACACCCACTATTATACAAAAGGTAAACAGAGATCGTGCCTGTAAAGATGGCGCCCACGTCCCATAATGCAACACGGCGTGACGTACCTCCGCATTCCCTATACTGGTTTGTCCAGCCTTTATTGAGCTCTGTTGGTTAAACATGATGCTTTGCCGAATATTGCAAACTAAAGGTGTAACTGTTTTTGCAGTTTGACTATTAATTTGTCTACCCTCTAAGGTTTAGTTATTATTTAAGTAATTTTTTTTCTAGGAAAAACTATAGGCCCACTCACTTTATCACTGGCCCGCCCAAAATAAAATTTCTGCCTACGCCACTGCTCCACAGTGATAAAAATAAAATAAAAACTATACGTTGCATTGGCATAGCAATAGCAGTGTTTCTCACAGGTTTTTTGTTAAATCTGTGGTGGGTGGTCCTTTGTCGGGGGTTTGGGGGCATGCCCCCCTGTAAGAAAATGTTGTGCATTTTAATGTTAAATTCATCAATCCTGTGCACTTTGAGAGTTCAAAATGAATAGCCCCAACCCATATTCAGTGTGCATATTAAACAAAGAAAGATTCAAACCTCTTTTAGTTGTGTCTGTCTACATTATACTACTAATAATAGTTATAATATTAATCCCATGACAGTAGCCATGTAGGCCAATTGTTAACAAATGCACTGAAAAATAAAGGACGGTAATTAAAGCGGTAACGTTAGGCCTAATGGTTTCACGTAGGTTTTATTACGCATTTAGGAGAGTATTGCAAGAAGCTACTTCAACTTTTGAATAAGAAATAATATCAAGTCGTCAAAATACAACTCGTCAAAACTCCGCGAATCACAACAAGCGTATCGGTGAGAACACTCATTTAACAGCAAACACACACCCGAACTTGATTGCACATCATATTTTTGACATTATTGATACTGCTTTCAATCGTAAGGCAATAGAAAAAAAAACTGCCAAGTGCCTACCTACAACACTGACCGGTGGACTTGCGGTCAGGAGTAGAGCGGCTGCGGACGAATGTGTTTGTTGTTTTTTTGTTTTTTAGCTCACCATAGACGCGCGCGCACACACAATATGATCTCACACTCAGCGCATATGTTTTACCACAATATTTAACATATAAATAGTCTTAACACTTTTTAAATAGCCCACTTAAAGTGTTTATTACAAATAAATTACTAAATTTAAAATTAATAAAAGTAAATGAACAAGAATTTGCGTTATATTTAAACTCGTGAACGACCCCCCCCCCCCTCCCCTCCCTCCCTTAACACCTGAACGACTCCCTCTCAAAAATCTTCCTTCTTTTTTCCCCGTTGTTCTCTGAACGCCCCCGTTGAGAACCACTAATTTAAAACAAAGCATGACATGAAGAGTGTCACAAATGCATTGTGAAAATTGGACAGAGACATGTGCTTCACATCATCATCAGATGGGGGAAGACGAATATCAAGTCCCATATACTGTACATGTACAGACAAATCAATCTGTCCTCCATTAGAGGGCTTCAAAAACATTCAACATTCCTGAAAACCTGCTCAATCAAAAGCTTAAGCACGTCTATTCTGTCACGCTCGAGCTATAAATCTACACAGTAAAAACCTGTTAATTGATTAGCTGTATAGCGATAGTATAGCTATTGTATTGTTTAACATTGCATTATGCTGTTTTACTCTAAATTTATAGTTTTTGTAAGTAAAACACACGAATTACCCTAATTTATGGTAAAAACTATAAAAGTACATTCCCAGAAGTCTCTGAATGACACATCACTTATATATGCATTATTTATTTTTTTGTACTTTTTTTTTTCATGTACATTAGGGTGTTTAGTACCATTTTTTATGCTAAAAAGGCAATTTTGGTATTTCAAGTAGACTGGTAAATTAACATTAATGAAACATATGGCTAGGAGTTATTAAATATACAGGCACCAATATGCCATCCCGTAATACCAGAAATATTGTCAGAATTCTTGCAACCATAGTTACCAGTTTTGTTGTTGTTATTTTTGGTGAAAATTAAACGTCCTTTGTACTCAGTGTGCAAATCAATGACATTTTACTGAATGACAGAGCATAAACCAAGAGCAGCTGAACACATGTCAACAACATTTCACGTGGAGGTTTTGGAAACACAATTTTAAAAGATAAAAAACAGCTAGTGTATACAATGTTGTCGATATATTTGATTATGAACAAAATGGGGTTTCTTGTAACACAATATGTAAAGCTTTCTAAATAATCTTACTGAATATTACAAACAAAATTAGCCATTTGAGTTTTAAAGAAACAGACTTATCTGAGTTTCTGCTAAACAAAATGGTTTTATAGATCCCATATGAATGCATTATGGTTCAACTACAGGTCATCAATAAAAAAAATGTATTTTATTTAATCAGTATTTTTTTCCTGTTTTGCATTAAAATATTTAGACATCCTTAAAACAGATGAAAACAAGATGCATAAAAAATATATCTTGAATCAATTTTATTTTTTAACCCTATTTATGGTTTTCTGGTTGAAAGCACGTTTAAATCTAACAGAATAGCTTATTATATGCAATTTTGTTTCTCGAGAAAATGTTAATACTGCAAAACAAGGCAAACCATGCCGTTATGGACACGCTCACTATGACAAAGGATAAAAAAACACTAAACAATTCAAACAAAGTTGATATGAGGTACAATACATGAATGCATTTGGATGACAGGTGGCTAATGTTGTTTTTGTCAGAATCAGTCTCACAGCAGAGGTAACAAACATGAAAACTTACTGTGCACAGTGCACACAAAGCAGCTGGTGGAACGGAGAAGCAACAGTATCCGGTTCCGACTGGATCTGACCTGTCAAACGGTTCTGCGAGCGAGAGAGACGTATGGAGAGAATCGAGTCGATGCAGCAGTCCATCGGTCTACTCAACGCTGCAATGTTTCATAAGGAACGCGGCTGTTACAAAACAAGACAGCTATTGCATCAACGCACAGCGAGGCGTTCCTGCAGCGATATCTCTAAAGCACGATAAACTTATGATTATGAATTACAAAAAACATACCGCGTTCTTATACTGTGCGTCGAAAGCGCTACAGCGTCTCTATTTCGCTACACTGTTCGCTGCTGCTGTAATGATACTTGACATTTAAAGACTCACCTTTATGTTTATTCGCTGTACGGGAGGTGAAATCTAGCAGGTTCTTGGTGGAAGGACGAAAAAGTAAGACAAGAGTGCAGGAGTGAGAAACACAAGCAGACTTTAAAACATCATTAGAAGTCTGGCCTTTTTCCCGAGAGGAGGGTTTTGCTGGGGGATCCGCCGACTTCAGCCAATAGAGAGAGAGAGCTGCAGCTCCCGGAAATGTCAGGTCCCTTACACTGAGCACGGCTGTGTAGTCAGCAATTCATATTTCCCATGGAGCTCCAGACGATTCATTTCCGTGATTCGAATCTTTTGAATCACGGACGGGGTTCAACAAAAGATTCGTTCACTGATTCATTCAGTGTTCAGTGTATGCCAGTAGGTGGCGTTGAGAGTTATTGAATCATACGTTCAATGATTCCTTACAAAAGAACCATTCGTTCACGACCGACAATGACTTGGTCATGACGAGTCTTTGGTTTAAAAATCCCATAAATGATTGCAAAGTAGTTTTAAAACACTTTTACAAATAGCCTACATTAAAAATACATAAAAACATACAAGTTTAAAAGCAGCGGGAAAAAAAGGGATACCCAACTCTAATTCAGGGGTTCCCAAATTTTTCCATTCCAGGACCAGTAATCTCAAGACCCACCAAATATAATCTTAAAATCATAATTTTATTTTATAGTATTTCACACGGCACAGTGACACACACACACACCTTTTATTTAAAAGCCGATCACACTAAATGCGTCTTTATAGCACGCATGTAGAGGTCATAGCATAACATGAATAAAATATCTCTAAAATACCTAAAAAATTAAATTCCAAAAATGTATTTGAACAAAAAATTCTGGGCCTCAGGACTAATATAAAGATAGGCTACAATAGCAATGTAGTGTGTCTTCTGAGTGACGGTCCAACAAATATAGGCTCTTTAAAGCTACACAAAATTTGTAAATGTTATTGAAATAAACAGACAGCCCACTTACCCATTTTTCAGATTTTGGAAGATGTGTGATAACAGTTGTCGTAAAGGCAAGAGCAACACACCGCTAATCCATATATAGACTGGTCTGTCGGTGCGTCGGCGCCCTCCCTGTACGTCACCTAGCAGCAGCGCCGCGTCAGACACGTTTCTGGTGTGCAAAGACACAGAAAACGCGACCCAGCCGCCACGCAGCTGACACGCAACAGAAACGCCACGCTCACGCCACGCAGCCTGCCGGACCGAATGAAAAGCTTGTAGGCCTACTGAAGGCGGTTTGACCAATCAGATGAAAGGGGCGTTTCAGCGCCGCCCACGTGTGCAAATGTTTTATCGAATCCATAAACCGATTTGTAAACCACAAACGAAAAATGAAAAATCGAGCCAAAATGTATTTTTTCGTTTCTTAAACTAAACAACAACAAAAAAACGAATAAACGAGCTGGTTTTCATTTCTCGTTATTCCATTCCAAACAGGGAATCAAATGACCAAAAGATATACACGGACCGTAGTGGATCACACATTTAAGCGCTCATTCCCAGAGACTCATAGAACAATTGCAGTCTTTTGATTTATTAATTTTTTTTAAATGGCCAAATTCCGTGACGTTCTGTTTTGTGGATTCCGCAATTCGATCCGGGTGAATTTATGAATGAAAGTGTGAAAGTTCTGTCACAAAACAAAGTTGTTACGTTTGCTTTTTTTGTAGTGGGTAAACCCTGGCCTTTCCTAGTGGGTATACGGCGTATACCTGCGTATCACGTAGACTGATTGATTAAAGGTGCTATATGGAGATTTTAGCGGCCTCTAGCGGTGATGTTTCAGATTGCAACAAGAGCGCTCGTGCTCGTGTGCGTGCGCAATCTCAAGAGCGAGCATTCACTACCGGCCACACGGAGACTTTCAACGCAATGGCGAAAGCATCACACAACATGCTGGAAACTCATGTAAACTCCCACTGCCACTTTACAATAATAGGCTATTTTTATCATCTTGACGTTGAACTAATACTCCATGCTCGTACCATAATAATGTTAACTGCATTGACGGCAAACTAATGCTATCTAACTTGACAAGGATTAGCACAACTAAAGCACAAAATCACAATATATTTCACTTGCTTTGAAGTAATGTTAGCTTACCTGTCCAAAAGGAGGAAAGCCAACTCAGGATCTGTTTTTATACCTAAAACAAAGCGGAGGTCTCTCCACAATTCAAAAGCTCTGGCGATGTTGATCCGTGTTTTCGTCCTGAGGCGATCAGAATCACGTTTGGCTTGACGAGCATCAGCAGATAAAACTTTTTTTTTTATATACTTTTCTTTCATGTTCGAAATAAAGATTTCAATCAATTAAAGGTGCTTTTCTTCTACAATGAATCCTTTTTTTTATTGCCTGTGTGTGAAGGGGTTGTAATCACACATTACAATTATCCACTTGTCGGGTTTTGCTATTACCTCTGAAGGCCAGTATTCATATTTATATGTGAAGTCTCCGGGTCGGATTTACAGCGAAATCCATCGGAAGTGACGTGCATGCGCGCTCCCGAGCCTCTCTCCAGTCCTTTTATATACAGTCTATTGTAGACGGTCAGGGAGTTACATCCGGTCAAAGGCGCACGTTTTTTCAGCTTATATCTTGGTCAATCTTTGATCAATATTCCCAAGACTCCAATTGTTCGTAGTGCTGGACGGGGCCTTTCGAACGAGCCCACCCCCGAGGTCCAACTCGCCCGGGTCCCCGAGTTATAGCCTTTCGAAATCGGGGGTTCCAGCGAACGGTGATCAGGTAGGGGAGCGTCCCGAGACCCGCCACTCTAGCATTCGGGCAAGGGCCCCCCTGGGACCTCCTCCCCCGAATTTGAGCTCTCTGGGTCTTTGCGTTCCAGAGATACGAGAAATTTTCTTCTGAGATCGTGACATCATCGGCGTCCGCAATTTTGCAGCGCGCCCGATGGTTTTCGGCTAATATCTCCGCGAAAACACCACCACAAATTATGAAACTTATATGGTTCTTTTAAGCTCGACTAGACGGTTCCAACGAGCTCGGTGCTCGGCGAATCCGTCGAGCATTCGCGAGATATTTGCGTAATAGACGGTATTGTCTATGAGTTCAAGCACGAGCGCTCTTGTAAAAGTTGGTTGTAATCTGAAACTTCACTGCTAGAGGCCGCTAAAAACTACATATAGCCCCTTTAAAAAATGTCGACCGGGAATTTTTTTTACGTGAGCCGATCATTCATAACTACGCAAGATCGCTGTGAAAATACAGACCGGAAGTCAAAAGACAACGAGCGCAACGCTGAAAAGGGGCGGGGCTACATAAGGTCTATAGGGTGTAATAAAGCAATAAGCCCTGTGAAGCCGTGATTCCGCTCTGCATCGTGCCTAACAACGGCCCTTAGCTGTTCTAAATTCACTGTAAAACACGGCTTCAAGGGGCTTATTGCTTTTATAAAACGGTTACTCCATGAAAATATTTATTTTAATATTTATTTTATTCAGAAAATAAACACCAGCAACAAAAAATATAACGTTACAACACATTTTATTCCTCCACCAAGCAATGTAGTTCCAAAGAGGTTGCCAAATGAACAAATGCAGCAATAAAGAATCACAAACGGCAGTTGCGCAGTAATACTAATGTAATGTGGTTACAGGTGTATGTTTGTTGAGTAATTTACAACGGCTTTGAACACGGCTCAACCAATCAGAATCAAGGACCGGAACTATCCGTTTTATAAATAAGGGTAAGCCTCTATAGCCTGTTTTAAGTGTTTATATTTTAGACCTGCCAAAGGAAAGTTTTCACTGGAAATTGCGTACATGCGTTACTCGCCCATGCATGTCTTGTCATATTCATAATAGAGAGAAAAGTTGCTCCGGCTACAGGGAATCACGAGTTAAAAAAATTAAACTAAGGAGAGTCTGCTGGCAAAAAGAGAACACGTCAGAGCCCGTAATAAAACAAGAATAAACATTAACTTGGCTTTTCAGAGATGGAATTTGAAAAGATAAGCAGAGATGGTGTTTTTATTACCCAACAGGCTAGTATGGTATTTCATTGAACAGTTAATTGTCAATGCATGCAGTTACAGTTTAAAAAAATTATAGTGTATACCTATAAATGAATAATTTGATGCAATGCACTTATTGTGTACATACATGTTTTTACAACATGAACATACTTATATTTAAAAATCTATAATTACACGGTTGACCCTTCCCTTACCTCTTAATCCACCATTACACCTATCCATACCAGCCAAACCTGTCCCTAACTTACCCGTATCTCACCTCAATAGCAGAAAAAGGGTTTAAATAATACAACATAAACACAATAAGTTGTACCTAACAAATATTTTGTGTGTTAAAGTGTTAAAGACACATAATATAAAGTGGGACTACTTGAAGTAGTAAATTAACTAAAATTAAAATGAAAACTGAAAATATAACAATACCTTGAGATGTTCTGGCAGGTTGGTTTTAGGGTACAGGTATCTGTACAATTTATGGATGAACCAGACGCCCAGGATTCCCAGAGGAAGGAGGATGGCAGCAGATATCACACAGCTGGTGAGCACTGGTGTCACTTTGTACACACACACACACACACACCATCGTCATCATCACCACCACGACTGTCATGTTGGTTCTTAGTTTAACAGAAGATGAGATCTGTATCTATTTGCAGCCTTTGAGAGAAGGCATACTTTTGTTCATAGAAAATATCATATTGTAAAGCACAATAATAGTTTTATACAGTAGACTATAATTATATTATAAACTACTTTATACCTATTCTATTCATAATGAATAGATTACATGATTATTGCTTTACCGTTATCTTGCAGGGCTGTCTGCAATAGATTATTCTGATCTGTATTCTACTTTATTTTGATAAATCACAGAGTACTATGGTAATATATTGTCCTATAATGTCCGCTACACTTTATAATCTACTGATATCCTGTGCTAGTGTCAAGTCTCAATAATATATGGCTGGCTGCAAATGATCCCAGATGCATAATTATTTTTTAAATGTATAACATTAAACATTTTATACATTTATACACGTTACATCTCTTGATATGAGTGACAGGTGTAGACACACTTACCAGGCTTGCTGGTCACACACACAGCATCACTGAACTGTCCCGAATTTGTATAGCCTGTGGAAAGCACCTTTGCCTGAGCACAAAATCTGCTCCATGAATGTAGTCCTTTAATAGTCAGTTTAACATCATTGTTGGCTTCAGTGACCTTCCTCTCTATTGGCTATCAGGGACACAAATCATCTTATGGTTATTTTGAAGATATGGATTATTTATTTGTGGCTTGTACACGTGAGGCTCCACATCAGATCTTTTAAATGATGTTTAAACTTAAATGATAGAAAATATTCCTATTTGACAACAAGGTCTATATCAGAGAGTTTGAACACAGACTTTGAATTTGAGAATAAATTATTTTCTTTATATTATATGTAATGATTCTTTCTTTTCAGTAGGGCTGTTCATAATAAAGCAAATACATACTTAAAATGGTCTATTCATCAAATCTAACAAAAAATTTTTTTTTTCTAGTTTGTCTCAATTAAAAAAACATTATATTGTTAACAGTGCTTTTATCATCATTTCGGTACTATTATAGTTATTAATAATTTGAAGTACTTCATTAAATAAAAGTTTTTTTTATTTTTTTTTATTTTCCATTTTAATTTGAGTTAAAGTTTAAGTAATATTATAGCGTTTTTGTAATTTGTATTAGTTTTTTTAAATATATATTTCTATATTTTTAAAATAATTTTTATTCCAGTATTCAGCTAAATGAAAATTTCTCATTTTCATTTAGCTGAATAACTAAAACTGAAATAAAAATTATTAAAAATATATATATGTTTTTAGCATTTTAAAAGTGGTTTAATCATTTTTATATATTTAACTTTATTTCGGTTGTTTAATTCAGGCAATGCTTTTTTATGCTTTTGGCAGTTAATTTATGGCAAGCTGAAATAAGTACAGAATCCCTGAAGTTATGTACAGAATGATACAGAAGAATATATATGCGTTTTTATACCACATCTTCGTGGTCTTCGGTCCAATATTTGATGGTGTAGGTCACTTGTGAAAATAGTTTTGAAAGTTTGCTGCCTTTCAGCTCTGGGGGCTGGACATGAACATCCAAGTTATTATTTTGGATGACAAGACGCACAGTAGGGGGTCCTATGATACCTACAGGGGAGCAAAGCAGTTTAAATTATTGTTACATATGATGTAGGCTCGGGAGCGCGCATGCACGTCACTTCCGATGGATTTCGCTGTAAATCCGACCCGGAGACTTCACATATAAATATGAATACTGGCCTTCAGAGGTAATAGCAAAACCCGACAAGTGGATAATTGTAATGTGTGATTACAACCCCTTCACACACAGGCAATAAAAAAAGGATTCATTGTAGAAGAAAAGTTCCATATAGCACCTTTAATTGATTGAAATCTTTATTTCGAACATGAAAGAAAAGTATATAAAAAATAAAAATAAAAAAAAATGTTTAAAAAAACGTTCTTTCCTGTGTTGACATAGCCTACTTCTATCACATGTGCGAAAAGGAGTAGGAAGAAGTAAAACGTATGTACGCCTACCCCTTTAATTCTACATTCCTTCAATTAACAGTTCTTATAACCTTGATTCTGTACTTATTTAAGCAGCAAAAACAAACAACAACAAAAAAACATAAACAACGGAGCACTCCTACTACAGTGCTTCTTGATACCTCTTGAAAATAATTTCTTTATACATTTTTTTGAAAAGGAAAATGTTTGGGCATTGCTTTAGGTATTCATCTAGTTTATTCCACAATTTAACTCCGCAAATTGAGAAACATAATCTTTTCCTTGTTGTTCTAAATCTATTAGTCTTAAAATTTCCCCTTCCCCTTAAGTCGTACCCTCCCTCCCTCTCAGAGAACATCTTTTGTATATTCCCAGGCCATAGTCTATTTCTTACTTTGAACATGATGAATAGTGCAATTTGATATTCAATTTGATCGTGGTATTTTAGCAATTTAGACTGCAAAAATTATGAATTTGTGTGATCCCGAAATCCGACGTTGTGAATGATTCTCATGGTTCTTTTTGCATTATGACTAGTGACTGTATAGTGAATGTTGATAAGTGCTTCCCCAAACCTCTACACAAGTAATTCAAATAAGGTAACAACAGTGAACAGTACAGGATGCGAAGTGATTTAAGATCCAGTATGTGCTTAGCTCTTGCTGCAATACTTCTGGACAGTTTGTTTTTGATGTATTTTATGTGAGGCTTCCAGCTAATCTTTTCATCTATGATCACTCCAATGAATTTATTTTCATGTACTCTTTCTATGTTAACACCCTCTATCTGTATCTGTGCTTGATGATTCGACTTATAGTTTCCGAATACCATGAATGTAGTTTTACTCAAATTTATTGATAACCTGTTGATGTCAAACCATTGTTTAATTTTCTTGATTGATTAAGTAGAGTTAATTCCAAGAGTTGCTGTAAGCTGTCCCCTGAACCAAATATGTTTGTATCATCTGCAAATAATACAAAATGTAATACTTCAGATACTTTACAAATATCACTGATATATAATGAAAATAACTTTGGTCCCAACACAGATCCCTGGGGGACACCACAAGCCATGCCCAGACATTGAGATGAATAATCTCCTATCCTCACAAATTGTTGTCTGTCTCTCAGATAACTACTTACCCAGTTTAGAACTACCCCCCTGATCCCAATTTTTTCCAATTTACTGATTAATATTTCATGATTTATTGTGTCAAATGCTTTTTTAGATCAATGAATACCCCAACTGCATATTTCTTTTTGTCTGTGGAGTTTGTGATTTCTTCAATGAGTTATAGTGCTAGTGATGTTGAACAATTTTTTCTAAATCCATATTGGCTGTCAGTGAGTAGTTTATTTTTGTCGATGAATTTCTCTAATCTGTTGTTAAATAGTTTTTCTAATTTTTTTTACAATTGTGGTAGTAGAGAGACAGGCCTGTAATTTGTGATGTCTATTTCCAGTTTTGTAGAGGACTGACTTTTGCTATTTTCATTTTTGTTGGAAATTTACCGGTTAGAAATGATAAATTGCAGATGTTCGTTAGTGATTTGGCGATCCCCTCTATTACTTTTTGTATAATTTTTATATCTATTCCATCATGATCAGTGGATGGTTTGTTTTTGCATCCTTTAACAATATCTATTATTTCTTTTTCATCAACTGCTGTCAGAAATATTTAACTCATTTCTTTCTATTAGATTATATCTACTTTCTAATGTTTGTGGAACTGGGAATTGTTCAGCTAAGTTTGGTCCCACGTTTGCCACAAGTCATTAACCACATCCTCCATATTATTGATATTTTTATCATTATCAATGAAGTAATGTGTAGCCTGTCTATTATTTTTAATAATATTATTTAAAATGTTCCACATACCTTTAATATTGTTTTTATTATTATCTAATACTTTTGTGTAGTAT
The DNA here is from genome assembly GCA_031834385.1 of Semotilus atromaculatus. NCBI lineage: Eukaryota > Metazoa > Chordata > Actinopteri > Cypriniformes > Leuciscidae > Semotilus > Semotilus atromaculatus. The sequence goes on along the minus strand of JAULUF010000005.1, from coordinate 25,444,802 downwards.
TCTTTCTTACAAGTTCTCATAATATCGGTTAACTTATTCTTGTATTTCTTATATCTAATTTCGGTCTCTAGCTCTGTGTTTTATAAATTCTCTATAAAGTGTTTTTTTCTTTTTACAGGCGTTTTGTAATCCCTTGGAAATCCACGGTCTATCATTTTGTTTTGTTTTTTCTGCTATATATTTTAAAATGTTATCATATTGTAATTTAAATATTCTTAGGAATTCTTCATATCCTTTGTCTACATCTTTTTCTCTATCAATAAACTCCCAGTCTTGTGCTAGCAGATCAACTTTTAATGCTTCCATTGTTTCTTCTGTTCTGACCCTTTTGGAAAATATTACCATGTCTGTTTAGATTGTAGTTGCTGTCATACACTGTAAAAATTGGTAGGTGGTCACTGATATTGTTTATTACTGTATTGTTTTGTATGATATTTGTAAAGATATTGTCTATTTGTGTTGCACAATGAGAAGTAATTCGGCTGGGTCTGGTAATTTGGGGATAGAGGCCTAAACACGGTTAATAAAATCCTCAGTCATTTTATGGTTATTTGGGTTTAACAAATCAATATTGAAGTCCCCACAGATGAACATGACTTTTTGGCAAGTTTTTGTAAATGTCTCTTCCATCCAGTCCTTAAATGTGTCAATAATTGAACCTGGTGACCTGTATATGCAACTTACAATAATATTTTCTTTATTTCCATACATATTTCTATTGTGACACATTCCAGCAAATTATCCACCACATTTTTTCCCAACACCTTATAATTTAAATCCTTGTCCACAGTGTCACACCACCCCCACTCTTATTTACTCTGTTAATAGAAGACCTTTCATATCCTTCAATTCCAAAATCTGACCCTTTTTCACTGTTTATCCAGTTTCTGTTATTGCAATTATGTTAAAGTGCTGTTTCAGTTGATTTAGATAGTGTTTGATACTGTGAAAGTTGGCATACAGACTTCTGCTGTTAAAGTGGATAATGATAGTTGCTGTTCGGTCTAGATTGAACTGTTAAACTGTTCATCAGTGTAAAAGTGGCAGTTATTGTTGATGTTAGCAAAAAAGTTGTTCACAGGATCAATGTCATTTTCCATGTCCTGTGCATGCTGTTCAGTGTAGCCTACTGCAAGGTGTTCAGTTCCAGGTGCTCATATTCAACCAATCTCTGTCTGAGTGACTATCTCCGTTATGTGTGAGAGTTTTATTATGAAAATGTTAACGATTACAATAAGGGGTTACATCTGAATATTTCTGTTAAAAAAGGATGTGTTGAATAATATTAATTAGCTTGGCCTGTTTTTGATGTGCACGATATGCCTCCTTAAGGCTGTTTAGTAAAGTGATGCTCTTCTGATTTCCACATTGCCGCTGAAAGATTTAGGCTAACCTGACTGAGAGTTGCCAATATGGCGAGTGAATGTGTTCCAGTGCTGGAAATGTATTTTTTTGGGTGAATTTTTTTTCTGGAAATTGAGATTTTGTGGTGGCTGTGCTTTACCTAATGAAGTGATGAAGGATATTGAAAGTCTGACAGTAGTGCTAAGTAGGCCTACTAGGCTGGTTAACCCTGCCTGGTTTAAATGTTTGAAAATGATTAACAGTTGAAAAATTTTACGAATAAAGTAATTGAAATAGTTACACTAGGCCTACCCTAGGCTACTTATTAAATTTTAAATAGGGTAGCCTAACTTGTAATCTGTAACCTATTACATTTCCAAATTAACCTTCCCAACATTGTGTCTTCACCGAAACGTAAATTTAGCTGCAGCCAAGTGACCCAGCTACAGCAATAGTTAGTAAAATGACTCGTAAAGCAAATGATTACGAATTCATGTCAATCTGTTCTGACCAGTTTTCTTTATATTGTCCAAGTTTAAACACTATGAAACACTCCACTAACGTATGGAGCTCTGAAACACTGCCAGCGGGACATAAACAGGAAGTGTCTGTCAGTCACAGTAGGTTTTAAAGTTTTCTAGCAGGATTAGTTTTAACATTATGTAACCTACATAAAATATTCATTCAAAATCACCTACGTGCTTTATGCTGCAAATTTATACCTGAGAATGCTTTGCCGCGTTTCACACATATGCGTGATGCAGGAACGTCTGACAATTACACCAACTGCGGTAAACAGCCTATAATTTTTATTATTTAAAATTAGTCTACTTTTAACATTTAAAAACAGACGTCTTAAAATTGAAAAGCTTGCAGAAGGTTCCAATACTGACTTAGGCTACAGCTTTCCTGGTAGCCTTGAATAAATTAACTTGTCTCAGAAAATGATTCATAAAACATATAAATATCAGTTAAATACTTCACTGACACAGACGAAATGATTATCAGTCAAAGTTCAGCTTTTGGAGGGGAAGAAATAGGGCAGGAGGAGACTGAGAGAAAAAGAAAGATGGAGATCAGGAGAGAGCAGGTATTGACAAATAGTCTAATGCCCACTGACATGGCTTTAAAGCTATTTCTTATCCAATTTTTGGCCTTCAAAAGTCATAAATTGCACATATGTAGGTCAGAGAAATCCAAATTGTCTCATGCCCCCGAACCCCCCTAACTTTTTGTTTAAATTTACATTGTGAAAAACAAGGTTGTGATTTAACATATAACATAATTTTAACATAGTATCGTCATCATATCAGTGTAGATGTAGATGGACCAAAATAAAACCATTAAAATATCAAGTAAATAAGTATTGTGATACTTGGTGCCACAGTGACATTCTTGTCCCAAAATGTATTGCTGAGTAATACAGATCTACACAAAGTTGGAGGGTTCCCCCACCTGCCAAATCCCACTATATCCCCATATATACACATACACACACAAATTTATGATGCATATTTTTTTTTATGTACTAGATGCAAATGCAAACATCTACAAATATCTAGTTTAGGTCATAAAATGAATAAATAAATTATGATGCTCTTCAGTATCTTAATTCATATTTGCTGAAACACATTTCTGGCATAGGTAGTAATATTATATTAACTCAATGACAATAAATGTGTTTGTTTGCAACATTTCATAAAATATGTCAAAAGAATTTCCATAAACTCTCCCAATGATCCTTTGATAAACTTGCCCCAAACCAACTCTAAAAATTAAAGCCGGTCACAGTATAACATGCATAAGCACCAACATTCTCATCTGAAATGGCATTCCTTTATAATTGTAGTTTATAATGAACAAATTTAAAAGCAAATTATCAAGCTAAAGACTTTAAATTTCACATTATAAGGAAAATAGAAATTACAAAGACAGATTCATTCTACAAACATGGTGTTAAAAGGAAACTTAAAAACCTGTGGTGTTACATATTAAAGTCTTTCTGCTGTCACCTTCCAAAGTTCCTGCAGAGGAGCAGAGGATAGAATCCTTAATGAAATACATAATTTACTACAAGCATGAACAGCTCCCTCTAATGGCCAAATGGTCAACCACCATTGTTTTTATTGTGCTTAATAGATAAAATGATTGATGGATACTACTGTATATGATACATATTTAAAAACAAACAAACAATTTAATTATTTATAATTATAAATACATCCAAGTGCTTCTCACCAGCTGGTTCACCCTTTCATACTGAAAGAACTGTGAAAAGGAGATCTTCACAGGCTCAAGTGTGAAATTCATCTTTCCATCTTTCATCTGCTGTAGCTGGTCTAGGCAGTGACGGAAGTGATCATAAGCTTCACAAGCCACGTCCATGTGTCGAAGAGTGAAGTTCAATCTGCAGAAATACAGAAACCATTCAAAATGGAACAAGAGGTCTAGGTTTTTCTTGGTTAGCATGGCCCTGTTAGCCATTGCTGATAAATGCCACAACTACACCAATCTGGAGCCCAAAATCATCTTTCTCCTTTGGATGACCGTGTAAACTGACTAAATAATAAATATCTCATTAAAATAGATGATTTTCCTAAAGTATACTAATTGTTCTATTTATTATTTTATTTAAAAGTAACATACTTTGTTAAGCTAAATATATAATAGCTAAATGATTTACCTAATGTATAATAATAATTATGTACTTATTTTATTTAAATTTAATTTATTAATGCTGACAGTTACAATGATGAATGTGAATGGAAAAAAAACGAGCTACAAAGACACGTGCCTCTGATCTGAATGTCTTGGTAACAGGCCATTCTAACCTCTTTTCTATGGAGATGTAGGATGTGCTGGGGTGCCGCATGTTGCTGGAAAGTCTATAGAGTATTCTGAACAGAGCGTCTGTAAGATCGTCATCATAGCACACTGAAGGGGAAGTACAAAACATTCTTAACAAATAACAAATTACCATCAATCAGGCTTTTATCATGCCCACTGAGGGCGCCTTCAGTTATTTATTCATTATGTTAATACTCTCTCCAGTTTGTAGTAAGGTAATTCATAGTATAATTATGAAAAGCACTCCTTGCAAATGTACCATCTGCTGCGATCAAAATCGTGGTATTATCATGCAAGTCTGCTACTTCTGCGTCAGTCCAGCAGAACTCCAAATCAGCATCTGGGGAGAGTTGAAATGAGATGACAACCACATGTTGACTTTCAGAAGTTCTATTTCACAAGTCAGCATCACTGGTATTATGAGTGTGAGAAAGCCCTGTGAATTATACTGTCAACCGCCCATTGATAGACTATACTTGCCACTTAGAAATGGATTCTACAGAAGGTGATGAGACTGCACAGCTCTAATAGATATACCTGGTCATGTTACGGTCACAGTTTTGGCTCTGATCCACACCAATTAGGATCTCACACCTGATGTTCCTTGAATTCTTACCTGTGCAGAAATCATCTGCCATCCAGTCCAGCTGGCGCACCTTTATTTCGCTCTCTGATGGATGTTTCGAAGAGAAATCAAGATGAAGGAAAGAAAAAGAGCAAATCAAATTTTCATATTTGTATGAAATACATTTTTAAAAAATGACACTTGAACTATTTATTGAAGCCACCTATACGAGAAGTGATGGTTTGAATTAAATGGCAGACCAATTGGAATACATCAATGAGCTCATGTTTTACCTGACAGACTCTATCCTTTACACATATGATGATGTTGACATTTACACTTAAGACAGAACATTATGTGAATAAATTAGCTTTTTGAGGCTCCTCAGCATGAAACCGATCTGTATTTGCCGTGTGTGTTGCACAGTGTTACTTGTGCTGTATTTCACTAAAGAACTGCATGTTTTGTTTACACAATCACAGAGGCACTAAACCGAGGAGCACATGGCACAGGCGCTCTGCCAGAGGAAGTACTCCTTCCTTATGACACTTATCAACATGAAAAGCTGTCGTTAATGAGAGAAAGCTGCTTGAATCCTGATATGGTGTTAATGTTTACCTTGGGGTTCAAAGTGCTGCTTGTTCAAAGTCACATTTCTCTGACACATGTTCAGAAGGTCTTCACCAACATCTGCAAAACACAAAGAGGCTTTCATTTAGTGAGCTAAAAACCTTCATCCGTCATAACAAGCTATTTATCTTACTAATTCACACATTGGCGAAGTATAAAAGACTACTATGAAAGATATGCTAATGTGTTCACATACTATTGGTGTAAAATTAAAGAGAGACAAGATAAAAAAAGTTTTAATAAAGTCCAATAGTCAATGTGTGGACATGGTCAACCTGACAAACCATTTTCAAAAAAGGGGAGAGTCCTAAACTTCGTTTACCAAGACTTTAATTTTGGGGATTGTTGTGAATTCTCCATAAGTATACTTATCTTTCTAAAAAAAAAAAAAAATAATAAGTTATGTATATTACATACATTTCTATTTAGTGGCCAACAGGGATGTACAATATACAAGATACATCAGTCATCAGCCAATATTATAGATTTAAAAAAAATATATCTTCTCAGCCTATATTTTATTACGCATGCTCATTTCCCATATTTTTACATGTAGATTACCTTTGCCATCATCAAACGGCCACTTAAAGGTAATTAAAACAAATTTGAATGAAAACAATATACATCATAATTATATTAATATAAATAACAATAAAAAACACTTATATGCAATTATAAGCAAATTTAAAAATGAATTTACATTTTTCATATTGTACATTTATGATTTTATAATGTAAATACACATCGGATTCACACATGACTGACTTTATTTTTCACTTTGAGAGTTTTATTTTTATTTCTCGAGACAAAATATTTCAGCATTTTGATATTGGTTAATTAATTGATTGTTGGCCATGACACAAAAATAATCATCATCCATTATTTTTATATTAGTGCATCCCTAGTGCCCAATGTTTTTGTGGACTATGAAATATTTTAATCCAGTTCATGCCTGATTTGCACAAACATTTCTTTCTGCAACATAAATATTTATCAAATTGGTTTTTATCATAATCTAGTGGTGCCCCAAAAGCTCCTTCCAGATTTTTACCAACTCACAATAATCTATTGTAATTCCCAGCACAGCGGCAGTCAAATAAAGAGAGGTCCAGCACAAATCTCACAGGAGGGAATGTGTTAATAAATACTGTAACATCATTCGCACAAAGCAATTAAACCACTGGCTTCTCCAGTCTACTCAACAGTGAAGTTATAAATCAACGTTTCTCTCTCTCTATCAAACATTCCAGAAACTAGCTTTTGTCCATACCCTACTAATATACACTGAGATTTTATTCCCAGATGTTATTCTCGACTTTTGTGTCAATGTTTCTTGACACTGAATGGATACTGTACATTTTAAGAATGCTACTAAACCAACCTTTGACAAAGCTCTATTCGTGTTCATGAGCATGATCACAAAAATATTAACCATTTGCAATTATTTAATTTGGAAATGAAAATTATACATTTTGTTGTTTGTTGTCAATTATTGCAATCCTTGTATTCTGATTGACTATTCTGGGTGTCCCTTTCCCACTTAACTGACATAAACTGTCAAATAAAACCTGTATCATGTTCTTTGGGCCCTCTTCCTCCATCTCTTATAGTGGAAGTGCTGGACACTATATTTTATTCCGTGTATACAGTTAATAGTTGTCTTATTAATGGCTGTGTTCCATCCTGATTTAAACATGCAGTGATACAGCCAGTCCTTAAAAAAAAAGCTTATCTCAGCCCATTAGTTTGAACTAATTATTGTCCCATCTCAAAACTTCCTTTTCTTTTTAAGGTACTGAAGAAGGTTTTATTAGAATTTTTTTTGAGAGGTTTCAGTCTGGGTTTAGAACACAGCACTGTACAGAATTTGCTCTTTTGAAACATTAAACAAAAGTGATTATTCAAATCGTTTGAAACTTCTTGGGCAGTATGTTGGAATTAGGGGATCAGCATTAATTTGGTTTTCGGCCTTTCTTAAAGAATTAACTTTTTCAGTAGAAGTAAAACAACTTCTCATTTTCTGCAGCTTGTGCATGTGGTGTGTGCTGCTGGGTTCTATTCTAGGCCCCGTTTTGTTCTTCCTGTATCTGCTTACAGTTACCAATATTTTTTGTAAGCATCAGATTTCATATCATTGTTATGCAGACGATTAAAATCAGATACTGTTTAAGCGATATTAAAAGCTGGATGGAGGAAAAATGTCTTCAATTGAACAACTCCAAAACCGAAGTGTTCGTTTTTGGTCCATCTGAATGTAACAATATCCTTTCTAAAAGTCTTAGCCTTATAATCAACAGAGTAAATTCTCAAGCAAGAAATTTATGATTTTTTTTTATTTTTGATTCAACACTCAAATTTGATAAACAAATAAATTCAGTTGGTAAATCAGAATTTTTCAGTTTATGAAATAGGGTAATAGAATAGCTTGCCCTCGTACTTACGATCTTTCTCTTCTATACAGGTTTTTAAATCATCGATTAAGACGTATATTTTTGTGTTATCTTATTAGTTAGATTAACGATTTTCAGCATTGCTGAGGTCATAATGTGGGTTTGATTGTATTACTTGTTACTATGTGTTTTTTTTTTGCTGTTGCAAATTTGTGATTGTGATGATATGATCTGATTTTATTGCTATTACTCTAATTTACTTGCTTGTGCAGCACTTTGGTCATATATATATATATATATATATATATATATATATATATATATATATAACAGCCTTTAGCAAGGGAATTATCAGCATGAATATTCTCTGATCCATTATTCTTTACTTTTGCTTGTTTTAAAATGCCCTTTTTTATTTAAACTACTAAATCAACATAATTACATCACCACCTGTGCAGTACACCGTTTTAGCCACCATTGCCATGACAATGCTGGTCAGTCCCGTTCCACCTCCAAGCTCAAGGACAGTAGCGCCTTTGAACATGCTTGCGTGTGCCAGGATGAAATCAGCCAATAGGAAAGCACCACGCCAGATCTGCAATGAAAAACAACAACTTTGAACAGTGCAGTAGAGTAGACGTACTGCATAATTACCCATTCGTCGCTGTCCTCACCTGTTTCCCTACATCCTCCAGAGACGTTGCCATAGTATGCTCTGTTTAGAACATTTTAAAGAGATGCAGAAAGGTGTCATACAATATGACAAAACAATCCATTAAATCTCTAATGCAACCCTCACCAATCTTAATGATGTCACGGGCACCATCCTCCTCCTCAGAATCTTCATCCTGGTCGGTCAGCGTCACTGCAGATTGACTGAGGATAACAGGACAAACTGCATCTCTGTTACACGTGGGGTCTCTGGGCCTTCTCACCACATCCAGGTCCCCATCTTCATCCCGAGGAAGATTTGATGCATCAGAGTTCTCATGGACAGGTGAATCACAGCTTGACTCCTTCCCATTGTAATCCCGCAGAATCCTAAACTTTGAAGTGAAGACTAGACATACAAATGCAAATCCATTTTTAGATAATATACTAAAGGTGTGAACTCATAACTGGCTTAGAACAGTCACACCAGCCTCAGCTACAGTATGATGAGCTAATGAACCCTGGCTATGGCAGACAGAATGACAGAGGCCTTTTTGCACTGAGCAGATATGTGATTTCTGCCTTTTCTGCAGTGGTAATAACCATGTATGAGTCTGTCTGGTGCCATTTGACTGGGCCATCGATCCAGTTCTAAGAAAAGAGTCTCTACCTCAATTAGATGGATTTTTTTTTTTTTGTAGTAGACAAAAGGTATTGATTAAACTGATTAGTTTGTATGCTTTCCCGAAGATAATTAGCCTGGCTAACGTCAGACCTGGTCTCATTGAGACGTTATTCTAGTTTTCAGAGTCACAGGATCCTTCAAAAATCATTCTAATATGATGATGTGGTGATCAAGAAACATTTAGCCTATTATTACTATTAATGTTAAAAACAGCTGCTTAACATTTTTGTGAAAACAGTGATACATTTTTTTTCAGGATTCTTTGATTAATAGAAAATTCAAAAGAATAGCATTTATTTTAAGTAGATTACTTGCTGATCCCAAACTTTTGAATGGCAATGTATGTAATGCAGTGAATGCATATTATTATTGCATTTTATTATCTGCATTGTTTTCCCTGCTGTTCACAATTAGAACTGACCTAGGGCCGTCGCACCCGTGGGGGATGTGGGTGTTTTCCGGTGAGAGGGTTCAACACCTGCACTTTTTCTGCAGTTTTTCCGCAGTTTTGCACAAATGCCTCACTACAGTCGCTCCTCCGTTTCTCTGCAGGTTATTTAAATCTCCCTTTTCCAGGTACTTTGAATGAGTGTTTATGTTTTCGAGGTTTTTAAATAAGCTTGATATGTGTTTGGGAAGATGTTATGTTTATGTTTTGTAGACATGTCGTGTGTTTTCGGTATTATATTTCGTTTTTTTAGACTAAACAGCACAAGACTTTAAGTAGGCATTCTGTTTGTGCTGCGTGATTTAAAGGAAAGTGCGCACTTTGCTCACGCGATCAGCATGGTGATCTGGTGTTTTCTCCAAGATAAAAACTCAAGGGTTTATTTCTTGCAAGTGAAGAAATTAGGACAAAAGTATTGCAATTTTTCTATTCTATAGCGTAATATAAAATATACTTTTGAAATATTCATTTTCATTTATACACATATATTGGGCAGGCTATGGATTTTCCATCATAGGAATAATTATATAAATCATTATTATATTATTATAATAAATGTTTGTCATTCTAAAACACCAGTGATAATGTAATGTAGACTGAGACTCTATATCATAACTAAAAAGATGTTTGAGCTCTCTTAATTTTGAGCTCTCAAAGTGCACCAGATTGATGCATTTAACCTTAAAATGTACAAAATTTTATATCGGGGGAGCATGCCCCCGAACCCCCCTAGACAGAGGTCCACACAACATAATTTTACAGCCCTGACCACATGCATCCCCCACACTTTTGAAAAGGTTGCTACGCCCCTACCTGCAACTAATTTTTGAGTCTGCAACCCTGCAGTTGAACAACACTACATCGAAGAATACTGCATTCAAAATGTACTCTAATACAGACAAAAAGCGATTTGAATGGGATATGACAACAAAAGCACAGACATATTAAAGAGGTCTAGAGTAAAAATATTAGAAATTAGTTCTAGAGAGTTTGGACCAATGACAAAATGTGGCATTCAAAAATGAAACTTTGGATGGGAAAGAGTGAATTTCAAAAATCAATCAGGATTATTTTTATTTACTAAGCTACTATGTTTAAAAGTGAGATTGATAAAGAAATTATGGGCACAGCAGACCTTATTGTCAAATGTTTAAAATGGAGCTTTCTGGCTGATGGAGGTCACACAGCACGCATCTTATTATTCAAGAGCAGAACCATAAGGCTCGGTTTTACAGTGTCACCTCCAGTCTAGCGTTGTAAACGTCATTTCATCTCTGCTGTTCGAAATCAGGCTCTTTTTTTCCTTTTTTCTAAGAATAGTGATAGGTCGTATACAGTATAATTTCAGCTTCATTTGAGCCTAGCTGCTTTCTCAGCCTATGCAACTGTGCTCATGTTCACATTTGGAGTTTAAAGGTCAGAATAGGCCACCCAGTAATGCTGTCCGTGCACAGTATTCAAACCTTAAAATAAAAATAACAGAACCTTACAGTGATAAATGTAAAGAGCTCTGGCATTATCAACCCTGAACACATTGGAAAAAAATACTTTGCAAAAACACTGGAACAAATTGCTGTGTTTGTTCAGTTTGGCCACATAAGAAAATCCTACTTTATGTGTGTATGTGTGTGTGATTATAAGTCTGAATTGACTGCCTGCTGGTCATTCTTAAGTTCATAGGCTAATAACTATTTAAAGGTAAACCTGTGTATTCAGGGAATGGTTAACAGTCAGTGCGTAAATACTTAAGGCACACATGGAAACCAAATAGACAGGCGTCAATGCTATTAGCACAAAAGGTTACAGTCGGTTAAGATAAACTCTCATACATGTAATACAGAGCATGGAAATTATGTTATCTGTAATCATGCACAAAAAAAAAAAAAATTGTCAAGTGATGGAAAAAAGCAGCAAGAAATAGCAAGAATACAAAACAAAACATGGTGTAAAGGAAATAGCTAGGCTCATAATATCATACTAACACACCTACACACATACAGTATTTAGTATGTAGGCTATACTGTGCACAGTATGCATGAAATTCCAGGAAGACCCACCACAGACCTGCAACTCATTTTTGGTTTGTGACCTGCATTTGAAAAACGCTATGTACAATCTCATTGGTTGACTGGAATGTTGTTCCAGGATCAACAAGGATGTTCTACTTGGTAAAATCACATTCACCTGTGGTATGTATACTGTGCACAGTGTGCATATTAAATATAGCATGCATGAAATAGTTGGGAAGACCCACCACATTATCCTTCAGAAATCATTATATTATGCTGATTTGGTCTTTATAAATCATAAAATATATAGGCTTAGCTGTCATTTAAGTATTAGGATGGGGGTCCCTCAGACGAGGATGATCATATTTGGGAGATTGTGGCATGTAAAAAATTGACAATTCCTACAGTAGGTAGTTAGTATACAATCAAAACATAGGCAATAAGATGCCAGCTCTCCTTACCTGGCTGTCCTACGCCGTTGAGTCTCTTCATGAGATGACAAGCGTTTGGTAACAGCAGGTGCACATCAGACAGAACAGTGTCACTTCTAAATGTGACCTGGTCCATGACCACCCCTGCATGGTACCCTATCAAGGTCGATCTCTGGGGAAGAGGGCAATTTCAATCAAATACCTCATCATCCTTCCTATGCAGTCGGAGAAATGATAAGTCTGGAATTCTACACGAATGGAAAACTATTATTTTAAGACTATGTTCAGACAGTTCTACACTAAAGGCAATAAGCAAGTGGTTTGGTGATGAAGGATTCAGACCACTTGAGACTTTTGATTTCACAGAGCTTTTGTTTGTTTTGTTTTTTTTATCTTAAAGTGGGCGTGACCATGCGTTCAAGAAATACTCTAAAACTAAGGCCACTTTCTTTCTAAGCGTTCCCTTAAGTACTTTTTTTTGGTTAACCAGGAAGCTAAACAGAGATTAACTTAGTTGATATTTACCGAGGAGTTGACGTGGAGGAGTTTACATATTTTGTAGTGTAGTCAAGTGCATTAGATCATACTAAAATATGAGCGTAATAATATGATGAGATACCGTAGATAAAGGTTATATTGCAGCTTACGAGACTTGTATTAGTGTTACATTAAAAGCAGACCGTGTGTGTAAAAACCTTCTGAAAACAGTTCCACAGCAGAACGCACTTGACACTTTAATGGTGTGAATTAGGGCTGAACGATTATTGAAAATAATCTAATTGCGATTTTCTTTTAAAATATTGCGATTGCGATTTAATATGGGATTACTTTTTAAGATCTTTACCTTCTGTATTAGTCAACAAAGATAAGCAATAAATCATTGTACAGTAGGGATGGGAATCTTTAGGCAGCACATGATCCGATCTACTTTTTTTCTTATTAATTAATCTTAACACTTAAAATATGTATTTAATTACAAGTGTAAATATACATACTTATACATATATATATACACTCACTGGCCACTTTATTAGGTACACCTGTCCAACTGCTCCTTAACACTTAATTTCTAAGCAGCCAATCACATGGCGGCAACTCAGTGCATTTAGGCATGTAGACATGGTCAAGACAATCTCCTGCAGTTCAAACCGAGCATCAGTATGGGGAAGAAAGGTGATTTGAGTGACTTTGAACGTGGCATGATTGTTGGTGCCAGAAGGGCTGGTCTGAGTATTTCAGAAACTGCTAATCTACTGGGATTTTCACGCACAACCATCTCTAGGGTTTACAGAGAATGGTCCGAAAAAGAAAAAACATCCAGTGAGCGGCAGTTCTGTGGGCGGAAATGCCTTGTTGATGCCAGAGGTCAGAGGAGAATGGCCAGACTGGTTCGAGCTGATAGAAGGGCAACAGTGACTCAAATAACCACCCGTTACAACCAAGGTGGGCAGAAGAGCATCTCTGAACGCACAGTACGTCGAACTTTGAGGCAGATGGGCTACAGCAGCAGAAGACCACACCGGGTGCCACTCCTTTCAGCTAAGAACAGGAAACTGAGGCTACAATTTGCACAAGCTCATCGAAATTGGACAATAGAAGATTGGAAAAACGTTGCCTGGTCTGATGAGTCTCGATTTCTGCTGCGACATTCGGATGGTAGGATCAGAATTTGGCGTCTACAACATGAAAGCATGGATCCATCCTGCCTTGTATCAACGGTTCAGGCTGGTGGTGGTGGTGTCATGGTGTGGGGAATATTTTCTTGGCACTCTTTGGGCCCCTTGGTACCAATTGAGCATCGTTGCAACGCCACAGCCTACCTGAGTATTGTTGCTGACCATGTCCATCCCTTTATGACCACAATGTACCCAACTTCTGATGGCTACTTTCAGCAGGATAATGCGCCATGTCATAAAGCTGGAATCATCTCAGACTGGTTTCTTGAACATGACAATGAGTTCGCTGTACTCAAATGGCCTCCACAGTCACCAGATCTCAATCCAGTAGAGCATCTTTGGGATGTGGTGGAACGGGAGATTCGCATCATGGATGTGCAGCCGACAAATCTGCGGCAACTGTGTGATGCCATCATGTCAATATGGACCAAACTCCCTGAGGAATGCTTCCAGCACCTTGTTGAATCTATGCCACGAAGAATTGAGGCAGTTCTGAAGGCAAAAGGGGGTCCAACCCGTTACTAGCATGGGGTACCTAATAAAGTGGCCGGTGAGTGTATATGTATATATACATATACATTATATATATATATATATATATATATAACACATTTAATTAAACCAATTACATGTTAAGAATTTTAAATAGGCTATATAAACTATAGCTTCAAAATATAAAAGCTAGTACATAAGGAGGAACAAAAAACAAACAAACAAAAACAAAAAAAACATTGCAAGCAATAAACAAAGAGTGCTTTCAGTATTTAAAAGATGTCTGAATGTTTTCCATTCAAGAGCTGGAGTGATTTTTCCCCTCAGTTTAGATACGATAAGCTGCATTCACACTAATGCACATACCGGTATCTCTTTTGACATTGTAAATGTGGTTTGTCCTGTTGGTTTAAAATATAACTGACCGTGTTTAGCCTACATGAAGGGTTAAGAATTTAAATTTTTTTAAGGCTATTGACAGTATATTCTGATTTACAGGATAACAAAAGTAGATATCCATAAATCAATCTGTAATTTTTTTCCCATCTAATATGTGAACACAATGAAAAAATTATTTTGAATCTGGCTTTATCCAATACTCAGATTTCGTCTTTTAAAATATATGCAAATTAGTGCATATTTAATTAGAGAATGCCTATTTTGCATATTTAAACATTAAATTACAGAAAACTTGAAATACATGTTTTTCTCATCTTCAACTAGTTAATCAACTGGGAAAGTTTCATGGTGATATCTGCTAGATAAAATTTTTACCCTATTCATTCATTGGGTGATTCTGGGGAGTTAAAGCAGAATTTGTGGTAGCGTTGTTTTGACCCTAATTACAAGTTTCCAGCAGCTTGTTGACCGGGTTGTCCACCCAGGTTGTGATCCTCAGACATCATAGATTTCATTTTTATATGAATTGTTACTAGTAAGAATTAGAATTAGAGAGCTCTACAATTGAATTGTTACTAAGAATTACAATTAGAGAGCTCTATAAATCAATTCTTACTAGCAACCATTACAATTAGAGAGCTCTCTAATTCAGTTGTTACTAGTAAGAATGCAATTGCAGAGCTCTTTAATTCAATTAAAGAGCTCTGCAATTATACATATCTTTAATTCGTTTTTTTACTAGTAAAAATTTTATTAGAGAGCTCTCTAATTGTAATTGTTACTAGTAATAATTTGATTATAGAGCTCTCTAATTCAATTCTTACCAGTAAGAATTGAATTAGAGAGCTCTATAATTGTAATTCTTACTAGTAACAATTCAATTGTAGAGCTCTCTAATTGTAATTCTTACTAGTAACAATTCAATTAAAGAGCTCTCTAATTAAAAATTAATGGAAGTCAATGGAGACATATGACTAGTAAAAATTCATTTGTAGAGCTCTCTAATTGGAATTGTAGTAAGAATTGAATTAGAGAGTTCTGCAATTGTAATTCTTACTACTAATAGTTGAATTAGAGAGCTCTCTAATCGTAATTGTTACTAGTTGAATTAGAGAGCTCTCTAATTGTAATTGCTACTAGTTAGAATTGAATTGTAGAGCTCTCTAATTGAATTCTTACTAGTAAAAATGCAATACGACGAGTAAGGCTGGGTACAATTTAAGCTAAAGTTTTAAAGTAAATTTTTTAAAAAGAGAACAATACATCACGGTTGTTTAAAGGAGCTGTATGTAAGAAATTTATTTCAATTAATCATACATTTTCCCTGATATGTCACTAGACATTAAGAAATCATGTTCATTTCAAATACTTATATCACTGACAACATAGTCCGGCCAGGATATTGTCATTTAAAAAGTGAAGTTGCAGCCCTCAACTGATGTTGATGTTGTCATGTTGTGTTTTGGTCTGATGCTCCACCCACCACCGATCTACCAATCTCGAAGTCAGTAGTGTTGCGGCATCCGGGTTGCCAGCTCTGCTCTAGTTACCACAGCTGCAGCTACAAACATGTCGGAATCGGATCCTGCAGAATATCTGGCAACCTCGAGTCAGTAATTTGAAAGTCTCTCTCTCTGTCCTAGCGTGTATCCCATATTTATATAGGGTCCGCTTGCTTGCATGCTTTTCGCCACTTGGCTCGATCCAGGGCATCTTCAGTGGTGATATTTACTGCGCGCATATCCTCCGCCAGACGATTGAGCCACCGCTTCTTCGGCCGCCCACGCGGTCGTCGTCCGGGTGGTGCTAGATTATAGGCCATTTTCACTGTTGTCTCGTCACCACTTCTGATGACATGGCCATACCAGCGGAGTCGGGCTTCACGCATCTTTTGGACTATGGGCACCACGCCCATGCGCCTTCGGACATCTTCATTCATGACGCGGTCGAATCGCGTGAGGCCGAGGGACCAGCGGAGCATCTTCATCTCCATAACATGGAGGGACTGCGCATGTTTGATGGTGGCTGGCCAACACTCGGAACCGTACAACGCGACCGGGCGTACAACGGTTTTATAAATCTTGCCCTTGAGTGATATGGGCATTCGGCGATCACAGAGAATGCCTGTGACTTGTCTCCATTTAAGCCATGCTGTGTTGACTCGGGCTCGGGCGTCGGGAAGAGAGTCACCGTCACTCCGGATTAGAGAACCAAGATATTTAAATTCGCTGACTTTGTTTAATGGCTGCCCTCCAACTCTGATTGTCCCGTCGGTCTGGGGTCCGCACTCCATATACTCTGTCTTTTTGATGTTAAGGCGCAATCCGTGCGCGTCTAACCGCTCATTCCAGTCTTGCACTTGACGTTCAAGCCTCCAACGGGTTTTGTCAGCTTGGAAGATGTCGTCGGCGAATAGAAGTGACCAGGGCTGAGACACCTGGATATCCCCCGTGGCAGTATCCATGCAAAGGATAAAAAGCAGTGGGGAAAGGGCGGATCCCTGATGCACGCCCACGGTAGTTGGAAATGTTTCGGACAGACCTGCAGGGCATCGGACGACGCTAGTGGTGTTGGTATAGAGAAGCTGGATCCATCGTACGTACTCTTCGGGGGCACCGTGGGAGCGGAGGGAATGCCAGATAAGATCTCGGGGCACACGGTCAAATGCCTTCTCGAGATCGAGGAAGACCATGTGCACTTGCTGGTTCTTCTCCCGATGCCTCTCTAGCAGCAGCCTGACGCCGTGGATCGCATCAGTAGTGCCGCTTCCTCTAACAAATCCGCACTGATTTGGACTGATGGAAACAATCTTCCGGAGGCGGGTGTCGATTACGCGCTCAAATATCTTCATGGCATGGCAGAGCAGGCGAATCGGACGATAGGTGTTACATTCGCTGACGTCGCCTTTGCCTTTCCAGATCGGGACCGTTACACTGGCAGCCCATGTTGAGGGGATGGTACCCTCATCAGTGATCTTATTAAACAGTCGGGTAAGGACTTCAGTGCCTTGGTGTCCGAGTAGCTTCCACGCCTCAGCGGGAATGTTGTCAGGTCCCGGGGCCTTTCCTAATTTGAAAGTGATTGCAGTATTAGTTTTGGCCACAATCTTACATACGGCTCCTTTAAACCAATGAGTATTAAGCTGTGTCGTCAGCAAGTCGTTTCCCATCATGCTTTTGATCAGCGCAGTCGGTGGAGAACAACTGCGCTCGACTGCAGAATCTGACAAGTGCGCCTTGCGGTTGCGAGAGTTTTTTTACATAAGTCAGCATGACATCAGAGTAAGGCGGACCGCTCTCGGACACATTTCTAACCGGCATGCATCTTGCGTTGATCACCGGTGATCGGTTCTGCGCAGATTTAGCTCATCTCAAACAAGCCTAATGTTTTCATCTACAGACGATTGATGCACATGTACAAACAGACAGTGCAATCCTGTTCTTATTTATCCATTTATCATCTTATCGTATATTTTATTCCCTTTTTTGTCCATAATGGAGCGCGTGTCACGTCACCTATTAGCGTCATGCCAGCCACAACCTAGCGTCTCGCCTGCCTCAAGATCTCTCACTGTTTACATGAACCAGACACTCCGATCAATACACGAGAGCACACATAAAGTGCAATCATGCACTTATTTACGTTTTTGTCATCTTATATTTTATTCCCCTTTTTTTGTCCATAATGGACCTTGCGTCACGTCACCTACAGCGTCGCGCCAGGCACACTGATCTCTCACTGTTTTCATCAGACACTCCGATTGATGCACATGTGCAAACAGACAGTAAAATACTGCTATTATTTGCCATCTTATCTTACATTTTATTCCCTCTTTTTGTCCATGAAGCGTGCGTCACGTCACATATTAGAGTTGCGCCAGCCACAACATCTCTCACTGTTTAAATCTACCAGACACTCCGATCGATGCACATGTGCAAACAGACAGTGCAATCCTGCTATTATTTGCCATCTTATCTTACATTTTATTCCCTCTTTTGTCCACAATGGAGCACGTGTCACATCACCTATTAGCGTCGCGCCAGCCACAACCTAGCGTCGCGCCTGCCACAAGATCTCTCACTGTTTACATGAACCAGACACTCCGATCAATGCACGAGAGAACACATAAAGTGCAATCCTGCTCTTATTTATCTATTTGTCATCTTATCTTATTTATTCCTTTTTTTTTTGTCCATAATGGAGCGTGCGTCATGTCACCTATAAGCGTTGCGCCTGCCAGGATCTCTCACTGTTTACATGAACCAGACACTCCGATTGATGCACGTGCAAACAGACAGTGCAATCATGCTCTTATTTATCTATTTTTTCATCTTATCTTACACTTTATTCCCTATTTTGTCCACAATGGAGCGCGCATCACGTCACCTATTAGCGTTGTGCCAGCCACAAGATCTCTCACTGTTTTCATCAGACACTCTGATTGATGCACATGTGCAAACAGACAGTAAAATACTGCTATTTGCCATCTTATCCTACATTTTATTCCCTCTTTTTGTCCAAGAAGCGTGCGTCACATCACATATTAGCGTCGCGCCTGCCACAATCTCTCACTGTTTAAATCTACCAGACACTCCGATTGATGCACATGTGGGAGACAGTAAAATACTGTTCTTATTTGCCATCTTGTCTTACATTTTATTCAGTTTTTGTTCATAATGGAGCGCGCGTCACGTCACCCAAGCGTCGCGCCATCCACAAGATCTCTCGCTGTTTTACTGCCTGATACTTTGATTGACAGCTGAAGGGAAAAGACGAAGATTCCTCACTACATCGATTTTTTTTTACAGGGTTATTTTTATTTCATTTTATTTACAGAATATCAATAAGATGAGGTCTTTGAATTTGCATCAGTGAGAACTCAAAACCAAACAACAAAAAACTTCCTGTCCGTACGATGAGGATTCTTAATCAAAATTCAAAGTTTATTCAGATCTTTGCTGAAGTGGGGAACTCTTGGGAGCTCGATGAACAGATTATCAGCTGTGATCAAGAGTTCACCTGTCGCCTCTATGGTTTCAATCGTCGAATCAAGAAAGTTGATGAGGCAAGAGAGATTAAAGTCAAGAAGATGTGTGGCTCAAGTCTTGAACTTCAACAGGGTCTCTCCGTTTCCCTCTCAACCTTCCCACCTTTCAAGAGACTCCTCTTACAGCACATGAAAGAGTTAACTTTCAAGTATGCATCTGGAAGAGGGCTCATGAGCACTACCCGGAAATCCCAAGCCCTCTCTACCATGGATTTCACATAAACACGTCATCCCCAAAGCGCTTGTTGACGTCTTGGAAGAAAATGAAACAGATGAAGATGACTTGACTGATGAAATCCATACGAATATAGGTGAAGAGGAGGAAAATGATAATTGAGAGTTAATATTCTACACTAATACAATACACTAACATGACCAGTCGTCAAAGTACAGCATGGATAAGCAGCAAAAAGATCTAAGAACCAAACAAATGTTTTCTATTTTATTTTTGAGCTGTATTTTATGTTAGCCATTTGGCTGTAAAGAATTGAAGGTTGGCTTTTTGATAACAGGCTGCACACTAGAGTCATCTTTATTCCTTGTATTGCCAGGACTTTGTCGACTTTAATAAATCTCACATTTGGTTAATTGATTTTGTGTGATTGTACCCTGTGTTGCAACCTGACCCCAGTCCACCTGGGGCATAACATTACTCCCATATGGAATGGTAATGCTTGAAAGTTATGTTTTCTCCGATTTGAGGTACAGTGGAAAACTTTGTTTATACCAGCTGTAATCCTCTAGATATAAAGGTCATTTTGGACTTAAATTGAAGCTTAAACACTTGGGAAGTTTTTATGTACATTTGAGGCAGTGATATGTATAAAAAAATGCTTGAAAATGATCACTTTTGATGACAATTTGTCAGGTGGACAGACATTTTTTTGTCTTTTGGGCTATGTTGAGGGTGATATTTGACAGAAAAAAGTCAGTAATCCCCCAAATCTTTTTCTGCTAGTTTCCCCTATGTGTCAGGATACACCATGCAAATAATTAGGGTTATATGACATTTATGTAGCTGCAGTACCTTAAAAATCACAATTACATAATGCCAAAAGCTTTTCCCAAAAGGGTGTTTTTGGCCCCTGAGACCAAACGGGGCCGAGTTGGGGGTGGTCGTTATCAACTTGTGATGGCCCAAGGTATAAGATAATAGGAAATAATAGTGAAGAAAAGGTAGCAAAAAACATCCTGAGGAGTGGACCTGGCTCCCGGCCTATAAAGATAGACAAAGGAGAGTTAAGAATGGACATAACAGAGATTAAAGTCATTTTACTAAATCCAATCAAAAGGGATCCATATCAAGGACATATGATATCTTGTCTAGCAATTGCACCTCTGCCTTGCTGGGACTGAAGGAAGTCTGGGAGAAGGACATTGGTCATACCATTGAAGAGAATGACTGGACTGTTGTGTGTGATAACGTGTACCCTAAATGTACCTCCCTTGGGATCCATGAGCTCAATTTCAAATTCTTCAATAGAATACATCTTACGCCGATGCGTATTAAGAGGATGTTTACCAACGCTACAGGCCTGTGCTTCAAGTGTTATAAAGATAAAGGCACATTCATGCATTGTTTTTGGTACTGTGACAACATATTGTCATACTGGAAGAAAGTATAGTGTAATGGAAGATCTTGGACTACACTTCGATATGACCCCAGCTTTTTATTGAATCTTAATGTGACCAGTCTGTTTAAAAAAGATGCAATACAACTATTTGTTGTCCTCGTATACTTAGCTAAAAAAATGCATTTTGTTACTTTGGTCTGCATAAGGCTCCATCCTTTAAAATGTGGACATCACAAATCGCTACATGGTTACCACTTGAAAAGCTCACCTATGATAAACATAAAAACTCTGACAGATTCTGGCTCATATGGTCTCCCCTTTGGGAATATATAAAGGAGCTCCCTTAACAGGCATACCGGACCGCTTCTAATTTCTGCTAATTTTCTTTGACTTCCTATCTAAAGGATACTCTATGTCAATGTGACCTTGTTTACCTGTGGTTGTTATTATTTTAATTTCTTTTACTTATTCTTGTCTTTTATGTTTTGTACACCCTGTAATATGAATAGAACTTTATGTTGTGATACTGTAAATGTTAACTTTCTACTGTGGGCAAACAATAAAAATATCAAATAAAAAAAACACTCCCTCCTCAGAAAGTAGTACAGATAATTTTCACTTTATTCATTAAAGAAATGCACATAAAAGTACAAGTTAATCACATAAGTTAACTTGGTTAGCAGAAAACAGACTGATGAGGGTCTTCTTTAGACTCTTCTATTAGCTTATTAGCAAAGTTAGAAAAAAAGAAAGAATTTTAGTTGTTAAAGATTAGATAGAAAAAAAGAAAGATTAGTTATAATAATAATAATAATGTATTGTCATTGCAGTGATACAACAAAATTACATTAGGGCATCAGTCGACAGTGCAATTGCATGAGGTATAAGAGATCAACAAGAGCATATTTTGTAAACGGCACAGTGGCAGATATCAACCAAGAAAAAAAGAAAAAAAAAAGGAAAACAAAGAAGGTGTATGAGGCGGAGAATCAATAGTAACCAGAAAAAGAAAGTATACTTGTATGTGCTGCAGCGATGCAAAGTCCGGTCACAATTATTGCAATGTTTGATAATATGCATAATAGATGGATTAAGCGAGATCAACAATAGCAGGGAAACAGGGAAAGCGACATAAAACAAACAAGGAGAGGGCATACGAGGTAAAAAAATTACTATTAACCAGAAAATGTGTATAATTGTGTGTGCTGCAACAATGCAAAGTCCAGTTCACAGTTATTGTAGTTGTTGGGTAGTGTTAAGTGAGTGGATTAAGTGAGAGGAGGAGGTAGCCGGGGATGGTGCTTATTCAGCAGTCTAACTGCCTGAGAATAGAGGCTGTTGGCCATTCTGGCTTGAAGAGACCTGTACCTCCTACCCAATTGTAGCAGGCGGAACAAGCCGTGTGCTGGATGGAACCGATCTCATGATGTTGTGTCCTACGCAGTTAGATGCGTTAGATGATTAAGTAGGCTTCTAGACTGGAACTGGTAGAGTGAACTAATTTTCACTCTCCAGCAGCTGACACCAATCACTGCAAAACCCTGGATGGGTGTTTTCCGAGTAAAAGCCTTGCATTTCTCCTCGTTTTCCTCTTCCAACATAACCTAGAGGATTCATAAGAAAATTGTGAAATTAATATCCAAATGACCTTATTAACAGGATGTAGCCACATGAATGACTATTTATTATGACTGACTTATTGCATTTTATCATTAAGCACATTTTCATTCATAATGTATACACCTGGTGAGCAGTTCTTGTAAATCTCATTGCAGTGTCTGCAATGTTCGGCATGTCTTCTCTCTCCAATTTGTTACACCTGAATATTTCAATTTGAGGAGCAAAATGAGCATGATTAAAAAGAGAATAATTGAAGACATGTTGACATACCAATAAATTTGTCAGTTACCATTTTAACCACATTTAAATCAAATGTGTAAAAGAAAGTGAATACAAACATACTGTCAAGCCAGTACTGTGCCCTCCTCCTAAATGAGTCTGTATCCACCAGACTTCTGAATTTAGAACAAACTAAAGACAGATTTAACAATCCAGAATCACCCTCCTCAAGGACCACGTGAAGAAGAGTTTCAGACAGGACAGTAAATAAATCAAACCCTTATTTTTAACAAGCTTCCAAGATCCTGGAACCATCTTTATTGCAATAGAGCTTATAAAGAAGGGAAAAAGTTAGTTATTTTATACACACGAGAGAGAGAGAGAGAGAGAGAGAGAGAGAGAGAGAGAGAGAGAGACTTTTTGACAAAATATAAGAGATACAAAGATAAAAGAGACTTTTATTTTACAAAAAAAAAAAAAAAAAACTTTTTTCTTTTTTTCCCTCCTTACAATCCAAGACTTTTAAAACAGGAAAAGACAATATATATGGAAGTAAAATAATGCCAAATGTTTTTGAAACAAAAAAGCCTGTTGAATTGCACTACTTGAAAAAAATATGCATTGCATTAACCATGCTTGCTAGCCTGGATGCCAGCCCGAACCCCGCCCACAACATTTTTTGGTTGGGAAGTTCGGTCTGGACTCGATCCATCGAGGAGTAATTATGATCGGTTCAGAAATGGTCGGGCCAATCAAATTGCCAGGGCGGGCTTTATATGATGATGGACAGATGATCTGTACTTATGTAATCTTTATGTCATCAAAGAGCGCTTGGTTTGAACTGATTTACAACAAAGATGTATAGATTCCACTATCGCGTCTATTCGTCAGCGCATTAATTTTAAAAGACGAACAGAGAACTGCAATCAAGGCATTTGTCGATTGTCAAGATGTGTTTGCCGTCTTTCCCTTAGACATAATAAATACATAGACGCCCTATTGACCGCTGGAGCGCCCGTCAACGGGCGGGGAGAGCAACTTTCCCATACCTCTCATACCGGGAATTGAGAAAAATTCCTGTTTCGTGTGCTGATTGGGACTGTACAAATCACCACACAATTGGAAACAGGTCTCGGGGAATTACCTTTCACAAGCAAGACTGAACATTTGTTTCTGGTTGTATTTGGTCATATAGGCTAATTAGTAATAGTAACGTTCAGAGGAGAAAGGCCGCTTTTGTTTAAAGCTCAAATCTGTGGTTTATTTATAAAGATAGTGCCTATTTAAAAAATGTATCTGACGTTTTCGGAGTTGTGAGATTCTCAGCGCTCATGTAGGCTACCCCGCCTGGAACAGCCCCCTATGGAACAGCCTCACCTCGGCTAGTCCTTCTGACGTGTGCCGCTGGCTCTAATGTCTGTAGGCTAGTGGTTAAACATGAGATATAATTCGTCTTGTGTATATCTAACGGGCGATCTTTGGTCTCATTAATCTATAATTTGTTCCCTGGCAAATCGTTTTGGCTGAAGGCAAAATTTGGCTGTTCGCGCATAACTATTCTCCTCTATTGGTTCTTTAGGCCTATTTGTTTTAAACAGCAGACTTAATATGTATCCGTCTCTGCATGATTTGGAGACTATGAACCTTTTTCCTGTGCTGCTGTTGATCACGCAGTAAAACCCTGCCAAAATCAGTCGTGTGTGGATGAGAATCTGAAACAAGGACTGGAGGGACGTTGTTTACATTTAAGGTGTTTACATGAAGGTTTTTTAGTCCGATAGAGCCTTTAATCCGATTATAAGGGTCCAACGCAGCTAGTGATTTCAGGCCAAAAAAAGGCCGAAACATATCACATTCATCACCGACAGGGCGGATGTGTTGTGAGGTTTTGAGCTCGTGCACGGCTGGACGCGAAGTCGGAGCAACACCCGCCCCTGTAGGTGATTGGTTGAAACACTGTTTATTTTGGTTTTGAGTGGTGGTGTACCCATTTGTTTTAGTGTGCAGATCTCAGAGCCAGGCTGCATACAGAGACGCGGTTTTTGGACAGCCTGCTTATGGGGCGGACAGCTAGCAGATCTTAAAGGATTAGTTCACTTTTAAAAAAACTTTTGCTGATAATTTACTCACCCCCATGTCATCCAAGATGTCCATGTCTTTCTTTCTTCAGTCGAAAAGAAATTAAGGTTTTTGATGAAAACATATAATGATTTTTCTCCATATAATGAACTTCAATGGGTACCAAACTGTTCAAGGAAAAAATTTGAATTTCAGGGCAGCTTACCAGACGATAAACGATACCAGACGATGAATAACGGTCTTATCTAGCGAAACGATCGGTCATTTAAAAAATAAATAAAAAAGTTTAAGTTTTATAAGCACAAATGCTCGCCTTGCTCTGTTCTGTGATGCGCGTTGGTGACGTCACGTAATACGCAATTACGTTGAAAAGGTCACGCTTCTGTCCTGACGAAAATGTTCTTTTAGCCTTTTTAATATTAAAACACACAGGATACGCACACGAAATTGGGATTTAAACGATAAACTGACAGAAAGACATTTGAATATGTGTAAATGGTCCTCTTTCCTTACATTTGTAAACAGTGACTCGGTACGTCAAGCGTCAAACGTTTATTCTGTAAATGCTATTTTTGTAAAATGTCGGTTATTATGGCAGAAAAAAAATATTTTATAATTATTAAATCAATATTAGCTCTAAAAAACAGCTATGTTTTTATTGTTGATGTATTGAGGGTCAATTGTTTTGTGTGGATATATTCATGCATGCATTATTCATTAAAATAATTAGTTTTACCATTGTGAATAGCCGAGGGAAACGGTTGCTTTACGACCAATTTCAAAGTTCCGTGCAACTGACACTAGGGGGCAAAATGCGACAATCGTATGCGAATGTTGTGTGCATTGGAAAGGCGGCTTCAGAATATGAACTTAACTCTTTGAGCCAAATGTAGCCTATAATCTGTTAATTTGAAGCATTTCACAGCATCTACCTCTAACGCTTTTTTTTAACGCGTAACCTTTCACGCACTGCTTTGTTTACGGTTAGTGTATCAGCCGGCAGCGTCGGTTTCTCTTTTTGAATGATGAATAGCCTATAGATAAATATATCTGCAGAAATAGACAGTGTTGTTTCCTTTACACGCAGGCGCAGAGCGCGCATTCTAGCTGTCAGTCGGCTGTATAGTTCTCTCGGTGTGTTCAAAGTGCGACAACACATCATCAGCTTTCATCAGCGCTCGTTCATCGGCGTCGGCTTGGTGTGTTACGTTCATGGGTTACGTTCCAGCCAGGACGTGAAAGGAGGTCGTGTTTCAAGATACGCAATGGAGTAGACCAAACTTATTAACAGGGAGGGCAATACACTCATATGAACACAAAACACTTCTCGGCCGCGCCCGCGCGATCGACTCATTCCATTTGCGTAGAAAAGAATGATTTAAGTCTTTTTTTCCCGTCAAGATTTCCGGGTGGGCCGGCCCACATTGGCCAGCGCCAGCGGCCACAATATTATCTGTCTGCAGTCCCGGAGGCGATATTTTTTTTCACAGGATGGTAGGGGAAGACTCATTAATATTCATTAGGGAACTCATCTCTGATTGGTCTTAACCCCAGTGACTGGTAGGTTTAGGGGCGGGGTTAGGGGTAGGTCATCAGACCCCCAGTGACGGGTAGGTTTAGGGGCGGGGTTAGGGGGTAGGTCATCAGACCAATCAGGGATGAGTTCCCTAATGAATATTAATGAGTCTTCCCTTACCATCCTGTGATAAAAAATATCGCGTCCCGGAGGCTGCATTTTCAGGACCCCACTTCTAGGTCTGCATTTCTAGGACCCTAGTTTTTTGTGACAGCGCCACCTACCGAGTCGGAGAACCGCAGTCCCAGGAACGCATTTCCAGGACCCTAGTTTTGGAGAACCGAAAAAAGTGCCACCAAGGCAGTATTTCCACCCAGTTTTAACTACATTAGACTTTTTTTCTTCAAGTTTTATTACACCCAAATACTACTTTCTTTATTGCAATTAAACCAGGTTCCTAGGAATGTTGAGAAATTATTGGGTCTAAGTAGCGTAGGCTACTATAATAACTAAAGTAAAATAAACAAGGAATCATGTTATAGTCTTTTCAGTCACTAGATGGACCACATTTTCAAGTACAGAGCGAAGACAAGGATGACTCTGGGGGTAGATTTAAGATTAAATAATATATAACACCTGAACTTGAACACACAAAATATTTTACAAAATAATACATAACAACTGAAATTGAACACACAAAATATTTTACAAAATAATATATAACAACTGAACTTGAACACACACAAAAACAAATTTGAAATTTGATGACGTGAACCACATAGACAGAACTTCAATGGATGGACAAACACATGGACAACATCATCACTGACTCCTAAGAGAGAGAAAGAGAAGTGAATTAAATAATTTCACTTTGCTTAACTTTGTTGGTTGAAACAAAGCAGAACTGCAGAACGGGCAGTGAAACTCCTTGCAGCATGCATCCCTTTAGTTCAGGAAAGGATCTCCCTTCTTGGATTGTTAGGCTATGTGTTTCTTGAAAAACATTTTTAAGTTAATTTCATATAAATAAATAGACATAAATTAGGCCTAAGCCTAGTACTTAACCAATTTATTTATTTATCTTTTGTCATACTATTGCCTACCCTGAGCTGTGTCCTTGATAGCACTTCATATAGAGTACAGTATACAGTAAATGACACAATCTAACACGTGGGATTTTAACAGTCAATTATTATAATGGCCTCTCTGATATGTCTGACTATTAAAATGTCATATGTCTCAACCAACTTTATAAAACCATGTCAAAATGAAGAGACGTACACATAACATATTGTTGGTAACGTTAAACAGGCTGACTGTGAGCACGTGACAGTGAAAACATTACGATTATTTTTACTGAATTAAAAAAGAAAAACAATGAGTAATTAACAAGCTTTCAGAACGAACATGCTACAGTTTATTGTGCTGTAAATAAGTCAACACAGGCTTATGCAACAGTTCCGTTAAATGAACGTGCTAAAAATTCATTTTCCAGCATTAGGTAGAGGCTAATATATGATGGCTATGCATTCAAGACTGTTTAGCAAATCACCAGCACGTTGGCAACGTTAACTTTCCAATTAAATGCATCACAATTGGTTTTAAAGTTAAACAAATAAAAATTTATTCGCATTTGATACTCACACTCTGAATGTCATCCAATCTTCGCTGGTCCTCTAACTCGGTAGGTGGCGTTGTCAATAAAAACCTAGGGTCCTAGAAATGCGGTCCTAGAAGTGGGGTCCTGAAAATGCAGCCTCCGTTTCACCGGGAAAAGTCCCGGTGCTCCCGATAGCCGCCCCTGGTGGTTGTACCCATTTGTTTTTATGCCTACAGAGACGCGGGGGTGGAGTTGGGTAGGTTTAGGGGTGGGTTTAGGGATCAGGGGGTGGAGCTGGGTAGGTTTAGGTCTATGTAAGGTGGGAGGAGTTGGATCTGGATCCGACTCCTCCCCGTGGATTTCATGTTCTGCAGTGAGGACCATCTCCAGCTAGCGGATCGTTAGGAAAGAGGTAATTGTTTTTGGGCCTGAAATGACTGATACAACCTTTAAGTGTAATTTTTCTGTAAAGGCTAGGGACAGAATAATGGACATTTCCATAGAATGACCCAGCTGTATGATGATGACCAATTGTGAATAGTACCACTGATATTTCATTGAGGATCCATATGATTACACGGTAGCCTATATGTCTAATGGGCTAAATATGGTTAATAGGGCCTACCTAAATGTAACTTTGTATACATTTACAACAACATTTATCACTCAGGCTCCTGTATATCAAAACAGTTTAAAAACAATACATTTTACAGTAGGTCATATTATTAGGCTACTTTGTCCATCTGATCCAACTGTGTAGGCTATATTAATAAATTAAAAAAATTCACAAAAACAAATAGTCTTCTTTAGGCTGAGTGCAGAGTGAAGCCCAACTGAACATCTGGATGTTTTAATCCGTAGTGCAGATTATTCCACTGTCTATAACGTTTATTTAAATGAACAAAAATCTCTAAATTAGTAAAAGTCTATAGACGGGACAGTTATTAATGTGATAGTTTCGAGCGTCGATTTAGTTATGTAATTTCGCCGTATATCCTTCTCCCCCTACTGGACGCATTAGGAACAACAGGGGCGTAAAACTGTCAGGGGCGTAAAATTGCCGGGTGCGTATATATGCCGGCTCCAGGTCTGCCGGGTCCAGCTCTGCAGCCTCCCCTTACTCCAGGTCCCATAGGCGCCGCTGAGGGAAAGGAACACACTCAAGGTAGCAAGAAAGGAAGCACTGTAGATTAGAAAGCTGCACTGAGACAAAATGAAAATCACTTTCACAGGTTTGGCCAGTTTTATGGCCACCTTTTGTGTCCTCAGTTTTGTAGGTCTTGTTATGGCAATTGGAACCGATTTTTGGTACATCATTGACACTTCTAAGAGAGAAAACAGCTCATCTGTGTCCCTGAGCTCACATTCTGGACTGTGGCGGACTTGTAACTGTAAGTCACATTACATGTTTGTGTTTGACGTTCCGTTTGTGTGATTTTTAGATTTTTATGTGGATAGATGAAATCGTGCTCTCTTACAGTTCATAACCAGTGCTGGCCATTCATGAATCCTTTTGAAGCAGGAAGAAACTTATCAGATTCACAAAGGCAGATACTAAGTAAGATCTGTGTGTCATCATATCCTTGTATCATCCTCATATCCCATGATCTTGTATGTGTTACTGATAAGTTTCACTCAGCAGACAAAACCAAATTCTTAAAATCACCTTTAACGTTTCAGGTACGCTAAGGGATACAAACACTTGTTGTGGAAGTATGTGGTCTATTTAGTCGAAAACTCCTTGGTTTAGCTTTATTGAGACATGTGGCCCATGCTATTTATGTTTGCTGTTTTCAAATTTGGTCATTTAAAGGGATTTGATAAAGTTTCCGACATCAAATAAAAATATAGATTCCATTATCCTAACTGTTGTCTAATAATAAAACACATCTTACCTTAACATATATTTAGCAGAAAGCCTATAATAAAAACTGAAAATGCATTATAATTCTTTTTATATAAAATGCCATTTAAAATATTTGTATGTTCTTGTCCCTAATTGCTCTCAGTTTTTGTAATATGAATGAACTATTGTTATTCAAGATAGATTGTATAATTTGATGTAGCCTATCTTAGAACAAACCAGAAAACACTTTCACAACTGGCAGAGGGGGAAACTTGACATATCAACAGGAAGCCACACAGATACAGCTTATTATCTGTAAGCAGTACAGAAACGAGATGAAATTATACTGTGAAACAGTGATTTTGCACCTAAGATATTGTGACAATATGAGAACAATGACAACATTGTATATTGTCATTTTTTCTCTCTTGATTTAAAGTTTTTTAAATTAAACTCAATATTAAACATGTAAGTAATTTTGAACACATATTGTTGTTGCACATGGGCTTGGGCTGCATGCTTCAGAACAGAAAATGTCATTTTAACCTGAATCCAATTGTACAAATTCCCTTGTCCTATTAACTTTGGATTGTCATGGAAACATTCTTCAATTATAGGGCAGCTGTTGTAGAAACACAGCTGTAACAAGTGCACCAAAGTGAACCATGGCATGTGTTACACTGCTAATATTGCGAGGCCACCTGCCAACAGACCCTGCAACAATATTTTACTTTGTTTTTCCTTCTTTATTTTCATCTAAATATGTCTGTTGGCCATAACCTATAATTAATGTGCAACATCACTCCAAATTATTCATCTTTTTAGTGCCAAACAATCACCATCTATAATTTGTTTTAAAATTAGCCAAATAATGTAGAATTGCAAGTATTGCCGCTTTCAAAGTGTCTTCATATTTTGATTATAAGCCATTGAGAAGAAAAGCGAAAGATAAAGGAAATTGGCTAAATGTATCTTCTTATCCATCCCATACATCAGACACTATGAAAAAATAATATTCTTGTCTGAGCCATTCGAGGCACTTGTGTAGAACTGAATGAGATTTGAAATGCACATGCTCTGTCTACACCTGAAACATTATCTGTACCGGCCTCAAAAGACTGTAATGAGGTTGTAAAAGCAAGATTATCTCAGATTCAAGCCCCCTAAACTGGCTCAAATTGTATTTAGTTTCTGTTCTGCTTTGAACAATAGACTCAATTAGTCTGGGTTTTAGTTGTTGCTTTGATTAGATAGTAGCCTCTGCTGCACAAAGCTAAATGCTTTTATCTTATTATTTATTATTATTATTAATGTTGAAAACAGTTGTGCTGCTTAAAATATTTTTTTTCAGGATTCTTTGCATATATTGAAAGCTCAAAAGAACTACAGTATATATGTGAAATATAAATATTTGGTAAATTATTCATCTTCATTTACATAATTTAAATGCCTTACTTAATGAATATTTAAGTAGTACGTTTATATGAAATCACAAGTGGAAGGTGTGGAATGTCAGCTACTCAGATGTGCATGGATGGCATAAAGATGTAGGATAATTAAGGGAGTGCAGTACTTACAAAGTCTCAAGAGCTGAGCTTTTGACCACCCCAGCCTACACAAAGGCCAAATAGCCTTTCACATTCACTCACCTGCATCTCCTAGGCGTGCTCCATCAGTTTCCTTTAATAATGATAGATAAATTCGTATTTCCTGGACTGGGTCGCTCTTATTCTGTCAGGGTTCTGTTCTGGCAGCTTTGTCTGTGTTGTCTTTAGCCCTATTCGCACGGGATTAGTACTATATGGTGACCTCTAGTCATTTGTAATAATTGCGGAGGTTGTCTGTGATCTTAATCCCGTGCGAATCGGTCATGTCTGTAATTTGTAAAGTAATAATTCCCCCGCAAATTACCTACCATATTTCGCCGAACACCTAGGTCCTGTGGGAATATTAGTCCCGTGCGAATCGGCATCTCTGTGATTTGGCGGATCGTATATAATTTTTTCAAGGTTTTTGTTTCATGCGCGCCTTTTTATCCATCTTTCGCGAAGAATGGAGGCTGCGCTGGAGTGTTTTGATAGTATTTTGGGTGCTGGGTCATATCGCTATACACCATACAACTATACAATTTGCAGAAAGAGAAAGCTGAAAATCATCAGAAGAGCAAAAACAAAAATAATGATTATATGGAGATGAATGGTATAGCAGCATGCGGTAGGGAACATTCTTCTGTTTATGATATATCATACAGATAGACCTATAATAACGGCAAGACATTTCCAAGCAATAGCCTCGACGTCATCTGGGAGAAAAGTCAGTAAATTTGAGTATAATCACAGGCTTCGGTTATCCCGTGCGAATGCGCCACACGAAATTCAGATGTGGGGGGGTAATTTCTAAATCACACAAGGTCCACAGATAGTACTAATCCCGTGCGAATAGGGCTTTTGTTTCATGTCTCTGTTTGTGTTGTGCTTGAACATAATTATGGTTTTGTTTGTGTTGGCCATGTGCTCCTCTGTTCCTGCCTCCTTGTTTCCCTGTACCACGCCCTCTTGTTGAGTCCTTGTTTGTCCGAGTGTTGTCACCTGTTCCTTGGCCGAATGTTGTCACCTGTTCCTTGGCCGAATGTTGTCACCTGTTCCTTGGCCGAGTGTTGTCACCTGTTCCTTGGCCGAGTGTTGTCACCTGTTCCTTGGCCGAGTGTTGTCACCTGTTCCTCATGTTCTCTGCTCTCTTGTTTGAGTCCTCATTTACCTGAGTGTGCTCACCTGTTCCTCTTGTTCTTAGCTCCCTTTATATGTGTGCTCTTTTCCTCCTGTGTTGCCTGTTCGTTAGATGTTGTGCCACATAGTTTGTTTCTTGTTACTAAAGTCTATAGTGTTTTATTTGTATACGTTTTTTTAGTGCTTTAGTTCTGCCATCAGTCTTGTCTCCTGTGTCTCTAGTTCCTGTCCTGTCCTGCTAGTCGAGGATCCCTGGCTGCTTACACTCTTTGCTTTGGAGCAAGCCTGGTGCCTGAGATCCCTGAGTGCCTTGCTGTTGAAGGTCCTGTCTGGCTATTGCTAGTATTATCAGGTCTCATTCTGCCCTGCCATTACTACTCTCCAGCCATCTTGTGCTAGCTACAACTGCTGCTCAGCTAGTTACAACGGCTGTCATTGTGTCTTATCCCTGCCTATTGTCTGGACTGTTCACCTCTCCCACCACATCTTGTCTACTGTTTGTCAATAAACCTGTTAACACTGCAAGAATTGGCTGGAATTGCGAGCATCCCCACTGACACATCCAGACCTCTTCTCTCTCCAGACATGCAAGGAACGTTCATCGTCCTGCTGCCTTTCAGCGTGATTGTATTATTTGTTGGAGGAATGCTGGGCTTCATCAGTATGTTGGCAAGAGCCTATCTGCTGCTGGTCCTGACCGGACTCCTGCTTCTCTTTGGCGGTGAGTACCACCTTCGCTTTCCCCTCTGACTGAGCCACTTGCAGCATGAATATGAATTCTACCCAAGTCATGCTTGACAGAACATCTGGAGCTTCAGACACTTTTGATAGTTATGAATAAACAATGGTGTAACAGAAACAGGGGTGTGCCAACTGTCACCAAGAGGACCCAAAGGTGTTCAAGCAGAAGCAGCACCACTGCTCTGAATGTACCAGGCGATGGCGACGTAAAAATGAAGTGACGTGAAGACAGTGGCGGCGCCAGGGGGGGTCTTCCTAAAAAACGCTTTAACCCCCCATTTGACCCCCCACCCACTTCCTGATTAAAAAATATATCCGGAATAAAGATTTAAAAATATTTCTCTTCAGCAGCGGCGCCAGAGGACAGGAGGGTGTGTGTGTGTGTGTGTGTGTGCGCGCGCACGTGTTCATCTGAGCCTCATAGGTCTGTCACTGCTCGTCAATGTCCGAATATTTGCGATGACCAATCAAATCAAAGTAGGCGGGCTTTATGTTCACAGATGCTGCTGAGCGCAAATTTTTGCAGAGCGACTCGACAGTGTACGGTCAAGTGCGAGATAAGATGTAAGTAGCTAAACTAAACATTTCATATTGGACAGTTTTTTTTAGGTCATAAATGTTAAACGAATACCAAAAATTATCAGTCAAACTAATATAGTTTTGTCTAATTTCGCCATTTTTAACTGAAAATAGGCCTATAACGTGACTCATGTAATGTAATAATTAGTTTACCATCATTGTGAGGGGAGAAGAAACATTAACAAAGCCGTTTTCATCATGTTAGGCATATGATTAATAATGAATGTGTATTGCGTAAATATTGAGAATATAATACAAATTGTAGCCTTTAGTAAATTAAAAAAGCTCAGCTTTAGGATGGGAAGAGAAAGGGCACGACGAGGAGACTGAGAAAAAAGAAAGGATGATAGATGGAGATGAAGTGAGAGCAGGTATTGACATAGTCTACTGCCTGCTAACATGGTTTTAAAGCTATTTATTATCCTTATCCTTTAAACGTCTTGAAATGCACATATCAGAGAAATAAAAAATGTGAAGCCCTTACGCACCTCAAATTTAGGACCTCTTTGATTATAAAGCCCTGTCTACTGCCCTGTATTAGGCATAAGATCAATGTTGTTATCCAATTTTATGGCCTTCAAAACATCTTAAAATGCACATATGTAAATCAGAGAAAAAAAAATGTCTCTGGGAAACCCAGAACTCCCCTAACTAACCTGCTTCACATTCGGGACCTCGAAAGCAGTAATATGCAGTTATTAGCTGTGTCCACTGTATTTTTTTGTTGGTTTTCATGAGACCCCCCTTGAAATGACCAGGACCCCCCATTGCCCCCCCAATCAAAATTGTCTGGATCCGCCACTGCGTGAAGATGAAGACAAAAAGTTCAGTGTTTATTCCAATAGAGTGCTAATAATATTTACAGTGAAAATATTTAAAGCTGCTGTCCGTAACTTTTTAAGTTAAAAATAATCCAAAATAATTATTAAAAAAAAAACATATTCTGCCAGTGGTCAAAACTATCTGCTTGCCATAGCTAGATTCAAAACGGTTAGCTTGTAATAATGATTTTAATTCCAGTGGTACTGGTGGGTTTCCGAGGGAAATTCGAGCATGTCTTTGCGTCATTACGTCACACCCGTACACATAAAGGAGTTTCGGCTATACTGCGCGTTAGGAGATGTAGAGATGTATAGGCTTTTCTCGCAGCACTTTACATAATTAAACTTATGGCATCCAGAAAGATCCAAACAACAATCATCAGTGTCAACTGGAGATTCAGCAGATATAAAACCCAAAAGACTTCGTACTTCGGATTTAAGGTGGCTAGAGAAAGAGAAAGAAACTGCCCCATGCGAACACAAGGATTTAAACATCGGCGGGGCTTTTGGACGGTGCGTGAACTCCGTGTTTTGAAGGGGTTCAAAACGGAAGAAGAGACGGCTGAACAAGTAAGACATTTCAATAGTTCAATCGTGTAACAGTAGCCTACCACTGTTTTCTTAATTCACACAGTTATGGAGTTTCCTTTGTTGTGCCTTTCTCGTTTTGCTATTATGGAGAATATGAATTCTGAACTACACAGGTAACCATAAAACACATTAAATTTAACGTTAGTCACGCAATGCTGATGTTGTTAACATGAACAATTTGAGAACAAAGTAGGCTATAATTTGCACGGTTGCTGTAAATCGCGTTGATTAAATCTAACGATCACTTGTCATGTCGAAAGCTTTTTCCCCCTTAGTTGATCAGAACAAAAATGGATGTTACTTAATTGTTCAGAAGACATTTTCCTGTGAAAATTCTTATGTTGGTCAAACTTTCAAAAAGTGAATCTGTGATTCCGAATGACAGTATCCACACAGCGCGGTGATTGACAGCAGCACTCGCCTCAAAACACTGTTCATCCGCGCGGTTTCATGCCGATTTACAACCCACATAAAGATGATAATTCCGCGAATAACTGCAATTGCAGATTTCGAACAGAGATGGTGACAAAGAGGAAAAAGCTACGGACTGTAGCTTTAAAATTTACCCCCCCCCCAAAAAAAAAAAAAAAAAAAAAAACAAACAAAACTGCTCCGTTATTTGTAAACAAACTTTCGGCTATGTCAATAAATTGACCCAAAGTAGAGCAATAACTACCAACAAACTCTACAAGCTCTTTATGACACTGAGAGGCCCTCTTAAAAATGATAAGCCCCTCCCACTTGGACTAAACCATTCAGTAATTAAAGGAAATAAAGAAATTTATGAAAGAAAAAAATAAATATATTTAACAGTAACAAATAGATAGACTATTAAAATAATTAAAACATATATAAACATTGGAAACAAAACAAACTCAATTAATTATTAACGTTTAACCATGTTTAACGAAGAATCAAACAGAACACCACTCTCCCCCTCAGACATGAGAACAATTAACTCTGCATTCTATTGGCGGGAAATAGATATTTAAAAATGGTGGCAGTTACTGTGACCGGGTTTCGCCTGTTTGGTATTGGAAAATGTTCTGGTACGCAAGTATGACAATATATTTTCTGCAAGTGGTCAATTGAAAACAATAAACATTTAACCAGTAACCAGTCTTGTTTTGAGTTCTAAATACAATACATAAATCAATATAGTGACATTAATGAATAAATAAATATTATACTAAAGAAAAAGGACATGGTGAGACCAGGAACAACACTTAAACGATCCACAATCATTGACACACACATATCTGCGTTAACTGGTGTTAAAATTTGCGCAAAACGAATGTTATGAAAATGTATGTATGCATAGTGTGTTCTCAGTCCAGTGTCACAATAAACAATTTCATAAAATAAACTGTGACATGGTATTGGAATTATTGTTGGAATTTGAGAGATAAGCTCAAAACGCACGCGCACACACACAATTTTGTATCTTAAAAATACACAATTCTGAATACAAAGAGCATTCATTTCGTTCGTTTTTTTAAACAAGAGGCGATCTAGCGCTGAAATGTGGTGTTTTTTAAATCAAGAGATCAAAGTGCTCGTTGACTCTGCGAACAGTGGTGCGTGTTCTCTTGTGGCTCACGCAGACACGCACAGTCTTCACACGGACGCACGCTT
Organism: Semotilus atromaculatus; assembly: GCA_031834385.1. NCBI lineage: Eukaryota > Metazoa > Chordata > Actinopteri > Cypriniformes > Leuciscidae > Semotilus > Semotilus atromaculatus. The sequence continues at coordinate 25,407,641 of JAULUF010000005.1, read as the reverse complement.
TAATCCGTTGCGGAGACTCTATTCGTTCCGGTGAAATCACAAAGTAAAATGCACACAAACGTGTCCCAGCTTGATATGCAACCACTGATAAACATAATCGGTTTTAATGAGGAAAAAAAATACGAGTGTGGATTAGAACCCAGAACCTCTGACTCGCTAGGCTAATGTTCTGCCACTGGACCACTGAAATGAATGCGTAAGTTAGTTGGATCGGATCTGTATTTATTTCTATTAGATCTCATTAAACAACAATTTAAACACAATGTACTATTCAAATCGATTGTTGGACATTGCTATGTTATTGTACATAGGTAGGCTACATCTGATTTATGATTTAGCATTGTATTAGCAACTGTGGTAGGAGGGGCATCAATGACCGCTAGGGGGGCCACGGCCCTCGAATGCCCCACCACAGCGCCGGCCCTGGGTTCCATCGTCCCGATGTCAATGGGTTTTTTGAATGGGGTTTCGATTTTCACGATTTTGACAAAAAAAAAGACATTCTTGTACCTTGTACAGTCTTAATGCATTCTGTGTGAATTTGAAACATATTTCCAAAGAAAACTTTATAAAGGGGAAAACCCCTTTTTTCGAGAATACTGAAGCAAAAACTTTAACATGCAGTGTAGCTGCACAGCAGATACAGATGAGTGCGAGAGCGGTCATTGGCTGTGCTGCGGCAACTGCTCGAACCTATGGCGAGGCAGCTCAGACGCTTGAACCAATCAGGGCTGGGTTTCCCAAAAGCATCGTAAGCTTAAGTTGATCGTAGAACAATTGCCACCAATGGTCTCTACGATCAACTTAGGCTTACGATGCTTTTGGGAAACGCAGCCCTGGGCATTACGCGCCCTGACACGTCAGATTTAGAAATCATGCATGCTCAAATCGCAATTTATTTTTTTATTATTATTATTTATTTTATTTATAACGATTTAGATTAATCGCACAGCCCTACTTTAGGCTCAGTATTCAAGAAATATAACACTGTTACGCTGACGACCTCCAACTATATCTTCCAATCAAACCAGGAAATTACTTTTCATTAGATAATCTCTTCACATATGCCTTGATGAAGTCAAGACCTGGATGTCAAATAATAACTCACTAAAAGTGCTTCTACTGGGTCCTGCTTCTACCAGCAACTCCATTAAACCACAGCTGGGTTCCTTAACAACATACACAATCAGGCAAAAAATCTTGGAGTCTATTTTGATCCTCTTCTCCAATTTGACAAGCATGTAAATGCAACTCCGATCTATATCAAAAGTGAAAAACATTCTTTCTAAAAAAGACCTTGAAATTGTGATTCATGCACTAATTTCCTCTCGATTGGACTACTGTAACAAACTACACTGTCTCGGTTACAGATGGTTCAAAATTCAGCAGCCAGATTGTTAACAGGAACTAAGAAAAGGGATCATATCTCCCCTGTTCTTGCCTCATTGCATTACCAATTAGAGTCGACTTTAAGATCCCTCTTTTTGCATACAAGTCACTAGACAGTCCCCAGATTATATTTGTGATCTTATGCCATACACAGCCTCTAGGTCTCTAAGATCTTGTGATCAGTTACTTTTATCTATCCCACGTTCTCGTTGTAAATAAAAAGGTGATCGAGCTTTCTCTGTCTTCCCAAAGCTCTGGAACAGTTTACCTTTTAAACAATAGAGCCTCTCCATCACTGGTTGCTTTTAAATCCAGTTTAAATACCAAATTTTTCTCTCTTGCGTTCGAGTGATGTTGTGTATGCATTTTAAATGAGTTGCTGTTCTACGTTATGTATACATTGAATGATTTTGATACTTGATTTTATCTCTTTTTTTTTCCTACTCCTTTTCTCTTTATTTAATTTTTATTGATTCATTTGATTGCACTGTAAAGCACTTTGGATCAACTACGGTTGTGTTAAACTTGTGCTCTATAAATAAAATTTGACTTGATTTGACCATAGTTTCACAAAGAGCTCAATAGAATACATGTAGCCTTAATCTGTTTAAAAGCTTGAAGCTTGAATTTATATCTCTTCTAGTAATGCTCACAACATAGCCTACCTGATTTTACTCAATGTTATGTTTAAAATGCTGGTGTTTGTTAGTCCAGTTTTTCCTGAGCTATTTGTACAGGTCACCGTGTTTTTCACTGTCCTTTTCATGATATAACTTTGAGCACTGACAATGGAATACATTTCTCTTTGGGCCCATTTAACTTAATGAAATATCTACCTACATAATTTGTGAGAAAATACAGGTTCACTTTAAATCCCTCTCAGGATAAAAGCCTTTCAAGACTTGCTCGGTATGATAAATTGATGCATTGTGGACATCATGGCAACCAATAAACCCAACATGGACTCTGTACTTAATCAGACTGACATCAAAACATTGAATCATTGTGAAGTATAGGCCCCTAAATGTGATCAGATTACAGATCACAGCCATTAAGTGAATCAATTCTTCGGAGCCTCTTCTTTAATTTACCTGAAGGAACTGATAGGCTCTGGTTCATGGGCCTTTTAAAGTAAAAAGAGCACCAGCGTCAATTACTTGCTTTCTTGCCCCCTATTGTGTTGAGTCGTGTTTATTTATTTAGAAAAGGGACAGTGTATACATTAATTAACATTCACGGATGTAAATGTACCCAAATTAGCCCGTAGTCCCTTTGCCAGATGTTATTAGGCCTAACTAGAGAAAAAGGTAAAACATTACAGCACTAATAAAACTAGAACTTGTAAACAACTCTGTAGAAAACAATTAAACATATACAAAAAGACAATATACACAATAAAAAGGACAGGTAAAAAAGACATTGTTAAATATTAAATATTCAATAAATACAAAGTTAAATATTTCTACTTAGAATAAAATGATTAATAATAATAATAATAAAGGAAGCAACATTAATGTTCACATTGTTGATTATGAAGAAGCCATTTCTTAAAATTATGCTTAAATGATGAGCATTCTCTAATTGAGTGTGGTACAGTATACTGTATACTGCCGTGCAAAGGCAAAAGACCTTAACTTCAATTTTGTCAAAAATGAGTTATTGCCATATGTGGAACACATCAGTTTTATCATGTGGAGAAAAATCTAATAATTCCACTGATGTGATGCTCTGAATGAAAAAACAGCTTGACCAAAGGAAGTTTTACGTGGAATTTTACAATCCTCTCTAATTGCACCTCTTGTTACTCTGGCTAATTTCATTCAATTTAAATCTACTAAAAACAGAGGAGGAGGAGCCATACCATGCATAATCTTATGAACTAAACAAACATTTTTAAATTTGATTAGATTTTCCCAGCTAAACAAGTTATACTTATTTAAAATGTGACTGATGAAAGCTAAATTGTTTTCTATCTAAAATTTTAAGTGCTTGTTTATATAGTTATTCCAATGGTTTTAGAACTATCAAATGCGTATAAGACCAGCTTGTCAAACAATATGTGACATGAGACCGAATCATAGAGTGAAAATATGTCTTTGCAGCCTCATTTGATAAGGAATTTCTAATAAACCTAAAATTAACCAAACAAAATCTAACCTTTTTGCAAGTATTTTTTATGTGAGTTTTGAAATCAAGACTGGAGTCTAGATGTACCCCTAGATACATACATTCTGAAACGACCTGTAATCTCTCTCCTGAAATAAAAATATCCTGCTTTGCAGCCGCACTATGTCCTTTAGAAAAGAACATAAAGACTGTTTTTGACACATTTAATTTCAGATAACTCTGATTAAAGGTGCTCTAAGCGATGTCACGCGTTTTTTAGGCCAAAACATTTTTTGTCACGTACAGCAAATATCTCCTCATTATCCGCTAGCTGCCTGTCCCCTGAACACACTGTAAAAAAACGTGGTCTCTGTAGACACCACAGGCTCCACAAACGGCAACAAAAACAAACTGCGGCGACCCGCTCCACGAAACATAACAATCACTGGCAAGAAGTATTTGAGGGTGGGTCTGGGGGGTTAGTGCGCGTGCACATGAAGGGGGTGTGTGAAGGAGAGAGAAGCATCAAGAGGGAAGTTTGAATAATGGCCGACACACGACCAAAGAGACGACATTCCGATGATCAATTTACAAAGAAGAGGGAAAAGGATAAAGAACGCGCGAAGTACCGAATTTACATCGGTAAAGCATTCGAAAGATGGCGAGAACTCCGCCGGCAGAAGGGCTTCCAGTCCGACATTCAGGTAGGAAGAGAAGGGAGGGGGAGGAGACGAGATGCGGAGGAGGGAGGGTCTAGCTAGCCTCCGTTTTGTTTGACAATAGTTCGAACATCAACAAGAAGTGACGTCACCCAGGATCGCTTAGAGCACCTTTAAGCCAGGATGTAACTTTAACCATAGCATTTGTCAACTTTTTTGCAACCTCTTCTGTATTTTTACCATGTGTGAAAATTACTGTATCGTCAGCATGCATTAGAATACCACATTGTTGACACACCAAATCATTAATATACATGCTAAAGAGAATTGGGCCCAAAATGGACCCTTGTGGAACACCAGTTGATAGACATAATAAATTAGATTTAAAATGATAAATTTTTACTAATTGAGAATAAGAAAGGTAAGATTTAATCAAATTTTCTAAATCTATTGAAAATTGTAAATTAAGTAGTTTATACAAAGGATTATTATTTAGAGTATCTTCTGTAAATCGAGAAATACAGCCACTACCACTCCACCTTTATCCATTAATGCTTTTATCTTTTCTATAAAATAACATGTTGCAGTTTCTGTTGAGTGATTTACCCTAAAACCAAATTGCATCAGATGTAATTGGAAAGGACTTTTATTAAGATGATCAATAATTTGTTTGGCCACCAATTTCTCAAAAACCTTTGATATTGTAGGTAGGACACTGATGGGCCTATACTTACAAGTTAAACGAGGGTCGCCTCCCTTAAATAGGAACAACTACCGCTGGTTTACAAGAATTAGGGAATATCCCTTGATCTAATTAACTATTAATATGTGTTAAAGGATTAACTATAGAAGAACATATTTGTTTCAGTAAAAGTGTCCATACCATAAATATCCTTAGCCCTTGAGGACTTCAGAGACATGACTACTCTTTCAACCTCTAATTTAGTAACTGGTCTTAATACCAAAGCTGTGTCACTAGCATAAATTGTTTGTAAATACGGTTGTTGAGTTGTAAAACTTTGAGCTGTTTTATCCACTGACTCAATAAAATAATGATTAAGGGCCTGTGCCACATCAATCGGGCTCTGTAAAATTGTATTATTAATCTTTAATTCAGTTGGAATTGTTTTAATATTGTTTTGACCAGTCAGTTTTTTAATCTGTCACCATGTTGTTTTTGAGTTACCATGGACGTTTTCAATAATTGTGATTAAAAAAAAAATCTGCCTTTGCTTTCCTCTTACTACCTTATTTCTTAACATTATGTATTTCTATCATGGACCATATTTGATCTTGTTGCTAATTTTAAAGCATTATCCTGTTCCTTCATCAATTTTTTTAATATTATCATTAACCCAGGGGAGGGACTTTTTCTTATACCTATACATTTTGATTGAAAAATCACTAATTGTAGCTTTTCAATAAAGGTTTGACTTGATATTCCTAAATTTATATTAGATTATACCAAATTTTCCCAATTCATATTTTTAATTCCCGCTTTAAAATAGTCTTATTTTTTGGAATACCAAAAAATTCTTTGTTATTGGCATTTGTAGTAAATCGCTTGCTCCTTAATTTTATAGAAATAAGCACCATATTATGGTCCGACAACCCTGTTATCATATTGTATGAATTTATAATTATCTCTGGTCTGTTACTGAATATTAGGTCAATCTGAGTACTAGTGTTGTTTGTTATATACGTGTTGGACCTTTGATCAGTTGGACCAAATAGGCTTTATGCCCAGCTGCACTACTTCCTGAACTTCAGCCAGCTCCTTGTTTCCTGTCTGCCATTATTGGACAAACTTGATTAATTCAGGTGTGTCTGATTATTGTTGCCGTGACTACTGAGGTCAGGCACACCTGAATTAATCAATTTGTCCAATAATGGCAGACAGGAAACAAGGAGCTGGCTGAAGTTCAGGAAGTAGTGCAGCTGGGCATAAAGCCAATTAAAACCATCAGTGACTTGCTTAAGCTTCTTCCTTACAGATGTGTCTTCCCAATTTAAATTTAAATCACCCATAACAATAACTTCCTCCTTAAAATCACATTGACATAAAACGTTCTTAAATTGATCATAAAAACTATTTAGGGCAGGTGCTGGTAAATAACTATAAGTTTAAAAGACATCTGCAAATTAGTGTTAAGACTATCATTTGCTCTAGACGGCGGAGCAGAAGGTGTGGTGGTTCATTTACAAAATATTTGTTTCCAATGAGAAATAAATTCTACTGCCTTAAAGACCTTCTGCTTTTTCACTTCTTTTTATTTTTTTTAAACCATTTTACACATTGCAGAGTAATATTAAAGTAAAAAAAATGCTAAACTTGCAATGCTTTTTAAACCATCAGAACCTTTTGGACTATCTACTAAATGTTTTGCATAAAGATCTTATTTTAGCATTGTAGGATATCAGATGTTAAAGGTGGGGTATGTGATTCTTTTTTTTGTCCATTTTTTTCAAAATCATTTGAAATCCTATTCATAATCCTTTTCATAATTCATCAATACACATATCAACAACATATACTCAATTCAAACAATATTTGGCAAACAAACTTACTTAACGCATCCTAAGGAAAGGACTCAAAGGACATGGTTGGGTGTCCATTCAAACACCCACACCTCACCAATGCAAAAGAAACAAAGGAAGGAAGTGAGGTCTACTTATAATGTCTACTTAAGTGAGTGCACTAAATGGGTAGTGTAGTTTGCTTGGAATAATGGGAAATGGAGTACGAAAAAATATTTATATATATGTATGGGAAAAATTCAAGAAAAAAGGCTAAATTCACAACAAGCATAGTTAACTTGACTGGTTGTGAAATATAACAATAATAATAATAAGCACCACGTCCTTAAAGGGATGTGAATACTGTCTATTATCAGTACAATGTATTCATTTAGTGATTACGGTTTACTAGAATGTCTTACAAGCGTCTGTTTTCCTACTCTGTTCCTCACAGCTATGCTCTCATTGGCTGGAATCTGTGGCTACGTGGCATACTCTGCGGCCGCCTTCAAAGAGGCTGTGGGTATCTCTGGCCACAAAACCCTGGAGAACATAGAGATTTACTTTGGCTGGTCTCTGGTTCTGGCCTTTGTTTCTTTTGTTGGAGAACTCTGTACTGCCATGGCATTCCTACTTGCCTCAGCCAGAGTGAGCCAGCTGACCAATCAGGAAGAAGATGAATAATTATCTGATGTGACATTACCTGAATTAATATTGGTTACACTTTATTTCGATAGTCACTTTAGACGTTCTACTAATTATAAGTAACTTTTCAACTACATGTCAACTAACTCTCATTAGAGTATTAGTATATTATAGTAGACTGTTAGGTTATGGTTAGGTGTTAGGGTTCGGGTTAGGAGAATAAGTTGATTTGTAGTTGTCAAGTTACTTATAGTTAATTGAATGTCTGTTGTGGGACCAACAAAATAAAGTGTTAGCAGATTTTAAGCTGACAGTCTACTAATAGTCTAATGACGGTTAATTGACATGTAGTTGAAAAGTTACTTATAGTTAGTAGAATGTCTAAAGTGGACTATCGAAATAAAGTGTAACCTTAATATTGTATAAGGACGGGAGAGAACTGCACCACATGAAGGCATCGAAAAGGACATCGTACTCTGAACAATATTATAAACGCAACACTTTTATTTTTGCCCCCATATTCATGTCACTTTACATCTGAACTCAAAGATCTAAGACATTTTCTATGTACACAAAAGGCCTATTTATCTCAAATATTGTTCACAAATCTGTCTAAATCTGTGTTAGTGAGCACTTCTCCTTTGCCGAGATAATCCATCCACCTCACAGGTGTGGCATATCGAGATGCTGATTAGACAGCATGATTATTGCTCAGGTGTGCCTTAGGCTGGCCACAACAAAAGGCCACTCTAAAATGTGCAGTTTTATCACACAGCACAATGCCACAGATGTCGCAAGTTTTGAGGGAGCTTGCAATTGGCATGCAGACTGCAGGAATGTCCACCAGAGCTGTTGCCCGTTAATTGAATGTTCATTTCTCTACCATAAGCCGTCTCCAAAGGCGTTTTAGAGAATTTGGGCCTCACAACTGCAGACCACGTGTAACCACACCAGCCCAGGACCTCCACATCCAGCATCTTCACCTCCAAGATCGTCTGAGACCAGCCACTCGGACAGCTGCTGCAACAATCAGTATTGTGGCCAGCCTAAGGCACATCTGTGAAATAATCATGCTGTCTAATCAGCATCTTGATATATGCCACACCTTTCAGGTGGATGGATTATCTCGGCAGACGAGAATAATAATAATAATTTGTTACATTTATATAGTGCTTTTTCTGCGACCTCAAAGCATTTGAGAAGTACTCACTAACACCGACTTAGACAGATTTTTTAACAATATTTGAGATAAATAGGCCTTTTGTATACATAGAAAAGGTCTTAGATCTTTGAGTTCAGCTCATGAAAAATGGGGGCAAAAACAAAAGTGTTGCGTTTATAATTTTGTTCAGTGTATAAACACTGCAAATTAAATCGATGTTTACATTAAATGTATATATACATTTTCAGTGCAGTTCCATCTCATACAGGTCATAATACAGGGTCAATCTTTGAGGTTTGTCAACCCCTAGAAAAAAGAAAAAAAAGATCAATGAGTTATGACAACATGTTTTATATCGCTTTAACTCATCAAAGTTAAGCAATTAAAAAAATATATGTTATACAAGATTCAACTAATTTAAGTCAGTTTAATGAAATTTAAGTTGAAATTAGTTTTTTTTATGTTTGTGACAGAAATGCCAATACTAAATAATTTATAAAATTAAAACATAATAATAATTAAAAACACAATAAAAAAGTCAAAATGTTAAATATACAAGTAAACATGTAATAGCCTACATACAAGGATGTATTAACACTAAAAATATCCTAACGTAAATAAGGGGGTTTAGCAGTCAAACAAATAAAGGGAATCCTTGATGTAGAAACACATGTCGACCATTGCAACCGAGTTTTTAAAACTTGCATTTTCTTATTGTTTTTAAGTCAGTTATTAATGCTCATTTTGTTTTAGTAGGTACTCTTGAGTCTCTCTGCACATTTTTCAAATCACAATAAAAGATCAGTTTTTTTTTAACACTAGAACTACCAAGGCAGTCATTTTGACAATTTTTACATTTTACAGTGTAATAACTAAAATAAATGTGGGTTTAGAAATCTGACTTTTCCTAAATATGTGTATATTTTATTCTGACACTGTTATTTTATTAAAATCACAAAACAATTCTGACTATTTCTACCTAGAATGGCCATATAGGCCTATCATAAGTCCGCTACATTTCCCGCCATTGGTAATGAGTGTCCCCGTTGCATAAGTAAGGAGGAAGTGTAAAAAAAAACAAGGAGACATGTGCGAAATGTCACAAACTTAGTGTGTGGGAGCTACACGGCGGTGTTTACCTGTGTGGACTGTGTGTAAGCGTCAGTGAATGATGCAGGGTGTTTGCGCCGTTCAAATTAGAGGAAACAGTTGTAGCGGGTGACATCAAGGGAATAAAGTTGTGAATCAAGGGGGTGTGTTTAGTCTATTATAAAGAGCAGTGGTAGGAACGAGAACAGTAGGTGCGTTTGTTTCTGGCCGGCGGAAATCGATCGACACTTGTATGCGGATGTGTTTGGATCTTTGCAAGGGGGTAATCCATGCATCGACCGGAAGTTGAAGCCTCGCGGGAGCCGCCATCTTGTAGCAGAACTTCACTTGCGTTAGCATTCCCATTGACTCCCATTCATTTTGGCGTCACTTTGAGAGCGAATAACTTTACATCTGAGGCGTTTAAATACTCCATTTGTCCATTATTTATTTCTAAAGACACACGACAATGTATAAAGGGCTCCATTACCTTCTATGTTACATTATGGCCCCGTAGAAACAGTTTTTGTAAAAATAGGCTAACGATTGAATAAAAGAATGCAAAATGAAGTCATCAGTAAATTTGATGACACCTACAGTAGCCTACATTTTATATTGTCTTATACGGGTTTTATGTTATCAGTTGTGGAATCCCACCATTCAGTAGGTTATAGCCTACTTTGAGTATTTTCCATTTTGTGCAACTTTACACATTTACTATTATTAGTTACTGTTACTCCACTATGTCTGAAATATATATATTGTACATTTAAATCCCCTGGATCACGCTACAAACAAGATGATCTTATAGAACATGATGCGTACGTCTGTTATCCCCTAATTGCCTTTTTTTTATATACATACCGGTAGTGTTGCTTTAATATAATATAATATATTATATTGATTATGATTACATGAATGATTATAATATAATATAATACATAGCCTACTGCAAAAACAGTTCATTGTCAAGCTATTAATTCCTGTTATATTCCAGCATTTATAATTTTTCTTATGCATGTCCTTAATTTCATATGTTGGTATTAATTCAGTGTTTATAATGACAAAACTTGAACTTCAAAGTATTTCAACCCAAACTGACATGGTTTATAGAGAGCAAAGGTTTTGTGAAAAAATGTGGTAGACTTAAACATTTGTCTGTCAACTGTTAAAAGGATTTGATGGTCTAGTTATTGTAGGCTACGTTATTCATCATTCAGGTGGGATTTCAGCCTACTTTTTTTTTTCTTAACAAAGCAGCTGATAATTGCCATAGCAATATAGCGAGAAGCTAGCGGACTGGCGAGTCGCTTTCACCCCAAAATGGCGGAAGTGTAGCGCTGCTGCTAGGCGCTGGTGTTGCAATGGAACGTTGGGTTTCACTTCTTGTAAATTTATGTTCTTTGGGTCTACGGCCATTTGGTGCTCTTGTTGTATTTGATTTTTTTTGTGTGTGTTTGTTATTTGTTTGGTATTTTTTGTGTAGGCCTAACAGTTATATTGTGTAGTCCGCCCGGGCACTTGAGCTGGTAATCCGGCCAAAAAAGAAATAGGAAAGGCCTTTAGGGCGGACTAGTTTTTTTTCTTTTTGTTTGTTTGTTTGTTGTATTGTTTTTTCCCCCACTATTTATTAGCCTACTGCAGCACGAGGACGCTACGCTAACCGGCTGAGTGGTTGAACAGAGGAGCTACTTTTGCATGTATTTACTTTGGATTAATGGAGTGATTCACAAGGTTTTGTGTAATGAATTTAACTTATGGGTTGTTTTCTGACTGTGGTTGTTTTTTTATTTATTTTGTTTTGTGGTTTAAAAGGCTCCTTCTGTTCAGGTAGTTTGTGATGAAAGCGTCCTCGTGCATGATCATTTTGTGTAAGGCAAAAATAAATCTTGATGATTGTTTTCTATTTAATGAACTTGAGTCGTGGTTTGTCTATGTAATGGTGGGTCATGTAACACAGTGTTAACCGTTAATATTTTGTTCACTGAAACTAATTGTTCTAAAGCAGTTCGTTTCCTTGTTTAGCTAATTTCTCAAGTTGTTTTTTTAGCCTATTTTAGGCTACTGTATTGCTGCAAATGTGTCCATAAAAGTTTTTACAATGTATTCAAATGTATTAGGTAGTGTTTTTGTTATTGTGTATATGTTATACGTTATTGTATCATAAGATTTGTTTTTATTGTACTAAGAAAATATTTATCAATTAGGCTGGAAAATACATTTTCACATTAATTTGAATTCAAATTTTGTGTCCTGATCTTTATTATTATATTCAAAATTAAAAAAAAATCTCTGAAATGTTCAAATTTTTTGCATTATTATTAGTCAAATATGGACACAGAAAAAGCTTTTTTTCTTACATTGTCAGGCCTGTCTCTCCTCTTTTAAAAACTCTGCATCGCAAATTAATCACCAAATGGCTTTACATTGCCAAAGTTGAATCAGGCAGTGATTGACAGCGCTCTGGTCCAATGGCATTGGTCATTGTCTGATACAGTACTTTTTGTACTGTAGGCTACAGTAGCTACAGATACTGTACAGTACTCTAGCCCAATGTTGTTTGGGGTGGCAGGGGGGAAATATGATCTAATCGAAGCAAATATGATGATTATGATGAATATGAAACAAAGCCATAAAATGATTGGGCTAAAGGGCCTTTCACACAGGACGCGGAAAGCGCTGCGCTGCGCACCATTGACGTGATCGTGTGCACGCCGCGGTCAAAGTTCAAAATAATTCAACTTTTGCCGCTGTGCGACCAATAGAAACGGGACATCCATCCAAACAAACACGGAAATCAAAATGGATGAACGGCTAGTACTGTGTGTGAGTCGAAATTTCATGTTTCAATGAGGGTTTCATGCACCCACAACCTCTTATTCCTTGCTGCTCTCTCTCTTCTTCTCATTAGCAGGACTAGTGCTATGGCTCGGCTGCAACAACGAATCGATTAAAGTTGGCAACGAATTTCATAATCGATTCGTTGCGTCGCGCGACTATCTATAGACTATAGAGAGCCTAAGTCCCTCCCCTTCCGGTTAACCACCATGGGACCTTAATTCGGAAAAATATTACATGAAAGTCAATGGCGAGAGACAACAAATATTTTGATCCCGTTTGAATTGTGCCCTGAATTACACATATGATGTTTGTCAATTTAAAAGATACATTTTAAAGTCAAGAAAGTCGCAGTTTGAAGTAAAACTGTTGAGGTGTAAGACTGTGAAAATACGACTACAAAACCCAAAAGGCGCGCATGAGACGTCATACCTTTTCTCTCAATGAATGAAGCTAATGCCGCGTTCCAGGCAACCTGTAACCCGTGTTTTTCCAACCTTAAAGGAACACTCCGACTTTTTGGGACTTTAGCCTATTCACCTTATCCCCCAGAGTTAGATAAGTCCATCCATACATACCTTTTTCATCTCCGTGCGTGCTATAAGTCTGTTTGATGCACCCACCGCTAGCCTAGCTTAGCACAAAGACTGGATGTAAATGGTTACAGCTAGCGTACTAATCCAAATAAGTGACAAAATAACATGTTCCTATTTACATGTTGTGATTTGTATAGTCACAGAGTGTACAAAAAACAAAGTAACATAAAACACAGACATATTTTAACCGTATAAATACTGGGAACTATATTCTCTGAAGGCGAAGCACTGCTACTTGGGCGGAGTGATAACCGCAGCACCTGAGACACGCTCTCTGCTCCTCACCACAGCGAGTCCAAGTAGCACTCCGCCCAAGTAGCAGTGCTTCGCCTTCAGAGAATATAGTTCCCAGTATTTATACGGTTAAAATATGTCTGTGTCTCATGTGACTTTGTTTTTTGTACACTCTGTGACTATACAAATCACATGTAAATAGGAAAATGTTTGCGTTATTTTGTCACTTATTTGGATTAGTATGCTAGCTGTAACCATTTACATCCAGTCTTTGTGCTAAGCTAGGCTAGCGGTGGGTGCGTCAAACAGACTTATAGCACGCACGGAGATGAAAAAGGTATGTATGGACTTATCTAACTCTGGGGGATAAGGTGAATAGGCTAAAGTCGGAGTGTTCCTTTAAACTCGTGAAAGTGCACTGGAACGGCAGTCAAACCCGTGACTTCCCACCCGTGAACTCGTACTAGATTGATGTACTCTCCCAGTTACGAGATCTGACGTCATGGGTAGCCTATAAGGTTGGAAAAACACGGGTTACAGGTTGACTAGAACGCGGCATAACTTCACTAAAGCTAACGTCTGTCATGTTTTTTATAGTCTAACGTTATAATCGTAATGTTACGCCGTCATGTGTGTTTTGTACCAGACTGCACACGATCTGGTGCGAGATGAGAGATGTAGTTCATTGAGCGATTTTCACATATGATAAAACTAATTGTTACTCTCCTGTTTTATGACAAACTGCGACTGTCTTGACTTTCATAATTACCTTTTAAATTGACAAACATCATATGTGTAATTCAGGGCACAGCTCAGACGGAATAAAAAGATAAGTTGTCTCTCCCCATACTACCATGCATATTTTTTGTAATTAAGGTCCCATGAGCCGGAAGCGGAGGGGCGGGACTTATGCTCTCTATAATTTTTAGATATATATAAAAAAAGTTGAGTTGAGCGCGGAGCGGAGCAGAGCTATGAGGTGCCGGACTGGACACTGCGCGCGAGAGAGACCGAGTGTGTCTGCGCGCGAGCGACAGTGTGTCCGGGCATTAGTAAATTGGTAGCCTACATAGTAAAATATAATTATTAAAGAAGAGGCATGGAAGTTCGATAAATGGACAACAATATAAATAAAAAACAACAATTAAATTCTTACCACTGAATTAGCAGACTGTGATTTGAATTAGAAGATGAAAACACTTTCTTGTCTGTCCCAAGTAGGCTACCACTACAAGGGAAATCTTTTTTCCAAAATTTGCAGCACTGTATTTTTCATTCTTAACTCTAAATGACTGAATGAGAATCTTCACCAATATGGGTGCACTAATATGCATTAATTCATGCTTAACTAATGCACAGATAATCATGATGAGTGGCAAAATGAGTGTGTGAGTCTCTGAGTGTGTGCGTCTGTGAGTGTGAGCCTTGAGAGTTTGTGAGCATGTGCGTCTGTGAGTGTATATAGAACAATTTCTGACCTTCAAACAAATCCTTATTAAGTTTTTTTATTTGTATTTTTCTTTATTTTGTATAAACTGTTTATTGTTCTGACAGCTCAGGTCGCTTTAAACAAAAATATACATATTTTTGAGCACTTTATTTAAAAAAAGCCTATGTAAAGCATACATGTGTAGGCCTATGTTTTTTGTTGTAGTCCAGTCCATTTTTTTTTATCATTACTTTAACAGCTCAGGGATGTTCAAGGAGCAACCCATTTGTGCACTTTCTGATTATTTGAAAGATTTTTTGCACTGTGAATTTGCACTGACATTTGTCAGTTCTGTTTTTGAATAAAGGGTTAGAAATTAATGCTTTTTTATTTTCAGGTTTTTAAAATCCGATTAATCGATTAATCGAAAATAAAATCGACAGATTAATCGATTATTAAAATAATCGTTAGTTGCACCCCTCCTATCTGAAGAGCAACACCAGCGGCCAGCGCCACACAGCGCTGCGCATTCCGCGTGTGAAAGGCCCAACAGTTAAATCAAGACCACACTGCTGTATAATGTTATGGGCTTAATGTTACAGAGCTCTAAAATGCCCCTCCACCTGAAAAAGCAAGCACGGTATTATAAATAGTATTAGTTTAGTATTAATTAATAATTTTTTTTAATAAATCAGACTTACCACGAGTATCCAGTATTCTGATATCGACGTAATGATAATGATATCATTTGTCTGTAGCCTACTATTCCTTCTATAAGAAATCATCTCAATAATAGTGTAGCAGCAAATAAATACTGATATAAACTTAATATCACTAAAATGAAATAGAAAGCTGCGCTTACGCTCACATGATCCACACATGTAAACACAACACTGCCGTCTTAAACTTCCAGATCAAGAAGCTGTCCATCAAAACCTCAGTAGCCAATGAGAACACACTGCTACTAGCCCCGCCCCCACGAGAGCTATGTGTCATAACAGCGAACGAAAACTTCAGAACAAAAACTCTAAACGAAAACTCTGAAAGCGTAAACGAAAATTCTGGAAGTAAACGAAAACTCTGAAAGCATAAACGAAAATTATGGAAGCAAACGAAAACTCTGGAAGCGTAAACGAAAACTCTGGAAGCGCATTTGTAAGTTTAGATCAGTGAAAGAAATATGAGAAATAGTTAGCAAAACATGCAGTGTATTAAAAACAAAGTAAACATTTTTTTTTATTCAGTTTCAGTAAATATTTTTTATTAGTTTCTTGAAAAGTTACATTATTATTGAAACAAACGTAATTCCATAATCTGGCAATACGTGCAGTGGCGTAACTTTGTTTAAAAAAGTGGGTGGGACAAGTGTGTGTGTGTGTGTGTGTGTGTGTGTGCGTGTGCGTGCATAAATGAATGAATCACGTGAATAAATACATATATCCGACTGTTTGACGTGTGTCCTTTAATTGGCCAGTGGTAGAACTTTTGCCGAGCATCCTTTTCATTCTAAAAGGATTCAGATTTCACCACGAACAAAGAGTCTCCGAAACGGATTGAAGCGCGCGCGCATGTGATGACTGTGCGTGACGAGCCACGAGATACTGTAACCGCGAAACCGATCGCAGGCGGCAACGAGCACTTTGATCACTTGATTTAAAACCCCCCCCAGGTATTTCAGCGCTAGATCGCCTCTTATTTAACAAACGAACGAAATGAATGCTCCGCCAGCTGGAGATGTTTTATTTATTTCTATTGGTAGGCTACATCCGTGCCGCGAGAGGTTTTAAAAAGTGGTGGGGACAATATCGACCCTGGCAAAAAGTGGTGGAGACATGTCCCACCTGTCCCACCCGCAAATTACGCCCCTGCGTGGATATACCAGATAAAGGACCGCAAAACGGTGGCATAAGTGCATTTCACCATATCACAACTTGATGAACCACTGAAACGATTTTGGAAATATTATTTGAAGGTAAAAATATTTGCTTTAAAGCAAAGTGTTGCTTTAAAGAGAATGTGTAGATAGGCTATTACATGACGAAAATGACGTTCAGTTCGGCCAACGTGAAGGACGGTCAGAATGACCGCTATTTGCCAGTAATTGCAAATACGTTCCTCATTAATTACCAATTTGCCTATATGACAATCAGACCTTGTAACTTGAATCTAGATCTAGCTGAATAAATATTCACAGTTATAGTTTTATGATGTTCATACAAGACTAAAATCTTGAATCTATTCAAATCAGGAAGTGAAAGCAGATGCTTCACCCTCTCCAGATGGCTGGATCTTTCCCTAGCTATATAAAATCATTATGTGAATTGCACAAACACAAAGGTTTCTGATAGCATGGCATTATTTTAGAAATTATCTGACTGATTTCCACAATTACTGATTTAGGAGACTTGTAGAAAAGACCCTATTGCATGGTTTCATATATTTTGATCTCAGTGATCTGAGAGGTGGAGAGTAGCCTATTGATTTTGGGCTTGTTTGAGATGAATTGGAAATAATACAAAAAATAAACAATCCCAATGAATGCAAACAAAAAGATGATGTCTTGAGCTTAAATCTCACATGTAAATATTTAAATGCATATTACTGTTAGTGTATTGACAGACTAGTCATTGAAAATGTAAACTGATGATTTGACATGCTGGAAAAATACCAAAAGTATTTATAGGCTAATCATTTGTTTAAAGAATGAAACAGTGACCCTACTATAAATACAAAATCAGAAATTGATTTTATATTATTTTTATATTATGATTACTATAATACGATTATAATGTGTGTATAACATCCTTTTGCCTAGAAGTGTATCTTTAGTGTTAGACTTTAAGTGCCATGAAATCATTTAAACAACAACAACAACAACAAAACGTATCTTAACGCGACCAGGTACTGCAACAGGCCATGCATAAAATGTAATGCTCCCATTCAAGTAGCTTCCTTCTGAATATTTTAAGGTCTGACTTTTTGAGGTTGACCTTGAACTCATCTCCTCTCCTGAGGAGTCATTCAACCTTGAATACAGCATTATCTGCAGACGCTTTGATATTGTATTCACAGATGAGAAGCGCCACATTATTTTTATTTCAGATCCAGCTATGACGCTTTTCTTTGTGATTTTACATTATGCGATCTTTGTCTCTCTCTGCTGGTGGACAGACGTAAGTGTCTTTTGAATTTTATAAATTATTCCCACAATTTTTAAATGTTTTTGAAAGTAGTCTATTATGCTCACCAATGCTGCATTTATTTAATATTGTGAAATGGTTTATTTATATGAAATGGTTCAATTTAAAATGGTTGTTTTCTATTTAAATATATTTGAACTTTTTAATATTTTAACTATCCTTTAAGTGATCAAAAGTGACAGTGAAGACATTCATAATGTTAAGATTTCTATTTAATAAATGCTTTAATAAATTAAAAACATAGCCTACATTTAATAAATGAAAATAAAAGCTGTTCATTCAACTTTGTATTCATCAAAGAATCCTGAAAAATCGGTTTGACTGTTTCTACAAAAATATTAAGCAGCAAAACTGTTTTCAACATTGATAATAATAAGAAATATTGAGCAGCAAATTGTCAGAAAAATTTCTGAATGATCATGTGACACTGAAAACTGAGTAATGATGATGAAATTTCAGCTTTGCCATAACAGGAATAAATTACATGATGTATGCAAATAGAAAACAGTTATTTTTATTTATATATATTTCGCAATATTACGGATTTTACTGTATCTTTTGCCTCATCGACTTCCATTGTAGCCCATGGGAAAAAAAAATAAGTCCGCTGTTTGGTTACTGACATTCTTCAAAATATCATATTTTGTGTTCAGCAGGAGATAGAAATTCAAACAGGTTTGGAACAACCTGAGGGTGAGTAAATTACAGAATTTTCATTGCTGGATGAACTATAACTTTAAAATTAGCATACTAAAGTTCTTCAGTCAAGAGCAGTGAAATATTAGGCTGCTGTCACTTTAGGAGATAATGCACTGATCCAATACACCGATACTGTAGGCCTACACATGCTTTGTCTTTCACAACTGTTTACGTTCACTCAAGACATAACCGGGATATAATGTTCAGGAGATAACCAGGGTATTGCCAAGACAGGCATGTTGACAATTTTTGTGTGAATTTGTCTAAGCACAAGAAGACTTAAAAGCAAACTCAATTTAATATTCGCACGCTGTCTGAGACACGGCTTTCCGTGTGCCCACACAAAACTTCACAGCACGTGTAAGTTCTCTTTCGCTCTTCTTGCGCTTGAATGTTTAAATTGGCAAGACATAAAAAGATGCGCATGTATTTAGTTTAGTAATTCTGAATGGATCCATGGAATTAGGTATATGCATGCAGTCAGGTCAAGGGGCTTTTTTGGCATCTTCATGTGGTCCTGTTTGGTATCACAACTTTACTTGTAATGTAAACAAGCTCTTTGCTGTTGCACTGTACCGCACTGTACACATACTATACACTGAATAGTTTTTTTTCTGCAAGTTTTTTTTTTTTCATGGGCTTTTTGATGTGCAGAAAGTCCGCACACTGAAAATAGCAGTTTTTTTTAGTAGCGAAACGTTTAGACCATCAAGTATTCATCAGGCACACTTTTTGATGTGAATACATTTATTATATGGACTCCTTATATCATTTGGTTATTTGGTCTCACAGTGTCCTTTTTTGGAAAGACCTAAATTTACCTTGTAAAAACCTTGCAGAAAATAATTTTTTGTGAGAATCACCTTTCAATCTGAAAGTTCATAAAGCAAATGACAAAATGAACGTGTTAAACAAGATAAATGGTGTATGCCTAATTTCAGGATAAGGGTTTGATTAATGATTAAAAATTGTTTGTGCTTTGGGTCTGCGTGACACTGCAGATGAATATAGTTATCCTACTGCTCATAAAACAGTAAACTCATGAATAGACACAGTAAATGCCGGTGTATATGTCATTGGCCAAGTAAGAGCTGTGCGTGTAAACCTCACTCCCCTGATCTCAAGAGGCGCTCTAGCGACTGACACAACAAGCTGCGGTCTTTAGCCTCCTTGTTAGAGCGCCCAGACTTGGAGACCACGGTTCGAATCCCGCTTGGAGCGGGTTCAGTAGGACCGGTTACACCAGCACAGCGCTACAACAAAGGTAATGAAATGACCCTTCACAATAGATCATGCTTTACAATGAAAGCTGTTAAAGAGCATCATTTGGCAATTTATCCATTTAATAAAACACCTTACTCACCTGTTGAGTAATAAAAATGCCATCTCTGCATCACTTTTACTTTTTCACATTTCACTTTTATTTCAAATCCCTCAGTTCTCGCCATCTCCGAAAAGCCAAGCCAATGTTGATTCTCGTTGTCATGAAATGCTCCGAGACATGAAGGTTGAGGATCCAAACGCAGTATTTATTGAAAGGGTAATCCACAATCAAAGTCCAAGAACAGGCAAAGGTCAAAACACAGGCAAACACTCCAAACATATACCAGGGCAGGAACTCAAGCAGACAGGGTAAATCCAGAAAACGGGCAACAGGGTCAAAACCAGGGAACGGATAATCAAGAGAGCGCTCAGAAATGCAGAAGTGACACAAATAAGACTTCGCAATGAATGACTGAATTGACCAGGCTTATATAGGGCGAGCTTATATAATGATGCTAATGAGACACTGACATCAATCAGGGATAATGAGACCAGGCAGTGACTTCTGGTAAATGTAGTCCATGTGTGAATGGGAATGAACACGAGGGGAATTCCCTCTGGTGGATATCAAGGGCACTCCAGCTGGTGATCGTGACACTCGTTTTATTACGAGCTCTGTAACATTCTCTTTTTGCCAGAAGACTCTCCTCTGTTCTGCGTTTATTCAAATGGGTGATTCCCCGGAGATTCGAGATTTAGCTTCTCCATGTCAACCTTTCTCGCTCGTTGTGACAACTAACTTATGGTGCTCCGACACCATACAAGCGTCATAGCTGGATTGTGACGAGACACACATGGGAGAGTGACGCATATACACAATTTCAATGATAACCACCCAATCCGGTCTAAAATATAAACACTTATAATAGATTTACCACAGTGAATCAGGGCAAGACAAAAACACGTTTTCAAAGAAATATGAATTCTTTATTCTTTGTATAATATAGTGTTCCTTTAAGTCAAGGTTTACTCTTAAAAAAAATAATAATAATTTAAATTTGAGAAAATGCACATTGTTTAAGATGTTTTACAAATGTTTACAGTACAACGAAACAAACAAATTAAAAGAAAATTGCAGTGTACTTTATTACGGTAATTACTGTCACAGTGTTTGAATCACAATTCCTAACTTGGAGGATAAATAAATAAGCAAGCAAGTAAATAAATAAATAATATCAGCAGTTGAGGGGCACAAAGGTTTAAATGAATTTATTGTAAAATGCAGTGTAATTAAAGGATTATTCCTGCCAGAAAAAAAAATCACAACACACTGCTTTTCGCATTGAAATCCACCTGGTGGCGGCTCAGGCCCAGCCCAACACAACGCGCATTACGTTAGCCTTCTCTCTTCTTTCTGCGACAGGCCCTCACCTCACAGTAAACCTCAGACTGTGGCAGCGTATAAAGCAGCCTAAAGACAGTTGCTTTGAGAGATGATTATTTACCACGCTGTAAGAGCACAACCTCTAGCGGCTAAGCTGCTTTGTCGTAAAAAAAATAGTATAAAAAGTGCGCTGGGTCTGCGCGCGAGGGCCAGAAGCAGCCGCACTTCACACTGGCATCAATTACGGCGAGCAGTTTGCAAATAAACAAAGCTGGTGCCTCTCATAAATTCTGCGCGTAATTACGCACTGCAGATACATGCGGGGAGGCGATGAGATGCAGGCAGACGTTATTTATCCCATGAAGTCGCTGGTGCTGCAGACAAGATGGAGCTGATCAAATATTAAAGAGCAGCATATGGAGGTGCTGGGTGTGAGGAGGCCAACAGCAAGGTAGGGAGAGTGGAGAGAGAGAGAGTAAGAGTGGGTGTGAGACAGATAGGGAGGGAGAATGAGGGAAGGAGTGGGTGTGCGTGAGATGGAGAGATGGAGGGAAAGAGTGCGCGTGAGGGAGTTAATGAGATAGAGAGGAGGAAAAAAAAAAGGCTAGATCGCTTGCCATGTCAAACCTCAGACGACCTAGATGTCAACGGTATGGAGATGGGGCTTGTGAAGTACACTATTTGGGCAAATGAGCCTGGAACTGATGGGATTGAGGCTGGAGAGCAGGAGGAGGAGGGAGCGGCCCTCATTCTCCTCATCTATTGCCATTACGAAGCATCACTTCTGTGTTTATGCTACTATGACACTGCTGGTTGTGACATATGCCTACGTCACACAGCGCTGATTTCCCAGTGTGTTTCTATAAACGCGCTAAACCGTTGTGCTTGCGTCTGTTGCAACGTCGCTCAAGATATAATAAGTAAGCTAAACTTAAAAAACTATTTTATTTAGTTTTTCCTTTATTTCACTGCCCTGCGTCTCGAGTTTGTAAGTGGAGAATAGTGGATATTCTTCAACACTTGCAGTTTTTTTATCAGTAATTCTCTATTTGACCGGCAGGTGGAGAAAGAACATTGAGAATGAACGTGTAGAAAGTTTGCAGCTCTCAGCTATGTGGAACAAGAGGGAGAGGGGTCGATGAGAAGAGCTAGTAAAACAAAACTAAATTACAATAGTGGTAATAAACTCTTTTCATACAACTGACACCACTACACTATAGATAATAAAACCAATCAGCGTTTCATCTCACACTGGTAATATTTTACGAGAGAGCATTTATGGGATATTGAGCCATTGAATTGTACAAAACATGTGTTCCTGTAAAAACATAAGAATGATATTATATTGTGCTGCTAAAAGCATCCTGAGTTATGCACATGGAACTAAAGGCTGATTTTTATTGAAAGAGAAACGCAAACACACAAAGGAAAATGTAATATAAAAAAATGGAAATGTCTAGCTTCCGTAAGAGGATGAAAAAAACAAACAAAAAACAATGACTCAATAAAAACAGTCTTTTCTCAAATGTTATCAGACCATGATAATCAGATTTTCCATGCTCATGTATTCCATGCATTCCACAATGGAATCACTGCTCACATTCTGAACTGCACAAATCAGATGCAAATCTCATGCATGAGATTTTATTAGACATGTGAGGACCATGATTTGTAACTAAATGTGCCAAAACAAATAAGCAAAGGCACACTGCAAGGGATTTCATGAAGGTCTCGAGGGTTGTGTTCTAAAAAGTAGCCCACTAAAAGGGCACACAACTTTGCATGTAAATCCATAATTGACAACAATGTTTAAACCAAACCAACCCAGTGCCCTTGGGAAAATGTGAACAGATGTTCTTGAACTCTACAAATAAAATGAGTGACAGCAGAAATAAAACCATGAGTATTTTATATATATATATATTTAATTTCCACAAAAATTACATGTCTGGAAAGTCTACAACATTTTCATTTTCGTCAAGCATACTGAAAAATGGCAGCTAGACATTAAGGGTTAAAATTGCAGCATTAATGTAATTTTTATACATAACACCATCAATAACAGCCTAGCCGACTCTACTTGACATATTAGAAGCCATATCACTTCCATCAGCTCCTAAGGCACTGTTATATAACCTCCCTGTAATGGCGATGGTTCACAGAAGACTTGTAGATATATGCAAATATGCACCTCAATACGCACACCACAGAGACATGATTAAAAATATGGTTCTTCACAGGGAGGTTCATTCTTACTATCAGAGGTCCTATATACTGAGTCATTCTTCATAATGCTTGTGTTTACAGTAAGAGCAGTTCCCATGTGTGCACATTTGGCCTACTATCAACACTGCAAACTGAGCATACAAACAGTTTGAATAAAAACATGTTTTTTTTTTTTGCTAATGCAATTATATCCATATGCCTTTCCTAGTGCAGCTTTATACTGCAGATGTTCAAAATATCTGAAGGCTCTTTTTGGAGAAGACACGAGTCACGACTCTCTTTGGTGTTTCAGCTAATCCTTTATCACTTCAGCTTTATAAAGATAAACTTGTTTCCGCCACCACAGGCATTTGCCAATTTAATAACCGATATTATGGTTTTGAACTAATGCCATTTTCTGTTTCCCAATATGGATACGTTAAATCATTTGATGCAAAGAGAATAGATATTTCTTCATCATAGCTCCGGCGCTCTGCGAAAACAATAAGACTCCTGCTATATTGTGAATAGCGATCGTTCTAATGCAATTATCATAACCATGGGCTACATAACGGTTAAGAAAACACATTAAATTAACTAATATCTAATAAAAAAAATTTAATTAAAAAACAACAGTCATTCAAATTATATTAATTTAAATATGTAAAACATATATTTTATTATATTAAATGGACGTATTAAAAATAACACAAATTACCATAGTTTTAATAAAGTAAATGAATACTATTATTCAGCAAGGATTCATTTAACTAATCAACATTTAATCAAGTGACAGTGAAGGCTTTTACATTGTTACAAATTTTTTTTTTTTTAAGATGTTCTTTTGAACTTTCTATTCATCAAAGAATCCTGAAAAACTTTTTTCAACATTGATAATAATGAGAAAGAAATCATCATTAGAATGACTGCTGAAAAACAAGCTTTTCACTCAATAATAAATTACATGAAATAAAATACATTTTAAAATATATTATAATATAAATTGTATTAATGTATCAGAATATTACAGTTTTTACAATATTTTTGATGAAATAAATGCAGCCTTGGTGATAAGAGATTTCTTTCAAAAACATACCCCAAACTTTTCATGGTATAGTGTCATCACGCTCCAAGTTTTTGATCATGTTGAAGGGCATAAACAATATTGACAAGTTAACTGCCTTGCTTAGCATGAGTGGGGAATGAATTTGTATTTTATCATGCATGGCTAGAACGCTATATTAACCAATCAGAACTAGGATTACCCTATTTCACGAGTGCATTCAAATGGCAGAAGAAAGCTAAAAGATACAGTGTGCCTCAGCAGTTGAACTGTCTGTTTGATGTCTTCACACCGAGTGATGCGCATTAATGTTTGCATACATCACACTCACATCAGCTCTTTCTGCAGTGGCGATGTCATCTCAGGAATGCAGGCAAACGCCACTGCACGTCATCTCACGTAAACTGCACAATATTCCAAGCGCCCCAGTAAAACTGAATCTAGCACACACAAAATCTTTGGCCTTTAGAAATTGAAAACGGCAGGTCGCATCACGCCGTTGGTGAATTCCACAGGGCTCTAGACGAATGAAAACAAGACCCAGGCATCTCAACATAGCTCTCATTTGCATTAAGGGTCTGATGAGTCATTTGGAGACTCCGGATAAAGACAGGGCTGCGGGAGGAAGAGGAGGAGGGCGAAGAGCTTTCCTCAGCGGCGTGCAGTCGAGGCAAGGGTTCCCCTGCAGCAGTGTTTAGAGGCCTGGTGCCTAATCTCTGATGAAATGTCTATTATCAGAGACTCTGCGGGAGAAAGTGGAGCAGAACAGATATGATGGAGAGGCGATTAGCTTCTGCCCTGCTGCCTCCTGCTTCCCTCCAGCTAACTCAGTCATTCATTCATAATGTGCACCTCCTGTATCAGCCCGTGTCATGAGCGCAGAGAAAGTTTGCATGAAATCCAGCCGACTGGTGACAATTTAAGTGCGAGTGTCTGATAAAGCTCACACAGGCAAGAGGCTGCTAGGTGCAGCGCACAAATCTTAGATAGGACAGTAACTCGTGCCGGTCGCGCTCATGACGAATGGCTTCAGAGACGCATTGTAAACTGCATCAGGATGACAGTTTTTGTAATTATGTAATTATGTCGTGGCGTATGACCTTTTCCTCCGGAAGCCCAGTCCTGCTGTCTCTTTAATGAACAAGTAGCCTACAGTATAGCTACATTTCAAATATATCCCTCTATAACATTTGAAAAGAGTGGCCAGGATCCACTAGAGGCTCTCAAGATGTCCTAAGGCCCGTTCATACCAAGAACGAAACCTATGTTAGCGTTCACGTCAATGTACGATAACGTTCTGTTAATAAGCACGTTGCATTTAAATGTGCGAGCTGTCTGGTGGATTCTGATTGGCTGTCAATGTTTTTATCGTTCATCAGATGGAAAGAATAGTTCTGAAAGTGATATATACTGTTCCTCTGTTTCGCTATTGTTATAGCTGTGGTGTTGACTTAACTATTCTATTAAAATTTACATATCTCTAAAGGCCGTTTTTTCAAAATGAGTTTTTTTCTCCAGCACCGAATCAGAAATCTCCACTTCAGTAGTAGCCTAATTACACCACACTTTACAGTTTTATTCTTATCTATATTCTTAAGGGTTTTACATTCATATATAATTTCCCTGATTTTAGACATTTTACTCCTAAAAAAATATAGATTTTGTTTATTTAAAATATTTTGGAGTATTTGATTGATTTATGGAGTAATAAAAAGAGATCCTTATCTACCTTAAAGCCCGTTTGAAAAAAAAATTCAAAAACTTTTTACAGAGGGGATTATCAAATGTTCAGATTTGTGTTTAAAAATATATGCAAATTAGTGCATATTTAATTAGATAATGCCTCCTTTGCATATTTAAACATAACATTTCAGAAAACTTGTAACACATTTATTGTGCTATTCTAAATGTAATCAATCAACTGGGGAAGTATGGTGATATCTATGAGTTACCCATATATTCATCTGGGGTCTCTTGCCTTAATTACTTGTTTCATTTTTTAACACTTCAATTTATGTGAATATAATTTTGAGTTTAAACATTTTTAAACTTTTAATATTGTTGTGGACAGTTTGGGAGTCAAAAACAATGGTGTTATAGTCTCAGTTGGTCTTCCAGCCTGGTCTGTTGACTGGTTACGGAGCACTTTCGGGCACTTTTCAGCTTGGACAGGTTGGAACACCAGGTTAAGAATAGGCTGGATGACCTGTTTAAACCAGGCAACTATAGGAACACCAAACCATTGTAGACATCTGAATTCTTGTACAATCTTACATAGAATCCAAAGCGTTTGAATAGTGACAACTGTGATTTGTAAGTCTGCAGTGTTATGAGAGAGCGATGGTGAGAAAGCCAGCGTCCACTCCCTCCAATCTACATGATAATCAATCCAGACTCATTCAGCCAATCAGACTGAGCAAAGAGACCCAAATTACTTCATTTAATACGTGATTTAATTCAGAAACATAAATCATCACATTACTGACAGCTCTCATAGAGCCGGTGGGAAGGGGGACAGAGTGGCGAGCCGAGCGAGAGAGACTGAATTAAAACCTTCAGACCTCCTTTACCTCTCCCTGTGGATGCGGCTACATAATCTGAAGAGAATGTACATTTTTCATAATAGAATTAATAACCAATTTTAAATTATGTCCCCGACTTGTGACCCAAGATACGTTAATTATTGATCACCCATTTCTGTGAAGAGGTGTTGTAATTACCTAGCATAATGTGACTCCTTCATCACATTTAAACATTTATATTGCTTATCTTTCCAAGGAACCCCTGGCTAAGTTTTTCCAATTACACTGATCAAATCGAGAATGTGGGGTAATTCTTCTTTTCTTCAATTAGAACTATCTGTAGTATACATAATTTATAAAATTCCGTCATACCTTGGCGAAATGAGAGAAAGATAATGAATATCTGCTACTTACAGTTACGAGGGGCAGACAGGTTCAGGTTTGATGATGACGAGAGGGTCTCATCATTCTCCAAAGTAATGTTCTTCATACCATGTTCAGAATATTGTCATTTGTAGGGCCGTTATGCAAATGATGTTCCTCAGAAGAACTTTTGTGAAAAACCATCTACAGCCATTTGTGATTTTGCTCCACTTTTACTTTGACTGCACCTTAAAATAAGCCCATATTGTGTGTCATTCTTTTCTTTTGTAGAAATATCTGCAGTCCAGAGATGTTTCATAACCCTGAAAGTGTTAGGGATAACCTAATCAGACTGCAAGAATCCGATCTCGATTCTTCTTAAGGCCGTATAGATGGCCACCTCAGACCTGGAAGCATCAATTCCTCTTAACCTCCTCAATATATGATCGTTTCCCCATTCGCCTTGAGCTCTTCGATGCAATTTTAGGCAATGAAATCAGATCAGAGGACAATCGCACTCCATCATCTAAATATGAGATCCACCCGGCATCGTGCAAAGAAATTCTGAGACAAATTCCCGTTATCTTGAGAAACTTTATTGATGGTTATTGTTATGCAGATCATAGTGCATGCACATACAATGACAAGGAGAAAGCCTGTCCACAACACGTACTTAAAGCAGAAAGAGCAGAATCACAGCAGTGGGTAAGATATTTTTGCCAAGTTGTGTGATGTGACGCACACAGTACACAAGAGGATATTTGCAGCCGGATAAATTGAAGCTGCTCTTTTGTTTGTATTTAATGCAATTGAAACTTTTATAAATACAAAATAAAGAAAAATGAGATATGTGACAAACACCTCTAATTAGGTATACTTGTAAACAACATGAAGGGAAGTCTTCGCGTATGCACAGCCAAGCTGTGACTCTTCAAGAACACCTCGACAGCTTGTTTGTGTAGCACTTGTAAATGACATAGTTATCATTATTCCTATTTACATATAGATATCTTTTTCACAAGTCATATATTTCTCAGTTTCTTGATAATCAAACAGTTTCAAAGTGTAAAGGCTGTGTTCTAGAAAATAATAGTACAAAGGATGTCACATTAAAAATGATATCAAAACGAAACACTCGGAAGAAGCAGAGAACCAAAAGAAAACGGACAACGGAACGTCTCACAAGTGAGAAGAAGAAGTGGTGATGAAAAAATTGCAGGTTGTGTGTGCAAAATTGTACAGTTGACAAAAATACTATGATTATATCTACATAATGATTGCATTACTTGTAAAGTGTTGATATAAATCTGTGTATGATTCCATAAAAAATGAGTCACCTTTCTCTAACAGTTGGTCTACCACACTAAATCTAAAACATTATACAGTTGTGTTTTTCGTATAAGAGAACATTTTCACTGCACAGATCAAATTTAATACACTGTTTATTTTTCCCCACTCTCATCTTGTACAAATAATCAGTTTCTTAACTTCTGAGAAAAAAAAAAAAAGAAAAAAAAAAAGAAAGAAAGAAAAAGAAAAATATAACCGGCGCAACCGTCGCCATCTTTTTTTTCTTTTTCGTGTTTCGTCTCTCCCTTATTATAAAAGTCAGCATTTATATCAATCGATGTACTGGAAGTACTGTAATATAAAAAGAACAACTCGTGGTAGGCCTAAACTAGCGAGGGTCTGACTTAAGGACTAGATAATAGTTAAACAGTAAAAGACTGTCGTGATGAATTTTTGGGGAGTTTCTACGAGCTGCTATGTATAATCTGAATATACACATTGAACACCCCAGGAACATAACCTTTGGCTTTGAGTAATGACTGATATAAGACAGCTTAAATAATCGATACCTCAGTGGTCTCTTTGACCGGC
The DNA here is from genome assembly GCA_031834385.1 of Semotilus atromaculatus. Lineage (NCBI taxonomy): Eukaryota > Metazoa > Chordata > Actinopteri > Cypriniformes > Leuciscidae > Semotilus > Semotilus atromaculatus. The sequence goes on along the minus strand of JAULUF010000005.1, from coordinate 25,378,397 downwards.
TCTGTGTCTTCTCTGCGCTCGGGGAACTACATCGACTTAACTGGCAGACCCCGGTCTTTCGGTCTTCCCACCACGCTGACGCCCGTATCTACGCCTACCCACAACCCCCTGCGCACTCTTCCTCTACGGCACAGAACCCAGAAGCGAAAGAAACCAAAAGAAAGATGAAAGGAGATGTCAACGAAAGCGTAAACCACTGGACGACTCTAGTCACTTACACTCTTACAAAATATGATAACCCCGAAGTGACTTGAATATTTATCATACATAACTCATTTACATGATAAAGCCCTAACAATTTGTATCTTCATCTTTTTTTTTCATCTTTTTAAAATCTAGCAGCTCTCTAGATCACCACAGAAACCTCTACAGCCAACAATCTATGTAATCTTTAGAAATTAAAAACCCACAATATTAAAATACACAGCACAAAATATCTGAGGTATAAGATGAAAAATATCCGTTTTTGTCTTCTCTCTCTTAAGAGATGCTAAAATGATGCACTACTGCATGTATTGCAATACCCAGGCCTCTGAATTACTCCTCCTTTACCCCCACAGGAAGATTCTCAATAGGTTTTGAAAGGTTTTTTATTTTTTTTTAGTATGGCGCGAAACGACTGTATCCACCTCGGTATATACTAGCCTGCAAAGAAGAAAGAACGAGACCCACATCATCGGCGTGGCTTCTGGTCTTGGCATCAGTCAAGGGAGCGAAAGCATTCTGGAAGAGAAGCCACGGGTTTGGACACGTTTAATTGACACAGCTCAGAGGGGACCTCCGCTAGCATTCAGGCTATTTACCGTACATACCCCCCGGACGCAAACCAATCACGTTCCATCATGCAGCAAGCACACCGACACACCTCATGCCAGAAGAGATGCATTTAGCTACTTAAAAACGTGAAAGGGGTGAAAGAATACATGAGTTAACAGATAATAATAAAAAAGAGCAACATATGTAGAGTTTCATACTCTGCAAAATCAATTTCTTAAAGGTTCTCCCAAAAATAAAACTTCTGTGATTAATTACTCACCCTCATTTCGTTCCAAACCCGTAAGACTTTCGTTCATCTTTGGAACACAAATTAAGATATTTTTGATGAAAAGCTCTCTGATCCCACCATAAACAGCCATTTAATTACCACTTTTAAGGCCCAGAAAGCTAGTAAAGGCATAGTTAAAATAGTCCATGTGGCTCCAGTGGGTCACCCTTAATGTTATGAAGCGACGAGAATATTTGTGTGCGTAAAAAATAAATAAAACATTACGACTTTATTCAACAATTTCTTCTCTTCAGTGTCAGCATCTGCCGCTGTTCACGTTGTAAACTCAGCGCAGCACTTTCGGGTTCTTCAGAACTCAGAATCCTGCATCAGTATAAACAGCGTCAGAAACTGACACGTAAGAGAAGAAATGGGTGAATAAAGTCATTATTTATTTATTCATTTTGCGTCGCTCATAACATTACATTTGAACCACTGGAGCCACATGTACTTTTTTAACAATATCTTTACTGCCTTTCTGGGCCTTGAAAGTTGCAATGGCGTTGCTGTCTATGAAAGGGTCAGAAAGCTCACGGATTTTATCAAAAATATCGATATATAAATATAAAATAACATAATATAAAATAACATAATATAAAATAATATAAAAGTTTCGAAGATGAACGAAGGTCTGGAACGTCTGGAACGTCATGAGTGTGAACAATGACAGACATTTCATTTTCTAACCCTTTAAACCTGTATTTTTGTCTTATCTTCAGGCAAAAATATGATTGTGAAAAGATAAATTACCAAAAAACAAAACTGTATAATATATATCTGAGAAACTTTTTTTATCTGAGTAAAAAAAGTTAAAAAAAAGTGGTGTGGTCACAAACAAAATTTTTGCATTTTTGCAGGCAAAAAAGGAAATATTTTGGTAATAGTGTAGATGTAAGTCAGAAGCGATATAGTCTCGTGGGAAGTACTCCAATGTATTTGGAATTTAGGGAGTTTAGCTTCCCGTCTAATCTTCACTGTGCAATAAAGAAAAAAAAAAAGAAAAATGCTCACACAGAAGTCACTTTCAAATCCAGCATTCCTCTGTTAGTCAATGCGTTGAATTATCATGACAAACTGAATTGCAAAATTTTCAGGTGCAATTCTTTCACCCTTACGTGAAATTCCCAATCCTGTGGGTTCCTATTGAAATGATTAATTTCACCAGCAAAAATTTGCTGAGCAACGGTATATGTGACCACACCTTTAGAGAGGTTTATGCTAAAACAAGAAAAAACTATTTGCTAATGGTGTAAGAAAAATAAACCTTCAAATTATTAAATTTATATAATGAATCTCTGAAAACAAGAGTTATTAACTTACACAGAAGTTTTAAGCAAGTTTACTGGAAAACTAGACAAAAATACAGATTAAGAAGTTGATCTTTGCAGCGTGCGTTTTGTATGCAACATGGACATTTTGCGATCAAAAGCAGTCCTCGTACAAACAAGTCGCACATCGCAGTGGGCGCCCGCAGACTCCCGACGGACTTCCTTGCACTCTTTCATCAATCCGTCTCTCCTCTGCTCGTTCCCTCTTTTAGCTGTTGCTACAGCACCACTTAGGTGATGGATTTAATTATCAAAATGACTAATTATTCCATTAAGGGGAGCGCACGGCTAGGTGATATTCACAAAATTAGAAATATAATAACTAACATGCACTACACTGCCAAGAAATTAAGACATTTATCACGTTTACTGGGAGGATTAATGTGGCATTTCAGCTGCCGTTAGCACAAGAGACAAATTCAATTAAGTTTAAGTGAGGAGATGTCAGCAGTGCTAAAATCCATGCAGGAGGAAAAGGTGGGAAGAAAAGGGAAAAGAATGAGCATACATGACAAGCGTGCACAGAGAAAAGAGCAGGGAAGGGATAAATAAAGGGGTAATGAGGAAAGAGAGAAAAGAGAGGAAACGAGGAGGAAGAGGCAGGTACAGAAGAAAAAAAAGAAAAATCACACTCACCATGGCACCAACGCTGTATGTGGCTGCTGGAGCAAGTGCGTGGTTGTAGGGGTCGGCAGCATAAACTCGTCCGTAACTGTGGAAACAAAGAGACGGTCAGATCATGCCAGCAAGTTGAAAATAGCTCCTTTTCTATGCAAACACAAATGTCATACAGTCATATACACCACGGACTGAAGCAACTACGTACTGTATGGTGATGATTTCAGAGTGTTTGGAAAATGACAATCAAATGAAGTCAGAGAGGAGAAGATCACATGGCTCTTGCAGTCATGCTGCACAGGGCAGAGGAAAGCATCACTGTTTGAAAGTTGAAGGGAAAGTTGTGCAAGACATCATTAGATGCTCTGCTCATTCTTATTCTGTGATTACGGGATGGCAGCGCTTAAGGCAACATCCGTTTGTGCATACGAGCTTTGGCAAATCGGTACCAAGAGGAACTTGCTTGTTTTTTCTAGTTCAATAAACTTGCACAAAAACCCTTCAATTTTTTAGTAGTTTAATTTAGGCATATTGATCAAAAAGGCCAAAAATACACCAGAGGAGAAAAAAAAACAAAACAAACAGACCAGAGATCGATGTTTTACAGTACTTGCCCCAAAAAACAAAACAAAACAAAACAAAACATCTGTTCATTATCCTTGATGAAAATGGTCCAGTTTAATTTGAATATGAGCTTAAATGTATTTTTCAAGTGTCTTTTATCCTGAGATCTCACGTTGTTCCCCCTCAAAGTTCGAACCTGGAATATCTGCTGCTTCGGGCACTGCTATGCATGCATGGTGTTTTTGGACCAACTCAAGAGACGATCAAAAGGCAGAGAATTTAGTCAATTTACATATTCCGCCACTCCTGGCGATTAAGAAGTTAATCCACTGCAAATTAGTACAGACATTGTTATTCACTACGCAGTCGCTCTGTCTTCATATTTCAATGCGCAGCCAAGTATTTTGTTTGACCTGCGTTATCTGTGTTTACAGGGGTTAGTTTTAATGAGTATGCAGTGCAGTGATCAAACCAGGGCTGCCTGCGCTCTTCAGGAGCTGAGATTGAAAAGGTGACCCCTAAGGACATAGCACCTGGTGAATTATTCCTAAAGAATTAGGTAAGGGGAAAACACTGATTGGATGAGTAACCTGAAATGCAAGAACTGGGGCTTTTAATGGCTTGTTTGAAGGACACTGTTGGTGTTTTCGTCTGTTTTTCTAGCTGTGCTACAAATTTAAGCTTAAACTCGTCCATGGGACTATTGGTTTGTTCCTTTCCAATTTTCGTCATAGTAGACTCTTCCTGCCGCCCATCGAGACAGGTTGAAGGCAAACCCCCCCATCCACCCCCTGATTTATGATACTGGTAAATCTCTATGTTTGTTAATGAACACCAGTGACTCTAACATACAGCTAAATTAGATCTGGGTCCTTAGATACAGGTTAATAAATCTCAGATGGCTGGGATATATCTGCATTATTGACTTGATGCTCATTATTTTGGAAAATGTGTGCTCCAGCAGCGCCATTCCTCTAAATGTATTGACTTTTCCCACCAGGAGACCGCGTGGACAGCTCATTTCTATGATTTCTTTAAACAATGTCGGGCTGTACTTTAGGGGCTCTAATGCGAGTTGCGGATCCTCTCCGCTTTACTATCTGATTACGCTGGTTTGTGAACGTGTGGCCTTCGGGGTTATCAGCAATTATTGAACTGGGACAATTAGACCATAATTTGCAAGTTTTTCAGACTCCAAATTACACATTCCAATTGTGTTTTACAGAAAACAGCTGATGTCTTCAAGAAAGTGCCGTCTGCTAAATTACAGCCTTGTTAGCATATTCATTTTCCCTGGTGGAGGCGGGGAATAAAGAAAAAGAAGAAAGGCTAGGGGAAAAAATAGGGCTGTCACAAAATCAATGTGTGGATGGACAAATCCATTCTCCTTTCGGTATACCGCAACTCAAACCAGTAACAATCACACTAGTGTCATTCCCAAGATCTAGCCACCTATAGCCAATGTGCAAGACACCATACACTACATGAGCAACCTTGATACCACAATGACAACAATCACTAGCACTGCACGCCTATAAAATAATAACAAACAAACCAAAAAAAAAAAAAAAAAGCTCTCTCGAGCACACACACACAAACACACACACACACATACAGATTAATAGAGAGGGAAGGGCGATGGTGGAGAACTCAAAGGAACGATGGAACACAAGGAAGGAAAAAAAAATAGGAAAATCACAGATTCCAAGCTTGTGACAAGCGTGTTCATTTCACTCTTCAAGGAACACATGCCTCTTCCAAGCAATGCCATGGGAGAGAGAAACAGAAGACGAGAACGATGAATGCGATGCCTTCCAGCTATCCTCATGCAGTACTCCAAAACTACTCCACTCGTCCAAAAAAGAGCATTCAAGAGAAACGTAGTAAGAAAAAAACGTAACATCTACTAATCAAAGGGGGCAGAAATAAGGAGACAGCCGGGCAATAGAAGCTCTCACTGTCAGGGTGCATTAAAAAAGGGGGTATATGCTCGCTCCCTCATGGGTGCATTGAGAAAGTGAGAGTGATTTGGTATTCATTTATAGTTATTTATTTTACCTGAGGAGGTGTTACAAGAAATTTCATCTGCTGCAACGAAGACGAAATGATTTCTGCAAGAGAAGATAAAATTTACAATACCGCCTGCTGACTGGCTGGATGGACGAGAGGTGGGGGGTGTAGGGGGGGCGGGGTTAAAGGATTGGAAAGGGGGTAGGGGACGGATGGTGAGGGTGCTTGGCATAAATGGGTTTTAGTTCACAAGCAAAAACAACCAGAGCTCTCTGTGTGCGGCCCTGCACGCTGCACGGGTATCAACATGGAGGAAGAGGGAAAAGCATGCTGAGATGCAAATGCGGGAGGAAAGAAGAGGGGTAAAAAAAGACATATACAGTATATCAGAGATGAGACTAAATCAAAACCTCGGACGGGGACCGATTCAATAGAAACTGCAGCTGTGCTCGAGACGCTTTTGATTTCGCCGCTCTAAACGTCCTCTGCTCTGTAAACCCCCTCCCTCCATCCCTATTGTTCTGTAAAAGTCAAGGAACTGCATTCACAGCATTACTGAATAGCGCTGGGATGGCCTTGATCGGTCACATAAAAGCCGGTCGTCGAGCCCGTTAGAAACACCTGAGACTGCGACCATTATACATGGATTATATTGGAAATCAAAGCAGATAATATTATACATCAAAGTGCTTATGTCATACACCGTAAACTGTTCTTGGGAGTGAGACGAGAAGAGAAAGAAAAGGAAACCTACCTCTGTATTCAGAACAGATTTATGTTAGATATATTTTAAAATGTCAAAATAACCAGGTGCACTCGTTAAACATGTTTTACATAAAGAGTACATTTTGAAAAATATTTGGGGTAGGTACGATTTAAAAATAAAGAAAATTATATTTTTATTAAGCAAAAACTCGTTGATCAAAAGTGTCAGTAAAGACATTTACAATATTAGAAAAGATTTCTATTTCAAAACTAATGCTATTCTTTTGAACTTTCTATTCATCAAAGAATCCTGGAAAACGGTTTTATCACGGTTTCCACAAAAATATTAAGCAGCACAACTGTTTGCAACATTGATAATAATCAGAAATGTTTCTTGTGCAACAATGATGCTGTAATGATGCTGAAAACTCAGCATTTCCTTCACAGAAATACATTTTAAAATGTATTAAAATAGAAAATATTATTTTAATAACATTTCATTCACTAAATGCAAATACATTTGGTGAGCATAAGAGTCTTCTTTAAAAAAAAATCATATTAGTCAACATAAAAGTCAAAACTGACCATATTTACTAATGCATGTTCCTGGTCGTCTTGTGAATGACTGATCAGTCCAATTTGTTATGAATAATTATTTTTGTTTGTTTTTCATTATCTTTAATCAGAATGTAATAACATGCTCTTCTTCTGAAATTTTCTGATCAAGTCACTATAAAAATTAGGCAAAATTATAGAAGACCAATAGAAAATTATTCAGACAATGTTTTTTTATATATATATTTTTTAAACTAACAAAACTAACATTGGTTCAATCGATTCCCAATGGAAATATGCAAATCTCTGTCACTCAGAAAAAGTTGGATTATGGAAGAAAATGTTATTACAAATGTCAAATCAAGATGACTATTAAATTATGTACATTAAGAAAAAAAAAAGGGATTTTTTTTGGTGACCATTCAAAACAATTCCAGTATTCTATTCAGTAGTGCTGCGAATGCAGTGTAATTCAATCATAAGTGCCACTAGGTGCCAGTAAGTTCAATACGACTGCCATACAGCCAAACATGCAAACAAATACTAAAATTACTAAGTGCTCCTTTAATCTTGTGAATTGTGAAATATATACAGTATTTAGATTTAATTTAATCAACATTTATTGTTTACAGATTTAAGTCAGAAGAAACAGTAGGCCTATATAGCACTACAGCATAGCCATGTTATAAAAAAAAGCCCTCTTTAAATGCAAACAGGATTGGGGTAAATGGTGCATTCTGGGTAAACAAACATGACTAGCATGAGCCATATTATTGGTTACATTACACAAGCTTCACGAGTCAATTCACAGGTGTGACAAATGATGTGTCATGGCTCAATCTCACGTCTAATTAGAGACATTGGCCGCCATATTGTAAGGCCCATTTTTAATTGCCGCTTGGAGCTATATTTAATAACTAAATGAATCATTCATTCCTGCTATGCATTCAGATTGAATCGGCCCTCTTAATCATGTTAGGGGGTTTGTTTTGAATACAATGTTCTATTTGGCATGACAGTATTGACCGTCCCAATGTGCAAACACGCGCGCACACACACGCGCGCGCACACACACACACGCACGCACACACACACACACACACACACACACACACACACACACACACACACACACACACACACACACACGGGAGTAAAGCTCAATGCAGACATGCATTTGAACACATGCATTAAATGGTGCACTTTCTATAACTCATAGTGCCTAACAAAATTAGATATGTATTGGCTTCAGATATGACCATTGATTCCAATCATACACATTAAAGACTACACATGCACTTCATGAAGACGCTAAAGTCGCAAGCACTTCATATGAGCAGTAGTAAACTAGACTACACTGTATAATGTTTCATCTCTTTGTATCAGGTCACTGGTACTTCCAGGCAAAATGCAGACATCTGGCCAACACATTCAGGGGTGTAAAGCACTTGAGTAATTGTACTTCATTCATACAAATAAAGTATAATTTGTGGAAATATGTACTTTACCAAAAACTAAACATTTGTAACTCTATAACATTTCTAATGAAAACATTATACTTTTTAGTTCATTATTTGAAATAGAAATATTTTGTAACATTATGTCTTTACCATCGTTTTTGGTCAATTTAATGCATAATTGCTAAATAAAAGTACTGATTTCTTTAAAAAAAATAAAAATAAAAATAGTATAGTGTATATTTTTGTTGGTCTTCATTATGTCCCTTTGAATCTTTTAAATAAAATGTAATTTGCTCACATAACTGTATTCATCATATATATTCATCCTAGAAGAGATGTCAACATAATATTTGATCCAAAGCAAAGCTGTTTAATTACATCATAATTATTAATGACGACAAACACTTGACGCTTTGCATAACAACATTCAAGTGTCAACACGTTCTAAGGAAAAAGTTGACTTTTTACTTAGAAATACTTTCACTCAAGTATATTTTTAGCATGATACATAGATTTTTTTTAATTACGTGAAATCCCTTACTGTCCCTTCAGTATCATTTCTCAGAGCTTTTTACACCCCTGAGCATGCCTGGTATGCGTTAGCAGCATAATTTACTAATAAACTGAATGAATGGCCTTTGATACAAGAGTTTAAAGAGTTGCCTAAGCTTCCAGCACAGCTGTTACCCCTGAGGGTTGCAGCTCAGTCCAGGGAGCGCCAGAAACACGTACAACGGGCCACCTCAACCTCTCCTGAACAAGCGTCGCGGGGACAGAGGTCATGGTGGGTTGTAGGAAACTGTGTACTCCTGACCCACATGTCCCTGGCCCGCAGCTGTTCAGATGGGAGCGGTCGAGCCTTCAGCGGTGACTTCAGAGAGAGGAACGGCCCTGACCCGGACTCCGCATCCCAGCAGCATCGACCCTGGACATCTCTCACAGAGAGCGAGTGAAGCTCTGACAAACAGCAGGAACCAGTTGCAGAGGCTAACTGCTAATGAGACCAGCTGCGGGACGGCAGGGTGTCGGAGTGCGCCACTTTGCTAAGATAAAGCTTTTGGGGTATTGATATCCGCCACCATGGAAGGCAAGAGATCAACTGCAGTCAAAACACTCGCAGGATTAGCGGAGACCAGAGATGATATCTTTCACACGAGGCGATAACATCTAACAACGCTGAGAGGTTATTTTAATGGAGGCAGATTGAACGATTAAACTCCAACTGTCTAAAAAACGTTACTCATTGAGAAATGAATAATTAATTTTTTTTATGAGGAAAGAGAGATTATAAGTCATTTACATCGGAAATGAATAATTCAATCGTTTTAAATCTGACAAATGTAAAAAATTAATGACTTCTCAATAACAATCATTTATAAGTTCTATCATGAAAGACTAGTCTTACGCAAACTCATTTAGGCCTACTTAGAATTTGTATCAGAAAACCTAATTTGTATGTTGGGCTGCAGTTTCAATTTCCCAAAGCTGCTATTATTCTCAAAATGTGTCTAAAGGTAAACAAAATAATTCAAATGTTATTGAGAGGCCTCTTCATTTGCATAATCAATCAAGCAGGTTTCTGCAGAGAGCGAAACAACATTAAGGAAACTTTACGAATTTAATCAGTTCGAGCATTAGCATTAGCTCTGCCCACTGGCAAAGCAATGACTATGTCTACTAGTATAACAACATTTTTAATACAAACTGAACCACAGGCAATTTTGGGGGGTTCATAGAACATAATAAAAGAGAGACTAAGATCTGTATTACTGACAAAACACTTAAAGCAATTGCTGAAACACATCATTCATGTCTGTAGACGAGCTGTGCACAGATATCTGATACTGTATGAGCAATAGTAATACTGATGCTTAGCTTAGAAAAAATCTCTGATGTCACAAGATGTACAGTATAGTGTCACAACCGTTTATTGATCTATTTCCCAATAAATGGATCAGAATCCATGTTAAATAAAAATAATAAGTCTTCCAAATATTTCAATGTATACTTAATGCAAAATTAATAAATGTGAAAAGCTGTACTATCTTATAAGCTATACTAGAAATGTCCCTGACTGTATCTAGCAAAAAATATTAAGCGGCAAAAATATTAAACTGTTTTCAACATTGATAACAATAAGAAATGTTTCTTGATCTGCAAATCAGTATATTAGAATTTATGAAGGATCATGTGACACTTAAGATTGGAGTAACGATGCTGAAAAATGTAATACTGTAAACAAATTACATTCATGTTTTAAAACATTACAAAAGAAAGTTGTTTTTTAAATTTCACCTTCTTCTTTTTTATTTAACATGGATTCTGTTTCATTTATTGGTAAATAAGTAAATAAAATATTTTAATGTTTAAATTGGACATGCTAGTGCATCTTTACATGATTGCCTAAGCCGAGAGTAATTGAACCAACAGAAAATCAGATTACCGCTATACCATAAAAGTTTTCTCATAACAAGAAGCCACAGAACAGAAACAAGAGCTCTTGCAATCAATAACGTGGTTTCTTAGGACGGTATTACTCTAATCTCTGAGGACAGTCTACTGTATTTTTTCAGAGAAGTCCCTGCATGTGAGGAGGACACATGTGGTTATTGAACTGATCATGAAACCACCCAGCCTGGCAACGATTACAAACACTAAAGACTCTACCACATGCAGCTCACGGCCGGCAGACACCCAAAAGTGCGCCAGGGTGCGTTTCGTCCCGATCCGTGGCTAATGATCTGCCTTTGCCCGCGGACACTAGGATCTGCATATGCACAAACACTCCTGAGATGATTACATAAACATGATGTAATGATGATGAGCACCACCACGCACAACCGGTCGGGTGTGATTCACGGCACACAACTTTCAACATGCATGCAGGGATACTGTTGACAGATTATGACAGCACTGCTAAGATGACATGATAATCAAGTGTTGCTTCATCTAGTTATGGCTGCACAATATCAGTTGTTACATGTCGGATGACAACATTACGATCATTATTTGGCATTAACAGTCATGAGCAGATATGCTTTTGTGTCATGCGAATGTTTTACAATCACATCAAGGCTCCGAATTTGCTTTATTCTTGATTGCGTGCCATCTGCAATAAGCTTACACTCACAATTGACGAGAGAGAGAGAGAGAGAGAGAAGAAAAGGAAATCAAAATCAGCCAAGACGACTTCCTCTGGTCGCCCTGCCAAACGGGCTTTTGTCTCATCTCTGAGGAACTGTCAGGTCTATCCCACTTCATTCTGCAGTTACAGTTGCTCCACCATGGATGCGCTTCACCATTACATTTGCAGTGACATCTCATTTGATTTAATTTGCCAATTACTGCACTGGGCACCGTGATATTCCCCATCACCACTGGCGAGGGGAATTAGGCTAATAAATCAGGCTGGCCCTCTTTTTTTTTGGAGCGCACGCCTGCCTCTGCTCGTGACGAAGGGAGAGAGTTTGACCTCAGAGGAGTAAGGGTGAGAGAGAACGAGGCTGGGTTGGGTGTTAAGGGCCCCGCCGGAGGGCCTGGTAAGGTGGTGTTGTCAGTGGTGTGCAGGCAGCGGTGTGTGTCTTACCTGTCACTGTAGGCAGCGGCGGTAGCAGTAGCAGGCTGAGTGTATCGGTAGGCAGCGTAACCACCCTAGAAACACAACACACACACTCGCTCACATGGGCACGTCGACAACAGATGTTTGGACTTTTTTATAAAATGTGTTTTTGAGAAATAAAAGAGCGATGGTGGGGGGAGGGGGGTTGGATTTGATGTTATGTGCTGTGACAGAGACTGTACGACTGAATCTCATGGAGATGAAGAGGCATGGAGTGCTTTTGGAGAGCAGCACGCGACAACGTCGCATTCGTTCACTCGGAGTTCACGGTATCGGCGCACGCAATTGCCGGCATGCTCCAAAAGAGGGGACGCACATGTCATAATCATAGCTATTAAATATGCATAATCTAATTACAAAGCAGCAGCCTTATGTTGGTGTGAGTCAACCCTCGTTTTTTATTCATCTCATGCATGCATCTGAGGATTAATTATGTAGCGCTGTCATACTACACTACTTCTTTTTGCCAACGACAGAGAAAGAAATAATTTCAACATGTGGAACGGTAACATCTGATGTTCAGTTAGGCAAAAAGGCCAAACAAACACATCCAGTCAAAAGCGCATATGTCTGCTGATTTGAACGGTGTTGTTTCATAGTCAATGACAGTGGATGATGAAGCTGCCTGCTTAAAATACTCCCACACGGTCCGTGCTGTGGATTTTTTTTAGACTTTTTTAAATTATTTTTTTAAGAATTAATGAATGTCTTTTAATTTAGTGTCAAACATTTTTGTCTAATCTAAACCCACAGCCCCATTATACCCTTTATAAAACCCAGATATCTGACTCTGTCTGGAGTCTTTAAATAAATGCACAGAGTGTCATTATACTTGCACCGTAAACATATTTTTAACTTTTCCATTTAACTTTTCAAAATTATTTCTGTAATTTGTCTTTCATTTTATTTTACACTTGATTTACTTTTCAGAGCTTGATTTTCTTCATTAGTAATTAAACTTAAAACAGTTAATGTTAAATAAATCACTGGAAGTTGAGTTGTGATTGGCACCAATTTTACACCTTTTTTATTTTATTTTTTTACAGGTGCAACACCTACACATATTAACTGTAAAAACTGTATTTAAACTCCTAGAACCTGCTTAAGGTGGTTAGGTATAAATAAATAAATTAATAAATTAATACATTTCCCAATAATACAAGCAATAATACACTCGCAATTGGTCTGTTTTACTAAATATTCAGAACAGCACTCTTGCTTGTGTGATGTTGTTTAATGCAATGTAATATTTCCCAATATTTGGTGCATTTATGTACGGTTGATTTTCCTTCCTTTTTGAGGAGGCACAGCATCCTTTACCACTCCTATTAGCAGTCCACAGAAAACACCAACCGATAAGTCCATCTGTACACCTCTGCTCTTTCTCTGTTTCTCCAGAGCTTACTGGTCTCTTGACCCTGCTGTTCTCCACACCAGGACTTCAGGCTGTAGTAATTACCAACCTCCCTCTCCCTGCACTCACACACACACATTACAGCAGTTCCTTCTCACAACCTTCTTCATGTTCCTCACCCTCCCACTTCCACGCAGCTCACCTCCGTCCTCTAACTCCTTCCATAATGACTCACCGGGTAATTCGACACTCCCACTGCGTGGACGGCCCCTTAACAAACCATTTCATTTACTCGCACAACGCCGAGCCTGACACATGGCCGTGATGCATCTGCGCTGTATTTAAAGCCGGTGTGATGAGCTGCGGAGCGGGACGGCAGAACGGGGCCCCTTAGTCACCAGGGCTGTCATCTCTGACAGACGGGGGCCGCGGGCATCTACATGTCTCTGAAGCTCCATTAGGCTTGGTCAACTAACCTCGGGTAAACTGACAGGGTGTGCAGGTGCGGTGAGAGCAGTGGTCAGGACTTTAACGCTGAGACACACATCTGTTGAGCAGCCACAATTTATCATTATGACTCACGAAGAGAGAGAGGAACAGATAGGGCTCCACTGACTCCTGACTGCTCGTATCTGTCTGGAGTGCATGTGAACATACTGAGCTTATCACGGTTATTGATGCACATGGTGCTTTTCTCATACTTTTACTAGTGTGTGTGTGTTTGCCTGCCACGACCGCTTGATGACCTGAGCCAACAGGTGGGAAATAATACAGAATAAGGGCTTCATTAAAAAAGTTCTAGTGCATATTTAACAATATTCCCAAAATTTCCACTCCCAAAATCAGACTGGATTGACTATAACAGTCTATCAGCATCTGGGACGTGCTGATAGACACACTATGAATTAATGGTAGTGACTCTTTCTGCAGTTATATGAGCACACCAATAGGTGGCGGCAAGTGACTGTCTTTATAAGTGAGTCATTGATTCATTGAACCACTGAATCATTCATTCAACCAATTTGTTCAAAACCATGAAAGAAACAAGGGACTGTCTTTATAAGTAAGTAATTTAATCATTCACTCAACCTATTTATTTTTATTATGCAACACGCTCTATCATTTCAATGAGCTGTTTGCGGAGGAACACGATTACAATTAAGTTCATTTTGCTCATCTGTATTTTTGAAACTTTTGAAGTCTCAGCTTTCAATAAATTGTATTATTTCCTCACAAAATAATAAAGTTTTGATGCTTTTTAATGTGGCGCGCCAGATTGTTGTAGCTACATCAGTTCAAACAGCAGTTTAAAAAACGAATCAAATGTCCATAGCTCGTTAGTTCAAAAAAGTATATATATATAAATATACTTTTTTTAAAGCAAAAATGTTTCCAATCATTACTGATGTTGCAAATGGATTTGCTAGTTACAGTGTGGCTTTGGGCATTTCTGGATCTTCTAGAAATGAAAACTCAGCCACATGAGGCAAATGTGAAGCACTTTATATTACAGATTAAATCGAGAGATATTACGCACACTGTGTCATTGATATTTGGTAGATCTTCCTGCCTTATTGCACCCCTACATGTGGTGTGTGTTCAGTATTTCTTTGTTTAACTTTTAACCCATCTTCAGGATGTCTAGCTATGCTAGTGTAGCTTCATTTTTCAGACCTTATCCAACATTCAGTACATTTAGCAGAGCACTCAGCAAATTAAGATTGGTAATAAACAAATACAGTTCTTGGATAGTTTCTAATGAATGTTAGATGATCTTATTGCAGCGGAACAATCAATCCCAGCCATTGTGGCACTGCGCTAATGACAAGGGAACAGAGGAAGCATTACAGCAGCCTTCCCGTCATTTCCACGCACATTTGTACCCTGTACAATTTGTTTTGTCCCAGAGGCGGCCGAATTGGGGGAGATACATCAGGCTGTGTCAGGCTCAATGAGACATGGCCTTGAGGAGAGCAAGCTTTCGGTCCCTGCTAGTTACCCCACCTCGGCTCCAGATGCTTCTGCTAATCTCAAAACGTGACACTCCAGATAAACGCAAACATGCCCGTAGATTGCCAAAGAACGTGGCGAAGATCTGAAAGTTCATCATTCATTAAAAACGTACAGTTTTACATGCAACCCCTTCAATGCTCATTTTTTCTCATTAAAATTACTTTTGAAAAAAGTCTTGAATAAATATTAAAGAGATACATTTTTTGGAATAATTTTTGATTATAAAACTGATTATACAATATCTAATGTGATAATACTCAGTAATCAATAAAAGTTTATTACTTTCTGCTCCAATTTGTCTTTTAAATATATTTACCCTCACAATAATCATGAATCTGTGTAGGTGTAGGTACAGGTATATTAGTTTTCACATTGTACAATCCCAGCATGCCATGCTCTAGTGCTCAATCTTAGGTCACTTTGAGTCTCACCCTAACTGGTAATAAACTCATTTGAGACTCATGTGTGAAAGTCTCTTGAATAAATGAAGGATGAATTAAAAAAATGCTAACAATAAAAACAACAATGTATCAGCTGGTCGGTTTACAGTCGGAGGAATGAATGGGGCGGGGGTGGGGGCATGTACATGAACATTCAAGGACGACATGCGAATACTTACATAAATATCTGCACCATAAAATCCGTCCTGGTAAACAACACTGGAAAGATGCAATCACACCCGCACACACAGACAAACACCAAACAAAACACATCAATATTAGTGCATGTTCACATGCAAGCAATACCAACCCCACCTCTAGCCAGGGTTAGTGGAACAGAATAAGAAATACACACGCACTCATTACTTCTGAAGCATTTTAGAAGGAGAACGTGGAGTAAAGACTTTGTAGAGGGGCCACAGAGAGCTGAAACATAATTACATCATATCTTAGTCTTTAGCAAAATTAAAAAAAAAATTGTAAAAAAAAAAAAGACTAGAAATGAATGTAATAATACGAATAATAATAATTATTATTATAATTGCAATTATATGTTATTGATATTAACCAAACATTCTGGTTAGGAATTGTTCTAAGTATTAATACTGAAATTAATTCAAGACTTTTAGATCATTTCAAGTGTGCTATTTATTTATTTATTATTTTTTTCCCATTTTTAAGATCCGAAGATCTTGAAAATCTCTTATTGACTGTCACTGGCATTCAACATTTTACTGAAGGTGACAATAATGTCATTGTAATATTGGCATATTGAATTGCGATTTCACATTTGAAGCTCTAAAATGCAGATAATTCCTTGAAAAACTATACAATCTCTCAATTTCTTCTTTTGCTGCCTAACATCCACCGATATTTCCTTTGAATTTAGTTTTATTTATGTACCAGTTTAAATGACATGTATTCATTTATTTTCTGTGTTTGTCAAGACAGCAGAAAGTGGAATTTAGTCAGTAGCCCCTGTTTCTAAACTCCACAAAAACTCTTTCAATATTACAGTTACAGTTTCAATTGCTTACAGTTACGCACATGAAATTAGAACCAAAATAATCAGAATCATCATTTGACTGCTCAGAGATCACAAAAATCCTTCTGCATTCAGTTGTTTGAGAGGATTTACATAATGTTACATTACATAAAAGAACCGCTTAAGGCCATCGACCATGACAGAACGGCATGACAGTTCAGTGTCATCATTACTTGCAGGATGCACGGTGCTACATGCTGCACTGGTTCTGTGTGGTGAGGTCGAGATGCATGCATGTTACAGCAGCCCGGTGACGAGGGGGAGCGCTTGTCAGAAGGTGAACTTGTGTGTCTATGTGAGAAGGGAGTGTTGTTACTTACCCTCCATAGGCTGGGATGTGTGGGGGAGGTGCGGCTGCCCGGAACGTATTGTAGACGGTGCGCCCTCTTCCTCTTAAGTGTGCCCCTCTGTACGCCGCCGCTGCCGCCGTGGCTGCTGGGTATGGGAAGCCTGGCACTGTGCGGAAAATACACAGTATATCCATGAGGAACAATTACAGAAGAAAGAGAGTTATACGGGTTTGGAACAGTACTTTTATCGTTGACACACAAAAAAAATGCTGTTGTTGAAATAAAATAAAACAAATATTAGATGAAAACTTAAAATACTATAATAGTATACAAACAGTACTAAAATAATACTGGGAACCATCATTATGTACATGTAAAGAACAGGCTTTCCATGCGATTTTCAAATAAAAGAGTTTGATGTACTGTGACATCACCATTATTAACTCCAGTAACTTCAGTATTCAGCAACTTGATGAACCACCCTGATGAACGACAGTGTGAACTATGCTGGTGTGTGAAGATTAACCGATCATAAAGAGTTAATATATGCCTTAAAGAGATACTCCACCGGCTTTTCATATTAAACTATGTTATTCCCTTAACTAAGACGAGTTGATACATACCTCTCTCGTCTCAGTGCGTGCACTAAATCGCTCTGTCTTGCGGCAAAACTTTGTTAGCACTTAGCTTAGCCCAGTTCATTCAATAGGATCCAAGCAGAGAAGCGACTAAACACCTCCACGTTTTCCCTATTTAAATACAGTAACTCGAGTAGTGTAACTCGACCAAGAACGGTGACACAAAATAAAATGTTGCGCTTTTCTAAGCATGTAAAATGGATAACTATATTGTATTGCGGAATACCATAGAAAGTTCTTGGGAGCACTTCGACTCGGCGTAGTAATATTGACGCAAATGAGAGGGAGAGGATTTTTCACGAGTGACGATATTACTACGCCTAATTAAACCTACTAAACTAAGTTAAGTAAAATGAACAAAGAAAATACAATTTTAGAAAAGTAGAAGTTTGATGAGTAATTTCAACTTTTCGTTTACTTTTCAATACTCTGTTTTAAGTACATTTTATTCAAGCGATATAACACTGAATTAAGCCATGCTTTTTAAAGTGTATGCTTTACTTAGAACATACAAGTAAATAATACAGTAGATATTTTGTAGACAACATATCAACATAATAGAAGTAATTTGGTAATAATACTAAAAATGGACTGTCACAAAACAGTAAATTACTCAACCTAACAACAAAAGCAATGTTAACGCTGTGTAAATACAGCTGGAAAACAATGGAAAATGCAATCTTATTAATTATTCATGCCCAATGGCAACACCAGTATCAGAAAGTTGAGTAGGTTTTACTTAATTTTATAACGTTGATACTTGCACTTTAATTTCTACAAGCTTAACTTGAGAAATAATATTGAATTTATATACAGAATTTGTTTTTTAAACATTTGCCTGCACTAACTTATTCAGGTAGAAATTACAGTTTTTTTTTCTGTAGTACTTCACCACAGAATGATTTTTATTAGGGTGCTATGATAAAAGAGATGAAACAAGAACAGTGTTGCTGGGGACGGTCAAAAACTATACAGTTATATAATGTAATATTTGACTGCAGAATGCCCCGATTGACCAATCAGAATCAAGTATTCCAGAGAGCCGTGTAATAAACTGCCAAATTAACTATAATTCCACAAGTCTCAACTAATATAAGCTGTGAGGAATGGAGCCCTACCTCCATTTACACCTGCAATTAGCCAACAACTCTAACAATGAGTAATAAGCAAACTACAGGAGACATACAGACCTCTGAGGTTGGGTGAAAACAGAAAGCTCTGTATTGTTGTTAAATGATCATTAAGTTTAATAGGGCGTCGGTGGTGAAAATGACTTTTAAGAGGCTTAATTTGAAATGGTTGAGAGGAAGAAAGAGAGAGGGGGTTTGTGAAAGCTGCTTCATTCTTTAACATTACAGGTTTTCAAAAGGAGATCATATAAATGTCTAATAGGAGCACTGAATCTTTCATTTAGACGATAAAAAATTCAGATTTAAGGAAGGGGTTTGCGTGATGTAGGAAGGTGAAAAGGATTGTTCCATTTGACTCTTTGTCACCTTGGATATGTCTCGCTTTCACGCAGTGCACCACAGCTGTCTTAGCATATTAAAGAGATAAATACAGCTAAATGGACTCTACATTACATTCCAATTTATTATATTTATGAAAATGAAGGAAGACATTACCTTTCCACCACTGAAGTGTGTTATATTTCTAATATTAATATAATTCTGATATAAACCAATGTTACTTTTATTTTTTATTATCAGAAGCATGTATTCCATATATGCATTACATTTACATGTTATTCATCTCTTTACATGTTTGTGGTTTATTAGGAGGCTAAACAACAAAAATCAGATGATGCAAACAACTCAAGAGTTATCTGATAAATGCCTTTGAAATAGCTACAATGGAACATTAATGCAGCATTTTTTTTTTAAACGGCAATGAAGATTCATTAGTCACATGAATTCCTCCCTCCTTCAATTGCAGGCAGCCCATCTGACAGCCACTTTTGAAATATGCTGCATACACGTTTGCATATTTGCAAGAGCTTCACTTTGATGTGTAGAATGTATCCTGAGGAAAATAAATATGAGATGTATTTAGCCTGAATATTTACAGGATAAACAACTTAGACTATGCACTTTCATTTAGAACGATGAAGGGTGGAGGGCTAGATGAAAACGGAGAGAGAGAGAGAGAGAGAGGGAGCTACAGTAAGTGGCGCTGGATGAGAAATGGGAGCGTGAGCAGCAGCAGTGAGCTCCAGGGGGATGCACAGGAGAGCTAGTCCGTTTTATTGCTTTGAGAGCGATTACAGTCAAGCAGATGCTCTGGCCGACGGGAGGTAGCCTCCGCATCAAAGCCATAAAAGTGTACAACTGCTTTGTAGAGCAATAATTTCTCTCATTGGCTTTTGTATGGGAAGTGTTTTGGGGAGGGGTGGTTGACGGGTGGGCTTCAACATTGCAGGAGTTTCAGGTTGCCCTGTGCATCTCCCTCTGCAACCTTACAGTGCAGCAAACCGCAGACTCTTTTATGAATGCATATATAAACCAGACCCACTTCGAGATTTGAGAAATCTCACAGCTTTCAGATACTATAAAATGCAATGCTTTGTGTATTGTGTATATATTATTTTCCAGCTAGTGGTGATATACTCATGTTTGTTGCAAGTTATAGGAACAAGACTATCTGTTTATTCGTATTATTTATTTTTAAAAGAAAATGTAAATGTATTATGCAAAAACACACATTATGAAAATAAACCACTGTTATGTGTATGTTTAAAGGAGTGATATAGTTTAAGGTGGATGGATTATTAAAAATATATATATAAAAGAATCAAATACAAAAATTATTAAGAAAATAATTAAATAAAAAAGTAAAAAATACAAAAATCAAACAAAATAAGACATTAAGGAAAATATGAATAAAAATGATTTAAAATAAAGTCTGAAATTATCAAAAATAAAATAATAAATTATTCTGAAAATGATAGTATTTAAAATGAATAAATAAATAAATAATGAAATAATTAAAAAAAAATATTGAAATAATTGAAAAATTAAATGGGGGGAGGACTAGTCTTTTTTTTTTATGAAAAAATGACTAGTCAGCTAGTGAATTGTTGGATGAGTTGTCCACTGTGACCCATCTCTATTTACTTGCAGTTATTTTCCTTTCAAAAACCACACATATATATATTTTTAAATGTAAGTAGACAGTAACTATTCACATACACTGTTCTTTACAAGCCCTCCCCAACTGATAGCTTTATAATCCAAATGTATGTAATCTCACTGTGAGAAGTCTTTTGAAACATGTTTCAAGTCTTAATGAATGTAAATTTTTTAACACCTCTGTACACAAGTCAGGGTCATTTCATATTGTTTCTTCCCACAATGCAATCTCAAACGTTCACTGTACGACACAGAAGCAGACACCAAAGTACTTTCATTCCTCTTTAAAACGCTTCGTCCTCCCGCTAAAGCCGCTTGTTGTCTTCCACGATAGCCTATCTGCACAAATTCATTCCGTTTTGCTGCTGCCTTTTTGAAAATTCTCAAATTCTTCTCCCGCACTCCGTTAATTGCACGTCATTTTTCAAACTTATCATTCAGTGTTTGCTAGTTCAAAAAAGCCCAGCAATGTTGAAAGTGCCAGAGGCGGTCGCTGTCTCTCGTTCAGTCAGGACTCAATCAAAGAGAGAGCAAGGACAGTGATGTCATACTAAAACACTGAAACATTAGCGCTGCGAAACTGTCAGTCAATACAAATGACCCTCTACATCATTACGACCGACCATATTCCATTTCAGTTCATATGGTCGAAACTCCCTCAGCCTGTCTGTTTCTTCTGAAAATTCAATAATCTGAATGTTGGGCACAGAGAAGTCGCCCTTCCTTTCCTCTCACTTAAGGAAATGAGTTTAACAATTTGTGATTAATTATTTATTTGCCAATAAACATTAATGATGAGAGATTGAGGTCAATATATGAATGTGCATGTGTGTGTGCCGTCAGAGAAACATGATAGTCTGAGTGGTGTTTAGTCTTATGAATGTGTTTCTTCAATGTCTCAGGGGTTGATTTTAAATCAAACAGACTTTGACTTTTTCTTTGGCTCATGAGGAATCTTTAAATATGAAAATGAATCATACAAATTTTAATTATATCTTTAAAACTATAACAATCTACACCAAAGATTCAAATAAAAAATAGATGTATTGTGTGAAAATATCAAATGTCTGTCATTTCCACAAACACAATTGATTTTGGTTACAGACAGTAGTGTCAGTGATGCTAGAGATAAAATGATACGTGAAGTGTGAAATTCTTTCATTTTAAATTTTGTTTTACGGTTGATATTTCTACAGTACTGACAGAGACAAGTATGTAAACAAGTATTCGGACACCATTCGGACACACATAAAATACTTAAATTTCATTGCACTACAAACAAATTTAATTGTTTGTAGTGTTTGTAGTAGTGTTTGTAGTTAAATTTCATTTTTAATTACATTTTATATTTTATTGTGTCAAAAATGTGACGCATTTACACATAAATGTAATTGTAAAAATATTTTTTCATTGGGTGTATTTAGAATACATAAAATGCTAACTATGAAATAAACCTTAACATGAAGTTGGCCATTTTATTCCAAAAATGTTTACAAGGACATTTCCGTCACATGTGATGAAACACGACAGAACTCTATTGCGATGCATGTGTCCATACAAAAGTGTGTCTGCTAGACAAGTCTTTTATTTTCTAAAAGTGCCTAGTTGGAGAAACACCATATAGGGGCGGTTTCCCGGACAGGGTTTAAATTAAGACAGGAGTAGGCCTTAATCTAGAATAGTTCATCGTGACTTAAAAAATGGCTTTCTGTAACACAGATTAAGTATAGATTAGTTACACCTGGACTATGGAGTCTTGAACAAAAATAAACCAGATTAATTTAAAACCAACTGTACTAATCTGAATTAGCATGACAAAGGTTGCCTATAAAACATGGAATGAACCAAGAAAAGCTACAAATTGCATGGAACTGAGAAGCAGATGCAAGGAAAACAATGGTATCAGAAAAAGACTGCAATCAAAAAACCATTACTAAACAAGAGAAAATTATTTTTAAGCAAGCTAAATAAACTGCACACATCAGCTGTGGAATAAAAGAAAAGAAATGCATGGAAGTCTGTTTGTAATGAATTACAACCCCATTTCCAGAAACGTTGGGACATTTTGTAAAATGCAATAAAATCAAGAAAATGTGATTTGTTAATTCTATTTAACCTTTTCTTAACTGACAAAAGTACATAGAAAAGGTTTCCAATGTTTTCACTGACCAGCATAATTGTATTTTGTAAATATAGTTTTTTATTAATTTGATGGCTGCAACACACCCCAAAAAAGTTGTGATAGAGACTAAATAAAAGTGAAAAGATTCTCCAAATTAGATTATCCAACTCTTTTGAAACAGTCCACAATGAGCAGGTGAATGGTAATAGTTGAGTGTATCGTGTTTGGGTGTAAAAGTGCTTCTCGGTCTTTTTAAGCAAAGATGGGTCATGGCTCATTACTATTATAAGAGAATTGTCAAACAATTTAAAAAAAATCACATTTCTCAATGCAAGATTACAAAGAATGTATGTCTTTCCATACATAATATTGTCACAAAATTCAGGGAATCCAGAGAAATCTCAGTCTGTGTCGGGCAAGGCAGGAGAGCTCTGTTGAATGTGTGTGACCTTCGAGCCCTCAGATGGCATTGCATGAGAAACCATCATGCTACTCTGTTAAATACAGCCACATGTGCTCAGGAGGACTCTGGAAAACCAATTTTACTTAACACAGTCTGACGCTGCATCAAGAAAAGCCACTTGAATCTCTGTTACACAAGGAGAAAGCTTTACATCAGTTCAGAGCTCATCTCAGATGGTCTAGAAGACAGTGGGAATGTGTGCTGTGGTCAGATGAGTCCATGTTTCAGCTTGTTTTTGGGAAAAAATGGACATTGAGTTCTCAGTCCCAAAGACGAAAGGGACCAACCAGACTTTCACCAGCGACAAGTGCTAAAGCAAACATCTGTCCTGGTATTGAGGTGCAGCGTTGCAAACGGTATGGGTAACTTGCATTATTGTGAAGGTTCCATTGACATGGAGGCGTATATTTGGGTTGTGACAAGATGACATCTTTCCTGGGAAGCAAGACAATGCCAGGCCTCATTCTGCACATGCTAAAACTGAGTGGTTTCTAGACACTACACGTAGAAGAGATGAGCCTGCCTGCCTTACTGCCTGTCTCTTATGGAAGATGTATGACCCATCATGAAAAGGAAAATCAGGCAACGATGACCACAGATTGTTGAGCGGCTGTCTTGTATCAGACAAGATTGGGCAAACTCCAACAATTAGTATCCTCAACTCCCAAATGATTAAAAAGTGTAATTAAAAGGAAGTGACACAGTGGTAAACATGCATCTGTCCCAACTTTTTTTGTGGTGTGTTGCAGCCATCAAAATAAAATAAAAATCATATTTACAAAATACAATTATTTTGGTCAGTGAAAACATTGTAAAACTTTTCTTTGTACCTTTGTCAATTTAAAAAAAAGGTTAAATAGAATTAACAAATCACAGATTCTTGATTTTATTGCATTTTACAAAATGTCCCAACTTATCTGGAAATGGGGTTGTATATACCAGTATATACCAGTAATACATGTGTCTTCTTTGAAACACACTGTTAATCTGAAGTTAAACCTGCCTCCTGGTAATTTAAGCCTGGGGTAATTCTAATCTTCCTCCAGGAAATCAGTTTATTAAACTCTGGACTAAACTAAATCTATGACTATTTAAAGCCATGACAGAGAAAGCAGATTTCTGTTAATCTGGTTTAAAGGGCCATTTTAGTCTAGGACTAGGCTTAATCTCTGTCCGGGAAACCACCCCTATATGTTTGCCTTTTTTTAAGAGTGCATGTGTTATCAGACAGCATATATGGCTTCTAAAAAAGAATTGCTAGAGCTGCATCTTTTTAACCTTGTTCATATGTGTGAACTCATTTCCTAAAAGAAAGCATGCAATAGAGAAAGAAAGAGAGTGTATTTGTGTGCGTCTTTGGCAAAGATTTTCACAAATTTCCTGTGGTCAGAGGTGGCCTGCATTTGCATAATCTCTGGGCATAAATTGCTGAAAGTCTAATTTTCAAACATCCGCCCAATCTCCGTCAGGCGTAATACTTAATCAGAGATCAGTCCGGCAGACAAGCGGGTCTGGCACGTTGGTCATCCCTCAGCCTTCTGCCGATAGCTTTCATTTCCCTCAGCCGGAGAACTGTTAATGAACATCAAAGCTATCTTAAATCAACAGTCTGCCGCAGGTGAGAGATGCTTCGAGTGGCGAGGAACAAACCTCTCATGAATCAAAGATGCTCCTTTTCCATCCCGGTCCTTTAGGATATTTGTTTATAGCTAACTTTCAAGCTTACTAATCACAATTCAAACTCTACGGCACACTCAATCGCTCTGTGCAGTCTCTCCATCTGCAATCTAAGAAGCAATGTGCCAATACCTATTTTCAGTCTTTAGGCAAACAAAAGGATTCAAGGCGTTTTCTGTTATCGGCACAATTCGGGCGTATTAACGATGCTTTAATTATAATTAAGACAAATACCTAAAAAAAAAGAAAACTAAACCGTGATCGCTGGAAAGAACAAAACACTCGCACCTTAATGGGATGTGGGCTGTTTGGACACTTGAAAGGTGAGATGAAAGCAAATCAATAATGAGCCATTTTGTAATTAACAGAATGTGCGCTGAATTAGGCAAACGACTGTCTGGAGAAATTGAAAATATTGATTTTAATTTATAAAATATTATTCAGCCCTTTGATGCCCTTGCGTCGACAGACAATTAGATTTAACCATCACTTGGATATTTTGCCTTCTCGTTTCTTCTTATTATCATAAAATCTCGATATTTTCCCATATAATGGGGAAGATAATGATGTTCGGGGAAGGTCAGAGGCTGGTATGGCCAAGGTTGGGGGAGATGACCGAAGGAAACGAGAGAAAAAGAGTCCAGCTTGTCTTTCAACTGATGAGACCCGCTCGCTTTCAAAGGCCCATAAAATGAAATGAAGCCCTGGGGGTCTGGAAGCTGCTGGATTATGTTTTTCAAAGATGTGTACCGTTTTTGCAGTTGTGACAATGGCGTCTTAGAGCCTCTTGCCAATAGACCAGCAAACATAGACGCACATTGTGAAACAGGCCCTTTGGGTGATTAGAATAATCACTTCCTGCTTGCCAGCTCTTTCAAGCCTATGCCAGAGCTCGTAGATTAAGGTCACCCGTTATACACACCTCCAACCACCAGGCACACAACTATGCCTTCCTCAAATAATGCAGCTAAACACCAACCCGTTTCAAATTTCTGTTTGTTATTCCTAACCAAACAATTAACAGTACTGACAGAGACCCCAGACACTTTAAGTGTTGCAATTTCTTTGCACTACAAACAAATGATCAAACCGAGTGGCATCTGCAACAAATAATGCTCTTTTATCAGAAATAACATTTCTGAGCTGATTTAATTCGACGTCTTAGCAGAATAACCACAGGTGTATTTCATAACATTCACTAACAAATTTTTAATTATTAGAGTGAAAATGACACATTCTTTCTTTAAAATGAAGCAGAAATAATGCTTGATTAAATTTTTCCTCAAATTAGCTATCTAATGCAATGAGATACATTCATTTTTACTGGCCAATACTTTTTGGAGCCACTGTAAGTTCAGTAAACGAAAATAAAATAACATAAGAAAAAAAGAATTGGAAAGGAATATGAAATTATCATATCTGGTATCAGAGTAATTTTCCATTTCATATCCTCTGCAGTTTTCATAAACGGAGGATTCAGGGCATGTGGGTTGAGAACATTTTTTACACACACAAAGCACATTAGTGAAACTGCCCATTGGCCCTAAATGCAAATGCATTTAACCCTCTGTGTTACAGGGTTGCTTTCTGCAAATTATTTAATTATCTATTTATTTGGAAGCATAGTAATATTATTGTATTTATTATTATACGACACAAATACGATTTATGTTTCATTTGCTCAAACAAAGGTGAGAATAAATGATAATGATCTGATCCATTTTAGTTTATAGAAGTTCTACATTTATAAATATACCAATTCATAAACATTTTCTAGAGGTGAAATGTATACATTTTTGTTTTTCTGATATTGTCCAATGACACCCTTTTCCCCACTTCTCCCCCAGAACTCTCCTTTTAGACTGTTTTTATTTGGAGCTATTTTATGTCCAAAAGTCAAATAGGAAAAAACAAACAAACATGTATGCATATCTTTTTACTACAGATATAATGCATTACTGAGCCAGTTTCTTTGAAATGAGGATCCACTCACCTGCATAGAATTCTGGGCTGTAGACTGCACCCACGACTGGATTCAACTTCCAGCCTAGACAGAGAAAGAGAGGGAGACCATCTGATATTAGCCACTCTCGGTCGGCACTACGAGAATTCTACATCTGATCCTTCACAAGAGTTGGCTTCTGGTTAACTAGAACCTCCAGGCCCATGTGTAATGATGTCAGTAGAGGGCTGACCACACTGAAGCACTACTGTCATCCAGAGCCAGGATAGGGCCCTGAGTGGCTTGACAGATTTCTCTCTAATTCTAACCTCTACAAATGGCCTGTCTGTTTAAGCCCTCCATAAGAAAAAAAAAAAAAATCCTGTGATATCAACTGAGATCTGATCTAAAAGGCTGTCTCATTTAAACGGAAGAAAAGATAACTGCTGTGAAAAACATTTCAGAGGATACTCAGAAAATTGACAATTACAAGCACTCTTCTTCACTGGTTTCAATCTGTGGGTCTGTGGTTACATGTTTTTTAGATTGTGAATAAGACAGTAGAGTTGGTTACACTTTATTTTAAAGTGACATAGTTACATTGTAATTACTCAAATAAGCACTGAGTAATATTAATTAACTACATGTACTAAGGGTTTGGTTTAGGTTTAGTTACTTGTAATTATGCATAATTTACTGTTATTACTATAGTAAGTATGTAGTTATGTGTAACTACGTCACCTTAAAGTAAAGTGTTACTGTGAAGTATCCTGTCTCTGAAGTTGCATACTCGGTATAAAACTCTAAATTCTAAAGGTCTAAACTTTGTCCTGTACACCTTATAATGTAAATACATACAGTGGGGTCCCAAAGCATGAGACCACTTGGGTTTCAAAATGTAATTTAACTGTGAAATAACTCATTTAAAAATGGAAATAAACAGATATTATAATGATTTGAAAAAACATGTAAATAGGCATAAAAAGGTTCTGCACTATTTCTAGGTTGTTCATTAGATTAGTAAATCTGTGACTATTTGGATTATTCTCAAATCATGCTGGCATCCTGCTATCATTAACTCTTTTCCCGGCATTGATGGAATATTGACGGAATATTCCATCCTTTATGAGACGCTTCAACACCATTGACGGAATTTTCTGGCAATCCATGGTTTCAATGTTATACGGTAGGGGGTGGCGCAATTACGCATTTTCTGAAAGAGTACATAATCTCCAGATCAAAACACATGAGAAAAAGAAGCAGAAACAAGTAATAGAAGCATTGCAACAGAGTCAAACTAGTAAGAGTTAAATGATTAAGTGATTGTAAACCTCACTCCCCTGATCTCAAGAGGCACACTAGCGACTCACACTAGAGACTGAGGTGTTTAGCCTCCTTGTTTTCTTGAATTTCTTTGAAGTGTTTCCTTGAATTTTTTCAGCTTTTTATACAAAATGTTGCTTTTTTTATGAAACATACCCACATTCAAATGTTAATAAAAAGAATACATGAAGATAGATTTTTTTTTATTTGTATTGTTGTTGCTGTTGTTTAAAAGCAGAGGCTCTGTTCTTTCTTTTGATATATTGCATGTTCAGATTTTCATACAACAAAATATTCCGGGGAAAAACACTGGCGGGGAAAGAGTTAAAGATTTGCTTAAATTGTTATACTGATGCAATTTGTGAAGAAAAAAGGCATATTAATTACAAAAATACTAAATAGAAGCATTTTTACTTTTGAATGCCAAATGTATATAAAAAAACAAAAAACAAACAAAAAAGAGTTTTATTCTAGCTTAATGCATTATCTTTTATCAATGTGGGTAAGTTTTATAAAAAGAGCAGTATTTTGAGCAAAAAGCTGAGAAAATCTGTTGTTTTTTTTTCAAAGACTATGCCTGGATCAGATTCAGAATGATTATCAAAACATAGATGGAGTAGATTGAGCTCTTTATCACCCCTAATATCACCCCGAGTCCTACAGCGCATCCTGGGTCGACATTTCACTCTGTAACATTAGGCAGTTTTGATTTATTTGCTGTGTGTTGATCAGGAGATACAGTCATCTTTCAGAAGATGCGTAATAGCATCATCTACCGTATAACAGTAAAATAAAGCTGGAAAATTCTGAAGCGGAAGTGTTTTCTCACAAATAATGGAAATTTCCAGTTTATAAATCACAAAAAGACTAATTAATTGTCAATTTCAAGAGAACTTGTTCTTACCGTTTGCATATGGGTTGACGGTCTTTTTATTCGTCATTACCCGTGCTGTTGCATTGTTTACCTGAGTACAAACAGGAGCGTGTGAGCAAGAACCATACTGAAGCTAAAGCTGTAAATATTTAAATGTTGCATGCAATATATTTAAGATTTTCAAAATGATTATAGATCATAACAAACAGTTAAAGAAAAGTGGTAATACATATAAAGCAAAGAAAATATATGCAAAAGTCTCATCATAAAAAGACTCATCAGCATGCGTCATCAAATGTTGATCACGTTGAAGGAGTACATGGAGTAAAGAAAAACAGAAACACAAAATGCACTCAACGAACGAAAGGCATCGAGTATGAGACAGCATGCAGTAGAGAGGGAACGACTAGGTTAAAAGAAAAACAAGAGAGCGTAGGAATGTAAGGAAATCAAAAGTTTGGCATTGTGCAACATACACTAAACCTTCAGAGTTGAGGTACAGTCGGAAAACAAAGCAACATTTAGCATTCAACACTCCAAGAGCCTTGTGCTTCATCACAAGAATAATAATCAGAAAGGAAAATAAAAAGAAATAATAACGAAAGAAAATCATTCAAGCCGAAAGGACAGCTAACAAAGGATATAAAAAGAGGGTGCATTATTTAACATAATCATGGAGTTCAGAATCTGAGTAGGATGCGCACGATTCAGTTCAATCCAATCAGAGGCTCTCAGGAAGCTAAGTGTTCACTCAAGTAACACGCGTACCAAGAGAAAACAGCACCAAGAAACTCAACATCAAGTCAAAAAACAGTCACGAGGTATCAGCGCGGAGTTCGTGAAATGGCAGATGGCTCTCTCCACTTACCATTCGCCGCCATCGCCCGCGTGTGTATGTATTGTTACTGAGTTTGGTGAGGGGCCTACCAGCTACCGTTGGAAAAGGGGGGAAAATGAGAAGGCAAAATAGGCAACATCTTACTGAAAGATGGCACCACGTCACATCCGAAAATAACTCTTAAAAATTGAAAATAAAAAAGCTGCAAACAAAAAAAGCACAACTGTTAAATGTGAATCGGCTATAAAGATGGCCACTGTCGTTGACTGTTAAGTAGACAACAGTTCTCTTCTAGACTGTGAAGTAAGTGTCATTGGAGCTGTAGATTTAAAAGGCTTGTGTTTGAGAGCAGCCCTGTCTAATAGCAGCGTCTTCAGGCCAATTAACAAATGCTGCCGGCTTCTGGACGCTTTTAGCGAAGATCCCTCGTCAACTTTGCAATAAGGCCTCTGGCTATCATCACACAAATGCTGTTTGCACTCTGCCTGATGACTTGCTGCACCCATTTGCTTATTAAGCAAAAATATGCTATGAAAAAGAACAGAAAAGAATCGAATAAACACAAGTGAATGCCAACTAAAGCCAACCAATTAGATAACGCGAGCACCGTGGTGTATCTGATTTGAAATCTTAGAATAACTGAAAGATATTAGGGATACAATGGGGGAGGGAGGGAGGGAGGGAGGGAGGGAAAGAGAGAAGAGCACACGCAGGAAAAGACGAGTGATGCTCTAAAATAGTGAGATGAGAGTGAGGCACACACTGACACACACAACAGAATTATGGATAACAACAAGAGAGACAACAACAAACAAACAAACAAAAATGAATAAAAATAAATAAAACAAAAACAATTGAGAAGGGAAATATTTGTTACATGCACCTCTATTTTACGACCTTCTACCACCGTGCCGTGTAATTTCTCTCTGGCCCTGTCCGCATCGGCACTATTTTCGAAAGTTACGAAACCAAAACCCTGCATGCAGGTGGGAGAGGGGAGGGGGGAGAACAACATGCACATTATTAATTCAGTCATACACCCAAGAAATCCACTGTGGCTCTACCTCTGCCATTCTCACACACAAAAACAGCTGCTGCTGCTGCTACTGCTGCATTTACCCCCTCTCTTTCTCCTCCTCTTTTCTCCTGCACCATGCAAAGCATCGAGATTAACCATAATTTACGGGTTCTGTTAGAACCTCTAAGGAGAAATGAAATACAATAGCACGTCTAAGAACCTACGGTCACTTACATGAAGTGTAAAAAAAAAAAAAAGAGGAAAAACAAAAGCAAACAAAATAGTATACCTTTAATAACAAGTCTTAGAGTAAACATAATCTATTGGAAAAAGTGGAATAAAATAAACACTGTCATTTAAAAGTCTATAATGCAACACAAAGAAAAGTCATTACGAAAGAAAAAACAACTCATAAGACAAATGATAAAGGATTGTGAACTAAAGAACTTGTTAACATGCATCATTATCTCCCCCAGCTGGAACAGAAGAACATAATTCATATTTCAATAAAGAAAATTGTTTGTGCAAAGGAATGATGCTAAGTGTCATAACACTGAATAACGCTGTCAATTACGGAGCTCAGTGGAGAATGTTCTTCATTTGACACCATAACAGAACAAAGACAAGTGCCAAACACATTTCCACACACTCCATTGAACAGGGCACTAATAACTCTAGCACAGCAGCTGATATGAGATTGCATTACATATGTTAACATGACTACAACAAACATTTATTCTGTACAATACAGGTACTGATATAACATTGGATTCTTTCCCTTTTTAAATAAACATGATGTTCATTTAAGCCTCTAAACTCACTGTTCTGATTGGTCCAAGTATATGAGCATGCAGAGGAAGTTAGTCATACACGTACCTTTGATCCTCGTTCATTAAATATGATTTCAACATCTAAGATTTTACCAAATTGCTGGAAAGAGAACAGAACACAGATCAGACATACTGTCTAAATTTGGTTTGACATGTAAACTTACTTTCTAGTTTTAAAAACATTTACTTCGTCTAGGTGCATCAAGCTACACGTTTTAAATGTTATTTTAATCCATCTAAAAATCACCAGTTATTCATATTCAATTTTAATGGATCATTTATTATCACTTTATTTGTAAAAAAATAAATAAAAAAGATAAGAAAGTTTAAGTAATATTTCTTTAAATTGTTAAAAGTTGTTAAAAGCTCTTTTTGATTTTAACTTAAAATAAATAAGTATAAACAATTTAAAATTTTGGGGATGGTAAGATTTATTTTTTAAACAAGTTTCTTATGCTCACCAAAGCTACACAAATTCAGTGACATTGTGAAATATTATTTCAATTTAAAATACCTGTTTTGTATTTTAAAATGAATAAACTTAAAATAAATAAATGTAATTTATTCCTGTAATGCAAATCTGAATTTTCAGCATCATTACTCATGTATTCAGTGTCATTTGCTGCTCAAGAAACATTTAATATTTATTATCAATGTTGAAAACAGTTGTGCTGCTTAATATCTTTATTGGAACCTTGATAGTTTTTTCAGGATTCTTTGATGAATAGAAAGTTCAAAAGAACAGCATTTATTTGAAACAGAAATGTATTGTAACAATGTAAATGTTTTGTAACGTTTTTTTGTCACATTGGATTATTTTAATGCATCCTTGTAGAATAAAAAAAAATCCTACTGACCCCAACCTATGCATGTTTTTTTCATTCAATATTCAAAGAAATCCTTCAGTTAAGCCCTATGGAGCTACCAAAACAAGACTAGACCCAGATCGCAGATCTTGCCCAAACTTCAAATATCATGGGACATGCTGTAGGACACACAAGTGTGCTGCACACTGTCTGCACTGTGAGAGAGAAAGAGAGGTACTTACGCCAAACATTTGCCTGAGGTCTGGATCTCTAAACCTGAAGGGGATATTAGAGACGTGGAGCCTCTTGGGCTGCGATTTGTTTTCTGTGTTTTCAGATGACTGTGTTTGCTGTTGGCTGTCTGTCTGTGCTGAATCGTCTGTCTGCTGTGTGGGGAAAAAAAGGGAAAGAAATCAGGGAATGTCAGTTAAGCAAATTTTGA
Source organism: Semotilus atromaculatus (assembly GCA_031834385.1). Taxonomy (NCBI): domain Eukaryota; kingdom Metazoa; phylum Chordata; class Actinopteri; order Cypriniformes; family Leuciscidae; genus Semotilus; species Semotilus atromaculatus. The sequence goes on along the minus strand of JAULUF010000005.1, from coordinate 25,345,250 downwards.
TGCGCCAACTGTAAATAAACTCAACAAGCGAAGATGCTGTCTTTGCACACAGGTGTTTGCCGCACCACTGATGTGCTTTTCGACTTGGTCCATCACAGTGCAGCAGTCAGAATGTACAGTCTATCGTGCCTGTAGCTCCAGGCGCTCCCACAGAGCCAGACCCAAAGCTTTGTTTTAACAACATAGCTGGTGAAAACTTTTACCACCTGTTCCTGCCTCCCTTTCCCAGGCAGATACGAAAAACATATGTAGAGCACGCACACACAAAGCGAGGCGTAGTTTGTAATGCGGTGTTTGCAGGGGTTGGGGCAGTGGGTGGCAGTTGTGGGTGATATATTGACATGGCTGCTTCACTATATCTTGCTTTCTCTCGCTTTCTCTGGCCACGCATGACTGCTGGCTGCTCCCTGCAACTATGTGCCTCTCAGCCTGGACTGCTGCCTGGGAGAGAAAATGGCTTAGCCCTGGGTGTGTGTGTGTGTGTGTGTGTGACTGTCTGACTGTATTTGTATGACTTAGCTAGAGAGAGTATTGCATTGGGAGACTTTACTTTCTATTTTTCTCCCATGTGTACGTTTGTGTGTCAGTGGGCGACTTCCAAATGGCATCTTAAACGTTGTATCAGTCACTTCAGGCCCAAAAAAGGCTGAAACATAAATGATCACATTCATCTAATCTTTCCTTACGATCCGCTAGCTGCCCGCCCCATAAGCATGCCGTCCAAAAAACGGGTCTCTGTAGGCAGCCTAGGATCTGAGATCTGCACACAAAAACAAATGGGTACACCACCACTCAAAACCAAAATAAACAGTGTTTCAACCAATCACCGAGAGGGGCGGGTGTTGCTCTGACTTCGCGTCCAGTTCGCGTGCAGATTTCAGAGCCTAGGCTGTCTACAGAGACGCGGTTTTTGGACGGCATGCTTATGGGGCGGATCTTTAGGAAAGATTAGATGAATGTGATCATTTATGTTTCGGCCTTTTTTGGGCCTGAAGTGACTGATACAACCTTTAAAAGGAACAGTTTAACCAAAAAAAAAATACAATTCTGCAATCATGTTGTTCCTTTTTGAATAACGAAGCCTTAAAAAGGATGCAAAAGCAGCATTAAACCAAAAGTATTATAATAAACAGTAATGATTTCTTTAAAATAAGTGACATTTTGTGAAATGTTATTTCATTATAAATTTAACTGTTTTCTATTTTATACTATATTTTAAAAAAGTCATGTGATGTCAAAGCTGAATTTTCAGCATCATTGCTTCAGTCTTCAATGCCACATGATCCTTCAGAAATCATAATAATATGCTGATTTGCAGGTCAAGTAACATTTCTTATTGTTATCATTGTTGAAAACAGTTGTGCTGCTTAATATTTGTGTGGAAACTGTCCTTTCTTGTTTTCAGGATTCTATGATGAATAAAGTTAAAAAGAGCATCATTTATTAACAAATATATTTTTGTTTACTTCTAATCAATTTAATGCACACTTGCTGAACATTTAAATTTATTAAAAAAAATAATGTAGTGTAAACCCTTTTGAAGTCATATGCTATCTTTGTGTGATGAACAGATCATAATATAAGCCTTTACTCACTTATAATATTATTATATTTACGTTATTATTTACTTATAATATTCCTCTTAGATGTTAACCACAGTGATCGGATCATTGAATCATTCAAACTCGAGAAGTGAATCATTCTAAATCATGAATGAATCATTTTGTGATTCATTTAAAAGATCCAGTTCAAAAGAATGATTTATTATTCACAATCTCATAAATATGCATTTTATTTTTCACCTCACCAAACGTGTCTCTGCCCTTTGGAGTGAGGCCATAGTGGTGCTCTCTCGAATGTAATTCACCCATTATGTGTGTTAGCATGAGCATGTTCACATGTATGAATTTATGTGCATTTATTTTCCTTTGAGAAAGGGAAGCGGAGGTTCTGCCTCGAGCCTGCAGTTATGCCCAGAGATATTTTTTAAACTTTCTGCTTGCTGCAGCTGTCCTGTCATGCTTCAAGCACTCTGGAAATCATATTGTCTGGAACAAAAGAATGACTGAGTCCCAGTGTAACAACTGCCTCTCTGACATTACAGATGCTCAGGACTGTTAAAGCAAGCTTCACTGGAAATACTGGCAACGGAACGGACCGTGTGTCTGTGTGCGTGTGGCATTGTTATTTAAATCAGGCGGTGCTCAGGGCGACTCTGACAAAAGCAGCAACAGAAAGTTTAAAAAAAGCAAAGCTCAAATGAAGAATAAAGAACAGCTTGCTGGGACTGTAAATATGAATATCGTGTCATCATAATGTTTGTACAGGGTACGATATATCCACCCGACTGAAATGCAAGGGTGGGGGGAAAACATGAGAGAGCACTTGAAAAATACTAGTCTTTCAATACATGAAAGGCTGCAGAAGTGCAAGAAAAAAAAAATCTGTCTTGTGTTATTACAAGTCATAAACAAAAGAACACCCACTCCTCAAGGCAGAGAAAAAAAAAAAAAAAAGAAAAAAAGGAAGATAAAATGCTAAAGCAGTGTAGTAAACCATCCAATGTAAAACTGACAAGATGTGCGCCGTCTTTATTGCTTTAACAAAATTGCACTTTTCCTATTGCGGGAGGCTCGGTTTAATGGTGTCGTGAGGCAAACGGCCCTCAGCAGAAGAGACAACTGGGGTGTTATAATTGGAAATATGCTTTTCCATTTACTACTCTTTCAATAAAGGTATAGGAAGGAATGCAGCGGGTCTTTAGGTTGAGGCACGGCGCGTCGGCAGCCATATGTGCGGTTTTAGAGATCTCATTTCATGGTCCGTGCATATGGCTGCCTTAATGGCTCAATTAATTGATTCCGAAATCAATTAATCGATTCGCCCCTGTCTAGTAGCCGTGGGGAGCCGGAGGCCACGGTGACTGATCTCAGGGTGATGGGATGAGACGGGGGGAAAAGGAATAAATCTATAGAACTAAAATAGGGGCCAGGGGCAGAAGCGAAAGCCATTTTGAATCACATTCACAGTGCGTGTTGAAATATTCGGGCATCAAACTTGCCTTGAAATCCCGCTTTCATTATTCAAACATGCGATGCACAATACGGTACTTCCAATCGTGACAAATCACGATCGATTCCAAAGCGGCCAAAAAAAAAAGAAGAAAGTCCTCTGTGGCCATTTCTATGGAGCCAGAGATTGTGTTGCTCCCTGTAGGGAGGAAAGGTGAGGGAAAGATGGAGGGATAAGGACAGGAATGTGAGGGAGGACAGCGGTTCAGCCTGGGAGACCTACTCAATTACTGATTGGGGACTCACAGAGTTGTGAGTGTTTACCATTCATTGATCTCACACTGAGTGCTAAACGGCAAACAGTGACAGGGCTACCGGTGTGTGCTCTGAGCACACACACACACAAAAACACACAGCTGCTGGAGTGTAAGAGCCCACACGGACACACATATGGCAGCGCTGGACAGAAAAAGATAACCTCACAGTGAGGACTTGGGAGCATAAAGTGCCTTTAAAATATTTTCCTTTCCGAAGAATTTTTATGGAATAATTGCATCAACCGTCATTGATCCATGAGGGAGCTTTTGTTTAATAATGTGCTGTACATTTCATAAAAAAGAGAAAAATTCCATATTTAATTTATACATGTATATGTATGTACCGGTATGTATGTGTGTGTTTGTGTGTGCGTGTGTGGGACATTTTTCTTTATGAAATGTATATTTAGTAGAATATATATGTGTGTGTACATAAATATAAATATATATGGCTAGTTACTTGATCTAAAAGGAGTGGAATGTTTATCATTCCTTTCTCGGAACAATTCTGGGATGTGTGCCAGGTAAAAATATAGGTAAAAATATGTGTGTGTGTGTGTGTGTGTGTGTGTGTGTGTGAGTGTGTATAGCATGCATACAGCTGACAGTTTACATAGCGTGCCATCTGTGCCGCATTCTTTTCACTGGCAGCAGACTTCAACATGGAGGGAAAAACAATAACAAACAGTAAAAAAAAAAAGGCTTCCAGTTAATCTTTTTAGGTATCAAAGGATTCATTAATAGTCGTTCATTATAACAGACGGATATTTTGCTTCAATGTTGGTTTTACATGAGCAGAAAAATAAAAACCAAGCATTTGGGAAAGATAAACCAACCAAAGCCACGGCGCTCAGTGCTTCAGAGTGCTGCGCGCTCATTTGCGAAGACGTTCTCATGCACAAACAACTGCACAATAGCTCAGAGGTACAACACTGAGGGTTTCCTGCACTCAGTGAACAGCAGAGGCAAAAAAAAGACAGATAGCGTACATCAGCGATGATGCCATTTTAAGATGTGCTATTTTCAGCACAGCAACATTACTAGGATGAAACGCAGTAGCTGTCTAAGTCAACCTCCACTATCATCTGTGCCTCTGCAACCATCCGTCGACCCCCAAAAGCTGCACCAGAGGGGTTGAGAGGGGGACGTTCTGCAAGATGTCTACCCTCGTGCGGGTATGCCTCCACACGTGCCCTCCCTTAAGGAAATCAGCTCTCACTCCGCCTGGATGAGGATGGGCACGCCGGGGCAGTCTCTCTCGGGACCACATGGGGGAGGGCGACCAATGAAGCACGACAGGAGTCAGAGCAGCAAGCCGACATATTGAGCTGACATCCACACCATTTGTGAAACATCCTTTAAAAAAAAAAAAAAATCAACAGATTTAAAACAAATATGAGACCAAATAAACCACTCATCTTTCTGAAGTGACACTATCCGTAGCGAAAGGTCGCTTGAGAGGAAGCAGTACCTGCATGTCACTGTGATTGGCTGATACAGTCAATGAGATAATGCCTGGCTATCATGTTCACACAGTGCCCGCAAACCAACCTGAATGGGTCAAACTGGAGGCAATGGACGGGCTAATTACAGAGTAAACAACTCACCCACTCGGACATCACCACTCTCTGTATTGTCCGAAACTAAATGAACTTGAAATGATCTGTGAGTGGGCCGGTTTTAACAACTACTCAGGCCGGTTAAATTAAAGGTCCACCTCTGCAGAGTATGACCATCATTACACCCGTGATGTTTACTGAGAATCTGATGACTAATGTCCTGAAATGAAGGTGACAATTAATAATAACAGCCATAACAAAACTGTTAAGAAGAAATTAAATTTGTACTAATCTTTGTTAACATTAGTTTATGTTCATTGTTTGCAGTGCATTAACTATTGTTCACAAATACAACTTTTGATTTGAATAATTTATTAGTAAATGTTAAAAGTAACATGAACTAAGGTTAATAAATACTGTAGAAGTGTTGTTCATTCTTAGTTTATGTTAACTTAAGTAGTTAACTAATGTTAACTAATGAAACCTTAATGTAAAATGTCACCCATTTTACAATAAGTTTAAATTCATTAACATTATCACGTCATAAGGTATAAAGAAACAGCATTCATCAATTTAGGATAATGTTAATATATAAATAACCTATTGTTCATTATCTAAACAAATGTTGATTTAAGCAACTTCATGTGCTAAAAATGTATTAGTATACACTGCTGTTCAAAGGTTTGGGGTCACAACAGTAATATTGTGAAATATTAATACAATTTCAAATAACTGTTTTCTATTTGAATATATTTTAAAATGTGATGGTAAAGCTGAATTTTCAGCATCATTACTCCACTCTTCAGTGTCACATGATCCTTCAGAAATCATTCTAATATGATGATTTGATGCTCAAGAAACATTTATTATTATTATCAATGTTGCAAAGAGTTGTGCTGCTTTATATTCGTGTGAAAGCCCAAAACAGAATTTATTTTAAAAAAATAAAAAATAAAAATAAAAAACCTTTTATATCATTGTAAATGTCTTTACTGGCACTTTTGTGTCACGTTTAACTGTATTCATCAACACATTTAAAGGGATAGTTCACCACAAATGTTTAATTCTGTCATTAATTTCTCTCCCTCGTGTCGTTTCAAACCCATAAGACTTTCGTTCATCTTCGGAACACAAATGAAGATGAAATCTAAGAGAAAATTTAGACTAAACCACTCAATTCATACTCGTCTGCTAAATGAATAAATGTAAATATATGGATTAGTTTTACGATCTCTTTATGAACATTTTCAGGCGTCAAAGTGGTAGTTAAATAGATATCAACAGGGGCACAGAATGCTTTTAGATTTAATTAAAATATCTTAATTTTTGTTTCAAAGATGAACGAAAGTCTTACGGGTTTGGAACAACACGAACACTTTTTGGGTGAACTAACCCTTTAATCCTTGCTGAATGAAACCCTAAATTTCTTTAAAAAACAACAACAACAACAACAACAAAAAAAACTTACTGATCCCAACCTTTTGAACAGTAGTTCATGTAGAAATGAACATTTGAACAATAAACAATACATTTATTTAGATGAATAAATGTATTGTTCATTGTTAGCTCATGTTAGCAATTGCATCAACTAATGTTAACAAATAGAAATATATTGTAAAGCATTACAACAACTTTATATTATTGTTTGCTTTTGGAAAGTAAATACCGTTCCATATGCATTCATGAAATCCACCACAAGCTCTCTCACACTGGCCACTGAGAATATGGCACTGCGCTCTATCAAAACAGCAATGAAAAACATCTATTACTGTATTAAAACGTCCCTCTGGGAGCTGATTGGTTATCACCTACTCCAACAAACAAAGTAAAGATGAGAATGAGGGAAGTATCACAGTCTAAGCCTCTTTTGTTTGTAGATGAAGGATCAGTTGTGAGGAACGACTTGGATTTAAAAACAGCTCCAGTCAGATGAGGTCATAGCTTTGGATGTCTGTAAAGTTTTGCTTTCTCTAGGCTCATAAAGTGAAGGAAAGAGATTGATAGAGAGAGAGAGAGAGAGAGAGAGAGAGGGAGAGAGGGAGAGAGAGAGAGGCGGGGGGATAATGGCTTTTCCAGATGTGGTTTTGCTCCCTTCTGCTCTGGCACTAAAAAAGAAATTTGAACACTAAGGTAGGATAGGCAATGAAATTCTGGCCGCTTGTTCGCAAGAAAGCTCATATTTTCCTTCAAATCATCAGTAAAACGGTTTAATCGTTTTGTCTGTTGAGCAATTGGTCTAATTGTGGGATACAACAGGAGTTTCTCCTAAAAAATAGCAAATTGTTAGTTCTTTCTATAAGGATTGTTTCACAAAATGAAACTTTTATCATAATATTTCTCACCCTCATGTCATTCTAAACATGCATGCTTTAATCCCCCCTCCCCCATGCAACACAAAAGTAGAACTTTTTGAAGATTTGTAGCACATCTTGTGCCATACGAACTAGTGAACACATTTAATGCTAAATTGGAACATATTTAGAAATGACTAGCATTAATAGGGTGATAATGCATATGATTAGGGGTAATGAATACAAATATTTACAAATTTAGCTTATATGGGACAACTCAAAATCATAAAAATGGGCCACATATCCCCTTTACCTGGGCCAAAAAGCCCCCCAGGCTCTACCCAGCTGTCATCTGATTGTAGTAGACTATATAAAATACATCTGATATCATCAAATTACAAAATCCCAGTCAAAGGGATAAATCTGAATTCTATGAGTTAATGCTATGAATTATCCACAGGCCTATATTACAGTAAACTAACAATTCACACTCAATGATTCTACTCAACTTGACCTATAGGTTATGATGAAGAATGAAGTTGCAAATGTATTATTATATAAAAATATTTATCAAATGAAAAAAAACTACATAATTTAAATAAATCACTGAGTCCACAATTAACAAATAGACAGTCTATTGAAGCAAAATAATAGCTTTGCATGAGGAACAGACCAACATTTTAAGTCATTATTCACTGATCATTTACAGCTTACATCATGAGCTTTGATTTCTAGGAAAACTATTCTTTTAATTAATAAACCAAATTCTCCAGCGACTTCTTGTTACTGTGCAGATTTGCGCTGAATCGTACAACTTTAGAACAGAAAACGTTCTTGAAATTATTTTAAAAACCTAGAGGGAAAACCTCACCAAACTAAATTCAGCGAGAGCACTTTGTACTCTGAGTTGGTGAAATAACAAAAAGATAGTCAATTATTCATGGAAATGCCCTGAAACATATGAAATATTAAGGCAGGCTACAGCACTGATGTCTTTGGAGGGCAGATCACGGAGGGCACCTCAATCCACAGCACAATCCAAAAAACCTGAACCGTGACGAGCAATGCCATCAAGAGGAGTCGGAGATCGAGAAAGCGAGAAAGAGAGATATTCTGTAGAGAATGGCGCTTACTGTGGCTGTGCCGGAGACCGACTGTACGCTGTTGTCTGGTCCGCTGGGCTCACTGTGCGTCTGGGCAGGGGGGTACATGTTCAGAGTGTGCTCTGCCACGGGGGTCTGGCCCGGGTAGTCTGGAGTCGGGTGAGGGTGGGACGGCGTGTACTCAGCAGGAATGCCGTTCTGAGGGGGAGCGAACTGGGCCGATGGGTAAGGCTGGGCCATGGTTTCTGGGGGTGCTGGGGCGTCTTGATTACCCTGAAAAAACAGAGAACAACAGCAAAATATTAGTGACATTATAGCATAGTTCATTAAATGACCAAACATACAGTATGTGGACACCTGAACGCCACTTTCCATATCTGCATTGAGTTTCAAAACCATGGGCGGTCGTTTATAGGGATTTTAGCTGCTACAACAGCTATTTATTGCAAACGTATTCTTTTATAAATCTAATGTTTGTAAAATAAATGCTTTGTGTTAGTGGTGGGGATTTTGAATCATCTTAGTTTTTCTAATCCACCAAAAATAGATTCATTCAGATTCATTCACCGACCCTTCATGCAGGTTACATAGTTACACCAGGTGATAGTGACAAGTAACTCAGAATTTTGAGTCCAGAAAGAAGGTTCAAGCATTTTGTCCTTCATGATTTGTTCACTTAAAAGATTTGTACTAAAACACAGATTCCAAAACATCACCAATGCCTGCTTGAGATGAATATAAAAATTTGATTTTTTTTTCACGCTCACATGATTTAAAACATTAACATATACAATAACATATAACAAAAACATGTATGATAGTATCTTTGTTTAAGAATATATTTGTTAATAAAATTACTGCATCAATTTAAACTCAAAATTCAAAAATCACATTGTCCGCAAATTCATTCATGAAATTTACACTTTAGTCATACTGGCTTTAGACTTACTACTGCGTTGTTATTTTAAATATGTTCATGAAAATATTTTGAAAAATATTCACAAAAATGCTTTATCCTTGTGTTTGATGGATAATCAGTCTAATGGCTATTTTGTTTCTATTATTCAGTATAGTTCATTATTCGTTAAGTTATTTAAGTTAATTTTTCTATGGTATTCAGCTTCATCCCTATTTTCCATCTGACGTTGGATCATGGGACTTACTCTCACTCAGACACAAGAGGTCAGACATGATTCTATACTTGGTTTTATGTATCAAACATGCTCATTATGTCCACATACTTTTGGTCCATATTTGAGGTCCACACACACAAGCTTCATCTCGCGTCATTTCTGCTCTCTGTGTGTTGAACTATTAGCAAAGCACACACTCAGCTTCAGACACAAGTTCTTTCATACAGCTGGGCCAATTAAATTACAGTGTTAGCATGCACCGGACCGACAACAAATGAACAAGCACACCCACAGACAAATGCTTTCCGTACACAACGCTCATCAGACCATTATCTCAGGAAGAGCTTTCTTATTTGATCAGGACCAATTCATCCACCTCCCAGCACCCAGATTATCCACTTATGCATGGAGACGTCTATACACCTCGCCCACCAAATCTATGCTAGACCGCCACTTTGCAAGCCACGCCCGAGAGACCAAAAAGCCATCTAAATTAGCATTCGCTAACAATAAACAATGGAAGATTAGAATGAAAACACACAACACACTTGGGTCACATGATGCACAACAGCACAGGCAATGGGGAAGTTTCATGAAAAATACAATCATCTGAATGGCTGTGTGGAATTGACGTAGTTAGCCTACTATTTGTTTCAACCTTAGGTGATGGTACAGTAGCTTTCTTTATTTGTCTGGATTTTGTATAACCAGATGGTGCGTTTTTGTTCTGTACAGCCATCTGGAAAATTGTATTGCTCAGAGGCCAGTGTTATTTTAATATTATTTCTTAAGTAGGCTATTATAGTATAATTAATATTTTAAATGAGCTTTTATTTGTGCTATTGTAGTAAAAACAAAAACAAAACATACGTATATTTTATTTCAGTTTTTCAAGTTTTAGATTTTGTTGTTGTATTTTAGTTTTATTACAGTTAAATAAAATAATTGGTTTAAAAAAAAATAGTTTTAGTTAACAATAACAACACGGTCAGAGGTTTCTGACAACTGTCATTAGTTGACATAAATACAAGTATAGATGTATAGCCATAATGAGTGTGGATAGTATAGCTCAGATAATTGGGCCTGGGGAGAATTTGAAGAGAAGTGTTTGCATTAATTTTTTTGGAAGACTTTCAGTGTGCTCAGATTTTCCAAGATACCAAAGAAACACATTTTAGGTCTCGCTCTAAATCGCTCTCCATTTATTCTCACTGCAGTCTAGGAGAAATTCTTGAGATCTAAAAGAGATCTAATTGGTTATTTTCCATTCTTACAGGAGGAAACACTTCGTGACACACTTATAAACACACATTCACATCTTCTCCATGCCAAACCATGAGTTATGTAGGCAGAGAGATCCCGGCGCCCACAGGCCTGTTGAGAGCACACTCTGACATGGGACAACTGCACATTAGAAAAAGAGCAAAATACACTCTGCCACTACTTTCTCTCCTCTGACCACAATGCCACACTACACAGAAACACCCCCTACGTACAAAGCGTAGGATAAAAGGAGAAAAAGTCCACAGTTATATCTGTGATTTATGAATATTCCAGTCTAAAAAAAATCTGTCATCATTTACCCACTCTCATGTTGTTCCAAACCCATATGATTTTCCTAAACAATAGCATACGATGTGCGAGGAACATGTATGTATAGTGTACATAGTGATGCCATATTCATGAACAGTTCTTTTATGTCAAATCTTTCCAATGAATAAGTTGCTATGTTTTGGAAAACTGGACTAAATCATTTGTTCAAGTTTACCTCACTGTCTCAGAGTGGAAGGCAATAAATGCAAAATGGGTAAGTTTCGAATTACCTACTACTAGTGAATATTGACATTTTAGAAAGAATATAGGGTCATATGGACCACATTTAGTATAGTCATAAGAGGAAGTCATGGGTTCGATTCCCAAGAATTGTATGAACTAATAAAAATGTATACCATGAATGCAATGTAAGTCACTTTGGATAAAAGCATCTGCCAAATCTGTAAATGCAAATACTGAAAAGAGTGATCAGGATGTTCTTCAAAAATTCACCTTTTGCATTCCCCAGAAGTCAGTCACACAGCTTTGGAATAACATGTAAATAATGACAGGATTTTCATTCTTGGCAACAAGTTGAACGAGCCGAGAAGAGCCAGGAGGGAAGCCGCAACTTGCTACTCTGTAAACGGGACCTTGTAAAAAAAAAAATCCCTGCTGTTCCTTAAGCAGATGTTACACACATCACGCTGTTTTCCATTAACACCATCAGCACTTCGCATAGCACATTGATATTCAAGAGCGGGCACACCACGCCATAATTAGACTATCGTTTGATCAGGAGTGCTAAACTCTTTATACACAAGTGTCAAAGACGATAAGGGGAGGGTGGAAGGAAAGTTAGAGAAAAGACAGTGGTGCTTCTCCGTGGTGTGGCAAGCCCCTGACGGTGCAAGTCTGCTGGGAGCTCTACATTTGCGGTCATTGTAGTCGTGCCGTCGCTGAGTTTTTTGGAGGCCCTCGTAAAATAGCTGTTGGCAAACACTGGGAGAAAAAATGCGATGGCAGACAGTCAGGCTTAGCTAAACGCTTTGGCCTCCACCCTAATGAGAACCACATTTGGAGGACTGAAATATGTTTTACGTGGCAGCGCACTGGATTCATCACTTGCTCGGCTTCCAGGCGAACACTTAAACATACGCAACTATAAAAAAGCAGCTTTGTTTTGGTAAAGGGCTTTTTACAACACTTTGCAAACATAATTTCGCACACAACGAGACTACTCCTCCCTCACTCCCGTAGGCGAGAAGTCGCGCTAAATTACGCATGTACGTGAATAGACGCAGCTCACGGTCGTGATGAGTTCAACTGCATGCTAATGCCTTAAAAATTCTGGAAAGCCAGGTGGAGCACAGTAGCACTAAAGCGGTGCGTGTCAAAGTTCTTGCCGGTAGTGTTTGACTATTATGGAGCAAAATAAAGCATTTGAAGAGCAGCGCGTCTAACTCTCGTCTGCCTCACTCCCTCTTCTCAAGCTGGATGACAGAATTCGGCTCATTTAATTGATTGTGTGCTGCCAAATTTGTGAGTTTAGCCACCAAGACCAACACGAAACAGAGCTCAGAGATGGATTGGAGAGAAATGAGAAAGAAAGAGATGGCGAAATGTGTGAAAAGAGAGCAAAACAGCTGCTGATAAGGCAGCCTGAAAAAGAGTTGCTGAAGGGGGCTCCCTCTTTCTTCAAAGCACACACACTCTCTCTCTCTCTCACACACACACACTCTCTCTCGAATGCACTCATACACAAGCCATTCGCTCTACTGTGCAGCCACAGCACAAAAGGAAGACGGGCAGGAGAAAAAAAAGCTCTAATGCGCTTGGTAAGCAGAATAACAGGGAAAAAATACCTGTTCCACCATCTTGCTCCCTTTTTCCTCCATAAACTAAGCAGCTGCCTTAGTCCCAATCCCTGCAGCATCTGCCTAAAGCAAGCATCAATTATAGATGAGGGTGTGTGTTCAACCACTGTGTAGCGAGAGGGAGAGAGTGAGTGTGTGAGTATGTGAGAGGGAGGGAAAGGAGGGGTGGAGAAGGAGGAGGGAACTAATGCAAGCAAAAGCTAAGCTCCAAAATGTATCTCTCTCTCTCTCTGTTCATAACTAATGTTCGACACTTTGAAATGTTAGCGATTCAGGCCATTCGGCGAGCATGTAAACTAAACTTAATTTAGAGCTGCGATACAGATTGTGAAATAATGTAAAGCCGAGGCTTTTGTCTGTCTGTGAATGTGCAGCTGATGAATTTGGATTGCATTGATGTTGAAATGAACACTAGTCTCAGAATCCCTCTTTTTTAAAAACATTTTTAAACTATGAAGAATGGCGCAAAGGGAAATGGTGAAGGGAAAATAAATGAAATTGGAGGAAAAATTATATTTCAATGCTTTTGTGTCCTCTCAGAAATGTTTTGTTTTCCCCTGAGAAACTTTGCAATTGGTTGCAAATCTTTTGTGTTTTTTTGTGAGGGAACACAATTTTTCTAGGGGAACGCAAAGGTTTTTGCTAGAAAACTTAAACGGTTTGCGAGGGAACACAAAGTTACTAGGGGGAATGTGAAACTTTTGCGAGAGAACGCAAAAGAGTAGAATTTTTTTTCCATCTCCATGTACCTTTATGAGCTCTGCAATGAAGAGACTGTTTTAGTCTAAAGTCAAAAAATGTAATATTTAAAAATCAATATATTCTCAAGTCTAAAAATCAATCACTGAATAAATAGCCTATTAATAAAAAATATATTTATATATATATTTTTTATTAAATCCATATATTCTCTGAAAATAAGTAAAATTATATCACACAGTTTAAACAAATTTAGTTATTTTGTAAAAAAAAAAATGTTTCTTTCATATTAGAATAGGATTGCATAAACCTTACAAATTCAAGCCGAATTTTGTCAGCATGTTCAAAAATCAGGAACTTAAGTAAGACTCTCGGCTACACTCATATTATCGCTCCTGATGGGAAGGAATCAGACTGCGTATGCTTGATTTCTTCAATAAACAAGAGCCATAATGTTTATTTAATCAAGTATCTGCTGCTTGGATGGTAAGGTCTGTTTATGGTTTGGTTCATTTAAAGACGTGCAACTCACTGAAAGTGAGTACTGACCCCTTGCCATCCATCAATGCTGTGGATTTTGGTTGGGCCAGACTGAGAGGTAAACAGGATCAAGATCCACTGTCCTTGCTCTTTCAAACACACTGACTTGCACAGCGAAATCCTGGGCCAACTCTTCGAAAAAACAGAAAATGGCTGAGGCAAGGCCTTCTTGAGCCCCTGCTGGGCCTGCCCTTTCTTTCCTATAGATTGGACGTTCGATCAACCTTCACCTTTGTTTTTTCCTCTCGCTCAATGCAGGATTCTCACCACAGGCGCTCCTTGTGTGTGTGAGTATGCATGCGAGCAAGGGTGTTTAAGGATCGGCGTGCTGCCCCTTTGCTCCAGACAGTCAGCTGGCTTCTGTCCAGGTCCATGGAGTGCCACTTCAGCTGGACACGCTCTCAGTTTAGAGGTCAAACCATTCCCCAATAGACCCCCAGTGACATGCGGCAATAGAGAAGGGCAGGACCCCCTCGACCGTTCATTATCTCAGATGCTCTTCCTTCCCATTGAGCTTCGCACATTGTTTTCGTATCAAACATTTTGGCGTTCGCACAAAGTGAGCGTTATCCAACACTTCTGGGTGAGTTTGCCATTTGGTGAGTGCGTGATGACTCGGAAAGCCAGACATCAAATCGCACTCCCCGTCTCAGAGTAAACAAATTAATAATGCAAGAGGTTTTGTAGCGCATGGGTGTGAACTATTTTGAAAGTAACCCATTTCCCAGCAGGAGGCTACCTTTTAAACATGCAAACTCAAAAGAAAAAGGGACCCGGCAGACGTTGTGAAAATATAACCGCCCCCACCAGAGGAAACTTTCCGCTGAAGGTTCAAGGGTGAAAGGAAGCTGAGATAGCATTTTAGCTCTGCGGGCTCTGTTCATTTGTACACATTTTTACTAAAATATACTTCACAATTAGTAAATATTTGTCATGGCATACATTTTGTACATTTTACAATGAATAAAATAATTAAAAACTATGAACACCCAATTTTAGTCCACAAAAATAACCATTTAGTTCACAAAAACGTGCACAATTCTATATCCCAACTGACATGCTATACACTATACACTTATACTATGCGCCATGAACTCAACCATCTATAACATTATTTTGGCATCAAACATCGAATTCCGACAGCCCCTTCCCCTCTGCTGGATAAGGAAAACTGGGACAATTGAGTGCATGAAGTGTTCAACATTTCACACTTCTTTCTTTTGTTAATGAAGTACAACTAGGCATTTGATGTGCACTTTTTTTTTCTTTTTCATGTGAACACACTGCTCACACTATTTACACAACAAAATGGCACAGAATATTGCACAAGTTTTATTTTTTAATTCAACCATTTCACAAAAACAAGTTAGACGTCCTTGACAAAATCGAAGAACCCTTTGTTAACAGATTAACGTTGCCTGCGGGACACCTCATTTTGCGAGCAAAGAGGTGCACCGAAGCCCAGAGTTAATGGGCTAGACTGCGGATGAGCCGAGTGGCGGCTAACCTTGCCTTGTTTCCCATTATCATATTAGCCGGCATTAGCGCAGGAGCTCTCGTCTGCCGCCGCTCAGCCCTGTGCCGGCATTAGCACACCATGCAAATGAAGATGTAAAGAGGAATCAGTTCATCAATCACATTCGCAAGGGGATAGTGTGCGCAGGAAGAGGATTAGCCGCGTAGTCCCTGGACCCCGCGCAGGTCTCCCTCCTGTCAAACAGCGTCTTTAATTAAACATCTTAAAGCACTCGCCAATGGCACTTCCTGCATAGTGGGGCTGCACTTGCCATTTGTCACAAGGCAAACATCTCTGCGGTCCTCTGAACAGTGTGTCGACAAACTCTTTTGGTAATCCTCCTCCAGAAGCATCTCCATCTGTGCAACCTTAATAAGCTAAATCGTCACCTGATGGGAAATCAGACATTACCGTGATGACTGTGGCGGCTCTGGGTCTTTTAAGAGGCAAACAAAGGAAACGCTTTACACATAATGGACAGCGAATAAAAAGGGCTGCCATTTTATTTTCAGGTCAAGTGGTTCTAGAGAGAATGGTAAGCGGGATATGCAGCGGTTGTAAGTTACCAGGTGCTGGAGTGTGTCCCCAAGCAGTTTAATTCGTATTAAAGGCTGATCTGGATTAAGTGGGTTGCTGTGATGGACACAAATCTTGTCAAGTCGATACCAATAACCAAGAAACAGCTGGCCTGCTGAATGGATGTCGCCATCGAGGGAACCACAGAGTGTGTTTAAAACCGTTCTACAATTCCGGATGTGTTCCAGCATAAATCCAGACCAAATAGGGCCTCCGGTGGATATGCACACAATTAAGCATGTGCCCAACAGTCAAAGGTGAAGCTGGGAGGGGAGACCTATTTTGTATTATTATTATTGTGCAACTTCTCAAACTTTCATTTCAAGTTTCACACATTTACAAATGAAATTTTGAAATCCATTCCCGCTAAACTAACTGCGGTGAGTTGTAACACTGCAGAACAAATGTGATGCGATCTGGGAAAAACCACCACATGGTGAAATTTGACATATTACAGCTTTTGAGACCATATTAAAGCTGGGTTCAAGCCCTTTCCAAATCTGTTTTTCTTTCTTTTATCGTTTGTCGGTAACAAAAGTTGTGGTTATCTGAATTCGGCTGATCGCTGTGATTTTCAGAAATTGAATTTTGAGAAAAAACGGTTTCATTAACTGTCGCGTCCTGCTAGCGGGACGACTGGCGCTCTTTTTTATTGTCTTTTTTTCATATCACATATTTTAGTAATCATCACAGATTAGGTATCATTCGAAAGCTTACGACCTCAAAATTCATCCTGTGAAAACCGTTTTGAAATTGGACGATTGAGAGGCGAGCAAGATCTTTTAAGCGAGCAGCTTAAGTTGTTGCTTGTGCTCCGCATCACACCACACGATAACGCTGGATAAAAATAAATAAATAAAAACTTGCATGCCATTGTAGTTCACCCAGGACTGGACTTTATTCTGTTATGTGGTTTATTTTGATAGGTGAACTGTCTTTGTAGTGTTAAGAGAAGGAGAGCTAAACGGGAGATATTGTTTTTTTGCCCCTCCGCTCCGCCGTACGTGTTCTTAAAGAGAAAGACACGGTCTTTTCAGCTTGCCACTATAAATCGCTATTTTTTTTTGCACTAAACTAGTGAATTTTCCCACGATATATTCAGAGATGATAAACAAGATGTTATAGAATAATAATTTAATAAAAAAACTGACATTCGATCTATTTTTAGACCTTACTGAAAACGTACCAGCGCGACATCTGACGGGTTTTCCCAGATCGCATCACAAATATGCATTTCGTTTTTAACCAAATTTTCCGGTTTACAATTATTTCTATATAATCCCCCATAAACCTCTTTCAAATCCATACATATCAATTTCTGCTTATCCACTTTCCCATTTTGTTAAAACTAGTGTTACAACCCTCAGCTGTCTGCACAGATATAATATTTGTATTTTTTTATTTACATTTAGGTGAAAGTTTAAAATAATTGCTATATTGTAGAGTTAAGCTAGAGAACTTACTGAACTGATCCAAATTTCAAAGTGGTTACATTGATGGTGTTACACCCCACTCCAAGTTACAACTGTCTCCGGTATCCCATACTCTAAAGAGTCTTTTATGAACATTCTTAAAATGGTTTAATTTAATTTCTTATTGGACTAATGACACATAATGATTATTCTGATTTCAGATCAGTCATGTAATGTAAACCAGGTCAGTTTAATCAGATCTGGGCTTGTGGAAAAAAGTATGGTGAACTCTCTGAGAAGACTCTACTGTAAATGTTATGTTTACCTTTTTTAGAGTCCACACATACAATTTTCCTCGCTGGCTCTGGGACTTTTGTTTTAGACTGTGAATGCTTTGGCACGCACGTCTATCCAACCACACACAGCTTAAAACTACAGGCAACCATTTTGTGAGTTGAGAATACCAATTTGAGGCATGGTTTCACTGACAGACTTAGTCTTTGCTTTGGTCTAATGGTATTGGATGATGTTTTTATAGTCAGTGAGATGCAATAATAAGATCTCAATAGCTGGCTTGCATGAGAGCCTGAAGTGGGCGTATTTTGAACACAAAGCCATGCAATCATAACCCAGTTCCTTTTCCCTATTGAACTCTGAGAGAAAATATGAACACTTTTGGCTTGCATATTACCAGTCTCTGAGTACATAGTGTGCACGGTATGAAGAGGCAGTAAAAATGGATCCATGCCTGCACCCTCATCCTACTCTGAATTTCGGATGAGTACTACCTAGAGAACCGCAGATAATGACCAGCACTGCTGGTTGGTACATTGCCTCCTGGGCCATCATTTCATAATAACCAAATGATCCGACATTTGTGCACACAATCACTTTTAATGTTTCTTTATACAACTGCAGAGGATTTTCATTCTCCTATATTATTTGAAAGTCTTTGGGTAAAAAGTGGTTGGGAATAACAGTCACACAAAAAAGAACAGTGGGACACATAAAGGAGCATAAATGCAAATGGGGCACTTGCCTCGTGGTATGGACTTAACCACACCCTCCCATACTCAACCCCCCAATATACAGTGGAAAGACATGAGCTGGTTTTGACATAATCCATATTTAATTTTTCAAATATTAATTATATATAAATAAATATTTGTTTTAAATAAATTGATCCAAGACTAAAACTCATAACACGCATAATGTTTGAACCTTCAAGGATGACCCCTCCT
This sequence comes from Semotilus atromaculatus, assembly GCA_031834385.1. NCBI lineage: Eukaryota > Metazoa > Chordata > Actinopteri > Cypriniformes > Leuciscidae > Semotilus > Semotilus atromaculatus. The sequence goes on along the minus strand of JAULUF010000005.1, from coordinate 25,326,442 downwards.
GAGCAAATATAGATTGAAACTACAACAGCGAGAAAGAAATAAGAGGTTGTCAAATCAGATGGTGTGTAGTCAGAGCAGCGTCCCCCTGCAGATGTTCTCTTCCTGCCAGCTTTCCTCTGATACACATCAGTCTCGGCCAGCGTGTTCCAGGGCTGGCCGCCGCTTCAGATGAGGAGCTCATATACATTTTCAGATCACAAATTCATCGCCTTCCCCCCACCGCTCCACTGGAACAAATCTGCTTTCCATTCCGTGTCGCAAATCTCATGTTCTAGTAGGGTTGAACTTGGAGGGGTTTGAACTGTCGGATGCATCGCTATCTCTCTCTCTCTCCCCCACAACACAGAATATATCCCTCTCTGCTCCTCCAGAGACTGTCGGCCCTCCCCGCCACTCACAGCTCAGCTCAGCCCAGCACGCCCACTAAACATTGGCACTGTCGCTAATAAGCCTAGGTCGTTAGTGTGCCATGTTTTGGGCTAATTTTCTAATCAGAGAGTCAGGGTCACCACCCAAAAACCTCCTTGTGCTGAGAAGTTGTACCACTTCCTCCTACAACACACACACACACACACACACACACGCGCGCGCACGCACGCACGCTTGGGCTCCCATGTGCTGTAATTATATGTGGTGTATGTCATGTGGGTGAAAAGGGAATGCGTGGCAGGCAAAGGCACTCAACAGTAGGGTCTCGGCCATTTGGAGACAGCCTGGAAACTGTAAGGCTCACTTAATAGATGTTGTCCTTTGGGACTCAGGAAGGCAGGTTCATATGGAATAAACACACATCCTCGGGCTGAACACGGATCGGGATGTGAATCACTCCTTAACAATCTTTTCAGCAGCCCCGCTTCCCTCCTACTTTCTCCATTTTGTCCATTTCTAAGGGGTCTCATTACGGGTGAAATATATTCGTCACCGTAGAGACAAGATGTAGAGGAGAATTAAAGAACTATTCACAACGGATTCACAACAGGAGGCCATCTCAGAAGTTTGTGGCTGCATTCTTGTGAAATCTACAAAATTGGTCCAGAGTGTCTGTGCTAAATATAGTTAGCACAAACTTTAAAGTTTAACAGTCAATTATAAATGAGCTAAAAGTAACATACAACAAAGAGAATGCCACAGCAGCAGGCCGACTCTAGGGTTATCTAAGCGAGCCTCAGAAATCTTAATTACAAGTTAGCGTGCTTTGGCTATGCTTTAGCAGTGTGCGGGTAATTCTATTAGCAGATTTCACACAGACGGCTTGTGTTGCCTTTGAAAGCATAGAATACTTGGCTTTTTCATTTCTTCATTATGTTTCATCAATTGTAGATCAGCCCTGGATCAACAATTTGTTTGTGATGTGGCGTGACAACGTTCGTAAGGAAATTGTGTTTCTGTGGGTGTTGAAGGCTAAGTAGTTTGCGGCTAACACGTGTTAGGTTCAGTCTGGGATGGGGTCTGAGTCATCCCCCTGTGATCACAATGAGACATAAATTGGAGGGAAGCAGTAGCACAACACAGCAAATGGCTAATAATGTTATTAGGAGGACTGTAGCTTATGTGTGTATGCTTAAAATGCACAAATCTTTCTGAGTCAGCCTTAATGTTCTGTTCATAACATTAGCAGTGTATACAAGTATCCATGCGCATGCATAAAATCACCAAATATTTTAAATGAAAACGTGGACATCAAGTCAATATATTGAGTGAGTTTATGTGCATCCTCATAATGAGTTTGTAATGGGATGTTGGCTATATTGAGATTAAACTTTATCTCATGTAAACACAATACTTTAATCAAACTAATGCGATTAAGCTCATAATCGTAGTAACAATTCTCACATTGTGGTGTATGCTGATTTTTATCGCTATAAACATGCATGTAAACACCACAATTACCACTCTGACCATAGTGCGCATGTGCTTGGACATACACAGATGTCGTGTGTTGTTCGCATAAATTCATGATTGAACTCTGTGACATTACTCTGAAGTTTTCCCTATACTAAGAATCGATAAACTCTGTCAACACAACTCTCTGCGCAGTCTCTGCTCCGTATCCTCATCCAGAAAGTGATGCAGCATAGGCAAACCCATTTACAGCGGCATTGCGATGTTCATCACGGCTCTGAATAAACTTCCGATACGTCAAATGTGTTTTGCATTTGATGCAAGTAGATTAAAACAGTGGCCAGTACCATGCCTACTCTATCTGAGTTCATAATTTGTAAAATGGCAATAAAAATAACCACACTTGTGTGTTCAGGAGTGAAGAGGTTTGCCCGTGTCAAGTAAACATCTTACTGCAATTAAATCCATTATTGGTGTAAACATAGTCATTGAAATTTGCAACTGTTTGTGAGTCAATTTGGTGTATTTTTGTCTAAAGTAATTAGTAATAATGTGATGACTCATTTAAATGATTATTACAGGTATCTAATGCAAAGAGAAATCAAAACGGCTAAGTAATAACTAGGTTTTTCTAAACGATTTAGCTTGTCATAAAGCTGACAGCCTCAGTGAACTTCAGACAAGTTCCTATGTATATTAGTTTATTATTCTTTGTCCTAAAACTGAAAATAAAGACAAAGAATTTAAAAGTAATTAGTAATAATGTGATGACTCATTTAAATTATTATTACAGGTATCTAATGCAAAGAGAAATCAAAACGGCTAAGTAATTACTATAGGTTTTTCTAAACGATTTAGCTTGTCATAAAGCTGACAGCCTCAGTGACCTTCAGACAAGTTCCTATGTTTATTAGTTTATTATTCTTTGTCCTAAAACTGAAAATAAAGATGTACAACAGCATTCCATGTACAACACTGAAGTTTTGCAGATGTACATGCAAAATGTCAGTTGTCACAGCCATGAATGTGAAAGCAGCATGAACACAAAGTGCTCATCAGGCCAGCGCATCTCCTGCAGACACTCTGATACTTGTCAGGTGATTTTAATTACAGCCATTATTTACACAGCTGAAACAAAGTGGCAAGGTGGCACTGAACCAGGCTGTCAGGCAGCCACACAATCTTACAGGCTGGAGAAAGCTCATTTCATTGCCTTACTCGCCTTTCTCTCCTCCATCCAGCCCACCCCCTCCTCACGGTCTACTATTTCTCCCCCTGTCTCTTTCTCTCTCTGTCTCCCATTCTGGGGGAAAGGAACATGCAGTAAGAACATTAATCACGCATCATGTTTAACCTTGGAATCATGTCATTTACTGTTAGCTTTGATGTCTACACTGTATCATATGAAGTTAGCCTAATATATTTTATGAATTTATTTATTTATTACACTGCTTTTGGAATACTTCATTCTGATTGGTCATAAGTAGCTTTCCGCAGTTAAATATTTGATAAAATGTTATATAAAAAGGTTCAATTGTATAATGGATTTTTGTTGATTTCCTACATAGCTGTGCTAGTTTCATGTCAGTACAGTGCTGTCTCTTTCTTCTCACAAATAATTTCAACTCAAGATCAATATTTCATGTCCATTTATATATTTATTGAATAATAACAGACATAAGGTACAGTCATTAGGTCATTATTGCAAAATAAAGCACTTTATGATTTATTTTGTGATAATGACCAAGTGAATATATGAATATATATATATATATATATTTTTGACAACAAACAAATCCTAGATTTAACATTTTTGGACTTAAAAATATTAAAATATTATAAAAGCTTCCATCTTTTCCCTTTCATTTAAGACCAATCATCCTCAGCTTTCAGGCCAGCTGGAACATTCTTTAAAATAGCAGGAACCATATTATCTGTGGATCAATGGCGAGTAAGGGGTAGGACGTTAATACTCTTTGATCAAAGGGCTGTCCTATTTCTGGTTTGTGTGAAGAAAGGAGGGGGAGGGGGAGGGGGAGGGGGGGGGGGGGGTTGGGGGGTTGGGGGGGGTAGCAACAGTGGTAACAAGGAGAACAAGAAACGGAGTGTGTGTGTATGTGTGAGGAAACAAAGGCTAAGACTCTGGCAGATGTTGCAGGGTCTCTGATGACTGTGTAATGACAGATGTTTTGAAGCGTAGCTAGGAGAGGTATGACCAGGCCTAATGATTTCTGGAGCGAGCGAACAGGTACACTAAGAGCAGAACTAATCACACACAGATGGACACACACACAGAGCTGCAGAAGCAGGCCAGGACACAGATGTCTCTGCCAGAAACGAACTCACGGCCCTCCGGGAAGGCCGGCGAACGAGCTCCATCTCCAATCGGTTTCTTTAATCATGACTATTAAAGCACGTGCATTTGGAAGCATGTCAGTGATGCCCTAAACAGGATGAGACATTATTGTGTATGACATGAACAGCTCAAACAGAAGGTATAAGATACACATATTTTCTACTACACAGACGAGTGGGTTTACATGATTTATGATCAGACGCGTTTCTTAGGGGTAATCGCAACGGGGAATGTTGAGCATGGGGGAGACATGGCCCACCTTAAAACATTTAATGCTTAGCCCCATACATTTTAGGAGGTGATTACAAGTTCAGAGCTGGATGGAGCACAACATCAGAACGTACTGGTTATAAGAAGTTTTTTTTAAAAGGTGTTTAAAAATGTGTTTAATAAAACCTTTTAAAATGCAATACTTTTCATGCAAGACATTGAAAAAAGGCCAAACATATCTGTTTTTATATATATATATATATATAAATATCCCATTTATAAATAAAAATATATAAACATCTGTCTCTTAATTCATCTTCTTTAAAAGCTAAAAATAGTCAAACTAAAACAAAAATTTGAATAAGCTAGTCGACCAGATGACTAGTCATCCATTCCTGTATATACAAATTCTGTCTTAGTTAAAAAGCCTTTAAACCAGCGCAAATGAATTGCACGTCGTTTCATGCACAAGATTTATCTGTCCTTATCTGTATTATGGGAGCTGTGGATTAATTACGTTTCATTTTCCCTATATTGGCCAATTTCATGCTTTTGCACAGTTTGAAAATATTTACACTAGTTACAAACAATTAATTCAATGGCTTGTTAGGCAGCCCAGTGATTTTCTGTGTGAGCGCAGAATGGAGTGTTGGCATCACGTGTGTGCGCTCACATGTGTCTTCATGAGTGAGCTTGGAGAACTGGCATCTGTCATAATTACATTCACTGTGTTGACAAGCCTCGCCACCTAACAAGATACATCCCATTATTGCCAGATGTTTTAAAATTGACATTATAAATGTTTACACTGTGTAGTAACCCGAGCTATTAGTTTCGACTAGCGACATAAAATACTCCAAAAGCCAGCATAAAAACATTAGTGTCAGCTGCTGTAAAAGTTGTGCTATTAATTTTAGCAGAGGATGCAACTTCTCTGAATATGGCCCATCTGTTATGGCGTCAAATGGCCCAAATTACTTTACGAAAACAGTTCCATCAAATTATTTTCATCACCGTTTTCACTGCAAACGCCAGCCGCTCAAAGTTAAAAGGTCGTATTTCAGCATCATCCATGCGCCGACACGTCCGCTTGGTACGCCTGTGCAACTTTGAGTGCATATGTCATCGGTTAAACAGGCCGCACACATACGTTTTCGCCATTTCACCCATGTTCCACGATAGCCGTGTAATGTTAACAAAGCACTCTGGGAATGTGAGGTTGAGAGGTGCGGTGAAAAGTTATCACTGTAATTTAAAGGTATAACTGGTGGAAGCCCAAGGGTTTACACTGGGGTTATCGGGGGCTTCAACACATCAGCATCTCCTATCACACATCCGACGGTTCCTGTGAAGTGTCATAAACTGCTGGCCCATTTCCAGTATCGCTGTGGTTCTCCGCAAAGCCCCAAGGGCCTTCTGCTTTACCAAACACAAAAGCAGTGTTGCCTCTCTCTCTCTAAAGTCAATATATGTAGCTCTTTGTCTCCTCATATCAGGTATTTTCTCCTATCTGAGTTGAGCCCAGGATCATAACCCCCTCCCATCTTCCTTTAAACAAAGAGGCTGCTGGGAAATGTAGTCTTCCTGTCTTGTTAAAAGGATAGAGTTATGCTTTATTTTGAGGATCCACTTATGATATTATACTAACTATAAGTAACTTTGCAACTACATGTCAACTAACTCAGAGTATTAGTAGACTGTAGACAGTGGACTGCAAAGTTACTTATAGTCACTTAAAAAAAAGTGTTAGCAGATGTTAAGCAGACAGTCTACTAATATGCTAATTAGATTTAGTTGCAAAGTTATTTATAGTTAGTAAAAAGTGGATCATCAAATTAAAGTGTTACCAATTATAGTTCGCCTTTAAAAATGAATATTTTGTCATTGATTACTCTCCATCATGTTGTTCCAAACCTGTATGACTTTCAGTCACATTCTGAAGAATGAACTGCTTAAAAAAAAAAAAAAAAGCTTAATTATCATGAATGTATCATAGTAGTTCACATGCTATATTACATCTTTAGTTGGGGCAGAAACCATATTGAAATATTGAGGGACCATATTGACTCACTTTTTTGTTTCATTATTTTGTCAACTGATTTTTTTTTCCGTTTTTGTTGAAAAGATGTTTTGTCAATTGAACAATTGCCATGGTGTTAAACTCCATTTTTATTATGATCAAAAATTAAATATGGCACAATTGACCAATGCCTCTTGCGTGAAGAACGAACCAAAATTCAATAAATTTTTCACTGATTCATTGATTAATCGTTCAGACCATGTGTAAATCCAATGGTTCTTAAAAGACTTAAACAAACAATTCGTTCACACACTATATTACCTTCTATTTTAGTTTTATGAATTCTATTTCATATAATAGCCTTTCGTGAGGAATGAACCCAAATTCATTATTCAAGTCATTATTGGCTGACAATCATTAAGTTAAACTTAAGCCACCAAATCAAGTCTGATTCGTGAATAAATCATTAAGACCAGTGAATGAAACCATGATTAATTTGAAAGATTCAACTCAAATCATTGATTCATTCACAAATTTCTGCATCAATACTTCTCACATGAACCATCACAAATACCAAAAAGATCTAAAGAGGATATTTTCCTCACGCAAAGCTATTCTGTGGCTCAAAAGACTTAAAATATATGCATATGGACCTTTTTATAATACTTTTATTATGTTTGAAACCCACAGAACCCATTAATTGTAAAAAGAACAACTAGTACATTCTTAAGAACATCTTTTGCATTCCACAGATGATTTAAAGTCATAAGGTTTTGAAATGTCATAACGCTGAGTAAATGATGACCGAATTTTCATTTTTGGGTGAACTTACAGCTTTTACAAGCACGAACTGTGCATCATAAGAGCTCAGGTAGATCTGCGGATTTGCTTTGCGGTGGTTGAGCAGGAAAGCCGTGGCTTTAGGAGCTTTGTGTCAGCTGATCCCAGCACTGCACCAGCTCTGTAACACACACCAGGAAAAGCACAGGTCACCGGGCAAACGGGAGGGATGTGTGAGTATGGGTGTGTGTGTGTGTGTGTGTGTGTGTGAGAGACTTGGCCCTTGGCACGTTTTCCTGATGCAGAGTGGGGGTGACAGACAGAGCTGACAGGCCAACCTTTGCACTGCGTAATAGACAGACAGGGAAGTGGGAACCGCACTCTGTCACCAGGGAATACAGATGTAAACATGGCCACTCTATCACCCACACTCGCCTCCCTGACAAAACATATTAGTGGTGGAGTTCTCAGTGCACACCTCTGCGCTTAAACTCGCTGATGATCTGCATACACGCACACACATACACACGCTGACACACACACTTAAGTGCACGCAAGCATGTGTGCCGCCGTGGGAACGCATAGCCTGCACTAATTGCAGTTTTAATTGTTGTGGTGATTCTAGTGTGTCACTGATATATCTGATGAGTCTGACGTGACTTATTGACAGATCTCTAGAGCGTGCGCGGCGACCTGACAAGAACGCATTGATTAATTACTAGCCATCCAAGACAATTAACTGGAACAGAATGCGAAAACAAGCGGCGAGCAACTTTTGCCGCGCCACCATCCTACCCTCGTTTAAACCCTCTGAGGATACATCAAACTATTTCTTTCCCTGCGTTTCCAAGGCAACGCTAATATATTAGTTCACCAGTGTTACTGGAAAGCATTTCACTTGACAGTTTTGAAAATGATTTAAAAGCCAGCTTAGTATGTGAATCTCATCCACACTACAGTAAATCAGGCTGTGGACGAATCCCTCTCCAGCTGTCACGAAAGGATCGGGGAGGGGAACAGGCTCCTTTGCCTGTGGTCTTGCTGGAGAGGCTAGTTTGGGTGAAATATCTCCAGATTCCTGCTGTTCTCATCCATTGTTCTCACTCTAGAAAAATCAAGCAGACACTTAGGCCTTTTGTTTTCACAAGCCTGAGTAAATGGTAAATGGACTGCATTTATATAGCGCTTTCACAGACCCAATGGCCACCAAAGCACTTGACATTTTGCCTTCCATTCACCCATTCACTCACTCATTCATACACCGACGGCAGTGTCAGCCATGCAAGGCGCCATCCAGCTCGTCGGGAGCAGCCGGGGTTAGGTGTCTTGCTCATGGACACCTCGACACTTGGTCAGGTGGAGTACATACAGTTGATTCCAAAAGTCTCAAAAACACTAGCTTCTAAGTATACACATTATACAGAATAGTGTGCCTACAAATATAAAAACTTTAATTACAAAATTAGCATGCATTTCAGAATGTCTTTATACTTATTATTTCTTCACACGCATTAATGACACTTGAGCTGCATAAACTCCACAAATCTATTTCAATTTGTGGACAAGAAATAGTGCAGAATCTTGAATAATATGTCATGATGTTTCTTAAATGTAGTTAGTATATTATTAAGCTTTTATACAGTGTTTTTAACACAATGTCTTTAACACAATTTCCACCCATCCACAGAAATAGAATTTTAAGAAGTTCCTAATTGAAATCTTAAATTGACCAAAAGTGACTTTCACCATTTTATAAAAGTTTTTCAACATTGATAATAATAAGAATGTTTCTTGAGCAGCAAATCATCATATTAAAATGATTTCTGAAGGATCATGTGACACTGAAGACTGGAGTAATGATGCTGAAAATTCAGCTTTACCATCACAGTAAAATATTAAAAAAGAACATTTTAAATTGCAAAAATATTTTATAATACTGTTTTTACTGTATTTTTGATCAAATAAATGCAGACTTTGTGGGCAGAACAGACTTCTATCAAAAACATAAAGAAAACTTTGGAATAGTGTAACTTCAGTATGCTATCTAATTTTAGCCTAAATCTAAGAGAGCATCATCTTTGCAGATAAGAATGCATTATAACTCAGTAATTATAAATAAATCTATATTTAAATACCCAATATTTGTGAGAAGTGTGGTTCAATTTGAGTATCAGACCTTTAGCTCAGCAACATAAATATTAAACTGAATTGTACTTAATTGTGCACAACATTTGAGGCGTAGTGCGTTCCAAATTAGTCAGGTATAAAGTTCCATGAAACCATGCTGCCTTAGTAGTCAGCTACCCATATAAGCAGCAGGCAGCTCAGAGAAGTTGTAGAACCGAGCTACAATCTCCCAAAAATGAGGAGGCGAACACTATTGGAGAGGAGCTCTGCTTCTTGCTCTCATCACAGCCTGCGCATATCTGCTAATACCCATCTATTCTACAGCGTTCTTCCTCTCCGCTTGCCGATGCATGACACCTTCTAACAGAGCCCTGCTTGCTGTTCTCTCTTTGTCTTTTTTCCCCCCACCAACATGTTTTATCTCCCTGAGTCTTTCTCGCTTTCTCTCCACCTCCGTCTCCCGCCTCCCCTCTTCTGGTGTGTTTCCCTGCCCCTCTCCGATTGAGCTCACTCTCCCCTAGACGGCGCAGGTTGGTGTTGGCATACATAACAATTGCAGAGGAGCTTCTAGCACTTACAGTAAATGAAGCTCGGGCAGCAGCCCACTGAGATGCATTAGATTAGGTAATTGAGATATGAGTGATGGCGCAGGCCAGCCCCTGCCGCAGAGGTCTTGGAAATAAGCATTTACCGCATCCGGCGTATTACAGGCTCAGATTATGGAGGGTCCTGATAGAATAATGTCAGCCGAACACAAGGCTAAAATTGAACTGTCAAGAACTGTCAAATACACAATAATGTGCTCGGCAAACCCAAGTCATTTCGCCACTCTGGACTGGCTGACGGACCACATGCGTTTCAGAGTGCACTTTGAGAAAACATGCATCTGATATGTATTCAATTTGAGAAACTTGAAATGCTAATGATTTTAAGCAGAACTGCTTCCGTTGAGTCTCCTAACAGGATTTGCGAGTGGAAAACTTGTTTGTTTTAACACTGTTGGTTTTCTTTAAGCGAACATGTTTTTCCCTGCTGAATCTGCTGTGATAGTGTGCTAAAACAATCACCTGTGTATGGATTAATGCCTTTAATTCTGAGGACTGGCAGGGTGTAGCCGCACAAATGTCCATATTTCCATCCGTGCCCCACTAGCTGTGAAGTTAAATTGATTCAGGCCTTGGCATCTCTGAAATGTGACGCCGTAAACAACTTGGATTCAGTTCTGCATGTTTGTGCATCACAGAAAGAGACCTATATATATATATATATATATATATATATATATATATATATATATATATATATATATATATATATATACCTTAAATAAATCCGTAGCTATGCTGTAGAATATGTATATATATATATACTACAGTGTATAGCAAATCTCAACTTTAGTTTATATTATCGCAAAACGTTACACAAAATGATATTATCACACAGCTCTTTATAAGTTGGCCTATACAGTATAACTACCTAAATTCATATAGTATACTCACGTGAAACAATATATACTATAATATATAGCACATCTCAACTGCATGATTGTTTATATTTTTGAAATATTTCAATTACATTAAATCACAGCCTTCTATATAAAGTTGGATATATAAGTTTATCCAACTTTACCCACATACATACAGTATACGTACAACGACATACTACTTTATAAAGCAAATCTCAGTATAAGACATATTAAGATTATTAAAAAATCTTGATTTTCTGTAAAACTGCTTTGAAGCATTGCGTATTGTGAAATACGCAATATACAAATTAAATTGACTATTCATGGATTATTTTCTTTACTTATAGTGTGTAGCCCTCAAGTGAACCTCATGAAAACAAACCATATTATCACTAAATGTATAATTAACTTCATCCAAAGCGCACGATAAAAAACAGCTCTCTGGTTTTTTTTCTTTCAGGGTTGAAGAAAGAGATATCATCACTTGAAATAACATATCACAAATCAATACCTCACCGTTAGCATGTGCTCACCAACTTCCAGTGGCAGCACTTCATTTAGGTAATGGCCTAAAGAGCCAGTGGGAAAAGAGTGGACTGACATGGCAGCCCCACGCAGCACACACAGCAGAGTGCACTTAAAGCACAGCCGACTAAATCAGGGCCAATTAGTGTGTCTGTGGACCGCAGCAGCTGGGCTAAGTCTGGGGGCAGAGGTACTCGGGGCTGGAGCTGAAAAATTGTGGTAGTCCTGAAGCAGGCCTTTCCTGAAAGAAAGAGAGGAGGGATAGAAAGAGGACAGCGGCCCACTGCCGGTCAAAGAATACAGTGCATTCTTTTTGCGCTAACCTCGCCCGACATCAATCACGCAAGCTGGAGGTAGAGAGAGACTGAGCTCGGCCACTGAGGAAAGATATCTGTAATGACTGACACAGGGGCTGTTGTGTCGACCTCTGCGCACCTATCGAGACTGACTGTAGAAAAATATATTCATTAATATAAGCTTTGAAGCCATCTATATCCTAGCATATTTCTAAAAACAATGCAGCACTTAATTTTACAGTCCTGTTCCCCATGTACATGCTATGTACTTATTATAGTAATTACAATAACTGGGTTATAACAAGGTGCTAATCCTGAACCTACCCCTAAACCTAACCTTAACCCTTGTACTTACCTTATATTAGCCAGTACTTTCTTAGGTAAGTACACTGTAAGTACACGTAAGTGCACGTGCTACTAAAACACTTTTTAACATACTGTATATATATACACTCACCGGCCACTTTATTAGGTACCCCATGCTAGTAACGGGTTGGACCCCCTTTTGCCTTCAGAACTGCCTCAATTCTTCGTGGCATAGATTCAACAAGGTGCTGGAAGCATTCCTCAGGGAGTTTGGTCCATATTGACATGATGGCATCACACAGTTGCCGCAGATTTGTCGGCTGCACATCCATGATGCGAATCTCCCGTTCCACCACATCCCAAAGATGCTCTATTGGATTGAGATCTGGTGACTGTGGAGGCCATTTGAGTACAGCGAACTCATTGTCATGTTCAAGAAACCAGTCTGAGATGATTCCAGCTTTATGACATGGCGCATTATCCTGCTGAAAGTAGCCATCAGAAGTTGGGTACATTGTGGTCATAAAGGGATGGACATGGTCAGCAACAATACTCAGGTAGGCTGTGGCGTTGCAACGATGCTCAATTGGTACCAAGGGGCCCAAAGAGTGCCAAGAAAATATTCCCCACACCATGACACCACCACCACCAGCCTGAACCGACCGTTGATACAAGGCAGGATGGATCCATGCTTTCATGTTGTAGACGCCAAATTCTGACTCTACCATCCGAATGTCGCAGCAGAAATCGAGACTCATCAGACCAGGCAACGTTTTTCCAATCTTCTATTGTCCAATTTCGATGAGCTTGTGCAAATTGTAGCCTCAGTTTCCTGTTCTTAGCTGAAAGGAGTGGCACCCGGTGTGGTCTTCTGCTGCTGTAGCCCATCTGCCTCAAAGTTCGATGTACTGTGCGTTCAGAGATGCTCTTCTGCCCACCTTGGTTGTAACGGGTGGTTATTTGAGTCACTGTTGCCCTTCTATCAGCTCGAACCAGTCTGGCCATTCTCCTCTGACCTCTGGCATCAACAAGGCATTTCCGCCCACAGAACTGCCGCTCACTGGATGTTTTTTCTTTTTCGGACCATTCTCTGTAAACCTTAGAGATGGTTGTGCGTGAAAATCCCAGTAGATTAGCAGTTTCTGAAATACTCAGACCAGCCCTTCTGGCACCAACAATCATGCCACGTTCAAAGTCACTCAAATCACCTTTCTTCCCCATACTGATGCTCGGTTTGAACTGCAGGAGATTGTCTTGACCATGTCTACATGCCTAAATGAGTTGCCGCCATGTGATTGGCTGCTTAGAAATTAAGTGTTAAGGAGCAGTTGGACAGGTGTACCTAATAAAGTGGCCGGTGAGTGTATATACATACATATAAAGTTTTACAGCCTTTTTCTTCCAGGAAAACAGACTGAAAATATTGACTATTCATCTTGCACTAATAGTGAAAGTATAAAGTCATGGTTTATGAATGTGACCTAACTAAAGACTATTGGCTATTAAAACTAAAAAAGGATGTGGCAATATTTAGCATTTTCATGTTGTGAGTTATTTTAGTATTATTTATATTCTATTACAGTATTTATTATTATTCTGAATTATCTTTTATTTTTATATTTTCCTTTTAATTTTAGTTTAAAGGCTTGCGTAATTTTATGTTTGTTATTATTAGGTTTTGTTTTATTTTTAAAACTATTTCTGCATAACTATTTAATTTTTATTTCAGTTTGAGTATTTTTAGTACTTAAATGAAAATTAGAAATGTTTCTTTGCCAACTAACTGAAAAAAGTTTCTCATCATTTCAGCCTTATTGTACTTATTGTACTGTGAATACTATTTTTAACAGTTTTAGTTCAATTCAAAATTAAAATTCAATATATTTTCAAAATAAAATTAAAAAAGAAACATTACAGCTAAAGTCAATCAATCATTTTGAATGAATTTAGGCATCACAACATCATGTAATGTATGAAAAATTGATGTTAATTGATATTTGCAAAAAGTAAATCTAAATGTAAAAATAGGGCATGTATAACTAAATATCCAATACTGACTGATGCTAACAAATAAAAACAACACCAACAATGTGGTACGGTTATATTACCGGTGCATCACTAAACAAATGTTGATATCTCTCAGCAATAGAAAATAGAATCACAATGATTTTGCCAAATAAGACATGTACCTGGAACAACATTCCTGTTCGAAAATTTTGTCCTAACCCTACCCCTACCCCTAAACCTAACCCTACCCGTACATTATCGCTAAAATCAGAGGGAAATGATAGGTGAATAACACTGATGTAGAAGCACCTAAACTTGACATAAACAGCAAACTTGTCCTTCAAATCTAATTGGTTGTTTGGAATGTTGATGCCGAATCAACAAAGATGTCGATCCATGGAACATGTTGTACTTGGTGAAATCACGTACACCATATGTCAACACAAGAGACAGAAAAGTGCAATTTACACAACACAACGAGTTTGATTTGTTGTGGTGTGTGAATCCCCATCTCAAAAGTGGTTGTCTTTGTATCTTGGCAGGGACCATTAGATGCTGTGGCGTCTCAAACATCCTGAAGGACAGAGCCGCTGCGGCGAGGTGGTAAGAACATGATGTGGAGAGCTAAGCGAAGGTATCTCCAGGACAAAGAGCAACCGCAGCAGGACAATGAGTGTGAACAATCCGAGCGTTTTATTCAACCCGCTGTTGTCCTGAGCTGGGGCTATCATGCATACGCACGCCACCACAAACAAACTGCAGCATGGGCCACTCCTGATCGCTTTCACTGTTTCAACCTGCAAATTCCTTTGGCTTGTTTTAAAGGAAGAAGCGTCCTATTCTGTCAATGTCACCGTGGATATCCCTATACAATGCAATTGAAGATAAGCCTAATCTTGCACACCCACACGGCATCTTCATTTTTTTTCCTGTATCAAAGCCAACAGTATATGTACAAACCAGAGGATTAGCCACAGACTTCTATCCTTTTGAATAAACTCAAGCACAATACGTGCAAAGTAAACCTAGCAAGGACGAAACACATATGTTGTACCATGTACATTTAACATAAATAATAAAAAAATCCATTATTGTGTATGTAGAATGACAATGTACATTTGATATTAAATTTCTACATAATAATAAACAATTTAAACAAGTTAAATGAGCAAAACAACAACAACCACAAAAAGTCAATTTATGCACTATTATGCAAAAATAATGCATTTGTCGAATGCTTCTTTCCATTTTATGCTTTTCCACTACAAAACCAAGGCACAGACATGCTTCTTAATTTGAATAAGATTAGATATACAAGGTATTAGAAGATTTCTGTTGCATAAATACAGGGTTCATAACATCTGCGCTGGTACACGGTGTCGTTTGTGTGTTTACAAATTGAAGTAAATGGATTATGGAGGCCTTCTTTACAACACAGAGTTTTACAATTCCAAGTACCAATTCCATGTAGGAGAAATTTCATGACTCTTTATAAGGTCATTTCCTCCATGTCATACATTAGAAAAGCTGGCTGTGTAGATTAAAAAACAATATTCAAAGCAGACGTGAAGCTATTACGTAAAGCTAAGTACAGAGATTAAAAACACAGATACCCTTTAAAAAGCTCATGCGGAACACAAACATAGTTATAAATAAAAAATGATATTATTATTATAGTATAGTCTTCTGGGTCTGACTTGTTTCTTTTTTATTTTTTTTTTGCCAAAATGCTAATGTTATATATAAATTTATTTTCATCACATCAGCTAAAGGCCTTAATTCTGCTCTCTTATTT
The DNA here is from genome assembly GCA_031834385.1 of Semotilus atromaculatus. Taxonomy (NCBI): domain Eukaryota; kingdom Metazoa; phylum Chordata; class Actinopteri; order Cypriniformes; family Leuciscidae; genus Semotilus; species Semotilus atromaculatus. The sequence continues at coordinate 25,310,713 of JAULUF010000005.1, read as the reverse complement.
TAATACTTGGCTTTACGGCCTGTAATTGTATGATTTGCATTTTTTTTCCCGCCCATTATAAATAATCCATGCAACACACGGCCTGGCTGCCAAGCTGGCATCACTTTCTATTTAATCTTGTGAAACAGTCGCTTTATCTCCTTGTTCAACCTGGGGTTTATCTTTTGTTGTGGCACCGTACTATTGATGTGGAAATGTTTACAAAGCAATATACTTGCCCCATTTAGCGAAAGCAGGAGTTCAAGGTATTAATATGATCATTTTATCACCCCCAGTGTGCTTCACTCAGTCATTGACTTAATAACAGGCACTGTTTTCTTTAATGGCTCCTTTGCCTACGACGTGGTGTTTTGTTAACAATGCTGTAATAAGGAGGCAGCATTTATACATATCACCAGGAGAGCAGAGACAGTTTTTTTTGTTTTGTTTTGTGGTGCAGAACTATCGACCGTGGTATTCTCCTTCAACTCCCTGTGGGGATGAGAGCGGAGCCCCCGTTACATCGGCATGTGCTCCATTATCATTTCAATACGAGTATGACACACCGGCGAGTGGCAAAATGCTCCGTTTCTATTTCCACTCCACAACTGATAGCAAACGGCGTCTACCCGGTGTGAGGTTTCCCCAACAACCCCCACCCCTTTGCCCTGCCGCAAGCGAAACAGCAACACTAGCAACTAGCGTAATGTGCGCCGCGAGGCCCCGGCAGCACAGGACAGGCTAAGACTATAACCAGTTACATAATCGCTGCAATAAACACGTTCCGATTGTACTCAACACACAGCACTTAACTCCCACTGACGATAACAGAGTACGCAGCAACCCTTTGCCAGCTTCCAAGGGAAATAAAAGAGGGAGCGATCTAACACTATACTTCATTCTCACACTCAAGGGCCATGCATTTTCCAAACGATGAAACATATAATCACTGCGGCCCGGGGATATTTTACAGTCAACGTACATGGTGTTTGAACAGACTGAATCTTTGTTAAGTCATGGGGAATAATCAAATACGGAAAATGGGATGCTTGTTTTATTTTTAGCAAGCATTTTTTGGGGAATTCATGAATAAATAGAGTCATATTATATTAAACATATTTATTTGAGAATAATATTGTGTAATATAATATTGCGTTTTCAACGTGAAGCCCATTTAAAACAAAAGCAGTAACAATTTACAATTTGTTAACATTAGTTACTAATATGATATGATTAATAAGTGCTTTGTAAGTATTAGTCATTGTTAGTTCATGCTAATTTCAACATTTAAAACATTATTAAAAGTGAAAGTTGCATCTGTTCAAAAATATTATTTAACAGACATGAGCAAACGTGAACTAACAATAAGATGACAGATAACAAAGACGAATAAACACTGTAACAATTCTAATGTTAATGCTCAATGTTAACTAATGGGACCTTACTGTAAAGTGTTATCAAAAATCATATGGAAAAATGGCGAAAGGAAAACACACACACACACACACATGGTTTCCATGTTTTATGTGAATTTTCCATAACAAAACATAAATAAGACATACTCATTTTTATACTGTACCATCATTATTTTTTTATCCCCTAACCCTAAACCTACCCATCAGAGAATGTTCTGCATTTTTACATTTTCAAAAAACATCACTTTCCCCACAGGGACAAGGATTTCGGATATTGCCATCTTTGTGGGGACATTTTGTCCCCATGACATAGGGTATACCAGGAACAGACACAAACACACCAATTTGATTATATATTCTCTTTTCTAATTCCTGTCAAGAGGAGCTGCATTTGAAATGAGAGGACTGGCAGAAATCTGCATGATGTATTCAGCATCTAATGAGCGGCGGGGTGAACTGTAGGCACAGGGCATATGCAGTGCCCTGCGAAATCCCCTCTTCTGCACACTATGATTATTCACCCTCATGTAGCTTTGCACTTCCTCTATTCGGTCAAGCCCACAGGATTTACCAATCCAAAGCTCTGACGGCTCGAGAAAAAGAGGCCTGTCCTCCTCCTCTCCAGAAGGGCTCCCTGCTTTGAGACGCCCTGGCTCCCCACACTGCCAGGGCTCAGGAGCACCACAACTGAGGCGCATCCATCTGTGGGCCTTGTAGGTGCTGTGGAGATAACCAATTTTTCAAAGCACAACCAGAACTTGCATAATGCCTCATGCACCCACGTTATGACTCACTAAATTACATAAACAGAATGTGGGGTTCTCTCTCTCTATCTCTCTCTCTCTCTCTCTCTCTCTCTCTCCTTCTCTCTCTCTCTCTCTCTCTCTCTCTCCCCCTCTATCTCTCTCCCTCTCCCCCTCTCTCTCCCTCTCCTTCTCTCTCTCTCTTTTCCTGCCATTGTTATTTCTTCCAAAATAATTTTCAACTGAACAAAGCTACTGAAAACAATGTAATGAGGGTATAAAAAGATATGTCAGCTTATGTAGAGGATCATGTTTTCTTTACGACGATAGGGGGGTAGACAATGTATACTACAGTGTGGGAGATTAAACCACACACACACACACACACACACACACACACACACACAAAAGGGGGGCAATTTTACTTAATTTTAATCTGAAAATGAGCTCTCATTTTCAACAGATTAAAACTATAAAAAAGTTTAAGGGAAAATTGCTTAAAAAGTTCAAATGAGAAGAAAAAAAAAATGTCACAAGGGCATTGAATGATATTAAAAATGCTTTCCAAATGTAAATAAAACCTACTGAATGTTTGTACAACTTTGTAATAAATGACTTTGTGAACAGCCAATTAAAACATATTTAACTTTGAATGATACACTGGAAGTTACAATTTACCTGCTTTGTAAAAATATGTGATTCCTCATATTAAATCATTTTAGCAATTGAATAAAAATGTGAAATCAAATTAAGTATGTGTACAGTATAAGTTAGTACAATTGTAACTTCTAAAATATCATTCAGTGTCTACACATGATTAGCTGAATGTGTGGAGTGGACAAAAGTTTTTATTTACATTTTTAGGACATATGTATGCTTATTACAGCTTACATTTTACAAACATTTTAGTTACATTGAGTAACAAAACTGTAGCACAATATGTAAATAAAATATATTCAACTACTAGCGAATTACATTACACCCAAACAGCCAATCAAACAGAACCATGTCATCAGCATTGAATTGTATTTGGTGACAATTTTACCTGCTTATATTGCACAAATATACAATGCCACACATTTAATCAAATTCACATTTAATTTAATTTTAATAAATGAATGGAATCACATAAAGCATTTGTACAGTATACATTGGTGAAAATAACTTCCAAAATATTAATCAATGTCTACACAAGACTGTGTTTTGATTTGTTGAATGACAATGGTTTTTATAAAATTTTCTGGGACATACAGTATGATTGCTTATTTCAACTTATCATTTTACTTTGTGAAACAAAAAATGAAAAGTAAGCCACAAAACGTAAATAAAAACAAGCAACTACACCCCAAACCCCTCCCACAAATGAGGCTACACACAAACTGCCAGAACTGGTCAGAATTTAATAATATTTTACCTGTATATATTACAAGTGAGATTCTATGTGATTCCACACATTTAATCAAATTGAAATATTAAGAGATGTTATTTAAATTTTAAGTTAATAAGTACAAATACGGCCTGAAAGTGTAAATAAAAGCTGTTGTTTCACAACAAGCAGCTGCATTCTTAACTCCTCCCACAAATTATGTACCACACTAACAACCAATCAAAACACAGCCATGTGGTTGGCACCAAATGATGCGTCAGAAGTTACGTTTCAGCCTTCTTCTGCAGTAGGAACACACGAATCCACACTCTTAATCAAGCAGATCTGTACTGAACACCATTAACTATAGCGCCCCTTCATGTGAGAGTCAAGTCACGGCCCAAGAGTGTCACATAAAGTGCGTTAAGTTCAATTGTTAGTTGTAATTGCTCTCGTAAGTACTTTCCGATGCAGATGTCATTATAATCATTATCATTTTTGCTGCCTGAGAGAGTCATCAATATTCCAACAAAGGTTCAGAGAGGGAGAGCGAGCGTGTGCAAGGGAGAGAATATCAACAAAACAAACTATAATTCCCCACTATTTCAATTACCCATCATTAGCTCGCATTTCCATTCCATTGCCATTCCCCCAGCAAAATCAAGGTCTCTCACACTCATCCCCATTAGCTGTGATAAAAGCATGCGTGGTGTTTAGCAACAAAAGCAACTCGCTGCTCTGTTAGCTGACTGATCACACTATGAGACCCAGGCGTTCTCTGACATTAACACACACACACACAAATACACGTATCCGTCAGCGCACCGGCGCTCAACTGGAGTCCTCAGCGAGAAATTCCCTTTCCTTTGTAGGTCAGACTTAGATGCAGGCATACTCAGATTGAAAATTTCATTACAAAACCTGCCGTACACCCACCCCACTGCCTTAGCCCCGGGACTCACGACACTATATTGATTTTAATAGATACCAACTCACCCCCTCGTGACGCGAGAGCTCTTGTGTGGAAGAATAGCTACCAGGCAGTGTTAACAGTGGCCGCACAGCTCCATGAAGCAACACTCATGCACTCTCACACTGAATGGAAAAGGATCATTTCAAACAGCAAGGCAAGAAACAAAAAAAGCCACGCGCAAGGGGGAAGCACACAGAGACAGAACGAGGGAAGGGAAAGGAGAGAGAGACAGGGAGGGAAGAGAGAGACAGAGAGAGAGAGAAAGAGAGATGGGAAATTAATAATCCCAGAGACAAGTCCCCTCTGTGTTATTCATCAAGCTGCTTTCTTGCAAGCTGCGGAGGAGCAGAGATATGCAGATGGGAGGGGCCAACGGCACACTCCATTGGTTCGCTTGCCTCATTCCTTTACATCGCAGCCAATCCACTTTTTTTTTTTACCGTGCCGCCTCGCCTTGGAGTTACAAATACAGTAGCTGCCTTGCGGTTTCACACGAGGGAAGAGAGGAGAGGATAAAAGACAAATGAGGAGCTAAAAAGGGGGGAAGAGGAGTAAGGAGAGGGGAAGGCGCTGGATGAGGAACACTGCTTAGGGGCTCAGCAATGCTTCCCCCAGTTAATGCACTATTAACTTTATTTGAGCTGACTTCCCATATGATTCTCTGTGGAGGGGTCACTCATTGGAGCGCAATTTCTTCCCAAATCACATCATAATGAAATTGCTGGCTATTTTTCCCAAACCTACAACAACAATAATAATAATAATAATATAAAAAAAAAGAGAGGGGAAGGGAATAATGCAGGTGATGTTGGCTGTTGGCTGGCTGCCCTTGCTGTCAGACATTACAGGCAATTCCTTGCCTCCATTTTCCATGTTACAATGAATACATTTCACAGCTCACTTGCTCTAAAGTGTGGGTGGTACAGCATAACAACCTACACCATGTGAGAGAATATCTAACACTTTCACCTCTCTATTTTTCTCTGCCGTTGCAGTAAAGCGAAGCGAGTCTCCAAACCTCCACACTCAGCCAAGCTCATCAATTATTGAGGCTGCACATCGGCCCCACAAAATCTGATGCTTTAAATGTAGTTTTGTGTTACAGTCTGAGTGAAAAAGCTGATGCAGAGGAAAGGCTTATTTCGCTCTTGTGCGCAACTGTGCGGTCTTCGCCAGGGCTACGTTGTGTTGAACAATCTGTGAATTAAAACGCTGCTGTTGTTTAATTTTTCACCATGACAAAAAAAACGATGGGCGTTAAGACATTGGCTTTCACGAATGTTTCTAAAGGGTTCTAAATATTTTAAGGATGTGTTTAAAATATGCTAAAGAAGATATTGTGATGAATGTTGGAGTTTTTTTTTTTGTCAAAATTGGCCCCCATTGCAAAAGTCAAATGCAATGACGTCCGTAAGTGAATTGCCGTAAGAGCGATGATTTAACAATTGAAAAAAAATAAATAAATGAGTGGGTCATGAAGTAGCCAATTGTTCACAATTACTGCATGTTGCTGCTATGAAATATATTGCATTTAATTACAGGGCAATACAATTATCAATATATATGAAAGTATTAGATCAATCACAAATATAACAAATATTTTATATATGTTATAAAATATTTCTATATTATAAAATTATATATATATAATTGTTTATATTATTTGATTTATACTACTACTACTACTACTATAAATAATAATAATTACTATTATAGTAATTATTATTATTATTAATTGTGACATCCAATACATTATTTGCTTGGGATTCAATCTTTAAAAACGTTTTAATTAAAGAATTAAAGACAACTTCATCAGTTCAGTGTTCAATTGTGCATATAATTGTACAATAAAATTATGTTTATATAGTAATAATAACAATAAAAATTCAAGTCAAGCAATACATTATTTGATGCGGGATTTAGGTTTTACAGTGCAAACCATCTGAAAGCTCGTTATTTATTCTTATTTGACTTCATATGTAATTTCGAGGTGTGCTAAGAGTAATCCTACCACACTCGTAGAACTGATAGCTTTATTGTATTGTGTGCATATTGGTTCAATCCAGACCGGGGCAGCTCATTTCAATGGCGGAATGTGTCACAGTAATTTCACATTTTGGCACAATAAACAGCCACCGCAGGGGGGCTATGAACAGTCAGTTGGATATGGCAAGAGGACAGTCATGTGAAATCGCAGACCGAATGTGAGCGGTGAGAGGCCAATCCTGGCTCGTCGTAATCAGCTAATTAAGCACTTCAGTCAGGCCGGCGAAGGCTGCCACATTTCCCTTTGTTATCAAATTCATTATTCAACGTTTAAAAAAAATGGAAGGGAACACTAACAAGATGGACTAGAAGCTCATACAAAGTATGAACGGGAGGTTGAGATGTGACATCTCTCTCTCTCATTTTCTGTAACATCTTGGGCCAGATCTGGAATCTGATACTCTCCGAACGCAAACACAAACTGCTTGGCTGATCTGTGGGATAATGGGAGCGTGGATGTGTATCAGTGGCATAACTGCGCCAGAGAAACAGACGGTAATTACCATTGCCCTCTCTCTCACACCTCCAGTGCGCACACACAGGAAATGGGAAATGGGATCGGGCGATAGCAAGCCACCTAGCCTCCTCACCTCATTCCCCACCAATTCAAACTAATCTACTTCTTGATTTCAGAGGGAAATCAACAAACATTCATTCCATTGAATCCTCGCCGCTCCATGTGGGGAAGGAGGGGGCTCTGAGAGTAAAAGCGAGCAATGGGAGCCCATTGAAAATGATTGTCTCATTCAGTCGCGGCACACGCGGAGGCCTTTATCCAAACCTGGCTTGAAGCTCATCCAGAACTTTCTATCACATTACAAGCGCTCAGCACTGGAGTGCCTGAGATTAATCGCAGGTTAAATGTGCGTATGTACACTGCATAGCTCGATAACAAGCAAAACCAGAAGGGGTTGGGAAATAGTTACTGTGGGGGAGGGGGGGGTAGTTGGTTGGGAACAATGCTGGAAAACATGTCCAGATCCCATCAATATTCATGAAATATGTGATGCGATCTGGGAAAACCCACCACATGGTGAAATTTGACATATTACAGGTTTTTAGACTATATTAAAGCTGGGTTCAAGCCCTTTCCAAATCTCTTTTTCTTTCTTTTATCGTTTGTCTGTAACAAAAGTTGTGGTTATCTGAAGTCGGCTGATAGCTGTGATTTTCCGAAACGGAGTTTTGAGAAAAAACGGTTTAATTAACTGTCGCGTCCTGCTAGCGGGACGACTGGCGCTCTTTTTTATTGCCTTTTTTTCATATCACATATTTTAGTAATCATCACAGATTAGGTATCATTCGAAAGCTTACAAACTCAAAATTCATCCTGTGAAAACCGTTTTGAAATTGGACGATTGAGAGGCGAGCAAGATCTTTTAAGCGAGCAGCTTCAGACTCTGTTGTCGCTTTGTGCTCCGCATCACACCACACGATAACGCTGGATAAAAATAAATAAATAAAAACTTGCGTTGTAGTTTACACAGGACTGGCGGGGCCTTTATTCTGTCATGTGGTTTATTTTGATTGGCGAAACTGTCTTTGTAGTGTTAAGAGTGAGAGCTAAACGGGAGATATTGTTTTTTTGCCCCTACGCTCAGCCGTACGTGTTCTTAAAGAGAAAGACACGGTCTTTTCAGCTTGCCACTATAAATCGCTATTTTTCTGCACTAAACTAGTGAATTTTCCCAAGATATATTCAGAGATGATAAACAAGATGCTATAGGATAGTAATTTATTAAAAAACCCAATTTTGACAAAAAACTGACATTCAATCTATTTTTAGATCTTACTGAAACAGTGCAACATCCGACGGGTTTTCCCAGATCGCATCACATATTTCTATATTATATTTCTTTGTAGATTAAGATTGGGGAAAAGACCATTCATAAGTGTTGTTTCACATGGACGGCTCTAGGCAATGGTTCTCTTGTCCGCCCGTCGGCTCTTTTTCATCTCACTGGGCTTACGGAGATCTTATTGCTTTTATTTTCTGTCATTAAATTCTGTGATAGAATTAAGGATACGAGCAGCTGGGTACTACATCAATAGAAAATCAATTATATTGTCAAAACTTAGATGTATGACCTGCAATTTTTCATCTGTGCTGAAAAACATCGAAAAAAAAATTAAAATAAAAAATGGTTTGTTTTTTGAAGTTTAATCAAAATTTTCGATCTGATCCTGAAAAGCTGTTTATCTGCTTCCGTGACATTCATATTTGTGACAACCATATCAAGCAATTCAGTGACAAACAAAATAAACAATGGCCAGAGCTCGGCTCATACATTTTAAGCACTTTCCCAGAGGAAATCGACATCTAACATAATTCTCGCTGAAGCAAAATTCAACAGACCACTGGTCTGAACAGACTGTACCGACAAAATGGCAGACATACACAAACAGGATTTCCTCCGCATTATCTCATGCCAAAGTGTAGCCGTTTTAATTGTGCTGATTATACGAGCATATTGTGATTCCCCGCTGCCTCGTCGAGTTCAGACTCAAGAAGGCCCTGGGAGCAGCGTCCGCAGTGCCGAAGGGCTCCTCAAGTCCTCGTTGAAATTATTTGAGTATGAAGTTGTGACCTCGAGCACCTGAAGTACCTTTCAAGCTACGCAAACAATACCTGCCTTCCAGGATTAATCTCAGCTCCAAATCACAAGGGTTTCCTGGGTGGCTCCTTCAGAGCGGCCTTGGGTCACCAACAACCCGACGATGTCCAAACTGCTCTGTGTACACCTGCGTTTCTCCTCAACCCCCTTTGCTGTAGTTAGTCATAAGAGTGTCTGAAACGCTCTCAAATGACAGCATTTGGGAGTGTTTTTCCTCTCTTCTATCTGTTCACTGTTGGAGCTGTAATTGACTTTATGCTCCATTCCCGATATCTTTGACACAGCTGATGTGAGCTCTCAGCGTAGGCTAGAGATATGTCATACAATCCAATCTCCCGCTCCACTCAGATCACAGCCACCATTTAATTAAAGCCAGCAATGAACACTTTATTTAATGGCCTGGCCCCTCCCCCTCTCCATTACGCCCACCCCTGACTCCACACACCTCGTAAAGCATCACACAAGATCCTCAATCGAGTCCTACCACAGTATAACCCCCAAGCCAGTAAAGTGACAGTAATGTTACAAAATATTTCTATTTAATAGAAATGCTGTTCTTTTGAACTTTCTGTTCAAGGAATCCTGAAAAAAAGATGTAACACAATTTCACAAAAATTTTATGCAGCACAACTATTTTCAACATCAGCGTATTTTACTAGGATTTCTGAAGGATCATGTGACACTGAAGAAATTCAGCTTTGCCATACCAAGGAATAAAGTACATTTTACCATAAATTCACATAGAAAACAGCTATTTTAAATTGTAATAATATTTAATCAAATAAATGAAGCCTTGGTGAACATGAGACTTTTTTAAAGCATTAAATTATGAATATTTGCAAGGCATTGCCCACAGCATAGTACTAGAAAAAAAAGGAAAAAAAACATATACCCAACTGAGCTGCACTTCTTAATAACACCGGAGCCCATTTTGGTCAAATATTTTGGGGAAAAAAAATCAATAAAAACCGGTGTATTGTTGGAGGTTTTGCAGTTCTACCTGCTGGGCCATACAGTAATTTGCAAGCAAGGGGTAATATCGGTTTCTTTGGCAGGAAGATTATCCCTTAGTGAATCTGTCACTTCCCATTTCAGTTAACACACTGTTGAGTAGGGTTCATCACACACTGAAGAAAAAAAAAAACTCTGCATGGCCGCATACAAAGCAAAAACCACAGTCTTCAAAGCCACACAGAGGGACCAAAAGAACCAAATTCTGATGGACCCTATTTACAACAATAAAAGACATGGGCTGTTTTCCCCCCAGACACGATCTGAGAAAGTGGGCTAATGTGTTTTATAAACAAATGGCTTTTATATAGTTGAAAGTGGCCAAAAACACAATGGCACTCCAGGTCTCTTGCTTTTGTGTCAAAAAGGCGATGGGGGTTAACTGGCTTTTGAGCAATGAGAGCACTTTGGTACATGTCATTTTGAAGGGGTTGCAGTTCACTCAAAATCTATCATCTGAGGCCGTTCTTTCTGAGGATGTGGATCAGCACACAGAAGATTTGATTTGACAGGGTCAGGAGGTTGTGCCTAGAGACATTAATAAACTCGCCAAGTCCCCGAGACTCCAGATTCACTTGACCCAACTGCTCTGCTGCTGATCCCAACAAACCTAGGAACAAAATGAAAGTTCAACATATATCGAGTATATAGTTACATTGCCGATGTCCTTGAAATCGTTTCATATTTTAACCTTGAATTTTCAACAGAGACATTTTTCATTTGTTTCATCTGAAACTTTTTCGCAAAGATCTGATCAACATTTAACAAAAGACTGACAAAATTCTATCTATCTATCTATCTATCTATCTATCTATCTATCTATCTATCTATCTATGAGTGTAGTTTGCATGTTCTCTCTGTGTCTGCATGGGTTTCCCCCTGGTGCTCCGGTTTCCTCCAGAATGGTTCCAAGCAGTGTAATGGGGAGGATTTGGGAAAGACCTAGCGACCTACTATCTATATATATATATGATGGCAGGATCGGATAGTTATTGTGCTGCTTGCCTTAGCACAAACTATCAACTATCAAACTAATAAAAAAAACACTAAAAAAAAAAAAAACACTAAAGCAACAAACTAAAAGCCCTTCAAACACTTTAGCAATGACATAGGAATAACTTGGGAACCACCATAGGTATGTACAAGTTACAAGTTCAAAAACAATTGTGTAGTTACTATAGAGATATAGGAAAATATTGGTTGAGAGCAAAGTGAAACTGATCACCAAGACTCAAACCTGTGTCCCAATGGTAGCACTACAGATTCAATGTGTCACATGCTCATTTGCCACAGCTGCAGCACGGCTTCAACGTTGTTATGTTTTTCAAACTTAATTAATTTTTAGCTGTCCTACATTCTCACTAACTCACATATGCTCCAAAAATAAATAAATAAATAAAGCATAATATATATATAAATTTAATTTATCAATTTCATTCAAGTGATTGCTTAGCAAGTTCTGAGACTACAGCAGAATTACACACTCTGAAATCCCAGTAAGACATGCCTACTGGCCATTCACACATCTCCATAATATCCCAGACCGTCTAACAGCCAAGATCAGTTGCACTCCTCTGAACAACCATATTTTAAAAAGAAACCACAAAGAAACAAGATCTGTGCTGTGCAGAGGGACACATATTACCAAGTTGCTTATTCATGTATTTCTGTGATGCATTAATTAAGGAAAGGATGCAGGAGATATATGATTGAGTGAAGAGAGAGAGAGTCAGGGAAAAACAGATTATGTGAGGCACTCTGGGGCTTTCTTCTTCCAAGCAACTGCAATATGGCCGAAGGGATCTGGTTAACCCACTTCTATCAGACGACTGTGGAGTCGGGCTTCCAATGAAAGGAGTTGAGATTTGTTGCTGTAAGACACTTTGTATGTGCCAGGAAACATGTAAATGTTTCTGCAGCATATAGTAGCCTGGTGTGTGGTGTTCAACAGCAAAGACGTGATGTCTATAATTAAGAAGTATCAAAGAGACGACCCTTGGGAGCGCTACATCAGGCCAGGGGCATTGAAAGTTCTTCTGTGCAGAATAATCGCGACACATCATGGGTTTGATTTACAACCAACACACAAACTGATTTAAATATACCTTGAATGCACCACGAGTCACATTGGATAAAAACGTCTGCCGATGAATATTTATAAAAGTAATTGTGCCTGGGTCATTGACGTGACTGTTTTTCCCTTTGCAACCTATCTATTTTATATCTATTGTTTTAAAAATACATACAAAATGCAATTCATACATACAATGACTTGAATACACCTCTTTATTTTTACATGAAGTTTTTCATGTATGAATAAAAAAAATAAAAACAATAGGGCTGGGGGGTGGGTGGCTAAGTCATTTATTATTATATCTCAGAAAAATTATATGAAATAAATATATATAAAGAAATAAATTATATGATAGAGAGGACCCCTAACTTGATCTTTATATGAGAAGGTATGGTTAGACCACGTAGTAAAAAAAGAAAATCAGGTGCTCCTCTAAAATGTAATATTTATGAATTTGTTATATTATGTAAAAATGCATGATATTTCTAAATGAGTTAATCAATTAATTAAAATACTTTAGCTGTGCACAGTCACATGCATTAAAGGTTCAAGGAAAATGTTATTAAACGTAAACTTCTCTTGAAAATGGTAAAAAAAAAAAAACTACATAAAAAATCTTTCAAACTACATAAAACAAACACGAATACAATAAGTACATGGTTCTAAGTATACCATGTGTCTTAAACCAGATTTTTCTTTCTCTTTATCATGGACACTCTTTTATCTTATTGACCCACCTACAATACCCTCAATATATCAAATGAATCATTTAGTTTGCCTGCTCATTTTAACAGATAATCTAATCACAAGGATGAAAAACGAGTGCAGAACACCAGCATATGCTTGACTCATCCCTGGCTGTACAAACAATGCACTTTGGCAGCATCTGCTGGGGCCCGAAAAAATTACACACACGCTGTCGCACGAACCGGACACAGACCTGATCGTGTTTCAGCAGGATGTCCGCAGTCCGTCCACATACTGTATACAAACCCAAGCATGTGTATCTCATCTTCAGAGTGTGATAATTGAATAATAATCTAATTTGCATTTTCAGACAGCTCCAGCAAGCGGCAAGGATTTCGACTTAACAGATAATGACAATTATCTCAATTTCCTTTAATGTTTTAATTTCGAGCAGGCACTATTATGTGGGAACAGATAGGGTGAGTGATGATTAAAATAGCAACTTGTGTTGGTTTTGCAGCTTTGAAATGACTTGTCCTATCAGAGAGAATACACATGGGAAGCGTCCCTCTCCATCGCTTTAATTCCCTGGTGTTTAGCATATTGTATGCCCATGGCTGGTAAATTAGTCACATCTGGAATAGCCTAATTAACAGATAGGAGCTTAACCTACTTATCAGAGCAAGCCACTTGGACTTTTTTCCTTTTTTTTTGGTATAGAGGGTGGGGGCACAAGAGGGTGGGCAGGCAGGCAGGACTGATTTATGGATGGATGGAGAAAAGAAAGAGTGACTAGATTGGTGCTCGCTAGCTTCCCAATTTGCTGATGTTGGTCTTGTTTTTTTTTTTGTTTTTTTGCCTTCACACTGACTCATTTCCCAAATAAAAGAGCACGGATGATGTCAAGGTGTCAAGAAAGCGTGGCTGACAGCCCAACATTACCAAACAATTGGCAGGGGTCAACATAAAAACAATACCGCGCTCTCAGACCCTCCATTACAGAAATGGAAAAATTCTGTCAGCCCTGGATTTAATGTTATTTGCAAATGATACAGTACTTTAAGTACCCGGTTATGCCATCTCTCCACCTCTTTCAGCCCCTCTGCTCATTTCTCTCCTTCCTTTCAAGCACAATTAAAGGCAAATATAGGCAATAAAGGAATTGCTTTAAGTATTAACGCAAGAGCTCCCCCCCATCTTTTATGGTTTAATGGTAAACATGGCTTTTGTACCACAATTTCCACTAATGTAATCTAATAGCTGTTCTAGTAGACCCCGCCATCATATTATTGATATCTGCAGGATGAAAGCAATTTTTCATTTAATGCGCGCAAAAAAAAAAAAAAAAAAAACCCAGAACGATTCCTGTGCTAGCTTGGCTGTATAATGGAAACGAAGGAAATAAAATCATTCATGCCTCTTATGACAGTGTTACGTTTTAAAAACCTTCAATAAAAGCGTGGCCTTTCCGATTCCCCCTAATTAATCATCGGCAACCCTTTAAGCGTCGAGGGGATGGGGCGGACGATCTCCGCCGTAAATTTGAGAAATGCTGTCTTACACGATAAGACCACTGCACCGGTTTCAATCCCTTTTGTACGCATCCGGCCTTAAAAAACATTCCCACAGCTAACAGCCGAGCATATTAGAAAATAAAATACAATTCTGCCACCTGACACTTCAATTTAGCCCGCTCCAACTGCTGAAGCCATCAGCCTGCTGGCCTGCCTGCCTGCCATGATGGAGAATCCCCCAAATATCACTTAACTGATCTGAGCCAGGCACGTAATGCTCATGCACTCTCCCCCACTGCATTACCGACACACACTCTCTCTCTCTCTGCAGTGCGTTCCGCTCACACACACAATCTCATTTTAATTGACTGCATTGTCTGGGCCGGGGCTGCGGGGAGTGCCTCCACCCTCCTCTCTCCACCCTGCCGCTTTGAGGAGTATTTACAATCCGATAATCTTCAAGCTCCTCACCACATCTATTACACTGCAGAAGAACAGACACTTAGAAACCAGTGCCTTTAAAGGGATAGTTCACCCAAAAATTAAAACGTACTCATCCTTTATTCACCCTCATGTCATTTCAAACCTGTATGACTTTTGTTCTTCTGTGGAGCACAAAAGGAGATATTTTAAAGAATGTGTAGACCACTGTTTTCCATGAAATTACAATGAATGGAAACTGGATCTTTTGAGCTTCAAAAAGATTAAAAAGCACGATAAAATATTCTAAAAAGTTATTCATGTGGTTTGACATGAAAATACTGTTTCAGTCTTTCAGTCGATTAATTCAATGTGTACTTGCTGTTTCTTTGTTTAGATTTTTTTTCCAATTTCTGAGTAAAATTTTTTCAAAGTAAATACTACACCATTTTTTTCTGTGAAGAACAGACTGAAATTTTGGGTTTGAAAAGCCAATTTTAACTGGAAACCTTAGCATACACTTCACAGTTTCAAAAGATAAGCATTCTTTTGAGTCAGATATTTTTTAATGAATTGGTCTAGTTAACAATGAGTCATTCGTTCATGAATCGAGCTGATTCTTGAGCTCAATTGACAGTTTTGATCCCTTTATAGCAGAGAACAGCTCTCTGGAGATTATCAGTGAATAACAACTTGAATTTCAATCTGTTCCTCACCCCATGCAATTGTATGACTTTAGAAGACTTAAATATACTGTAGCACATGAGTCATATGGACTACTTACATGAAAAGTTTAAGTTTATTAAAGCTTGAAAGCTCTGGCCCCCATTTCGTTTGTGATTTCATGAGGTAAAAATGACCCGTATACCGTCAGAAAAAAATGTGACATCTTATATCCACCCCTAAAAGGTGCATATTAGTAGGTGCCTTAGACTAGTAACAAGTTCCCTTAAGTTACCACTCTGAACCTTAGGGATAAATAAGGTACTAAGTATTTTAAGGTTACTGCACCAGTAACAAGCTGTTGTACTCTTAAAAGGTACAATTTTGTAGAGTGTACATACAATAAATACATAACTTTAATTGCTTAGAGTGGGCCTATAAACGCCAGGTGTCAACAGGAAGCTGCAAACTTGCCCTTTGTCTTAACTGCGCTCATTCTCTGCTTCTCTCTCTCTCTCTCTCACTGCTGAGGTATGTAGCCAGCATAGCAATCTCCCTGCATCGCCATCCTTCACCACATCAAATGATCATTTAGCACGGCCCCCTCTCTGTGATTGATTGACTCAGCCCACGCCTAAATCACCCTCATAAAACTGGTATTGTGACAATGCTGGGAGTGTGACAGGTTAAGGAATCGTATTGATTCACAACTGCAGTCCTGCGGTGTGACTGAGGCACGTCAGTAGCGAGGGCGAGTCTGAAGACCGCAGAAAGAGGCACCAGCTTCGATAACGCTGTTGATTTTCAATACACAAAAGAACAAGAGAATATGCTCAAACTGATGCTTTCAAAGTTGATTAGAGAATAGAGCTTGAAGTGTCTAACAGGTTTAAGAGGTAAACTAACAGGTTTAAGAGAGGTCTCTGAAGAGTGCCACTAAAAGAACAGTAATGCTTCTAGGACTGACTCCGACCTCCATTTTCTCTCCTCAAATGTAGCATGCTGCCATTCAAAGAGAGCTCATTCAGGACACGCTTTTATAAAGTGTCCTTGTGGACTGTTCATGTGTCAACAGTCCTCTAGCGTTAAAGGAAAGCTTCCCTGACATAAGAAGGCCTTGGGGTATGTCCCAGCCCAAAAAGTCAGTCATTTTTTGCTGCAGCATGGGAAATAACACAGAGAATTAGCCAGTCGTGAAGAAACACTCTTTGTTTCGGGTATTTTACAGAGGTGGCATGTCCCGTGTCAGTCCTCACAAATCGACAGAGGGCTCCAGACAAATCACAGCCAGCCAAGGCAATATATGAAACTTCAGGCCCCTGAACAAGACTGCTGAAATCAGCAGCTTTACAGGGTCAGTCCTCCAACCACCCTCCCTTTTTCTCTCTCTCTATTTTTTTTTTCTTTACCTTACTGCCGAGACGCCAAAGCAATCAATCTTAACTAGAGCCATTCCTTCTCTGGAGTGAAGGGTGCCATTTGTTTTCTTCCATTGGGATGCTATACCCTTTCCCTGGAATAACTCTCCTGTGTCGATCTTTTACATATTCCTTCGTTATTGGTTTATGATTGTAATAAGAGCTCTAATGTTCATGATGCCCAAGACGGTCCCCTCAGTTTGTAGTATGAATACTGATAGTGATTTTACCCTAGAGGGATTTAATAATGATTTACGGAATACATTTTCATACCTTTTTCTGAACTTGTTCCATTGAAATTAAAAGCTTTTCAAAGGTTTTTTTTCCGTCGTCACAGAAATGCTGAACGTATTCAAACAGGTTTCCTAAACACTTCCCCTGTTTGCCATTGGTTGACTAAAAAGAAAGCCCCCGCCCCCAGGCTCACACCATTGGTTAAGCCACTGTTGCCGTGTTAGGCTGGCCACAAAAAGCCACAGAGACAGTGTTCACATTTTATCATGGGAAATAAGTCTGGATTTCTTATAGTTTTTGTCAAAAAACTGTCTTCATATACCAATACATAATTAAAAAGTAAGTACTCTGAAAAAGAGAGCCCTGAGAGGACTACAGACACTTGATTTTTATAATCTCTTTTTCAGAATACTTACATTTTAATTATGTATTGGTATATAAAGACAGTTTAAACAAATTGGGAAAAAAGTTTTTTAGACAAAAACTGCCTACCCTAGCTTTAAGCTTTAACATCTTAAAAGAAATACACACTTCAGCCCTAAATTTCCCTAAAAATTAATTCCTACATTCTTTGAGTGTCTGAATGGCTCAATGATGATTTAGTAACGGAGACCACATTCATTCCTGGTCATATGTCACCACAGATTTGAATGAAATATTTTCCCATTATAGGCGCTAATGAAGAAATGCAGAAATACTCCACATTTGATCTGTGGGGGTATTTTTGCATTAGTGACTTCTGAGCTTTTTAAACATGTTCAACTGGCTGTGGGTTAATCGTTCAATAAACCGAGGACCATTACTTAGAGCGAAGAATCAAAATATTAAAATTAAGCAGGAAACCACAACTAGGAGGGACACATTATTTGTCAAACACCCGGACACTCCACAGGCAAAAAGGGAGAGAGAAGGGTGTGGGAGAGTGAGAGATTCCTTTCATTAATCCATGAATGTAATTACTGTATAAACAGCCCCTTCCTCTGATTGATGTCCCTCAGCCATGTTTCATTTACTTCAGCATGTTCTCATATTTGAGTGAAATAAACAAGCATATTCCCACAGGAGTCATTTACATCTCACCCCTCTCATCAAACACATTAAAAGGCAGCTGAACCCCGCTCCATTTCGCAGACATTTCCGGTCTGCCCATAAGAGTTGGGGTATCGAGGCATCTGAAGACGGAGTGACGGGTAGTGAAATAGGCCATAGATTATACATATAAAAAAAAAAAAAAGATGATGGATGTTGAGAGAAGTCATTTAAATCCACCTCTCAGCTACTTGTGCTGTGGAGACGCCTGGAGAGGTTCAATCATTCCGGCAATTCTACAAATAGCTTTTCACTCAATGAAGCAAGCAAGAGTTGGACCTTGTTTCAAAAATACACCAAATGTGAAAGGAAGAGAAATTACCCTCCTGAAAATTCACATAGGAGTCAGATCAGTCAGTTTGATCAAATGCTTCACACAGATAAGCCTTATAATCAGCTGTGTTCATGAAATATTGTAAACATTATTCATGACAATAATTATTATGATACATCATGTCATGAATCTTAAAACACTTGAACAACACTCAATATTATGAGTTATATTAGGGGTGTCAATCACATGTTCTGTCGGAGCTTGCAGGATGTTAAGAGGGGGAAAAAAAATAAATGATGCTTAAAAACATTCATGTGACTTTATCAAATGCATGATATATTCATAATATTCCCATTTTTTAGTAACAGTAGGATGGATTAAATCTACAAAGATAATTATTAGAGGTAAATAGTGAATTTCACAATTGTTTCCAACTCTCCACTGAATACAAGGCTTTTAATTAAAGTTAGCATCTATTTAGGCCTAATTCTAGAGCAGTGAGAGGTTTTCTTTTTTGTCATATATACTGTATATGTGACCCTGGACCACAAAAGCAGTCTTATGTGTCCATTTTTTTTAATTGAGATTTATACATCACATGAAATCTGAATAAATAAGCTTTCCATCGATGTATGGTTTGTTAGGATAGGACAATATTTGGCCGAGATAAAACTATTTGAAATCGGGAATCTGAGGGTTAAAAAAAATCTAAATATTGCGAAAATCGCCTTTAAAGGTTTCCATTCCTGTTGGCGATTGTCCTGCATCCACTTACAATTTTTTATATATATATATTTAAAGTAGGAAATGTACTAAATATCTTCATGGATCATGATCTTTACTGAATATCCTAATGATTTTTGGCATAAAAGAAAAATCAATAATTTTGACCCATACAGTGTTTTGTTGTCACACAAGTGTGATAAAAATTTATTCATTTTAGCTTGCTAAGGAGGTCCACTTGAATCTGTTTTTTGTCCATTAAAACTATAACTATTCAAATAGATGAATAGATTAATATTTTTAAAAAAATCAGCAGTGACTATGATATACTGCTTCACCATTGACAGAAAAATGGCCTGAAAAACTGCAGGTTGCCAAACTGTGCATCATGGGATGCATTTGGAGGTCTCCATCAGCACCATGGACAGTTGCTGTTGAGGGGGCTGAATGATGAATCTGGATTTGTTTGGCATTAAGGCCTTCCCAGGGCATTCCCCAGTTTGTCTGGTGCATAAAGGTTATTTCCACCAGACCGTCAACTCCCTGTCATAAATCCCCACGCAACAAGCTGAGGCCCCAGTACATGCACACATATTCAGACATCATATTTGACTTAAATCCCTATGCTATTTGTTTGGTTTGACACTGGTGACACTTTGATTAATCTAATTTGCTCGCTTGCGTTCAGAGCTTCAGCGGCAATGAATCTTTATTTTATATGGTCAAGCGCTGGCATTTCCCTTCAGACCGGACTCGGCGAGGAAAGGGGGGGTTGTTGAGCGCCTCAGCCTTTCTGAGACGTAGCCTTCTGTCCATTCTGTCCTGCCTAAATTATGATGCACTTTAATTAAATTAAACCCTACACAAGCACTTAGACCAACTGCCAGCCACGAAGAGCTTTCCGAAATACAGCACATTCACAAAGCCTTCCCAATCATGCTTGGCACACTGAAACTAGAGCTGATTGATATAGCAAATATTCACGATATGATGATTTCGATTTTAAGCAACAATGTTAATATCACAGTTAATTAACAAGTTTTTCATTTGGCCATTAAATATCCTAAATATTGTGTCTTCATATTAGTGTAACAACTTAAGACACAGGTGTTACTAGCATCAGTAGCAAAAAGTTTAATTATTTCCATTAAACATTTCAATTTCTGATTCAACGAATCAGCCATCACTCGGTGCCTGCATGTGACAATTTTCCATAACATAAAACATTTAATTAACATATATTTTGTCAAATATTGATGTTTATTTGTTATATTGATGCATACTATCTTTCAAAAGCTAGGGGTCAGTACATTTTTTTTTAATGATTTAAATTGACAGTAAAGACATTAATGATGTTGCAAAATATTTCTATTTCAAATAAATGTGGTTCTTTTTAACTTTATATTCATTAAAGATGGAAAAAATTATGATTTGCACAAAAATATCAAGCAGCACAACTGTTTTAACATTGATAATAAATGTTTCTTGAGCATCAAATCATCATATTATAATGATTTCTGAAGGATCATGTGACACTGAAGACTGGAGTAATGATGCTATTCAATTTAGCTAATTATATTTTTAAATATATTAAAAAAAGAAAGATTGTAACAGTATTTCACAATGATACTGTTTTTACTGTATTTTTGATCAAATAAATGCATCATTAGTGAGCAAGAGACTTCTTTCAAAAACACACACAAAAAACATCCTTTGAATGGTATTTTAGATGAAAATTCACTCATATCACTCTTCCTTGTGTTTTTTAGTTGTCTTTTCAACCAAATGGGGTTAATTAAACAAAACAGCAATATTTACCTAGATATACTTTTATTAAAAACCTA
Organism: Semotilus atromaculatus; assembly: GCA_031834385.1. Classification (NCBI taxonomy): domain Eukaryota; kingdom Metazoa; phylum Chordata; class Actinopteri; order Cypriniformes; family Leuciscidae; genus Semotilus; species Semotilus atromaculatus. The sequence continues at coordinate 25,289,625 of JAULUF010000005.1, read as the reverse complement.
TAAATGTCATGCAGGCACAGATTGGGGGAAAACAGGGTTTTAAATATCAAGCTATGTATTTATCACGACCACAAAAATGTTTAATGTGCTTATTTGATTGGATCCTAAATGAAAACTGGTGCCTATAACTTTTTATAAGGCAACAATTTATCACACTTACATATTTCAGTCTGATGATCATGTATATCTTTTTTTGATTCTTCACTGCTGCCATTCGTCAGCGGAGAGCGAATACCCATTTTTTTTATTCTTCACTGCTGCCACTGGTCAATGGAGAGCGAGTTACCCTTTTTTTCCAGCAATACTTTGACAGATGATGATGGCACGCTGTAACTTAGGAAAAGAATATGCGCCCAAGTTGATGGAGAGCAACGCTTTATGGGATGAGTACAGGGCCTTATGGGAGACTAAGGCTAACTGCACTACTCTCGCTGGAAAATGCCTCTCACAACGTCTGAGTGACAGCGCTGTGCCTAGCAGATCCTCGCTGAATAAGTGACTGCTTCTCCTCAGGCCATTTTACTGACCTGGGAAGAAAAAAAAAAAACTGTTGCAGCTCACACAGTCTCCAGAATAAATGGAGGTATTAAGCTTGATAACTAAAAACCGCACATTTGATCCTGCCATCCTCAGCATTTTTCCACACATAATTCTGGGCAGTTGAAAAGCATTTTGTGAAAGCTGCCGAGGTTAGCAATTCTGACTCCAGGGTTTCAGCGCAGATAACAAGCCGGTCAATATTCAAAAAAGGGGAATTTAATTGGCTCTCCCCCTCGTCCTCCCCCTTCTCGAGCCGTTACCTGCCAGAGTGCCAAGGGGGGCTTGTGGCGAAACGTATTAGCATGACTCTCTATTAGCCTGCCTGGCATTAGGAAGCAGTGCTTTTCATCAACACAGCTCATTTGCTTTGCTCTTTCTCAGCGCCTAACACAACACATTTGCTATTGTTTTTGCGCTTTAGGAGCCTGATCAACCCATAGCGGCAATTTTGGCCAACGAAATGCACGGCTTGGCCGTTGGTTGCGGCAGGCCCACTGGCCCTATATTAGATTACAATAGACACCGTGACTGTGGAAAATCATGTGTGCCACAATAGAAACGAACGGTTATTTCAGGTTTCTCGTTCCAAAATCCTGCTCAGGGAGACGATCTCTAGTGAGGCGCCTATGACTCACAGGGTTGAAAATAACTCCACTCATTCCAACACTTACTCTGCCACTCAGTGCAACAATAATATTTCTGTATCTATAACAGCAATCGTCAATTCATTAAATGGAAGAAAACCCCTCTGAGCTGCTGCTATCGTCTGCGATTAACAAAAGGGAAATGCTGAGCAGATGATTACGCTGCTCTGTGTCACCGTTTCGAGTGTAAAAGCAAGAGGGAGAGAGGTTAAACCTCAGTCAGATGTCACTTTCTCACAGCAACCTTTGGCCCGGAGTGGCTTTTCATCTCACCGTGAGCTCTCACAATCCCTGAGGTGCTTCATCTTCAACTGCATCACAATTACCCTATGGTGTCTCCTCTTCTCTCTCTCTCTCTCTCTCTCTCTCTTCCTACATCCTTTTCCCTCTCCTTTTCTCTATTCGTTTCTTCTCCTCTCCTGATCCTCTGAATTACTATTCTCTGTCATGTCATCAAGCCGATGGAAATCTTTGGCACATGCGTTGATTCATGAAGAGAGAAGTGTGAATGCAGGAGATTCAGAAAAAAACACATCTGACAGGTGCGTTATAACTTTTACTTATCAAACTTATTTTACAAATATCTGTGTTGAATAAAGCACATGACAGCAACAAAGTGATAGATGGATGTATGATCATAGATAGATGTATAGACAGAACATGGATGGATGGATGGATGCTCAACATTATTACTTCAGTCTTCAGTGTCACTATGCTGATTTGCTGATTAATATATATATATATATATATATATATATATATTTCTGTTCTTTTGAACTACTTCTGTCAAACTGTGACCAACATATTTATTTAGTTAATAATAGAAATCGAATCCTTTTGAGAGCATATATTTACACCCCTAACAGATAGGCACAAATAAATAAAATATTCTATATACAAAAGCTACAGTGTGAAGCATGCAGTGCAATAGCAGATATTTCTGGTCAGCAACACAGCAGATGTCACTATATGTACCGGCTTTGCTTGACATGGTGCAATTTCCCATAACCCTGTCGGGACAATTACACCAGGAACACGGCTACTCACAGATACAAGCCTCCACTCTGAGTACATCAGAGAAAGAGAGAGAGAGAGAAATGAGAAAAGGGCTTGAGAACTGAAACCTCCAAGTCAAACAGAGAGGATGAGATGGGTTGATCTAAAGACCTAAAGGCTAGTACAACAGATAGAGGGGCTGTACTCTGCAGTGAGACATACGGTCTCGTTCTCTCTTCCCCCTCCTCCTCTTCCTCTATCCTGCACCTGGGACCAGTGGGGCTGTGCAGTCATCTCCTCTCTCTCTTTCTAGCTCTCTGTACTCTCCTGAGCAGCAGGCTCTTAACCAGACCAGGCAAAAAGCCCACTGAGACCCGACAGCTGGAGCCTGTCTCTCCTGAATGTGCCATAACACTGGAGTCCTATCCTGAGGTGTTCAGCCCTCCAGCCCCCCCTCTTTCTCTGATATGGGTGAGAACATGAAGACTGACATGACCCAGAGGACAGATTGCTTTAAATTGATGTGACAAAAAAAAAAGCAGGGGGAAGGGTGTATGTGTCCATGTGTGCACATGTTTTCGAGACAACGAGAGTGGCAACTGTAACTTAAATAGTCATTGAGTGACATGTGGTACCAATGGGAACACTCTTTAAAATTGTGGCCCAGATGCAAATTACGGTTTGGGGGTCTTCGACCAAACTGATAAAGGTTGAGCACCTCCAAACGAGCTTGGTCGGGTCTTAAAGACATTCTTTTTCACATACAAGTAAATACTAGTTTCAACAATGTTTTAATTAAGGATTAAGGAAAGAATACTACAATTTCAAGGGTGATGGATGGGGTAAATGTTACACAACAAAATTATTTTTATTCACTGTGGTTTGTGCATCCCCATCTCAAATGTGGCAAAGGTAATCTAAATGTAAAAAAGGGGAAATTAACATGCACAATTAACAGAATAAAAATCACTAATATCGCCAGATAACCAATATGATACCAACATTGTGCATCCTTAGGTTCCACAAAACGTGGACCTATGATCTGCCATGGATATAAAAGAGTTACGACAAAAGTTGGATTACAAATTGGACTGTAATTGTTTGGGTAAGATAAGATGAACCTCAACTGAAAGTGCCATGAAAATTACTTCAACCATACTTTAAGACATAAAGGACCGGAATTATTTTATAAAGCTTACTCCCTGAAAGTCATTGTACCGTATTAAACACACTGTCTGAGACTACAAAGACAGTGATACACTTTTCAGTTTTTGAGACGTACCGTATTAATTTCATCAGTATGCAGGGGTATGAAGACTACGTTTTTGAGATTGGTCCACAGGACCCTGCATCCAGTTAAAAATGATTAATGATACACAGTGTAACAGAACACCAAATGTATGCAGCAAATTACAGCAACTTACAAATGCAGGACATGTTTCCCTGCTTAACTACTGACTAGTAGCCTGGTAATTTGTTTTTCGCACAGCTCCACCGTGTTATTAAATTATCTCATATTAGCCAATATTTAAGTGCGCTCCCTCAAGCAATTTGCAGAAATCAGGAAAGAGCAAGCATAGCCGCCCTAATCAAGGTTGGATAAACAAATGCTAATTTTGAGGCTGAACTATGGCAAGGTGTAAGCCAAGCAAACATCTGTTAACATGCCTAATTTGTAAGCATATTAAACAGGGAGAGTATCATCAAGAACAATCCATCATTTTGGCAACAAACAAATGTTTACTCAATTAATACCATTCATCTGAGATTTCAATAGGCCGGGCACAAAAAACAAAGCAAAAGTATATTTCTTTTGAGAAAACATTGCTGGAGTGATTAGGGTCAGAAGAAACCCATTCGCTTGGGGATTACAGTTTTCAATGGAGAAAAGGTACATTTACAAATCTCAAGTTTTATAACGAAATAATCTGTTTTAAACAGACACGTCCTGTTCAATAATTCGGTCATGATGACCAGATGAGGATATTCAATACTTCTGTGTCACCAAACCAAAAATAACGCTCATTCATTACCACCAGCATTGTAGATTAACCTGCCCACTCACAGTGTAATACTTCCTGTGTATGGCTCAGTATTCATCTACACCAACTCCCTTCCTCTTCCTTTCTCTCTTTCTTCTCTCATCAAACTTTAAAAATATAGTGCATAGGGAGATATGCGACTTGCCCCAGAAAACGGCTCCAAACAGGGCTAATCCATTGTGAGCATTCCCGATCACTCAAAACAAAAGATCCAAGAATAAACTACTTTAACTGGCAAAGCATTTATTCTGCATGGGAAGACGCTGGTCCTCTGGTGAAGCGCGAATGGGTGAAAATGACATTTCTGTGCCAAGCCTTTTATCTGTACGGTGCCCAAATCTCAATATTTGTTTTTAGCTAGCCTACTTATATTGAGAGCTAAAAAAAAGGTCAATAGGCTCTCATTAGATCCATCTGTGGAGAACAGTTGCATAATGCACTAACAATACAAATGCTGTACCCTGCATTTGTTTTTAATCATCGTGTTCTGATAGGCAATAATGCCTGTCAAAGAAAAATAGATGGTGAAAACATAGATACTTTGGCTCCGGTTCAGAAATGCCTCTTTCAGTACCTCTGGCTGGAGAAAGAAGAGGAGCACTGTGCTGCATATTGAACAGGACTACAGGTACACAGTCGCATTTCGGTGCCGTGTGAGATTGTGGCACAGAGAGAGTGGAGTCGTGCCTGTGGAAGAAATGGTCCCAGCCGTGATTTGAAGGGACATGTGAAACTAAATTCTTAATTTCATAAAATAGTATTTTTTTAATACATCACCACTTCAAGACCTCGTTGCAACCCCAGTGGGTTCGCAAAGCAAGATTGTGTGCCATTCAGAATTGAACTGATAGTGCCTTTCAAATTCCAATTTAATTCCAAATTGCAGTTTGAATATAAATGTAAGGAAGTAGAATTGAAATGAGCTGAAATGTATACAACTGTAATTTTTAACTACAACATCAATGTTTGTCAAGACTAATTTTGAATGCTGGCTTGAAGCGTTTTGAAAGTTTTGAAAAAAGGTTTATACGTCTTACCGATTGATAGAACAAGAGATAGATCAATAGACAGAATAGGTAGTGTGGCGAGCAAGATGAGGTAGAGGGTCGCGAGAGAACGGCGGCGTAATTGAAAATGAGCGACACCTGCGCGACGCACCGGTCTCGTATCTCACGGAAGCATAAAAGGATGAGCGACGACAGGGAAGATCGAGAGAGGACCAGGCCTGGACTGTTTTATTTGATGTTTTATTTTATTATGTTTACCTTCATTTTGTGTTTATTTATTTTATGATTATTAAAGTCTTTAAATGTTTGCCGGTTCCCGCCTCCTTCTTCCCACAACTTCTAACTGTGTTACAGGTAGATAGACAGAGGTAGGCAGGTGTGGCTATACGATAGATAGCTAGATAGACAGACAGACAGATAGATAGATAGATAGATAGACCTCTAAACTCATTTTACCCCTTTCTCCCTACTCTAGATAGATAGATAGATAGATAGATAGATACTGTAGATAGACTTCTAAACTAATTTTACCCTTTTCTCCCTACTCTAATATCGCATTACTCTACCAATATTTGGTTGCAGCATCATTTCCTGTCTTTTTCTCCACTATCTGTAAAAATAAAAAGTTGCTAAAAATATTTGCACTGCACCTCATGTATGTGTTATCAATGTCCATGTGTCTAAATCACTTGATTAGTACTGTGGATGTGGAGCGTGGGAAAAAGGCCTTAGTAAAGCGGCACGTCATGGAGACGGTGCAGACGATGACAGTGGTGTGTTTTAGCAAGGGGTTTGTGGGAAGGAGTGAGAACGGTCTTTTCATGGTTTGAGAGTTTCAGCAGGGGAGGGATATCTCTAAGACCTGCCGTGATAAATCCCAGCAGCCGCTCTCCAGTGCAGTGTGAAGTGCTGTCACTGTCTCTGAATATGGTGTGAAGTGCTCCCCAATTACTCCACAAGTGAGAAAAGTTTGGCCTTGCCTTCATTGTGCAAATGTTTGTCAGACTCTGCAGAGGCCTCTTTAGAGTACTGGGCTTCAGCTCTAAAAATGCACAGTAAACGACTCTTGCGCTGCTCTTCTTAATTACGTTGACAACGGCGTGTGGTATCGCTCTACAAACTGATTCACAAAGAATAATCTGCAGTTACCACTATAAAAGTCACCATACTTTACAGATCCCATGGCGCTGTGAAAAATGTATATCCACATGGATTTGGAGATGATTACAGCTAGCAAACTCTCAAACCAGCTTCTGCACTAGCTCGCATAGCAATTACTGTCAACAACTATGACAAAGACCGGAATTGGTAATCCTCATTTATATTGAAAAGTCAAACTCCGTGGGGACACCACGCCGCCTAGGACCACTAAAAAGGCTTTTGTTTGTGATATTTTGCTGTATTCAGTACATGTTCGAAGACCTTTCTTAAAAGCCCTCAGGCTAATAAGTTGCGTCCTCCGTAGAGTTCACCATTTTCACTTCAAACAATTGCCATGGTCTCAATTTCACTGACTTCACACAAAAAAGTATAGGGATAATCAGCATATTAAAGCCAATGCTAGAAGAACCATATGTTAATTATGTAAATGATTCATTTTAATCAGCTCGAACCATGTAACGAGTTACTGGGAAAGCGAATGTAGGGACTTATCAAAAATGTCATTAATATTCATCCGGATGGCGCCATGTGAATGTACTCATCCGCACAGATGAATTAATAGTTTGATGAGGGATGAAAGTGCTGGAGGAGGTGTTTGTGAGGAACCATCTGTCCAACTTTGAATCCCCTCCAGAACTGTTCAGCCCACAGAGGGACCACTGGAAGAAAGGAAATGTGGGGCGGGGTCTCTACTGTAAAACGCAAGTAAAGAAATTTGAATGAATATGTCGCATAGCCCTGTAGAAACCACATTGGTTAAGAGTATGGTGGTGGTCAACAAGGTTATTATTATTATTATTATTATATCATAAAAAATAAATATATATATATAAAAATGTTAACAATAGTTTTTGATAACAATACCTTGCTGACCACCATCTAACAATTGTTTTTCATTTAAGTAAAAGGCAGGTAAAGAAATACCCTCTCCCTGAAGATGGCAAAAGCATGCTGGTTGTCCTAGATATTATGTCGTTCTTGTCAGCACCAATTAAATGTTTTTGATCACTGCTGATCCAGCAAAATTTGCTTATTCATAAACATTGTCCTTTGTATGGCATATAATTTGCTGACTTGTGATTATTCGCTCATTAGCAGTAATTAACTGAGGTTTTAACTAAAACCACCTTTTATCTACTGTTCATGGCGTGGCATATTTATTTCTCTTTGAAAGGGTAACCCTTCATCATTCCGAGTGTGTCCTTAGCTGTGCGTCCTTCAAAGATCTGGTACAGACCATGTGCGTTACGGGTGCCGAATTGAGTTCAGAGCAAAGGGCCTGGTAATGTGCAAGCTGGCGTGAAAGGAAAGCAGGCCCTGTGCTGACTGTGGAGCAGTGGTCCCTCCTCGTGGTTCCTCCGCTCCTGGCACTGCCCAGTACCTCTCCATCTGGACCCATCATCTGTGCCGACCTGCCGGGCTCATGTCCCCATCCGCCCCCACCCTTCCCTCCCTGACACTGCCTGACCGCCTGCTCCTACTCTCTGTAGCCAAACACTGGCCTGACCACAGGTCCTGCTTTACAAATCTGAGTCAACTACACGGAGCAAAGAGTCTGTATAATGACAAACACAACTACAAATGCATCTACATGCACACGAACAAGGGTTATTATAGCTTTCAATATATCACTAGGTTTTATTTCTTTTAGTACTTTATCTAAATTAAAATGTTCTTATGTTTCAATTTTTTTTTTCTTTTTGTTTATATCTTTTTTTATTTATTTGAATTAACAGCCTCATAGAAACCACATTGGTTAGGAGTTGGGCGTTGTCACCAAGGTTATTATTATTATTATTATTATTTAAAACTAGTAGTAAAAGAAACTTCTTACAAAACAAAAAAAGTTAAACAATTTACATAATTTTTTTATTTAAAAAAAATTATTTATTTTATGTGAAATTTGGTTTAATTATTTTTTTATTATTTTATTAAAATATAAAATCCTTTATTATTATCATTTTTGAAAAAAATACTATTATTTGTTTTCATAGAGTATATATATATTTATATATGTATAAAAAATACTTTTGCGCATTTTACTAAAAATATGAATTTTTACAGAAATGTAGAACATATTTTAATTTTCACTGTTCACTTTTTATTTAGTTTTCATTACCAATAACACATTTTTTTTTTTGATAACGATAACTACCTTGCTGACCACCACCCAACACCTTGCAGTGCTCATTAGCATAGCCTTATCGACAGCAAATACGGTTTCTGCTGGGCTAACCAGCACATTCATTTTAACACCGCAAAGCACTTGGGTCCTTCAGATTCAGCAGCAGGAGATGAAAGCGGTCTTGTCCACATTATGAGATGTGACATCTCAGAGCTCTGAGCCTCATCATCCATCTGGGGGTTTCAACATAAGACGGACACTCGCACTCACTCAAAGGAAACTTCTCGGGTCACACTTTAGTATAGTTCCCTAGTTCCTGACTCTCCATCCTCATGTTCATCCCAGGGTTCACTGGCAGGAGAAATATCACAGCACTGATGTCATATCAAAGCATAACATTGCGCATTTACTTATGGTAAGAGATAATTTTTCACCACAGCACAGAGACAACCTCTGGAAAGCTAAATATAGCTTGTGGCATAGCTGGCTCGGGCTGTAGCCTAAGATTAAAGCAGGTTTCATTCCGTTTGATCGGAGTTTTGATCATTTTTTGTTGAGGGAAAGAGTCATGGACTTCATTGCTTTTAGAGAATAAAGCAATGGTGGGGATTTTTTATAAAACCAAAGCTCAGTGAGATCACTAACATTATGTGATTCAGCAACTATTTTGTCCAAGTGATCAAGTCTCTCATTGACTAATTTGATAAAACAGCACATATTCTTGTCAAGCTACAACAGAGCCATGCTTAAAAAAAAAAAAAAAAAAAAAGATGCACTAAAGGCTTTAGACATGTACAAATCATCTGCCTTAAATTAACATATTGGCTAGATTCACAGTACTTGCTGTTGGCTTTTTAAACCCAGCAATCTAAATCAGAATAACAAGCTTGTAAAATCTAAATATAGTTAATTACTGAGGTAAAAGCACAATAAACACTCACAGTACAACTCACTTCAGAGGGTTCGTGAGTTTCATTTGAACACACACAGAAAAAAAGCAAAGCATATAAATTATATCCAACATAAAAGTGTTAAAACATTTCAAGATGTTTCTCCATTGTTGCTTTAGGTGATTGTTCTGTCAGGCTAAGCCTTTAGCTCTTGCATACGGAGGATAAGCGTTCAGGCGTTTGTTTCACTGGCACACCAGTGCTGGGTTTTGATGTCTCCTCAATATGCTGCGAGATTCTGGGTTTAAAATGGATTAAAAGGATCAGGTTTTGTTGATATTACTACCCATATGAAGTCCCAGCGGTTGATATAATGGGTTCATAAGGAGTGTATATGTGTTCTAGATCTATAATCTCAATGCAGGAATTTCTTCCAGCAGGAACCATTTCATGGTCACAGCCTTCACGGTGACTTAATAAATAAAGATCTTCTTGATGACCTCCATAAGATATGCGGTGATAGCTACTATAAATATGTGCTTACACTTCGAGCGGGGGATGGGAGCTATTGCCAATTTGACATTACCATAATTCTTATTTACCACTGGAAGCTTTTCTTTAAATTTAGCAAAGGTTAAAGGAGCTGCCCACCTCTAATCTGCAGGACTGATAAATTGAACAGCCAACTCGGAGAACAATCAAGTTCACGGGGGATTAATACAATAAAGACCATATAAAAAAGGCCCCAACATCAATATCATCAGCCTCACTGATGTGTGTGTAGTGGCGTTTGGTAATAACCGGAACATTCCAACAAATCAATGGTTATTTAATTCTCACTGAGCTTCTGAGTCCATTAAACCTGATTACTTTCACCCATTTTCTTCTGGGTGCTGTTATTTTTCCAATGCAGGCACTTAATCTATAAGGGGGACTTATGAGGACCTTCAAAAGCAATTTCAGCCTCTATTAACATAGCATGCTAGGTGCCATTTGGCTATAATTATTTATTGGACAGTAGCTTGTGGAGCAGCCTGAACCCCGGTTTGACCCCACACTAGCATAAAACAAAGCCACAAAAACCCTGAGTGCCTCAAAATCTTTGTTAGCAATACGCTGGTTTCCAAGAAAAAAAAAAAAAATGGAGAATGAAACCTCAGGAGGGAAGCGAATAAGGTCGTATTGGTGAAATATACAGTCATGACATAAACAGAGCAGAGATTATAAAGACTCATTAGGATCGGCCAGATCTGTAACAATCAATCATCTTTTTGGTGATCCAAGCATTTTCTCATTCAGGTCAACAACAACAGGAGCCTGATTAATGTGGTGTATGCTGTATGACCCACTTCTCAGATGAGCAGAACTCTGTGCAGCGGTGTGCCAAATGCAGATCAAACAGCCCTGCCACGGTACTACACATGACCACGTGCCTGTATAAGACCGGAAAAGGCACAGAGTTTTAACCAATTTCTTTGATTCAAGAAAAAAGGCTGTTTTTTCAGCGCACTCATCACCTATCACGTAGAGATGGAATGAATGCACACTTAGACATTGAGAGAGTTAATCCGCCGTGTGATTGGGTAGACAAATACACTTAAATTGGATCTGGTTTGACTCGCTGTCAAAAAACTAACGGGATCCTGTACTGATCATTGCATTGACTGAGAAGATCTATTACCCATCCAATCACATGGGCTCCCTTCCATTTAATTTACTACTAAATAGCTCATGGCTTGATTTCCAGCTCTACATCCACCCTGCTAAGCAGGGAGGTATAATAAGGGGTGGGGTGAGGTGGGGGAGCTCATCTCATCTGTCCTAAAAGCTCCGGAAAGTGCATTTGCATTTTGTCCCATCAGCAGGATAGATGGTCATTAGTAATTGCCTATGAGACCTTACAAGAGACCACAAGAACAAAACAAAGCAAGCTCTCAGACGTCAATGCTCTAGTATGTCACTATGTAGGGATGCATTGATGTAACATTTCTGGAAGATATCGATAAGCCAAATAATTATAATTTTAGTCAATAGCAAATAATTGGCCAATAGTTTGCAGGAGCAATGAAATACAACATCATAGATTTTTTGTTATTTAAATGTATATAATATAATAAATGAATATAGGCCAATAACCGATATGTATCAAATATACCGTTCATCCAGACGGGTCCTTCTATCTTGTACATCTCCATGACTCACTCATTATTACTCATATTACCATGTAAGATGAGACATAGGAGTAAAATATCAATTTAATGTGTTACATATTCACTATGCTCCAACGATTAAAAAGATGGCAAGTATGCCAATTTCAAAGCTGCCATTTTCAAAACTTTCAAAAAAAAAATTTCAAACAGTACTAAAAAACTTTAATTGATTTACTATCCAAAGTCTACACCCTTTCAGAGAAACGCATGTGTAAAATATGGATTCCGACTGCCTGATAAGTTACTTGGCGTGTAAGAGATGAGGCTGAGACGAGTCAGCTCAGGGTGAGGTGGGGGTACTGGTGGGCCTGGAAAAGCTGGACTAGAGTGCAAATCTCCTGCCCTGTGGTCAACCTCCAGGAGCAAGGGCATGAATGTTAAGCAGCCTGGGGATCAATACAGGCGAATATAGCTCAACTGCACCATTTGTTCAGCCATGAGAGATGTCAATACACAGATTAGGGTGATCCATCTTTTTGATTTCCCACTGTCTTCCACATGGACTGCATGAGGGCTTTTGCCTGTATTAAAAGTGTTTGCTTTCTCAACCATAAAAATTCCAATTATTGCTCTAAGTGCAGCAGTGCTGAGTCGCTTGTTGGGGAGCAGCTCCAACGTTATGACGTGAAATAAAGAAGGGAAGGAGGCGAACGGCGAAATGAAAGCGGCCTTGCGGGGGAAAGAGAAAAATCTTTGTGAGATGACAGGAAGCTTTCAGATTGTCTTCCTGTAATGCCCTGACTTGATTCATGCGTTTTAGTCTGAGCCAAAGGGGGGAGGGGGTAAAAATGCAGAAATCAATGCCGGTTCAGTCGATTGTGTTGTGATGCCATCAGCTACCCGAGCGAGCATGAATTCAGCATCACCTCGAGTTTCAAAATTTGGCTCTCACATGGCGCCATTCGTGGGGCATTTAAAAATGAAACGCAAGACTTTCCCCCTATTTTTCCCTCATCAAGTGATCTTAACTTTCCTGGCAAGAGCTGCTGACCATTAGTAATTTGTTTTTCATGTTCATTTCAATCCCCGAACTCCTGCAATAATAAAAATGTTGGCGAAATAAAAGTAATCTTGTTTACAGGTTTGCCAGGAGATATCTTTTTTTTTTCCAATTCACTTGTGACTGAACTGTAGCGTGTGCTTGTTTCTTGAGAGGGAGAAACAGTAACATGCAGTGATTACGACATGGCAAATCAAGCCCCGAACCAAAAAATGCAAATAGCAAATGCAGAATAATTTACCCAAGAGACATTTGACTCTTAACTGTAAGGCAGAGGTTAGACATGTGGCATATTGTAAGGGTTCAAAGGATGAGAGTCTCCACTAATTAGCAGGCATACTGCCCGTCTCCCAACATGCCTTCACATTTGAGATCAGACGCCTTTAGGGAGGTTGCAGCTTGTGTTGAGCAAGACAGTCATAGAAAATGGATTAAGAAGCTTATTAATATAATGTTTCCAATGCACCGAAATGTTCGTTTGGATGTGTGTTTCAATGTACGTAAAGGAAAAAAAATAACGACTTCTGCTCACTTATCAAAGCACATTACAAGATTAAATTATGCTTTTAAACAAGTAAATTAACATAAGTTCCATGGCAGACAAATCAAATGCAGTTTTCTACCAGCGAGTCCATCACAATCAGCAGGTTTAATTCACAAAACAGACGAGAGGATCTGCAGAAGTCTTTGATGATGCTTTCCTCTATGAGTGAGCCAGTTCAACACCTCTCTCTCTGTTATCAAACCAGCTAATGGAGTAACTACAGATGCACAAATCATTGGTGGCTGGCTGCTACTTCATTCCCTGCATGAGAAATTCATCCTGCTGTTGCATGTCTAAATGTGTGGGAGAACCTCTGACAGAATGAGGCTCTGGTGAGGACACAAATATGGCAATGATTCCACCCAGTTACACTTTCAGAGCACCGAAAGGGCTTCCACTGTGAGACCTGTAATTAGTATAACCACAGAATAATGGCCAAAGATTCTGGCACCAACAACATTTTTGTAAGCATTTAAAGAAACTGTCTCTGCAAAAAAATTGTACTGTAAACCCTTCAAGCTTTAAATGTCAACATGGAATGAATTAAACTTGTGGGCTTCAATTTTAAGTTGAATAATATGAATGCATTATGAATGAATATGAATGAACAATTAGCAACATTATTTATAAATGAACACTAACCTGGATTAATCAATTATAAATAAATAAGAAGTTGATTATTGTTCATTCATGATACAAAAAGAATAAACTAATGTTAACAAATTAAACCTTACAGTGAGGTGTTTCCACTAAATATATCAGTATAGGCCGATAATAGCATGTTTTTGCTAATATAATTAGCATTGTAGGAACACAAAGAGGCACAAAGCTATGCTTTTTAGTTTTTGAATTTGAGAATAATCAAGCTTATGGCATTAAAAGTTATATACGTATGCAGCTCATCAGGTTTTGAAAAATATTGGCCAATATCAGTGCATCCGCTAAACTGCATACATATAACACCTAGAACACTGTACTGCACTTTTTAAAATTAGCAGAATGATACCGAGAGGTATAAATATGTCTTCTCACCTCTTCCACCATTTCCTGCTGAGGTCATCAGATTGGACTACCACAGAACTACCCAAACACTTAGAGCGTACAAAAAAGTTTCAAAGGTGTAATGCAGCGTATGTTCAAGCTCACACATCTTTGTGCACTTGTAAACAAGAGGTGCACACAATGGTGAGTGTCTTCAAGCATTTCCAATCAAAGCAAATCAGATCAGGGGAGGCTGAAATCCTCCCTTTGGCGCCTTCACATGTCTGTGCGCAGACACGGCAGCCGTCTGTGCATGTAAGTGAATTTACATTCCATTAGGGTGACAGAGGAGCACCCCTGCCTGCCGTCAGCCCACTCCAGAGACTAACTAATGAATCAAGTGCACAGAGAACAGCCCGCTCCTTACACAACCAAACAATGACCATTTAAACGGGCCGCCACACTCTGGGAAGACGGCTGCATTCTGTTGTCATAAAAACGTAGAATATTTAGAAAATCTCTGACATATTTCATGAGTGTTTCAAGGAAAATTCTACAGCTAGCTGGCAGAATATCTCAACGTGTCATTTTTGTCCTAATACTTAAAGTCCATTTGTGACATGACAAAGTTTTTCATGAGTGGGCTTTTGCAAATCTATTGTGTACAAGTGAGAGTGACTAGCTTCATGGTAGGGTTCAAGTTTATTGATTATACCTTTTAAATTTCAATTAGATTTCTTGAACTGAGGCAGCCAACAGGACTTAGAATTGCAATTAGAATGTGAAATTAAGGTAGTAGAATTAAAAGGAGCTACAATTCAAACAATTGAACATAGGTTTATAGGCTGATAAATATACAGGGTGAATCACAGACAGATTTAACGATACAACTACAGACAGACTGACTGACTGACTGATTTAATAAATTAATAAAAATTCCAATTCTTTAATAAAAATTAATAAAAATTCCAATTCAACTTCAGATATGGTGTGGTCAATTCAAGTTTAGACTCAAACATCTATTTGTTCTACATGGTTGTTCAGAGCCCTCAGAAGAGATTTGCTTGTAGTATATTACTAGATGTATGAATCCCCTTGAAAAGGCCAAGTAAACAAATAATCTAATAACTCATAATCAAAGATTTGTAACAGTAATCCATAAGCATATCTCACAGTCAGGAATTCTCCCTTCATGACAGCTGGTCTGATACTTTATACTCTTACTCACACACGCAAAACCGTGTGGCCCGAGGGACTACAGGCAATGGAGGTGAAGGTGCGGTGTCGCATTATGGGGATGCAAATAATTTACAGCCTTGGCATGCAGCACCTCCGGCCCTTTTAGCCCCAACCACACGAGATTCTCATGGGTTGCATTTTGGCATCTTTAAAAGGTCTCCCCGACTAAATCTGGCACTTCATCAAATGTGATATTAATGACCCAGTATTCATCATGCAAATTCACGGTGGAATATCAACTTTTAAAACTCGCTTTCCGCATGCATACGAGCTGATGGTAATCGCTCCCAAGGTCGTCATGAATCTTATTCGAGCAAACGTCATAACGCATCCGCACACTTTGATGGAGGTGAAACGGATGGCTCCCTTGTCAAGACGCTTTGTTCGTCATGAAGAGGCGAGTCGAATTAAGACTCACGCCTGGATTTTGCACATCAGATAAGTTTCCTATGACTACCCACTGAGCCAAAATCAATTTGTTTACCATTATCAGATCCAGCATTTAAAGGTATTCAGTTTCTCTCAGCTCAAACGCTGCACTTCTCTTCTGCCTGAGTAGGTAATTTCACGAGGGTAAATACCAGATAATTATTATTTCCAATGATAAACGCAATAGGCTTTGCTAAATGACCTAACCCGAGGAGAGAAGCTTTATTCTCCTACTCTGTATCTCTAAATAGATAAACAAGGAAATGTAACACAGTAATGACCTCTTTCCTAACTGGGTTCTCATCAAAATTTCATTCTCTACACATACTGTATAGCAGACATTCATTATTTTCATAGGAAATTAGTGCATCTATGGGGACCGCAGTGCTCTTGTTTGTTTGTAGGTTTTCCCTTTGATTTCAGGCAGAAACACTAGCCGGTAGCCAATAATTTGTGAATTGCGTAGCACATGCTGCATTGTGATGCAGGGCTTTAGACACCTACCGTGTCCCGCACCTGTTTCTCCTCGGCCACATTTTTCCTAACCAGCCCTCATTGCCGTTACCTTTTCTTGACATTTCATGTGCAACAACATGTTTTATCTCCCCTAACACCACCTCCACCCCTCACCCAAAACATTTCAAGAGACGGAGGCTCCCGTGTTAGTGAACAATTCTCAGATCATTGCCCCGGCCTCACCACAATGATGTCAGGAAGATGGGTTTTGACATGCTGTTGCTATCTGCAGTCGTATAGGGAGAATGTGTTAAATGTTAATACGGTTTTCTGCTTTTCCGAGTCACGGACCTGCAGGCTAGCTACCTCTGATAAGCCCACGCTGGGATCAATTTACAGTAGCAGAGTGTTTACAGGAGTGATCAGTCCAATGGCTGCAGGAGGTAGAGGGGAGAACAGCAGCAAGAACGGTCCAGGCTGCGGTCTTGGCTGGAGAGCCACAGCGACGTCCTTGAGGAAATTACGTAACTGAGATAGAAGCAGCGAACCTCTCAATGTACAAAAAGCTTCTTTATCTCTACAGCTGCTTAATTGTGAGCTCGTATTTTGGCAGAAATGTAACAACCTTCAGCATGACACAATTAAAAAAACGTCTGTGGTTCTTTGTGGAGACATACAGAGAAAAGTCCAGAATTATGGCCTCCCACAAAACATTTACCAAGCGCCCACTTAAATATCCTCTATAGAAAAGTCAACATGTCTACTTATCAAATGCATGTTTGTTTCCAGGTTGCGGTTGGACTACTGTCCAGCTGCTGTGGTTAGCCATGAGGGACTCATCCTTTCATATCTGGCTATTATTTTCTGTCCCCTTGGTAGTGCTGCATATATAATACTATACTGCACTGGCTCATGTGCAAACAAAAGAGACAATGGCACAGCTGTCGTTGTGTAGCGCTACATCTTGTGGACACAGTCATGCGTAATACCTTACTCACGCACCCCTGCGACCTGGACACAAACATTTACCTTTTTTTTCTGCAGTGTCACCTTGTATTCTCCTCCAGGGTTGTGTAAATTTCAGAAGTAGTGAACTGGGTCCCTTTCAATTTGTGAGTGTTAGTTTGATGTAATTTAATTTAATTTAATTGGCCACACCCTACAGAAAGATGAATGAGAATGACAGGAAAATAACTTAAAAAAAATAGTAGGAATTTAGTGTTCTTCCGAGTTGGAAGAAACACATCTATCCACGTACTATCTATTATGACCTTATCCATCCATTAATCTGTTTTCTTTTTGTAAAAAAATACAGAAAATTACTTCATTTAATTAACCCTAATTCAACTTCCTTGCATTCAAATTTTAATTCTGTATCCTATTTGCTAACTCAATTCCAATTCAGCCATTTAATTGGAATTTAAAGGCATTCTCTATTCAATTCTGAACAGCACACGACCCTGTTCCCTTCACGGTCACGGGGCCCCTGGCATCATCTGGGCCGCACCTGGCCCCTCCGTTAAGCTCGACTAGTGTGACAAGGATTCCTGCAGTGGCCGTTTCTTTAGATCTCCCCGTGTTTCTCAGCACGACAGCCGGAGACGGACTCTACTGTCCTCATTTAGCTGGCCTTACACAACTACATGGAGAGAGGAAAAAAGAAGGATGAAAGGAAAGAAGGAGATGATGTCCAGAGGCGCACCCAAATAACAAAATAGTGAACACCGCAGATGCTATTTCAGGCAGAGCGAGGGAAAAAAATACAAGGGAAGGCAAAATTATTTAAAGCCTTCCACCCCGGCTTTGTCTCAGGCTGCACCTCTGTAGCCTTTCGGCCTTTGATGAGGCTCTTGAGGCGGTTTTGACCCAGATAAAATAAAGGATTCAGTGCGTTTGGGAATCCGACATTAAAGCACCCTCTCAGTCTCCAGCAAAGCACATTTTGTAAAGAAACAAAGAGGAAAGCAGAGTGCAGAGAGATGGTGTCAGAAGTGAGGAGACAACATGTAGCCCGTTGCCTCTCTTCTCACTTAATCATCAAAAGGAGTTAAAATGCCAGTAGACATAATGAGGTTGAATAGAGGGAGCGTGCACACTGATTTTTTTCCTATGCTCTTTCCTTCCCTCTCCTTTGAGTGGGTTTACTGTTGTGCAACACCAGGATGCAAAACAAAATAATTAGGTCACCACCAGATCTCCAGAAAAAGAACCTAATTGTATTTTCTGCCTTTTAATGGGGTAGACTTAGTACTAGATTCCCTGTCATTTTAGGTGGAATTAGTCTAACAATCGTGACCCGCACCGTGCCTGGGCTGGCACTTCCTGTACTCGAGGGGGAAAAGCTTAGAGTCTTGTAATGACGGCGATTCTTCAATTATTCAGTGTGCTGTGTTTGAATATCAAAAGCCTGAAAGTTCAAAATGGAGGAGCCAATTGAGGGCCCTTGCTGGGGCCTGTGATAAGACCTCTCTATTGTTGCACCGCTGTCTGCAGATATTGATCTGCGTCTCTGTGGGTGGGCCCTGTGGAGGATGAACCTGTCCACTGCCTAAAGCCCGGCCGCTCATCCCATACCAGACAGGGAAATGAGTTGCCATGGACACCTGGTGAAATGTCTGCCATGAACGCCATTTGATTGACGACACAACTGTCAGCACTGTTCAAATGCTTGTGATGGCTTTAAGTTGTCACTGGCCATAGACTGTCACAGAGCAGAACCAATATGAAACATGACATATTTTATCCGATAAAATGCCATTAGATATTTTATATTTACATATAAAATAAATTTAAAAACACATACTTTTATATATAAATACAAACAAAATAAAATATAAAATGTCATTTTATATACATTTATAAAATCTAGCTTTGTAATAATATATAATAAATATTGTATCAATAACTAATGGCATAATGTTTCAGACAAAACTGTCACATAATGATCTCAAAATAATGCACCAATATCAATGACTTTGGAGTGTTTTTCCTTTCAGCACATTCATCTTGCTCTAAAATAAACCAGACGCACAGTGCATTCTGGGGCAGCTTAAACAGAATACTAATGTTTGCATATGAATATGAATTGATAGTTCTTAAACAAACACTAAAAAGACAAAAACTCTGAGGGGCCAACAAAATATAATTTAATTGAAAAGACAGACTTGCTAATAAAGCAGTGCCAAACAGACGACTCGTCAATTTGACGGACAGAAAAGGTCTCATATTGTGTCTTGCAAGATTGTTTACAAACTGCTGTGGTTAAAAATCACATATATGAAATAATAAATAAAAATACATTTCCACTGGTATTCTTCATATTACAGATGCAGAAAGGTGCAGAGGACTCAAAAATGGTTTTGTCCATGCTTGCCTTTCTGACTTCTCCCTCCCCTCAAGCAGGGCATTAATTAATCCATGTTACAACCTCCCTGCTCAAATTACTAATATCCACACACTATCTCTTCCTCCCCATCTATTTCATTTACATTAACTTCTGCACTCGTTCCGTCACCTCAAATAAAGCACATTACGGGCTACGTGGTGTCTCACATGACCAGGGTTTATGAAAAAAATCCAAACAAGAATAAGGAATAACTCTATATTACTGAGTTGCAACAGAGTAAGTGTAAGACCGATCATAACGCAAAACATGGCGATTCAATAAAACAGTTAAAAAGAGTCAATCACTTTTTAAAAAGAAAATGCATGCACATTAGCTGGTCCATGCCAATCAGTAGAGGCCTTAGCTATGTTTAACTCGTTTCACTTGAAACGGGCCTTGCATCATCACTGAAGTTAAAGGGGGCTTGGGGAAAAAAATGCCACCCAAAAATCAAGATGTGTAGAGCATGTGTAGAGTTCTTGTTTTTAATATTTTAATGTTTTTAATCTTTAACAGAATATAGTTAGCTGTTTTCCCGAATATCAGCACAATTGCAAATGTTATAGCCTACTGATTTTATACAATAGTTCAATAAACAAGAAGTTAATGTTAGGTGACTTTAATTTTAGACTTGGAACCTTGCCTGTTTTTAGAACAAATCCACAGTAGAGCCATTGCACGTCTCAGCGCAAACTGAATGAGTCCGCATTTTTAAGGGATAGCTTGACTGAATGACTGAATGACTCACTCGTTAAGACAATGATTTGCCGCCACCTACAGGCAGTTTTAGTTTCATTATTTTTTTTTTCATTGTTTCATGGGGGCCTCTAACTGTTTGTTCGAAACGGGCCTCCGAATTGCAAAGGCCACCTCTGATGCTAATAGAGTGCTGATGTATTTTTGCTAGCCAACCCAGAAGTTAGCATCACCCAAGTTCACTCAACAAAATCCCAATAGGATATTTTCTATTGGCTTGTATAATTGCAGAAATGATCTCTGTGAGCTACAAAACTTTATGATTCTTACATGTTTCATTCATCATGACAATCTTCACAAATGAAAACATTATGAATTTTGAAGCCTAAATACAATTGCCAGAATTAAAAAAACTGAATGTAGACTATAAACAAACTACACCATGGGCATGTGCCTTTGTAGTCACCATTACTAAGCTTCTGAAAACTCATTAGTATTTATTTAAAATCACACATTAAAATTAACACATTTATCCTGAAAGTTTGATTTAGAAAAGTTTGCAAGAGCACGGTTCTAAGCACAATGAGGCTGTGATAGTGGACTAGTGAGTAGATGAGTTACCTATTCGGTGAGATGACATTTAATGTCTCTGTAGTCCCTTGTTAGAAACAGATTTTTCAAAACAAAAAAATATATAATAATAATATTCCCAAAGGGAGAATAAAATGTGAAAATATGTTAAGCTGGTGTTGACCACTGAACTTATTCCAGGCATTTAACCAAAAACCCATGCAATGGAACTGGAAGTGCTAAAATGCTAACTCGTTTCTGTGTTTTGGACTACGAAAATACGTCATCCCTGCAGCACTCTATTACCGACAAACAAAATAGCTGCTGGGGGACATTACCAAGATGGTCACCGTGTGAACAGACTTGCCTTAAAGGGCCACGTGCACATACACATGACGAATCATCGGCAAGCCGTGCCCGGATATCTTCACCCATCCTTCAGTCTTTTATAACCTCCAATATATGTCAAAACGCTCAGCTTTCTGCACTGCTCAGGGTTGCTTGCGGAACAAATCAAGTCAGAAAGCACTAAAGGGACAAATAGTAGGAAATAATAAGATAAGTGGAGAAAAGGAAGAGCGAGAATGCCGGGAGAAAGATTCCACAGTAAATTTATAACAAAAACGCAATGACAATATCAGCCACTTCTCCTCTGTGGCTTGAAGTGGAGTGTGGCACTGCATTTTATGATGCGTCCTCATTAGAAATCACAGCCTGACTAACTAATTTATCACCCCCTTGTACGTTTGTGAGATCAGCAAATACAAGCAGCGACCGAGATCAAAACTCAAAGATCTTGCTCAGCTGGAGGCCGCTACAGCGTGTTTGAGTTTGGGCAGGCACTGCAGTGGAAAGATCGCTCCCCGTCTAATTATCCTATGAGCAGAACAGGCCGTATTCACGCCCTTGGCCAGGGAGGAGCCCGACACAAGCCCGCGGCTCCAGTCAATCAGACGTGAGTGAGTGAGACGAGAACCCTGCGCTGACAGCGTACCTCGGGAGACTCTCTCCGGCACACAATTAACACCAACCACCAGCTTCAGTTTTCCAACGGAAAGAACAATACGAATAGCGCAAAACACTGATATTGTTATTTACGCCACATTCTTGCATCTGATTAAATATTGATTAACATTAATGAGACTTCAGCCCCTCCCCCTCTCCTTCCCCACGAAAAAAAACAAAACAAACCTGTCCCAGTTTTTCCCGCCGATCCGAATAATTGAACAACTCTTTTAGGAGCTGAATAGACACAGCTGTAGATGTGGAGGCTGGTGATGCAGGTTTTTGCCTTGCTTTTCTTTGCCTTTTTTCCTTTTCTTTTTTTCTCCACAGCTCCCTGAGGTTCACTTGATATGTTGGGGTTTGTTTCTAATGAGCTGCCTGCTGGCTGGGATGCAGTTCCATTTCAGAGCAATTACAGTGGCCGTAATAATCTACAGCAAGCCCTCAACATGCCAACTCCACCTCCTCCCTGTATCGGGCTCCGGTCTCGCTGCCTCTTCTCACTGACCATAAGCAGGGAGTGCTCACATTAAGCAAGGCCTGTCACAGCTGAGTGAAGGCCCTGCTGGACAGAGTTAACCAGCACGACGGGAGCTGACATTTGTTCATTTGGATGTGTTAAACACAGAAGCTCATAAAACATCGCTCGAGCCTGGCCGCTCAGCAGCTGGATAATTACTTTCAGGCAGCCAGAAGACAAACACGAACACGAGCGCATTATGGGGCTTCGGCTCAATCTTTTCTGCTTCTGTTCTCGACGCTTTCCTGCCTGGCTTTAATCAGTCGCATCTTTCCGTCTTGCTCTCTGTCTTCAGTCTTATGCAGGTTTAGACGTTATTGTTATTGTTTGTCAGCACACGAGAATGTAGATGCCTCTTCTAAACGTAGACACACCACTTTTGAGCTGACCACATAGCAGATTGGGAGGATAATGACATCACTATATGATGAATACTGAGCTCATGAATATTAATTTGTTAAAGCTGAGATTGCAAAGTAGGCTACAGTAGTCTTCCTAGACTGTCCGGTCAAGTTAAGGTATTAATAGTCATTAGCCATGGAAGTTCCATGCTATCTTAGAATTAAATGTCAATTTTTACGTTTGCTCAGATATTTTTACTTTTCTTTTATTTAAATATCAAAATTATATATAGTAATAATTAAATATGAGTTGTCAATGTAACAATGTAAAAAAAAAAATCACTTACATAAATTCAGTAATACAATATTTTTCTATCATCAAAGCAGGTCTGTGATTCTGCAGTCCCAGCTGATACTACAGACATTAGCAGCCTCAAGGCACAACTGAACTACTTGACAAGGCATCGTAAAAATGAGGCACTCATGACATGAGATACTGCAAAAAATAAACAAAAAAACTGTGTGAAACAGGGCCGGGAACATCATAGACATTGACAGAGACGTCACCCAATAATCAAATGTGGTCAAATTGTCCCACACCAATATTTGATAGACTCCATCGTGTACCACTCTGTTTTATATTAGGATGACAAAAAGTCGTAAAAGTAAATTTTTTAGAATGGTCTGCTTCAGTGATCAAAACAGCACTCAAAATGTTTGAGATGGCAAATCAAATCAAAGGCGGCAGGCTTTACTGTTCACAGAAACCAAGCGCAAATTTAAACGTGACTGTTTAGTTTTACATAGTGAAAGAGTGTGAGGTAAGATGTAAGTAGCTAAACATATTTTATGCCAGAAATGATAGTAATATCCAGTGATGCAAACTGAATTTTATTAAATTCAGTTTTGAATTGAAAACAATTATTATTATTATTCTAGAGTTTTTTTGTGATTGTTGCGGGCAAAAATCCTTGATTATGCGGCACGTTTTCTTAAAAAATGCAATGGAATATGCGGGATATTTATGCAATTTTATGCGATAAAATTGCGGGAACTTGCAAAAATTTGCGGGAACTTGCAAAAACTGCGGTTTGATGAAAAAGAGAAAAAAAAAGGTGATTCCCCCAACACCCTGTTCTCACTAGGCTACCACCTTAATGTAAAGAGTCATTTCTTAATGCTTCCTATGATAAGTAAGCATAGGCTACTACATCACAGAAAGTGCTGGGAATAAGTTCCCATCTTGTTTTATTTAATAAACACATGGCTCAAACTTACAAAACATTGAGTCAAACAAGTTCTGTATTACAAAAGGAATATGCTACAACTTCTGTAAAAATGAATAAATAAAATATGAAAAAAATAAAATGTGTGCTTCCTGTTTTACAGAGGTAGCTATACAAAACTAAGTGCTTCCAATGCACAAAGTGCAATCTCTTACTGTAATGTAAATTTACATGTCATGTAACACCGGGAAACTGCTTTGCACGGTCTTTTACGCTTATTTTTGTTGGTAAATTAGACTAATTTGCGGGCTTCATCGCGGGCTTTTCGATGATGTTCACGTCGTGTAATTACGTCACTTCATGACGTTACCATGGCAACAGGGGGGAATGGCTGCTCTTGTGTGAAGTAAATGCAACATTTTTCAACTTTCTGCTAAGATATGTGTGAAATCATGCAAGCCCCGCATATTTTGAAATCGGCAATTTATGCAGAGAAAGTTCGGTGTATTTGGAAAAAATGCGGATGCCGCATAACTATGCGGACTTTGGCTGATTATGCATTGATTTATGCGATCGCATAATCACGTTTTTCTGGAGGGACTGATTATAATTTATTTGATAACTTCACCCTTAAAACTGCTAAAAACAGAAACAGATCTGGTATTTTGTTAATAGCAATCAACAGGGATGATGGCTGACCACAGAACAATAGCATGACAAATGCACGTATTACGGCATCCTACTGAAAATACCATCACACACGGTCTTCCAGAAATAAAACAAATCCACTGCCATTATAAAGTCAACTGAACTGTAAAATACTTTACCAGAGGGTGCCTTTGCAACGTTGAAACACTAACAAAAGGGGGGTATGGACAGGATTGGTAAATTGTGCAACAGCTGCAAAAGCAAACAGACATTATTATGAATGTGAGAGACTAATCACTCTTCTACACACAAACACACAAACAGGAACACATGTGCCCAGCAAGGCCCGGCAGATGGTCTCCGCCCCCATTTCCATACACGCGTTGCCTCTCTCTCTTTCTCTCTGTCATCCCTCAGCAATCTCCCACCTCATTCTTCCTTTCGCTCTATCTCTCTCTCCCAGAGGGCCATGCACCGGTGCACAACACACACACATGACCTAGGACATTCACTACCCTCTTGTTTGCATTCAAGCAATAACCAACTTCCACTAAGAGCATGCAAACAGAGCAGACAAAAGGATGTGATCATTTAGAGTCATGGCCCATGACAAACGCAATAGCCCTGGCCTTTACCTGCCTGTCAATGCTTACTGAAGGGTTTGAAAACTCATCAGGACTTGATGACACGACCAATCTCTCATTTCAGCGACTCGCTGAGGGCTGCGAGATGGGAAAGGGATGGAATAAATGAAGCGCTACACAAAGAGCCAAGGATATAGATTGCAATGCCATGCAACAATACAAATTAAACTTTCTGGTTGTCTTTTAAAGCAACTTGATTTAAGAGATCAGAGACTAGCCCTGAAAACAAAACATGAAAAAAAAAAAAACCAAAAAAAAACATCTACAGCAGATGTGGTTTTCAAATTGAAGGTTACATGTTAAATTTACTGTCTTTGTTTGAACATGCATATATCGTTCTCTGCATATTTGCCCTTTCAGAAACCTTCCCCAGCACGATGACAGGACAGGTTCACTCTCAGACTTGAGCTCTTAATCATCTCCTTGTTTTTTACACTTTACATACTTTTGAAATTCAGTATCAATCACTTTAAGTGTCATTATAACATGAAGAAAAAAAGTGCATTTCCAACATTCTTTAAAAAAATTAAATAATGAAATTTACCATAATTTGATCTGAATCTGAATTTAAATGAAATCTGAACACTACTCTTTTGATGAGACTGAAAATAAATAAATAAATAACAATCGCTGAAGCCAAAAGACCCATTAAAGAAATAAAGAAGCACTTTTTAAATTTACACAAGCCTTGTTTTTTAATAGGTAGCTGTACATTGACCTTTTTATTAAAATAAAAACAAAGATTTTAGGTTCCAGTTTTTCATAAATATGAAAAAGGTTCTGTAAAAGGTGTTCTACTTGTTGAACTATATGATGTATAATGACTTTAAAAGTACAAACATTCCATGTAGTCTAAGGTTATAAAAGCTGGATAAAAAATGCATAATCATTATAACTAATTTAATTTTAAATAGTTTACATTTTAATTTAGTATATAATTTATATTATTTATTTATAGTGTTTAGTATAGAATCTCAACTCTCTAACAGCACTAAAAAAAAATTCAATTAATATGTGTGTGTGTTTGTGATGTGATTCATGAGCCTTTTGAGAAAGAAACAGTGAAAAGCAGAAGTGTCCAGGAGGCGTGATGGTGTATCGGTGCGCTAGGTACTTAAATAAATGAACAGCACTGAGCAGATGTAATGGGAAGGAAAGAGAGAGGAGCAGTTACGCATAGTCAGCACAGATGGGAGCAGCAGAGAGAGAGAGAGAGAGAGAGAGAGAAGAGTGAGATGGGGGCTGTAAAAGGTCTGCTGAAAGAAAGCAATCGCCATGTGACTTTGGGCCGGATTGATTTTAGCCGTGAAGACCAGGCGACCACACCTCCCACACCGCCCACTCCAGGTCAGTCCGGGGTCCTGCGGCAGGAGGGAGATAGGAGCGGGTGCAGGACGCCCCCGGCTTTAAGGGTCAGGTGAGGTCTAACTGGCAGCTGCTTAAACCTGCCCCGCTACTGACACAAGCACTGTACAAAACGCCCTAGTCCTAAGGGTGAACGCAAACAAATAGCACTGGTAAAATGTGCTTGGAAAAGCACACATTTACATAGGGATAGCATATGCTATATATGCACTGACTGCTGTGACTTTAAATAGAGGCAAATAATTAAACGTCTCTGTTCGACATGAATCTGTCGCTAAGAGACCCTCCTGTTTTATTGAAGTAATTAGTTTGCATAGAAGAAAATAATTCCAATGGATGCAAACATTCCTTAAGCACTCGAATTAAGAGGCCCTGCTGATGAACAATCAAACACAAGGTATTCCTAGACAACATTGTTCCGCATGCTAGGTACACGTGACCCACATGTAAAGAAATCAAATCGAGAAAAAAAAAAAAAAAAAAAAAAAAAAACCTAGTCGTGTTGTCTGTGCCTAGTCCTGAATGAGACCCCAGCTGTAGTGAGATGTATTCAAAATGTCTTGCATCTCAGCTATAAATAGTCTCAAAGACCCAGATTCCCAGTTCACTCAACACACATGAATGTGTGCGCACACACACTCAAAAGCAGAAATGCTTGTGCAGGCACATAAATATTTGAGATTCAGAAAAATAAAGATCAAGAAAATCAATCAACCTCTATGTCATGATGACCTTAGAACACAAATCCCAGCTAAAAAGAAAAGAAAATGTAGCAAAATACTTTGATAATAGCAAGAAAATATTAAAATTGACAATTAATAATAAGATAGAAATTTACACTTTATGCAACGAGGTATCATACAGTTAAAATAGCATTTGTTCTCCCATAGAAATGAATGACTGACATGCTCTGCCTTGATTAGAGAAATAAAAGGTGTTTCTTTGTTAGAAAAAAAAATATTTTTCACTCAGATGTATTTGCAATTAAACTGACATGGAATGCAATTTCTATTGGATAAGACAAAGGTTAGAGGTGTCACTGAAGGTTAATGGTGGCTCGGTGCGACAGATGAAAGTTAAATGAGATCACTGATCTCAGTCACGCCGAGTCTAGAGAGACATGCAATGGCATATAGGATCTGATGACTGATCGATTCCATAGATTAACTTTTGATTTGATAAATCCCCTTGAATTGTCATCACTCTAGGAGCTGATTCACTGTTTGGAAAAGGCACTGATGACAATCAAGTGTATCAGATAATCAGAGGATGAAAAGATGCCCAAGGGTGTAGTCTAGCACATTAATGACTCTAAATTAAAAATCAGTTTTTTTAAATGTTTGCAGCATGAAACCAAGTTAATCATAAAAGAGATCTAATAAGTGTAATTATAAAAAAACATCAAGAGGATTGTATATGTATAACAAAAGGCAAGCAAAAGGCATTAAACAGACATGCACACACAATATGCTGAGCACATGAGGATATCATGTAGCAAAGTCATAAGAGTCAGCAGAATTGTTTATCACACAGTAAAACCACATGAAGTATTTCACCTCAAACCGAGAAGAGAAAAATCAGCTTGCACTCTTTTAAAATACCTTAGGTTGCTTGGTTATATATAGACTACTTTTAAGGCTGATTCAAATCGGATGACATGGCAGATTATTTATTTAAATTGATCATGCACAAACTTAAATAGTGACAGATGATTCTCAAAAGATGCATGACCAACACAGTTACACTAGTAGACAAAATCCCTCTCTTACCACACTGTCCACTTTCATATGTGTTCCATTTACACTTGGGCGCACACCCACATGCAGTTTGTGGCAAGCCCCTTTAACATTCACTTCTTATAGTATTTA
This sequence comes from Semotilus atromaculatus, assembly GCA_031834385.1. Taxonomy (NCBI): domain Eukaryota; kingdom Metazoa; phylum Chordata; class Actinopteri; order Cypriniformes; family Leuciscidae; genus Semotilus; species Semotilus atromaculatus. Next base: position 25,261,093 of record JAULUF010000005.1, on the reverse strand, counting down.
TGTTACTAGAACTTATTTATTTCTTTTTAGTAGCGATCCAGTAGTAACTGGTAACTTGTTCAGTTTCACAAGTTCCCAACTGAGAAGTCAATAGATTCTATAACAGGCTCTCTCTAGTGGCTAGTAGGCTATGAATTCCAGTTTTTCCACAGTGTTTTATAATAACCTACAATCCTCAATAGTTACAGTTGCATTTTCACTTGTCATAAATAATGACTAGTCAAAATAGCTACTTTAAAGTTAAATTAAAACTCGCTAATAAAAACTGTCTCATTACAGTGTCTACAACATAGGCCTACTACTTGAATACTATAGTAATTTGGGATAGCAAGTACAGCAAAGGAAGTAGGCTACAAGTGCCTCATGAAGAAGAATAGGGACTAGCTTAATATAATAGTATAGTAATAGATATAGATAGTAACATGGAAATGCATTCGATCAAATAAATACTTGTTAACATGGCTTGCCACAAACCGCGTTTCGCATATTTGCACTGTATTCCGCGGGTTCGGAGAGGAACATCGGCGCGCGCGTGCGCGTGCTCACTCACCTGCTGTAAGTACATGAAAGTCAAGGCACAGGAGAGCTGCGGACACATGTCCACATTCGGCAGGGCGACGCACGTTCCGCCCGTCAAGGGATGCTGCATCGTGTTTTCGTCCGCTCGTCCTGTCCTGTCCGCCGAGTTTCACGGGTTCGTTAAGACTGCTTTAGCAGGATCGGCTGCGGTTATGAAGCCTTGAAGCAGCCACGGAGAGTGCGCAAACGCGGCAGAATAACCGGCTACAGGCAAATTTGAATGTGCGAGCACGAGGGTCCCGGTGGTGAGCGAAAACACAGCCCGCGTCTGTTCTTGTCCCTTAAGATTTCAGTAAAACCCTTGTAGTTCACAGGAAAGTCTATTCGGCACGTTTCACGCTTTTGTAAATAAACTTAATCACGGACAAGAGGTACGAGAGTTGGTGACTGGACGTAGTGAAGTTGAAGCAGATCTGTTTTTCCATTCGCTGTCAGAAGAGTCCGGGCGCACCGTCTGTTTCATTGAGCAGCATCTGAATCTCCTAGGCGAAGAGATGCGGGGCGGGGGCCAATCCTAAATCACACATTCATTTTTTACGGGGGTGGGGGAATCTCTCCATTTTTTCTCTTGCGTGAAACTGAATTGTCCTTATAATTTATTATTATGGCGCACCATAACGCGTGCGTACAGAAATGAACCTCTCAGCCACGTAAACAATCTGCAATCACATTTGTGTTCCATTAAAATCATTTCATATCAGCCTGTAATGCTTTGTGCTTTAAGGAAGACCTGTCCAACCTAATCCCTTTCCTGAATTTATAATCACTTATAGCACAATTTACCATTCCACTTTTACAAAATAAAACATTTGACTGTGATACCAATGGATCAGGATTTGACATAGTGCTCATTTGGTTTTCTAAGACAAATTATTATTTTATTTTTTAATATTTAACCCATTTAATGGCTAGGCTATACCTAGAAAAATATATATAACAATATTATTTATTTAACACTTTTTGGTTTGATTAGGCAATTATTACAATACTTTTTTTTTTTAGTAGCCTATTATTATTTTTTTAAATTACATATTACATAAAGTTAATTTTTAAACCTGAAATGTGTATTTGGAGAAACCTGTAGTGGTGCTCACCTAACAGTACCAAAATATATTATGTATAAAAGCACATTATACAAAAAAAGCATGACAATCTCTGTGAAACACAAAAGTTTAAATATGTGCTTTAACTAAAAAAAATTACCATGGTAACCAGGTTCTGTCAAAACACTGTAAACATAGCAATCACACACCGGTATGTGATTGATATAAAGGGGAAAAAAAAGAAAAAGAAAAAAACCTGAAAATTTGCTATAGACACAACTTTTATCAAAAACATGTTTGATATGTAAGATTTTATGTTTCAAAATTAAAAATAAATAAATAGATAAATAAAACATTTTACTGATATCAGTGCAGAACCATATGAACCTAAGGACCATTTGGTTTATGTTTTCCTACAAATATTTTGCTATTTACTGTGTAGTTGATCCAGAAGCCCTCTGAAAAAAATTCACAAACATAATCCTACGTTATGATTGATTTTCACTGCTTATATCCTGAAACAATGCTGATGGTGAAAATGTTATTTGTGTAAAAAAGAGGTACATCCTCATAATGTTCTCTACCAAATGACTGCAAGGCCTGTTAAAATATAATGAAATGAGAAAAAATGCGTTTGGATGAGCCATATCACTAACACTAGTGAAAATGAAAGAGGACAAAAAGGGTTCAGCAAACTGAGACAGGAACATATAAGTGCAACAGAAGAGAGTATCTGCTATCATCTAAATGATCTAAATCATAAAAGAGCATTTGTGTGCACTAGGCCAAATGTTAGGCACTAAATAATTAATTAAACCACACACAAATGTTTGAATGTATTGTTCAACACGCTCCTTTTAACATCACTTTGGCCTCATCTCCCTATCAGCAGCAAGGTCTTTATTGTAAATTCATTAACAGCTGTTAAATGTTAAATACAACTGATATTCAACCGACAGGCCGACCAAGGTCTAAGCAGAAAGTGCAAAGATATACAGTAGGGGGAAAAAGAAGTTGAATTATTCATATTCTTTCTCTTTAATCTTTTCCCCTCCCTCTTTGCACCACATTTCAACCTAAGGTGACTCGCAAATCCATAGCAAGATTTCATATCCTTGTTACTTTAAAAGAGCAGAGTCATAAAAATCAATGTTTTTCCATGTTGCACGAGGGGCCGTAATTAAAACGGGCTTCTGAGGAGCCGGCAGACATGTATTATGGAGAGGGCAGCAGACTGCTTTGCTCCATTTTACTCTTTCTCTTCTCCACCCCACTCATAGCCTGAAGGCAAGACTATTTCTTCCCCCTCCCCACCCATAGACATCTTCTCGGCCTTTCCTCCTGCATTCCCCCGTTTTTTTTTCTTTTTTCTCATAGCTTTTTCCTCTCTTGATGCTACAGAGTACAAAATAATAACTGGACCGTCAACCAGTGCATCTTCCAAAAAAAAAAAAAAGAGAAAGAAGCAAAGAAAAGAGCATTCGGCCAGCGTTTCATCGCAGATAGTAGTGTTTATTTCGCTGCATGTCACTGTGCCTTTGACATGTGATGAGGCATGGCTGCCCTTTGCAGTGCGTCTGTTGTCTTTGCCTTTACTGAATAAATAAGCAGGGACTGCATATTGAGAGAGAGAAACCTCGTTTATCTCTTTGTTTGTCAGTGATGGCTCTCTCTCAGATTTCTTGTGTACATTGTGTTATTGGTCTGTCTGTGATGGGCAGAAAGAGGGGGAGGAGAGAGGGTGGAGGGACGCAACAAGGTTTCTCAAGCTTGTGTGTTTTTTCCTTTTGCACTGTGAGAACACCTAATGTCAAATTCATCCAAAGAATTAGGAATAGCAGAATTCTTTTAATAATGAAATGAGTGAAAGCTCTAATGTTTGCCATGCTGAAAAACTGGTTAAGATTTCAGGATAATGATTTACTTCTACATCAGATATTGGCATTTAAAAATAAAATGGATTTAAGATGTCTGTAATGAAATTGAAAAAATGAAAATTCTGTCATTATTTACTTGTCTTGTTCCTGTATGGCTTTTTTAACTGTCAAGTAACATAAAACAAGTTATTTTGAATAATGTCAGTGGGGTCCAAAATGACATTGGAGCTGATTTAATTGTATTGCATAAAAAAAAAAAGAAACATTTTTCAAAATATCTTCTTTTTTGATCAACAGAACAAAGTCACACAGGTTTGGAATGACATAAGGGTTAAAAAATTATGACAGAAGGCTAATTTTTTGGGTGAACTATCCCTTTAAGAAATATTTAGAGAGTGAAACCAGCTGAAAGAAATTTAAGGCGGGACTAATCCATTGGGATTTGTTGAAATTGTGTCAAGTGAAACATGATTTTATTGGTGAATATTATTTTTCCCACCTGCACAGCCTTGGTTACATCAGCAGAGGCGGCGAAAAGTGAATACATTTTTGATGAAAGTTATGAGTTTTTTTTTTTTTTTTTTGTCTTTTCTTTAGATTAACGTGCACAATAAGACCAGGAACAATTCTGAAAAGTAAGTAAATAGTTTTGGATAGAAAGTAAATTTTGGACCAAAAAATATTTGGCCCTGTTCTACTTTTAGATGGACCCAAACGTACAATATTACTGCTGTTAAACTTTTCTGTAACGGTCACCAGCTGGACTATATACAACATCAGACTATTGTCATTCCCTCACAAACTACATCTCCCATAACCCACTGCCCGGACTCTTCATCCATTATCACATTCACCTGTGTCACATTATCTTGTTTAGCTCACCCCATTTAAGCCTGGATTTCTCATTCATTATCTGCAAAGTCTTGTTTAGTGTTACACTGCAATTCCGAGCATTCTCACTGGTTTCATGTCTCTTGGTTTTGGATTTCTTGCCTGTTCCGTGGATTACTCTTTTGCCCGTGTTCCCTCCCTTGTTGTGTTTGTTTGTATGGACTGCCTGCCTGTGTTTGACCTTGCCTGTACTTTGGATTACGTCTTTGGATTACCCTGTTCAATAAATACTGCAGTTGGATCCTTAACCCAGAGCAGTTTGTAAGAGAAGACTTTGCCAATATGGATCCAGCAGTACGTCTCATCCACCTTCGTCAAGGAACTCGCTCGAGGACCACATTCAGGACTTTCTTGGTATTGCCAATTTCACTAACCACCCAGACTATGCTCACATTGACTAATTTTGTTATGGACTCAACAACCATTTAAAAGCCACTTTAATCTGTGATGGTCCTCGAGGATCACTGAGCGAGGCCGTCGTACCTGAGTCAGCTCCGGATGATACAGCGCTGATCATCATGGCCACGGCTATTTTGTTTGTGTGGGCAGCACACACATCAACTCCATCCCGTGACCCCTCAGCCAAGATGGCCGCCGCTGTTCCAGAGTCTCTTACCGTCATGGCCGCCCTTCCAGAGTCTCGTCCCGCGATAGCCGCCGCCACGCCTGTGTCTTCGGACAAGATGGCAGACTTTACACCTTTGTCTTCAGACAAGATGGCCGACTCTACGCCTGTGTCTTCAGACAAGATGGCCGACTCTACGCCTGTGTCTTCAGACAAGATGACTGCCTCTACACCTGTGTCTACACCGGTGTCTTTAGACAAGATGGCCGCCCTGGCCCCCTGAACCGTCGGATCTGCCCTGGATGCCTGCTCCGCTCTGGACACATACTCCGCACTGGCCGTCGGCCCGGCCTGCTCCGCCCTGGACGACTGCCAGGGCTGCTCTGCCCCGGCCGCCTGGCTATGTAACGGTCACCAGCTGGAGTGCGCTTGAGAGCCACCAGAGGGCACTCCACATCAGACTATTGTCATTCCCTCACAAACTACATCTCCCATAACTCACTGCCCAGACTCTTCATCCATTATCACATTCATCTGTCTCTCATTATCTTGTTTAGCTCACCCCATATAAGCGTGGTTTTCTCATTCATTATCTGCAAAGTCTTGTTTAGTGTTACACTGCAATTCCGAGCATTCTCACTGGTTTCATGTGTCTTGGTTTTGGATTTCTTGCCTGTTCCGTGGATTACTCTTTTGCCCGTGTTCCCTCCCTTGTTGTGTTTGTTTGTATGGACTGCCTGCCTGTGTTTGACCTTGCCTGTACTTTGGATTACGTCTTTGGATTACCCTGTTCAATAAATACTGCATTTGGATCCTCAACCTTCGTGTCTCAGAGCAGTTTGTGACAGTTTCTCAAAATCTGTGCTTTATATAAGAGCACAACAACAAAAGAAACCATCCCAGAATAAGGAAGAAAACATTTAAGGTGAGAAGAAAATTTAATCATACCCTGAGCTGGAAAACAGTTCACGGTTATTTCAAGCTTTTACGGTTTAGATAGAATTTCACTGACATTTTATTGCTTCAGTAACTGACAGAAGAAGTGAGCTCGATGTAATAACTGTTATTGTGTGCCATGGTACACATCAACACTAATGAGAAGGACCTGCTGCATGCACCTAAAGAAAAAAAAAAACGTTTCAATGGCTAGTCCTTAATACTTATTTTGCTTTGCCATTTGCAATATACACACTCTGCGTCTGTTGTGGCGTTATCAGTTAGATATGACAAACACAAATCCCTCCCCTTGAATTGTGTTTCTTAAAGCAGACTGCTTCCCACCACACCACAACAAATTGACTCTGCTGTTAAAAGGGGACATGGTTGGTTGTTTCCATTATGTGTTTTTTTTAATTATTAATGCACGCCAAGCTCTCAAATGCATATCAACAGGAAAACAAAGTCAAAGATGGAGATGTGTTTTGCTAAACAAGCCAGCACGTACTTGTGACATTTTCGATAAAAACGACAACTAATATCACCTTGTTGTCCCACTTAGAGGACAAAACACGAAATAGATGACAAAAGGAAATCCATATACATATGACAAACAGCACATCCTTCAGATGTATGCGGCAAACCACGGCAGCTTCGGAGGTGCAACGCAACTTTTGGCGCGTTTAGATCCCTCCGAGTGTCTAAGTAAATGAGCTGTGGCAGTGCTTGCCACATTGTCATTTAGGATCAGGTTGGGTGTATTTCAGTAGCAGGGTGCTGAGCTACAGGCCCGGGCTCCATTTCAGGCTGTGCTCCCGATGTGAGCATCACCATCGCTGACAGACTAATAAGGAAGGACTGGCTGCCTCCACCCCGTGTCAGGAAGTTGACAGGACTGCAGCAGGTGCTGAACGTGTAGGGAAGATTGATGAAGTCACATGGAGGTGGATTGCAGGGAGCCTGTTTGGTCATTGTTAGTGTTATTTTTCATTACGATCCCGGCTTGCTTAATGTAAATCCTAAGTCAGGATGATGGCTAACATCCTCAGCCACAGTGTGATGGGTTTTGTGCAGAAAAATCAGCCATTATCTAGCCGGGCTGCCGGGCCGATGAGTCTGGCGTTCAGGCTGTGATGGCTGAGACTCATTGTAAATAGTATTGTTTGTTTCTCCCGGTTGGTGGAGAATGCAGGCAACTTCTCCAATCATTTCCAATAGGAAAATAAAATAAAAAAAACACCATAACCGAATAGGAGTGATATATTTTCTCTACTCGGGGCTGGAAATAGAAGGGCACAAACTCTGCACGGTCACGGTCTGCATAGGAATTCAAACCGTCGCCTGATATGTGACACTTTTCCAAACACCACAGACGGCCGCATCAGTGACGATCAGTGCCGGGAGGCTAATCAGAGATTCCTTGCCGCTCTTTTACTTTGGACATCGCACAATTTGGAAAAGTCAGTTTACATGACAGTAATTACGGAAACAGATGGGGCTCCGGCAAAAATACGGCGGCGCGGAGACAATGGGCCCAATGCATGGGGGACTTTCGGGGGCAATGAGGAGTGCAGGCAGATTGCATGGCAGCTGAGACTGCCTTTCATTAGCACTTGAGTGTGCGTCTGGAAGCAACAGAAATGCGAGTCGTTTGTTACCCCGCTGCTGTCTGTGCTAGGGGCCTGCAAATTGATTACTGGGTGGGACGAGGCAAGCGATCCTTAGCACCTCCACACAGCTGGTTACCTAGAGCAGAAGCTGCAGAGATGCTAGCTGTCCACCCCCAGCTTTGGCTTGACAGCAGCTGCTGATCTGCGCTCATTTCAATGCATTAAGACTTTGCTGTCTTTTTAATTGGCAACAAAAACAATCCCATCTCACCGTTAATCACCTCTGTGGAAACGTGCGGGGAAAAAAGAATCAGTGCCTTTTCTTCTTTGTCTATTTTCTCCTTTTTTTCTCCTTCAGTGTTCCTATATATAAAAACCATGGAAACAGAATATCCTTTAAATAGAAGACAAACGCTCAGAAAAGATGGAGGCCAGCGGTAGAGTGCTAATTAGATGTTTGTGGGTGCTGAAATCATAACAAGTAATGCTGAAGTGTTTTTCTACCAATTAGTTCTTCAGCTCATAATCGAAACCCCAAAGGTCCAGAGCATATATATACGGGCTATAAAAAAAAAAAAACAGACTAAAAGGATGTTTGTACAAACGGGGACAGGGGAAGGGTTGCGGAAAGGGCCGGGGCGAAGGCAGGCGCTCTTTACGCCCAGACAGCGATTCGTAGCGACATCTTAGAGAGCTGGGGCAAACGCTGTGGATGACTTCCCCGTGCTTTCACCAGGCACTGCCATTAGAGTGCTTTAGCTTCCATTAACGTGTCACTTTCCTTTGCTGCAGAGCCCGTGAGGAGGGGGCGATTCGTTCTGACAGGACCAGGGGCTGTCACATGGAGTAACGGTTCAGCACCGACCAACAGGAAAAGCCTCAGAGCTGACGGATCCACGATCCATCAGAGCTGACGTGCAGGCCTCCTCCACCACAGATCCGACTGAGGCGCGAGGACAGGAGTCCATTAATTAACCGCTTAATATGTGGATCTCTGAAATTCCTGCACCACTGAGCATGCCGCTGTCTTGAATCGAGTGAATTTAAAAAAAGAAGTTTTAGAGATACACTGCATAAAGAAAGATTCACACCAATAATGAAAAACAGTGAGATAAATGAAGTACAAGGGTTCCAGTCTAAATATGTTCTACATTCACGTGGGCGTTCTATAATTATTAGTGGATAAATTCTGCAGTTATAATAAGAACCGTTTCGAATATAATATTAAAAAGAACTAACAATGTTTTTGAAGAAGAAATACTCCAGTCGTAGTCAATAATGTCAGGGATTGATTTATTTGAGCTGCTCGAGTTAAAGCTGAACAATGAACAATGAATGACCACTGGTAAATGGAAGCGAGTTATTATTGGATTAATTAAGTCACCGAAGCGCATCTAATTCATACCAGATTAATCATATATATGCACAATATAAACAAATTTACAACTTCCATCTGCATAAAATGGCACGAATGCACAAGTGATCTTGACCTAAGTTACTTGCTACAGTACATCAATATGTATGTCACTTTGTGAATTTCTATTTTCTGTAACGACACACTAAAGCATGAACAATGAATAACTACAGCATAAAAAATTCACAATGTTATAATGGTGTACTCAATATATGTAACTTCAATAGCTCAAATTTGTCAACTACAATTAGACATAATTCTTAGTAAAACTGACAAAAATCAGTGAATATAACATGATAAAATATTACTAATGAAGTTAAACTACATTTTCATAAAAAATACTAAAACTATGAGCAAACCAAAAATCTATATAACACTGTAACCCCTTCAGAAAAAGAGGCACATTTTAAGTGATTCAGTTTCAACAACGTCTCCATTTACAGTATAATACAACAGCGGGTCCAAATACATAAATATTGAGAAAGTCTTGTGAAGGGATGCTGCATTGTAGTCATTAGCATATCATTAATTAGCTTCCCACTTCCTTATGAAGACTGCAAAAGAGCAAAAGCCCTCCGGAGGGACTCGCCTTCATTTAAGTGGCAGCGTGAGGTAGGGAACAATCGGAGGAGTACTCGTCTCCCGAGACCACTCCCTGTAATCATCAGCTGCTGCTCTGAGACACGCCCTGCTCATTCATATCACAACCAACCCGCCGCGGCACCTGTAATTCAAACGCCAGCTAACCCAGCAGCTGGCAAATTATATCAAAATGTCTGATGTTTGTGCTCAACTTCTGAGCCAGTCAGTCTTGCTAAAAGGAGGACAGATGGTACCGTTTCTTCGGTTATACTTTTAGCATGTACAGGCAAACAAACCAGCTTCGCCATCATGATGTTTTATGAGATTTGACAGAACTAAATCTTGATGCAAACCATTACGGACATCACACTCCGACTGAAGCAAACTCCAAATAAACTTCTGTAAGATTTTGCCTTACACTGAATATACTGTATTAGCAACGTTATAAAGGCATTGTTTACCTAAACAAATTAATATTTTGCCATCATTTATTCTTCACTCTCAGAAAAGGTACAAAAGCTGTCACTGGGGCGGTACCTCTTGAAAAGGTACACTTTTGTGCCTAAAGGGTGCATATTGGTACCTTAAATGGTACATATTAGTACCTAAAAGGAACAAAAGTGAAAAGGTACCGCACCAGTGACACCTTTATTTCTGAGAGTGTTCTTTACATAGTTCCAAACCTGTCTCACTTACTTTTTTCTGTGCAACACAAAAAATAAGTTGATTTTCAAGTCCCCCCCCCCCCATACAATGAAAGTCAATGGGGTCCAAAACACTGAAGCATTTTATTTTTATTTTTATATAACTTCTGTTTTACATTGAAAAAAATTCCACATTCTCCTGTAATATCAACAATTACCTCTCTACTTAAAATAACCGTCATTCGTACTATATTCTCCAGCATATTCATCTGACTCCTGCTGCTCATTAAAGGCCTTTCCATTTGTTTGCTCACAGCAAAGGTCCTTAAATCTTCCACAACATCCAAAAAAGAGGCCAATTCCACTTTTCCCTGCAGTGTTAATTGAGGGAGCACACTGTCTCCTGATTAATTATGTCAATGTATAAGAAACATCCTCTTTTTCCAGTGCTGCATAAAAACAACTTTAGGTCTGAGCTTCCTCAAAATGAATGCACAATGAGCTTAACAGCCCGCAGATTACATCTGTACATCATGTCAGTGTCTTATTATGACAGGCCTTGACCGGAGATTTCAGCCCTCTGTCGCCCCGGGGCAAATGGGATCAAGTTCTTCCTGCACAGAGATAAATTCACTTCTTGAGTGCAAGGTTTCTTGAGGGATGCAATTCTCGTGTTAATGTGATGTAACACGATGTTGTGTGTTACAAATAATGCAAGGTGTTAATAAGTGAATTGCGAAATGTAGTTTCGAAAGAAGTGAAGAGACCGACAGAAATAGGTGAAATTATCAGGCAAACATGTTGAGGAAAACACACACACACACACTGCTCTGACATGCATAGTCTTAAAGCTGGCTTGCAGTAATTACCCAGCTGCTGAACTACTAGGGTGGCAGGAATGAAAATGAGTACCAATTATTAAATGCACCACAGAGAAGATAGAACACTACAGGAGGTCCACAATGGGACTCATGTTGCTTTGCCATAGCTTCATAAATGCTAAACGACTCAGAAAAGCATTAATATTCCAACTGTTCCATCACTGATTCCAATTTAAAAGAAAAGCGAGCACCTATCATTGAAGTCAATGAGACGCCTAAAAAAAACTATTGCGTTAGCCATCTGATGCATTTCAATAAAGGTTTCACACCTGTATGGAATGCATCGCGCTTCCTCTCAGAGTGTGAGACAACAGGAAATAGCCACACACTGCATCTTACCACCAATAAATATGAAAAGTAAAACTGGCACAATTTCACTCAAAGCTGTTTGGATTTAAACAAAAAAAGAGATACAGCAACACTTGTGATCAAAAACGTTGTGGTCTTAAACTAAGTACTAATTATAATCTTTAAAATAACTACAGGCCTTCATCAGTATAAAGATGAAGTGCAAATAATTTTTTTTACAACAAATCCAACTTTATGAAAACTTTTTTTTTAAATTTGCTGTTTCAAGTCATAAGATTACACTGTACAAAACTATCATGACCTAAAATTAAGATATATTTATTGAGAGGATACATTTAATAAACAATTTATAAGATGGAATAAGAAAAAATATTTAAATGGCTAATAAAAAAAAAGATATAAATGATTTGATTATTCATATTAATACATGTATTATAATAATACTGAATGTTAGCAGCAGCACTATTGTAGTAATATTTTTATAGTTTAAATTTTTTCATTTAATTTTAAATTCCAATGAAAAAATACTGACCTCACGTTTTTCTGAATCTGTTCCCACCAATAAATGTGACCCGTTCATTCTACTCCTCTTGTCGTGCACAACGACTCCCTCAACATTCACGCTGTATTACCCTGGGACTTATTAGGTAGCTATATTGTGCCAGCACTCATAGTAAGATAACCCTTACCTGGTCTTATCACCGGCACACAAAAGCATGGGATCAAATAGGCCTCCAATGTAATCCATCTCTGTCAGCGGCATTACGGAAATTACCTGTCACAACCATCATGGTCGAGATTGTGTGATTAAACACAAACTTTAAAATAAATACCCAAGGGTAGAAGTACATGGGTCTCAGCAAAGAATATTTCAATTGAGACCCCCCTCTCTCCACCATTACTCATTAATTGTTCAATTCTACACAAAGGAATTACGAACGACACAATGTTCTGTCTAAGTAAAAAAAAGAAGGCCGACAGAATGTGGGAGATCATCACAGGCTATTGCTTGTAGCCGCAGAATGATCTTTCATTATCTTTAATTCAGATAGGCAGTGTTTTCTGTCATTCCACTGCGCTCGTGACAGAGCTGGAATTGCTGTTTCTAAAATAGAGCTGAGAAGTTAAATGGATTTAAACCTTTGTTCACCAGAGTCTTGTGTGCAGGCCGCACTTAATGGAAATGAGACTCCGTGCCTGACAAGATCGGAGGTGCGCGTGGTGACCTGTAGCTTAAAAGAGGACTGCTGTAATTCATAGTACAATTAAAAGACGTTGTCACATCAAACTCTCACATCCTTTCTCCTGGTCTGCACCAACTGTCTGAGTTCCACAAAGAAGCTGAAGATAATTACATTTAATGTAAAGACAAACACATATAAATCCTTATTCTTTATGCTAACAGTACCTGTCTAAAGTGTATATTGTTTTTGAAAGAAGTCTCACAAAGGCTGCATTTATATATAAAACAAACAAACAGTAAAAACAGTAATATTGTTACAATTTAAAATGTTCTATTTTAATATATATTTTTTTCCTGTGATGGCAAAGCTGAATTTTCAGCATCATTCCTCCAGTCTTCAGTCACATGATCCTTCAGAAATCATTCTTATGCTCATATCTTAATTGCATCCACATGCACCTGCAAACATGTATAGAAATAGAGAAAAAATAGGCTATTTCAATGAATAATGTGTTTTATAACTGAAAATATGTAATTATGAGTAGCTATACAGTATGCATAAAATACTGTGTAACAAGCATGCTATGATAAAGCTTTGCTAATGTTTTTCCACAATGTTTACATCCAGACCAAACCTATGAAAAATCCAGTAAACTGTTCAAAGGTAAATGTGTAAAGGTTATCGTGGCTATATACGTGACTCTCATGGTCATCAACTGCCTTTATGTGCCTTTTTTGCTTGAAATCTGTTCACGCAAGCTTCCAAATGCACTATTTATTGCTGACAGAAATCATTTTTGAGCATTCAAAACTGTGTGGCTTACATTTTGTTGAGTTTATTTATTTTTCAACTTCTGTTTACAAGGTTAGCTTAAAGGTTCACTCAATTTGGATGAAAGACCTTGCAAAATGGGCAATGACCTTGTTCTCCGGCAGCTACAGAGAGGAACAGGAATAAAAATATTCAAAATTTAATCCCAAGGATTCACTCTCTCTCCAAAGTAATATTTTGTCCTTTGAGAAATAATTCATGCAATATGTGTGGCAATGAAAATGATATAAGGTTAGGCATTAGATATTGATATAATAACTTATTTAGTGTTATTCATATAATGGACTCGATTATGTCAAATTTAACATTTCTTTAATATATTATAAGATGGGTGAGAGTAAAAATGTCACCTCATCTTTATGGATCAAAGTTATATTCCATGCCTATCAACTGTTCCCATAATTCTGATTAATACCACCGTCCATTTCTTAGGGAAAATATATTCATAGTCACACTGTCTTCATGCCGCATCTTTTTTCATAGCGGACAAATCTGTCTTTAAAAATTCAGAGGTTCCAACACATGCCACGAAATGCCGCATGGAAGAGCCCATTACGGTCCCAGTTTTTACTATGAACTCTGCCTACTGGTTTATTCCAGAACTTTGAGTGATCAAAGAGTGGCAAACTGTCAAAACCCAACAGTCCTGAAGACTAAGGTACAGCACATTTGATTTTTTCAAGTCATTGAATACACAAACAATAGAGAACTTTTTATTCTTCAAATCCCTTTAAAGTCTAGGTCCTCGCTGAAGCTCTACTTTATAAGTTCTGGGGTCAGTAAATAAGAGTATTATTAAACATGGCTGTCAGCAAACCGAACAGGCCGAAGCAGTGGACAGCTTCCTACTAAATTATTTACAGCTCGACATGCAGCATGAATTTGTTATTCTGTTTCTTTAGGTCCCACTATAACAATGCAGGGCTGCGGCGGATCTCTGCGCATGCCTCACCTGCTCTTCTGCTCTGCACGCTACACCCATATGCCACTGCTAGCAGCGGGTGGACCAAAAGACTGTTAGCTTCAGACGTTTGTCAATACGCCAATCAATGAGATGGACCAGTGGTTTGTTTCGGATCCAAACTGACTCGTGACAATCATAAGACTTCCTTGTACTATACCTTACTAACAATTATGATGCCCAACGTCTTGTACTTCATGCAATCTGCACCTTGAACGGCTGCCATTCACAATGTTCTACAAATCTTAGACCACTGTGTGTTTGTTTATTATTAATTTGTTTATTTTGGCAAAGCAATGTTTAAATTCCACAAAATTCAGTAGATTTTTCTATAACTATCAGTAAAAAATATATACAAACATTTTTTTCTTGTATCTTGCTTATCAGGGGGAAAAGATAAGTTTTCAGAGACAATAAAACTATTTATATAATAAAAGTAATACTTTTAATCTAAATTGATTAAAAGAGAAAGTAAAAACTCATTTGTTACAAAAAATAAAATAAATTGTTCTTTTGAACATTCTATTCATTAAAAAAAATCTGAAAAAAACATCAGTTTCCACAAAAATATTAACCAACACAAAGGGTATTTAATTGTGATAATAATAAATGTTTCTTGAGCAGCAAATCATCATATTAGAATGATTTCTGAAGGATCACGTGACACTGAAGACTGGAGTAATCCTAAATAATGTTCACTAAATAATAAGGTTACCGACAGATGTCTGTAATGTTTGATTTGAAGTTTTCGTCATGCACTAATGGTGCAATTAGGGACAAAATAGGTAAAAAGATTGTCGCAAGTCTCGCAAACCCATCAGGTGGAGTCATTTGAATAGCGTTTTGTTAAGATAAATGAACTGGTAATGTAACGGGCTCCTAGAAGAGGTCTGCGCTGAGATACGAGCTATTCTCTGTTGTTCCCCAATGCCATCCCTTTTCTCTGCACGTCAATAGACTGAGAGGTGGAGGAACACTCCCCGTGGGCATCGCCTTTTCCATTTGGACTATTTGACACAACACCCTTTCTCCTCGCCTATTCAATCTGTGCCGGGCTTTCCAGTGAGCTAATGATGTTCCCTATTGTTTCAAAGGCTTCCTAGCAAATGGCATGTGTGTATTTCTGTATGCGTGTGCGTGTATGTGTGTGTGTGTGTGTGTGTGTGTGTGTGTGTGGGACTAAGCATGCGGGATGCTGTGGAGAGAGAGCTGACGCCCTCTGTGTTGAGAATGTGTGTGTGCCACAGCCGGAGTGCCTGGAAACTTTAAGCCTCCCTCACAGCTTGCATCCTGTCAGCAGAATTTTGCTAATATTGAAGCAAATTTGCAGCAATGGAGCAGAGCAGAAGTTCTCACTATAAGTGAGGCTTTTTTTTTCTCCGACTGAGGTCATTTTGTTTGCCTTTGTTTTTTTGCTTACTGTCATCGCGTTGTATTAATAACTAAACTGCACAATTAACCTGTGAGCGCAAGTGTATTTCTTAGAATACCTTTTCTTCATTAAGATTCCTGCCCGTTAATTACCTCACGGCTCCGAGTGCTTTGTAGCCTCCCTTCTCTAATTACTAACTGAACTAGCAATGATTTATTAATTGTGTATGATTAGTGTATCTGCAAAGGCTAACGCAGCCACAACACACTTTCGGTTTCACACAGTCCCCGAGACACAAGCTCTCATCAATCAGAATCAATCAGCATTTCTACACGGCTCAGCGGCCATTAAGGTTGAACTAAACTAGACTGTAATCCATACTATAATCCAAGGTGTACTTGGCTCGTTTTTTCTCGCTAAAAACCTCCTGGCTATTACCTGATTTACCACTAGCTAAATTCTTCTCGAGGGGACATGGTGAGGGGTATCAATAGGTGGATAAACATTGGTTAATGCAAAACAAAATCAAAACAAAAGCGTTGCGGGGGTAGACACATTATTTAGCAAAAAAAAAAAGAAACGTTTTCCTTGAAACTACCTAGTAAAAGCCAAAGTAAAGGTATTTTTGTCTTCGGCTATTTTTTTTACACAGAAAATATAAAATTTAAATCATTCACAAGTTCATTTGAGCTTTTGAACTAGCCAGCAAGAATGACTTTCATTTAAATCACTGTGTAATGTGTTAAAGCAAACTTATTTTACGTTGAAAATTGATGAAGTAATGCTGTAGAAATTGTTTAAATGATATTTGACAGACTATTAATTATGTGCACAAAACATTTGAATAAACTTTATATACATTGCTTATATATATATATATATATACACTCACCGGCCACTTTATTAGGTACACCTGTCCAACTGCTCCTTAACACTTAATTTCTAAGCAGCCAATCACATGGCGGCAACTCAGTGCATTTAGGCATGTAGACATGGTCAAGACAATCTCCTGCAGTTCAAACCGAGCATCAGTATGGGGAAGAAAGGTGATTTGAGTGACTTTGAACGTGGCATGATTGTTGGTGCCAGAAGGGCTGGTCTGAGTATTTCAGAAACTGCTAATCTACTGGGATTTTCACGCACAACCATCTCTAGGGTTTACAGAGAATGGTCCGAAAAAGAAAAAACATCCAGTGAGCGGCAGTTCTGTGGGCGGAAATGCCTTGTTGATGCCAGAGGTCAGAGGAGAATGGCCAGACTGGTTCGAGCTGATAGAAGGGCAACAGTGACTCAAATAACCACCCGTTACAACCAAGGTGGGCAGAAGAGCATCTCTGAACGCACAGTACGTCGAACTTTGAGGCAGATGGGCTACAGCAGCAGAAGACCACACCGGGTGCCACTCCTTTCAGCTAAGAACAGGAAACTGAGGCTACAATTTGCACAAGCTCATCGAAATTGGACAATAGAAGATTGGAAAAACGTTGCCTGGTCTGATGAGTCTCGATTTCTGCTGCGACATTCGGATGGTAGGGTCAGAATTTGGCGTCTACAACATGAAAGCATGGATCCATCCTGCCTTGTATCAACGGTTCAGGCTGGTGGTGGTGGTGTCATGGTGTGGGGAATATTTTCTTGGCACTCTTTGGGCCCCTTGGTACCAATTGAGCATCGTTGCAACGCCACAGCCTACCTGAGTATTGTTGCTGACCATGTCCATCCCTTTATGACCACAATGTACCCAACTTCTGATGGCTAATTTCAGCAGGATAATGCGCCATGTCATAAAGCTGGAATCATCTCAGACTGGTTTCTTGAACATGACAATGAGTTCGCTGTACTCAAATGGCCTCCACAGTCACCAGATCTCAATCCAATAGAGCATCTTTGGGATGTGGTGGAACGGGAGATTCGCATCATGGATGTGCAGCCGACAAATCTGCGGCAACTGTGTGATGCCATCATGTCAATATGGACCAAACTCCCTGAGGAATGCTTCCAGCACCTTGTTGAATCTATGCCACAAAGAATTGAGGCAGTTCTGAAGGCAAAAGGGGGTCCAACCCGGTACTAGCATGGGGTACCTAATAAAGTGGCCGGTGAGTGTATATATACATATATAAATATTCATGAGTCAAATTCATGACATCACAACCTGGAAATGTGCTCATTAATTTAAAAGAAAAGAAGGATTGCATACAAATATGCATTCTTCCCTAAAAACAGTGTGACGACTAGAATTATGTCTGAATTCCCAATATTCATAAACAAAAGACAAAAATTGATTTAATTACCTACTATTTCAGGGTGCACATCCAATGGACATTTTACTATTCCATGAGCTCACAGGAGAGAATTATTGAATAGCAGTGAGGCGACCCAACTGACGCTGGTAGGTCACATGACATGACATGACAAAATACATTCATACTACAGTATATAGAACATACTTTTCAATGGACCCGAAGTAATTATTTTTTTAAAATTAGTACAGAGAATATGCGACACCATATTTCTAACAGCACGTTTACACAAAAAAGGTTGTACTAAACACTTTTTTTTTGTTTTTCATGTGCAGACGACAATGTTGTCAAAATGATGCCCGTTCACACAGATCCGAGAAACCAACTAAAAACGCTGTTTTATCCAGGCCAGTAGTTGCCGATGTTACTTTGTAAAGAAACACTATGAGACTGAACATGCAATACAAATGCAGTTTTCACAAATGATAGGAGATGATAATGGTATCATTTTCAAAAACTTGCACTTTTAAACCAGTTTTCAAAAGTTTGCGTTTTCAGGCCACCAAATATGAAGGTAAAAGAGTAGCAAAACTCGAGAGCACGTAGATGTGAATTTGAGAACTTGTACAATGCATATTCGTACTTGTGCGCGAACATTTACACTCACAGCTCCGATGTGAAAACCTGTAAAATAAAAATCTGAACTTGAACGCTGAGATTTGCACTCGCAGACAATAGTCACAAACCTGTATTCTGAATGTTTGCGGAAATGGAGTCGTTTTATTGGTTGGCGTCTAGCCAATGAAATCGGATTGATATTGTGCGCGATGATGTCACGAAACAACGCGTCCTCGGGGACGCTCTGAAACGCTATCATGGCTTAATGCATTAGAGTAGGCTGATATTAAAATAAATAAATGATATTATCAAACTCAGTGATCCAAAATTCAGTAAACACCATTCTAGTAATGCATACTATGTACAGGAAAGCAGATGAGCCCAGAATATGTCGAAAGAAAGCAAATTTGTGTTCAGTGCAAATAAACCTACTGCCTGTGTTTTATTAATAATGTATAACGCATTGTGTGTGTTTATTTTTTTTATAACTATTGGTCCATTAAGCCTAAAAAAAACGTATGAACTGCGTTAGATTAAACTGAGAAGGGTCATAGCACTTGCATATTTTTGTCCTATTGTTAGTTTAACTGCTTCTATTGTTCTCATGCGTAAGTCGCTTTGGATAAAACCGTCTACTAAATGAATAAATGTAAATTAAGCACTTTCTTGGTTTTCTATGGAAGAAAAAATGCTTATTAAATTAAACGCGTATAAAAATCAAATAAAAAGCTCATCTGCTTTCCTGTACATAGTATGCATTATTAGTATGGTGTTTACAGAATTTTGGATCACGGAGTTTGATAATCATTTATTTATTTTAATATAGTCTAATGCATTAAGCCATGATAGCGTTTCAGAGCGTCCCCGAGGATGCGGGTTTCGTGACATCATCGCGTACAATAAGTCCGATTTCATTGGCTAGGCGCCAACCAATAAAACGACTCCATTTCCCCCCCACCAGATTTTTATTTTACAGGTTTTCACATCGGAGCTGTGAGTGTAAATGTTCGCGTACAAGTACGAATATGTATTGTACAAGTTCTCAAATTCACATCTACGTGCTCTCGAGTTTTGCTACTCTTTTACCTTCATAACCAAATGCCATTGCCATGTAAATGAATGGCCAACACGCATAAAATGCATTTTTGAAAACGATGTTGTGTACACAGCTCTTTTAGGATTTAAGTGGAAACCGTCTAAACGGTCACCTGTAAACCGCTTAATAACTGACGGCCAGCCTAAATAACCGCTACATCTCACTGACAAACCGCGCAGGGCTGCCCAACAGTTGCGTGAACGGCGATGGCAGACAATGTGACTTGCAAATTACATCTGGTTGACACTGGGAGGGGGGATGGGGCAGTGCAAAACAGTGTCTCTTGAACCTCGACAAAAAAAACACTAAGATGAGTCAATTCATATAATTAAGGCATCATTCACAGATATTGTGCTGTCAAATAGGCCATCGTGGGCCAGGATTTGGCTCTCATTATGAAGCATTTGGATGTGATGTTTCTCTGACACACAAGCGGCTCACCTGCTTCCCCCCTCTGCTGTGCATAATGTCCAGCTCATTACAGGCCTGCAGACTGGTCAACCTGAGCAGAGAGAGGGGCCTAATGAGGGCCGCGAGCTCCCCCTCGCCCCTCCCTGCCTACACTGACTCCAATTTGGAACCACTTGAAAGGCGAGCCAATCTGAGTCACCTAGAAACTTCTTTTCTTGTCTCAGCCCTTTTAGGATGTGCCTGGTTTCATGTTATTCTGTTACAGCTGGACAAATCCTTGCTCTGCAACGTGGTCAGCTCTGAATTAGATAACAGGAATAATGAGGATAAATGGTAGCTTGGATTTACAAAAAGGTTTGATATTAGTGTCCAGTCTGAAGGAAAATATGGGTCAGACTAGTGCAAAAGCTCGATGGAATTTTCTAAGCAATAACACAATGTGTTGAATTGCAATTTATATGTGTGGCTTTTGGGTCTTTTTTTAAACACATGAATAGATTCAAATTTGTTGGATTCGATTCAACTGCAATACAGTCCAGCTTTACTAAGTATAGTGCCTATAGCAAGCCAAAGAACAGTGACAGTAGCAAAGAAAAACTGCCTGAGAAAAGTACATAAAAGAGCAAGAAACCTTGGGAGAACAAGACAATAAGACTTTATAAGACGACGTTTATCAGCTCACAATGAAACAAACGGCACAAAACATCACACGAGTACGTCTCATTTTACTTACATAAGAAATTATATTCGCTATATGCTAATGCTGTTTCAGACAGTTTCAAGTCTGTTTAAAAAAAAAAAAAAAAAAATTACTAAAAGAACTGACTCATAAGATGCTCTTGTTTCAGGAATCGATCATGATTATAATTCACTCAACAACAAAAAAAGGCTCACAAGAGACGTTTGTTAATGAATCACAATACCCTCTGTTTCAGACATATTTTGATTCAGTAAAACAAACAATCGAGTCATTTGCTTTGGGAATCGGATTACACCAGCAACGTTTTGTAGGTTTTTGCACACAGTCCATAAAGACAACTCAACAGAGAGATGTTTCTTGCTATTTATTGCAACAATATAGACTGGGAAATCACATGAACAACTCATGTAAAGTTTTTCCTGTGGCACTGAAACAAGCTATATTATGCTTTCTTCACATGCAATCGGAAATGTCCTAGTTCCCACTTCTGAAGTCGTGATTACGAGCTCATAGCATTCAAATTTTGACTTGAGAGGGGCGTTAATGTAATTTTTTTTTTAAACTAGGAAACTAGTTAAGGATAATTCCAATAGCACGTGAAGGCAGCATAATAGATCAGCAAAACACATTGACATCTACAAGATGGACAATGCTATACAAATACATTTTCACACAACTACTGAAAACAGACATTGTGATTAAATTAGATATTTGAAAAAAAAATACATCGGGATTGTTTAATAATTCAGCGGATTAATCGGAAAATGTATACTTAGACCAAGAAGAAAGAATTTGAAGAGGTTGATATATAAATTAACATTGATCAAACCTGTAAAAGACAGCAGCAGGTTTGAATTTGATATATTTTCTTATACAGATGATATTCCCCTGATATTTTACAATAGTTATTGACGCAATATAATCACCTGCATCAAACAAAACACAATACTTTTAACAAATTAACAAAACATAAACTATGGATTCAAATACAGACTTGGGCTATTATAAACACTTAGCCTACATCCACGGAGGACCCAATTCCATCCAACATCTACTCACCTATATGTGAAGGAAAACCTCCACCCACTCATATACACCCCTGCCATTCAGTCTCACTTTTTCTGAGGCCAAAATGTTTTTACATTGTAAATATTAAACAAGTTTCACCGCACCTGCTGTATTAACCAGCAAACTTGAAGACGTAATATAGTGATGCTGAAAGCTGATTGGCTTGAATGGTTACCTCTAACAATGATCGGTTATATATATGAGGAAGAAACATTTATTAAACACAATGGGCCCTATCTTGCACCCGGCGCAAATGACTTTGTACACTGGCGCATGTATCATTAGTATTTTGCACCCGCGCAAAGCGGACTTTTCCCTCCACAGACGCACGCTGGCAAACTAGAGAATGAACTTGCGCTCCCTGGGCGGTTCAGCGCAAAAAAGGAGGCGTGTTCGCGCGCAAACAATCCCTGGTGCTATTTTGCAGTTCCAGAAAACAATTCCACTGACCAGAAAAAAACTAGTCTAAAGTCAGTGGCGCGTTGAGCGTACATTCAGATGCTATTTTAAGCGCGCATGCTTGGTCATAATACAGAGTGTGAACAACGCGCATACACTGTAGATCTACACTCTCATCTACACAGATGCATTTTCCTTTTTGCAAATGATACATTATTATAAGGAAAAATATTAAAACACGAAGGAAATCATTGTTGTGTCCATGATGATGGGAAAAATAGGCATAAAGCTTACATATTTACCCAAATTATTATATGCATGTATAACCAAAGCTAATTTGGGTGGGTTTGTCCCATCCCCAATGTCACTTCTCTTTCTTTTATGGCCCTTACGTGAACATCGATCTCCTCGGCTGTGAACTGATTCTGAAGCGCTCCTGGTAAATGCACCGTTATAATAGTATTGCGCCATGGAACAAGCGCACCTCGTTCATCATGCTCTTAAAGGGAATGTGATATGTCGCTCTGATTGGTTTATTTCACGTTACGCCAAAACCACACCTATGAATAATGAAGCTATTTCAGACCAACCCCTTTTAAACTTGCGTCGGGCGCAAGAGTCATTTATCCCGCCGGTAAAATAGCAACAGCGCCCAAGACCCGCCCACAAAGTTACTTGCGCTTCGCGCTTGATACTTGCGTTTCAGATCGTTAAAATAGGGCCCAATGAAGGTGAATGTAAACACTCATCGGTCACTGTCAAACAAATGCTAATTCCCTGTATTTGAAATTTCCACAGTATCTCAAACATACCCAGAATGCATCTGTCTGCACAGGTATGTAATGCCCCACTGACGGGGAACCATGAATACAGTGTCAGCTTGAAAAAGCTGCTTTTCTATTATCAAGTCGATGCGATAGAAAGCACCTTGAAGCGAAAGGCTGATATGCGACTGCCCTGCTATCTGGTAAGATCCTAGCATGTGCAGGACACAGCACAAATCTCTGAGTGTGAAATCAGTCACCTATCTCTAAAATACAAACTCTCCGTCTTCACCTGCCTTTTCATTCACAGGGGCCTTCAGTCAATGGGGCCCACAAAAGGTTCTGCTTAACGGCTTGCACGAGTCCATCTGCAGTATTTATTACCTCAACGCACAAGGCATTTTTTCCTGCAGTATATACCTTTCTGCCGCAACAGTCTGGTCTGATTAAATCAATATCTGTTTCTTCACAGACATTAAAAAAACAGACAGGGGAGAGACTGCTGATCCTGCTCTGCCTTATCAACACAAACGCCCCTGAGAAAGAAAGGAGAACCATAATTTTTACAACACTTTTTATTATAATCCTCAAATCTGCAGATTTGTTGTCTCGCAAAGATGCAGGAATTCGTGCCTGCAAAAACACACAGACACAACTCATAACTCCCATCCATCGCTGATGACAGAACGTCGAGGGTGCGTTTACAGAGGCAGGGGGGCTTTAGATCCAAATGCGTGGGTCATTGAAATGGCCCCTCCACCTTTGAGGATGTAGGCAGGCCGTTGAGCGTGCACCGCAATTACGTATTGCTAATTGAAAATGTTAATCTTGTCACATTCAGGGGCAGACAGGGTTAAATTGGTAAAACTGCAATTCACTTAAGGCCATATCTCTCGTCGAAATGAACTGGATGATTAATCCTTTATATTCTTCAGGGATTCAGGGAATATCAGCAATTAAATTAACGACTACAAAGTGTACGCTCCAAGATGGGAAAAAAAAAAAATCATGAAAGACACACACTCATTTTTCCAAGTTGTTGCCTTAATTGTCTCTTTACTAAGCGCGCTGCTCCCTGTCGTTACCGAAGCACCCCCATTAAAACCCAAACCCATGAGATACATTATTATTGAGCCATGTTGAAATATACAATGATTGCTGAGGTTAAAATGTATTTATCAAATTAAAATCAATCTAGTACATTAGTTGCAAGAATATTCTGTTCTCACTTGGTAACACATATGACATATACTTGTTGAAAATATATCTTTTTTTGTGATAATGACTTATGTCATCATAACAAAATGTTTTCCTGTTATAACGAGACGCAACATATAGTTAAAAAATTAACACAGAATGATAAAGGCACAATATAAATTCTCTATTATAGATCAGTGGATAAAGGCATATTTTATACGTTGCATACGACATAATATGTTGTTTTAACGACACAACATCTTGTTATTACAAGAACATTATGTTGTTTTAAAGTTATTGTCTTTCAAAAGTAAGAGTCAAGTCTGAGTCAATGAAATGAATTAGTCATAAGCCGTTTCATCGTGACGTCAAGACGAAACATTAGCCCGTCCACTTATTGCGTGCGCAGATAGACCAGGGAAACTTAAACCTCAAACTGGCAGCTGATCCTGTGAATACTGGATAGATCATGTCGAGGAGACGCTGTGTGACACAACGTGACGGTAAAGACATTTTTTTTTTCACTGCCCAAGTACAAGCATGTGAAGAATCTGTGATACTACAGCAGTATAATCCTAAAATTGTCCTGCTACTTTTATTTTACTGACGACTGCTTCTCAAATATCAGAGTCAGCTAATCAGCTGTGGGCCACTATTACATAAAACTCTGTCTATTAATTCAGATTGTCTGCCGTTCTCACTACTTTGAGGAAATTTTAAGCATGAAGCAAGATTTGTTTTACCAATGTTTATGTTACATCAGTCATTCACTCTAGAGCTGGGCTATTAGTTATCTCAAACTGAGTAGTGAATCACTAAAACGTCCTGCTCGAGTCCTTGCGATGCAGGTTTGGGTTGAATGAATGGTTCTTCTTCTAGTGTTTCATCATCGGACTCGCACTCGGATTGATATGGTAATATCGACGTCATTATTCGTTACTGTGTTTATAAATAAATAAATAAAAATAAATAAAAGTATAAACAAAATTACCTCACATTCCCAGATAGTCTTATGCTACAGTGAGCAGTTTACCGCTATGACCAGAGCATTAAGTAAGTGTTAAACTTTGTGAACAAATCATTCAAATCGGTTTTGATTCATTCAAAAGGTTGTTTCTTTCACAAAAACTCTCAAGGGACAGTTAGGGAAGATGATAACATTTTTAGTGAATAGCACCTTCAAATTTAGTCAATTTTTTTTTAAGATTTAAAGATTTGGAAAATAGAGCAAGATTTTTATAAACAACTTTTCCTGTGCTTTTTTAATTATTTATCTTTGAGCTTGACAACCCCATTCCTCATTCACTTTCATTATACAGAAAAGAGCGGATAGGGAACAACATGAGGGTGAATAAACAATGACAGAATTATAATTTTTGGCTGAACCTACCCTTTCACATCAAGTGTACTGCACCATGTCCCCGTTTGTTCAAACCAAGCGTGCCGCACAAGCCCTGAAAATCGGGATCTTCGGAGGACTGTGAAGATTGTATTTACTTTATTTTAACAAGCCTCTTGTCGTACTGCAATCAACAGACATCAACACTGAAGCAGAACGGAGAAACGAAGCAGATATCGGCCACTTAAAAAAAGTGCTGGGACAGTGAGGGCGGCGCGTTGATTTTTCACAGCTTTACTTCCTGCTCACTACTGCGCAGGTCTGGTCCCGAGATCGCTACTACGCAGACTCAAGTCCCAATATGTCAGCGCCGTATCGGGACATTGGCGGCTTCACTTCTCACCAATGGAAGACAGCGAGGGGGCGTCGTCCATCTTTTTTACAGTCTATGGTTCAAACACACAATGTCATTAGCAAAATCATGTTTTTTCCCCTTCTATCTTTCGTTCACTCTTTCCTAATTTTTTTCCTCCTAGTCGAGAGGAAACATTCAATATCAACTAGGTCAACTGAACTAGTGTGGGCACCAGAGGCGAGAACACTGCAATTGGTCTGGCCAGAGCTGATATTTGTAGATAAATACCACATCCCTAGAGGTTCTCCTACAGTGAATTATTAGCAAAGCTTCATTGATCTCTCTCAAAATGGCAATAATCTCCAGTTTCATCCGGGCCTTTACTAGGGCTTCAAAGTGCATTAGGCTGCCTGGCTGCAATTGTTATCACAAAGGTGTTTTCCTGGCCTGACCGTTTTATCCAAGAGCGCGAAAAAGTGTAAGGCGCTAAAGTGATTTTCTTCCTCTCTGTGGTATGTGCTGCTGGTGTATTGTGTTTTATAGCCCCCAATAAAAATCTCCACTACTGCAAAGCTCTAGACCATATGTGTATAGGCCTGATGCTTTTATGGTGATGAATATACTTATGTAATAAAGGCTGTTTATGAAAGAGCTTGTAGTGCTTCTACGTTTTTGTTTTCTATGGCAGAAAATTTCATTAGGAGGGTAATGATTTCAGCATATCTATAACAAAGCAGACAATCTCTTAAAATGTAATTGATCCAGGCAAAGTCATCTTTAAATTTCCTCTTATTCTTTCTTTGCATTTACGGTTCGATCCCAGAGAGGTTTATATATATATATATATATATATATTACATTTTATAAATCAGATTAAAACTGTCATGGCCACATCACAACCTGGCAGAGTGGAATCAGATGAAAGGTTTCAGTGACCAATAGGGAATAAAAAACTTCTGGATTTTGAGCAGTGTAACATAAAAGCATCCAAGCACTGGTTTGATATCTGTCATAGGCTGCTCTGTCATTACAATGATGCCACTTTGATATGTCGCCATCTGTAAAGAACAGCCACCTGTCTCCATCAATCATCATAACAAACCAATGAAAAAAGCCACAAACTGTCATCTCATGACAGCAGATAATGACCAACACAACTGTGCTTTCAGTATTCGTGAATGAACAGGTAATGACATGGCAGGTCATTTGAATCTGTCCTCATGCACTTGTAATCTAATACCAAACAATGGTGAGTAAACCTCAGAGGCTTGAGCGCAGGATGAGTTTGGAAAGAGATTGAGTTCAGGATGGACAACCATGTTGACTAACAGGTGTGACTCTCGAATTGTTCTGTTCATACAACAGCTTGCAGTGAGGCTTCTCTTCTATTCTATGTAACCATAGTAGCATGTGCGGTTTGGCTCACACTGCACAAGTTAACCAAACTCGCTGTCAAAATCCAAGTGTGAGTAGGGTACAATGGGCTAAATGCACACCCTAAGAAAATGTGCTTTCTCTACTCACATAGTGTATGATTGCAGAAAAAATACATATGTTTATTTCAACTTTGAGTTGCTGCCCGCGATCATGTCAAGGATCAGACAAATTTCCACGTGCATCTTGAAAAGCGGATGTTTTGGAAAGTGCTGCGGCAAGTTTTTGTGCCATAGTGGTACCCTATTGCCCACATTGTACCCTACTGTAAATTTAAAAGATAGTTCAGTTATATAATGTGGTATCACGATGGATGGATGGATGGATGGACTGACACTAGTACATGATAGGATAGCAGTGGAACCAGACAGGGAGCGCCTGCCTGTCTCTCACGCGACTGGGGCTAGTGAGTATAACTCAGAGGAATATAATGAAATATAACACCACTTCTTGTCACAGGTCAGCAACCAAGCCTGCTCGGGGACTGGCATTCCAAATGCCAAAGCCATTCATTATGAAAATGCTATGCATTGATTTGTCATACATTGTAAAACTCTATCAGAAGGGCAATTTTTAAATCTTTGCAGCAATGCCTCAACGGCTGTTGCATTAGCATTAATGCTATTCAATCGCTCTTGATTTCAGAGCAACTTGCACAGACCCTCTGAAACCAGAGACATGCTAAGCACTTCAGCACAGTCAATGAAATAAAATAAGACAGGATTGAGTATATTAGATAAGAATTATGATATATAAGCTGCGCTCTACTGCAAGACAGCTAATTAAATAAGAACATATTTGATAGCAACTGACAGTGGAGCGTTCTCACCCAGGTCCCATCATTACTGTCAGGGAGAAAGAGGGAATTAGAAGGTGTATAAATACCATATGGTGTGTGCTGAATTGTCTTGCATTAATGTCAATTATATCCACTGTGAATGCATTGAATGTTTTTAATTCGCATTTTTATGTCACCCGGCTACATACATATTCATCTTACGACACATGCAATGTATAAACTTTATATGCGGATAGATGCTGTTTTATACATAGACGCCCTGCACAAAGGAAAAAATGGGAGGGGGTGGGTTCCTAACATGCAAATTGGCATAAAAACAAAGAAATTATGGAAAGAAATGTTTGTTTCAAGTGTATGTTTCAATACACTTTACACATGTATCTTAATAGCCAATGGTACACTACACTTACATTTTTCTATCATAGTCGAAGTCTCTCTCTCTACACACATTGACTGCATCCCAATTCAGAAGCTGCATCCTTCAAAGGCTGCCTTCGAAGGCAGATGGCGTCACAGCGGTGAAACGTCGAAGCTTGTCCCAATTCGAAGCCTCCTTCAAATGTGGCATCGAAATGCATCCTTCATTTCGCGGGCAGTGAAGGATACAATGGATGGATTCTTCGCGTCCTACCCTAAACCAAAATTATTTGCATTTCTGTGACAAGATTTTTTTTTTTTTTTGAGAATTTGCTGGATTACACTTTTAAATTTAAGTATTGGGTTTCAACTTATATCTAATGATACAAAAAAAATGTTGTTTAAAAAAAGTATATATATACAATTCTATATATATATATATATATATAAAGTGGTTCAAATGTGGGCATCTGACTAAGATGCGATTTTATATATATATAGAGAGAGTATTAGTTATAAAGTATACATTATTGTACAGAAATTGACAAAGATGCACATATTTAGACAGGTTGTGAACCCTGTTTCAGACTTGAAATATAACTTGTTATATTCATGCAGCCTCTGATTTGGGACACAGCTATTCTTAATATTTGAATGGGATACTTTGCTTTGCATTACAAAATTAAACAAAATAGCTTACCCAAGCTTATTACACAAAAATACCATAAAATACAGTAGTACAACTGCTGTATGAGCTATATAACAACCAACTCAAACAACTGATTTGTTCACTGGTTCTGGTCGTAGCGGTTCTGTGTCTTAACGACTTTGGTCAGTAAATGTTGTATGGAAAAATGTTGTATGGAAAAGAGTTTAAATGTTCCACATAAATAAAAAAGCATTTGGATTTGGATTGACATGACATGATATTATACAAAGTGCCTAACCTTTCAAACTCTTTTATTATACTTATATTAATAAGTGGAATTTTATTCATTATCATATATAATTACAGTTTAAATTGTGGCACTTAAAAAAAAACTGAGCACAAGAAGTTCAGATCCTTGCCTTTACAAGTGAAGAGTTTACCAATATTGGTGTCAAGAAGCTAAGTCACAAAATGTGCCTCCTACACACGCATGGCCCTGTGGCTCCTCTATTGGTTATCATGGAGGTCAGCCTTTATCAATCAATTGAATAAACTGCTTTCATAGCATCTATTGAAAGACAACTCTGACAAGGGGCTAGAAGTGCCTCCACAGCAGTTTTTTCAGCAGCAGGGGGGAGTAAATAGTAAGAAAGGCAATAACATCAGCCTGGACAGCACCACAGCTCTGACACTGCTGTTTGCTTCAGTCTGTTCTCTACCTCAGTGATTCATTCCTCAGCCTGGCGGCCACAAGTGACAGCAGTGCATAAAAGTGGACTACGTTGAACTTCTTTTTTTTTATTATTATTTGCATTTATTTGTTTGAAGACACAATACTATAGAAGACATGGAGTCTATTATTTTGAAATTAAGACTTTATCGCCACATCCGACGTATTTGGAAATGGCACAACGCTCTGATGATCTATTCAATTCTGTTAAGATGAAATCCCTGTGGCTAAAAAAGTAACATACACAATTAATTCTAGTTTACAGCCATACGATATATGACAAAAGTAATACTGAATGGTCGGATATAGAGCCTGAATTGGATTGTCAAATGGCTACCAGAGGCCTCTTAAAAAGAAAAACATGTCACATTCAGCTTAACCCAGAATGCACTCTGGTATCATCCATGTGTCCACAATATTAGGCCTCTGGACATCATTCTGTCTTTATTATGTAAACTAAAGACTACAAGTAATAGTGTGTGTGTGTCTGTCTATATATTCAGTAAAATTATACAAAATGTTAAAAACAAGATGTAGCCTATCAGTAAAGTTTACTTCAAATGAACCAGCAAAGAAGTGAATTTCTTGTCACAAGCCAACTTAAAATGACGCAAATTAAATATTTAGCAAGAACTGTATACTTTTATACAGCACAGTAATTTCTGCATCTCCTGGGAAATTTCATCCTTGAATCTTTCATACGAAGCATATTCCTTCCAGACCACCCATGTTCCAATTAAACATTCAATATTCATTTTCTTAATATAGAATTTCAGTTTGCCGTAGATGCATGACTAAGTAACTGGAGATTGTCTTGTGTGTTTATCAAGTCTTTTGATTCTGAGCTCTTCTGACTACTGACAGAGTTTAAGAGCATGTTTGCGCTTTAATTATTAATATTATAAGATCCTTAAATAAAAGTTCTCATTCGTCTTGCTTAACAATTTTCAATAACACAAGAAAATGTATTATAATTACTATCATTATTATTTATATAATAATAATAATTATTATTATTATTATTATCTTGCCTCCATTATTTTATGGTTAAAAAAAATCAGTCAGTCAACTTGTCAAAATCAGACATGACTCTTAATGGGGGAAAAAAAAAAGAAAAGGAAAAACCTCCAGCTGACACATTATGTAAAGGATCAACTCGTTCCTTATTTCTATTTTCATTTGAACTGCCCATCAGATTAAGATCTGTTCAAATAAGATTAATTTCCTGATAAACCCTCACAGTGAAGAAGTCATCAGGGTGCTTTAAATTTATTCCATGGGCAATTAAGTGCAGCGAGATTTCCTCAGCTAGGACTGATTTTGAGTGGTAATGGCAGGTGAAGAGACAGATAATGAGCAGGCCAAGACACACACGCTTACAGCTCTCTAAAATGACTTCCTGTGCTTTAACCCTGCAGTTATGAATCAACGTGTCACGCACCGCTTCTCTGACACTCTCTACTCCAAAGAAAGAGTAGTCTTGGCAAGGACGAGATGAGAGAGAGAGATGGAGCTTTAAAATGACTGATTGCTAACCGGTATACAAAACGCAACACAACACAACAGAGGATATCGCATACAGAGAGGATCAAATGTATTTGGACTTTTTTCCACCCTGCAACCAATTGCTCCAAAAATGCTAAGACTATAAAGACTCTTCAGATGAGAAAACACATAAACATCAATGATGACACACACAACACTTTTGTACAGCACACATGCACAGCGAAGCCTGCAAACACCAACAAATGCGACACAATCGGTCGGGATGGTTGTTACCTACCCACAAATACATCATCATCTTGAGCGAGGAGTCAGGGGCTCTCCGGCAGTGAGGAAACGCTTCCTTACTTATCTTCTTTTAACTTCTCGAGCTCAGCTATGGAAACCCGGATGAATCCTCCTTGTTTCCACTCTCTCAGGCTCACAGTTCTTTTGTATAATTTATTATATCACTATAATAGAGCTTATTAAAACTGACACTTGGAGGAAGAAGAAGCTACTTCACAAGGTTTGAGATGCTTCTAGCAGTCTTGTTCTTGCTCTTCTCTTCTTCTTTTTTTTTTGCTCTTTCTTGCCTTCCCCACTTGGTCCTCCTCACCCTTTCACTGACAACCCCTGCTTAGGCGCCAATTCCTGACGTATCTATTTAATGAGAAGATCCGTGCACCAAGGAAGTCCAGTACAACTGTGCACTCAAAGTGCCAGAGAGAGAGAGAGAGAGAGAGAGAGAGAGAGAGAGAGAGAGAGAGAGAGAGAGAGAGAGAGAGAGAGAGAGAGAGAGAGAGAGAGAGAGTGCAGCACAGGCTCCTCAAGAAAGGTACGTATACGTTAACGCACAGCTGATAGGACGATCCGAAGCAGATTTTCCCCCATACACAAAAAGGACTTTTCCCTCTAACAAAATGCTGCTCAGATCCTCAGACGCTGTCATCCGGAAGCTGATGCGCAGGGGAAGAGATCAGTGGGAATTCAAAAGGCTCATCTTCTGTCCTGAGGGAAGGTAAGAAGACAACTGACCGAAAAAAAAAAAAATTAAGCAACTTTCCTCCAAAAAATACTGCAATCTCAGCTATGTGAGATTCACGTAAATAAAAAAGGGGGGAAAAATACAGGTAACCTACAGTCAAAAATGCCACAATGGGATGAAAAGGAGGTAGAAAGCACCACCCTCTCCTAAATGTGAAGCTTGCACCTGAGTCTGCAGCCTGGACGACACCCCCCGCCCACCCCCCTCCTTGTCCTCCTCGTCCGGAGTGAATGTGCTGGAGATAAAAGCAGCGAGTACTGGGGCCAAGGCCTTCCCGCTCGGGTTGCTTTGGCTCTGACGCACTGGCTGCCTTCTTACAGCACTTTTCTACAGCCATCTGCTGACTCTACAACGCTACTGCTACTGAGAGACCAGACACGCAGCCAGTCAGCTCAAGCGCATATGAGGCTAAAACTCATTACTACTCTTCAGAAGAAGGATGAGACTTTTAATCAAACGCAGGTATTAGAGAAACTCAAGAGTAACAGAAAACAACAACAAAACCTTTTTGTAAATGAATTTCAAACCAAGAGGGGACAAAATGGAAATTTGAGAAAGGTCCATTTTTTTGTTTTATGTGTGTCTGAGACACAAAAGCAATGAGATTTGCCAGTGTATTTATGAGGGAAATTAAATTCTAAGGGAAATTTAAATATTAAATTCTCCTCAGGTAGCAATTTGACTCCCCTTTAAAACAATAAAAAAGAAAGTATAACCGTCACAAAGAGAAAGAGAGTGAGAGTGTCTGAGGAGGAAAAATTATTAAGCTAAAGGCGCAGACACACATCCAACACACACACACACACACACTAACGCAATAAGGCCATGTTAAAGTGATTTCACCACAGGTAAAGGATTTCTAAGGCACAACACAAACCGTCAGGCACAGCAGTTTAAGACACCAATGCTCAAATAAATTAAATTTCTTAATGATAATTTGAATAGAGTCATTGAGCTTTAACTTAATAAATATGATCGGTGTATAAAACATGTGCCATTTAACTTATTCATTTTAATATTTTGTTTTTTAAATATTATGATTTCTGTAATTTTATCTAAAAGGATGGGATGTTTTAGAGTGAAGCACAGCAAAATATCACAAATAAATAAAACGCAATTCGTCAAATCAATTGCTATTGATTGTTTGTGACTTGTTTGTGCTGTTCCCATTAAAAATTATGTCACTTCCGGGACGATGATTCCATTATGGAACTGGCTTTTGTTAGTTAAAGGGAAATTGCAAAAGATGATGAAAAATAAGATTGAGGACACTGGATAAAACTACAAACTGACTTTTAGTATTTCTAAATAAATTGAATTTCTTTTTATAAATGTAAGAAGTTAAATGAGTTACAAATTCGATACATTATATATGATAGAGTACTGATTGACTTCGAGTGCATTTTCATCAGAATTTAAAGGCTGAACTATCTGACTAAAAACAGAAATATATACCAGCTCGCTTTTGCAACAAGATGGAACGGTTTTCTTCCGAACAAAACGATTAATACAGAGAAATCCGGTCAATACTCTGAACAACATTCCGAAAGCAATAAATGATTGTTGACATATTAAACAAAGATAAATGGCAGGTACAATGTAAAGCCCATTGTTTGTGAACCCAAGCAAAACGAACATACTTCAGCATACAATTTCGTTAAACCATTTTACTTCGGGGCAAGAAAGGTCTAATGGTCAAGGAAAGTGAGTGCAGCTTACTGACATGTCCATTTACATGGAGCAGACAGATTCAGCTGCCGTCTCCTCGGTCCGAATGTGCCCTTTAACCCAATTAAAAAAGCTACAAGTCTGAAACAGTAGCAGTAAAAGCAGTAGTGCATCTCATTTGTTTGGATTATGACAAAAACATAACCTAAAAGAAAAAAAGGTAGCATTAGGTTGTCGATTTCATGTTTAAAAAGTACTAAGTACATCACCCTCGATCCTGCTCCTATAATCGAAATTAAACGCAAGCTTCCAAAAAGCACTTCTGAAAAAACAGTCTTCAGATTATTGAGTGAGTCACAAACAAGAGGAAATAAGATGTTTTCAAGAGAAAAATCAGCACTGGCCTGCTTATTATTATTAGCTTTATTAATATGAATTGTTAATTAAATATAGTTCACTTGTACTGCTCTAATTTCAATGGAAATTAAAAAAAAAAAATAATAATCAAGAAAGTAGTTGCCAGAAAAAAATTAGAGTGATGGGTGTGTATGAACAGTAAGGTCTGTGCATTAATCATATCAGCCCTATCAGACTTAAAACCCTTCAACAAACCATGATAAATTACAGCACTGAGAGGGGACTGCAGCACCTCCACTCCTGCATCTCTCCCATGATTCTGCAGGGCTGCACATACACACTGTGTGCTACGTGAGATCAAGGCAGAGCCATCAGGACACATGGTTATCCCTCCACACAGATACGGTGTGTTTGAAGAAGATGAAGATCTTTGGGAGGGTCTTCATCAGGAGTGAAGCTGACACCTTTGCTACCCTGGCTTTTCAGGCCAGTGAGTGAGCAGGGGGGTTTGAGAGCCACTATTAAAGTTTAATGAGAAGGCAAGGTAAGCTTTGTTGTATTTTTAATATGGACACAGCAGAGTATGAGGGAATAACAGGTTTTGGTTCTGAGACTAAAACTGAAGGTTTTTTTTTTGTGGTTTTTGCCTATTGATTTAATATCATCATCATCTCAGCCTGAGATGCTGAAATGAACATGAAGGATACACAAGAATTCATTTTAAAGTCATTGTGACGAAATGATTTGTCTTTACATGAATGAATCGCAGTTGTATGATCTTCATGGATTGATTAATTAAAGGTCGATACCAACAACATCCAGAAGCACAACGGCGGCACAAAGGAGCACACAAAAACACAGACACACACAAACACACAAAACAACACAGAAGCGTCACTTACCCTGAGTTGGTCCGTATCACAACTCATTGGTTGTCCTGGAATCTGTCAACAGAGACATAAAAATTAGAGTAACACATTACACACCAAATACAGCACCTCCCTTCAGTAATTACAAGTCAATCATCTAGAGTGGGCTGAGGGGAGAGAAAATGAGATCTGTCAAAACTGAGGTTTGCAACATGGAACCATGCAAAAGGTGGCGAGAGCAGGGAATAAGACAGGCAAGACATAGTTTCCATGCCAGAAACGGTACACATAACAATATTTTCCTCTTTTTTCCCCCTCCAAATAATGGGAGTGGTATAAAGCAAGTGGATCTCAACTGGTTTTGCTTCAGGAAACAGATTTTAGATCGGCATTCAAGAGGCCACCTAATATAGTACCAGAATTGAACAAAAGTATGTCTGTGTTAAAATCACTCGAAATCAAATTACCAGTGAGAATGTGTGTGTGTATGATTTTGAACAGCTATGTTTGTTTTTAAGTATTATTTTTGGTTTAAAACAACTTATTGTGAAGGTTTAAATTTGCATTATTCTGAATTTAAAATATACTGCAGCTTATACAAGTAGAAAATACATTTTTAAAGAATGAATATAGAGGTTTTCAGTGTAATACATCAACATTTAAAACATGTGTGTGTATTGAAATGTATTGATATTACTATAACTGCATAGCACCAATAAAATCAAGCTTACAATTATTGTAATATTTTCATTAGTTTCATAGTCTCTCAGCAGTCAATAATTCACACAAAAACATTGTAGTTCGCACAAAGTTTATCATGCAAGTGAAACTATATTTAATGTATATTCTTTTAATTGATTTTGTTCATGGATTTTGAGGATGAGGGGATGTCAAGCAACCTGTCTATGCCGGCATCTGCTATTCACAGATGTTTGCCCCAAAATATTATAATTTGATTGGATGTGTGGCCTTTGATGTCAATAACAATAATATTGGAAGTGTTTTCTACTTATGAAATAAATATGATTGTGTGGCTTGTACAATACAAACTAATATAATTAGAAGAGATCTGCACACATTTTTGGGTTGTAACCCACCAGTTGAGAACCACCGCTATAAAATAAAAATAAAAATCACGTTTAATTCTATCGAGCAGAGTATTTCTAGATGCCTTGGTGCACAGAGTTTCGCAAACACTAACCAATCACACTCAACCCTCAAAAAGGAGGGGGAAGAAAAACATTTCTAATTTTGTTAATGCTTGTTGAGTGTTTGAAAGAGAACTACACAATTAAGAGATTAGGGTCTGGTTACGCTGGGAGGGTTCCTGGATATACCACTAATCTTCCCTCATGCCTGCCGTCAATACATCCATAATGCACTGGCCAATCTTCATTTAAGAAATAGAATCTGTGTTACAAACGCTCTCTTCAAATGTAATGATATTAACAGTTCCACTTTCCTCTCAGCCTAAAACACTTAGCTGTTTTTCAAAGTGTGCTCATTTCCCATTAGCCAGGCCACTGAGTGAAGTCGAATAAGATTTTCATCATTTAGTAACTGGACATAGCTGCCGAAAGACCCTAAAGAGGATTATGACCCACATATAGAAGGAATAAAGGCCAGGGAAATTGCTTTGATTTGATATGATATGAGAAAAAAAAACGGATGCATTAACCTTGTCACCTCAAAATATCTGCGTATCAAATTAGTTGTAAGCCTTCTGCTAACGGCGCTGGTGTTTGGCAAACCACTCTTCTTAACTGTAAAACGTTACAGTTTTATAGTGAAGTTTATATCGTGCGTGGTGTTTTCAATTAATCGTAAAAAAAAAATCTAGGAACGACATCAGCATTTTTTTTTTTTTTTTACGCACAGCTCAACAAAATGCCTATGAAAGTTTTATGCAAATGAATATCTTTTCCCTGTTAAAAAGAAGCAAAGAAAATCAGGGCACCGCTAGGTTTTCTTGTAGGGTAGGAATTGTATTATTTAGAGCCGCTGACCTTAATGATGGCTCACTTGTTTTGGTAGCACTTTCCTCTCAGCCACTGGCCCCTAGCAGGTCGTTAAGAGAAGCTTCTCAATAGCTCTGGGGCACACAGCATGTTTCTGGATTCAGACCGCTGGCATACATTTTTATATATAGTCCTGTGCTGCTGACATCTGAAATTCAAACCATTTCTTTTTTTTTTTTCTTCTCTGTTATTTTTTAACAAGGACTGACATTCATGTTAAAAAAAAAAAAAAAAAATGTTATATATTGTTTCATTATATCGTTAAGGCTGTCACTTGATTAAAAACAGTCATGTAATTCATTTTAATACAATTAATTTCTTGATATGCTCATTATTTCATGCCAGGTACAGTATTTTTACATGTCAGTATTTGCTGGTCAGTATGTGTGGCAGAGGAATCACTGAAGAGATATTACAAAAGGTGAAACTATAATAAATATATTGTTTGTTTTTAGGTACTGTACACACGGATATCAAAATTCTGCCCGATAACAAACGTGAATTTATTGTTGATTACTGTTCAGTGGCCAACATTCAAATGAATATTTTATAAAATTACCATTTTATGTCATCATTATGGC
Organism: Semotilus atromaculatus; assembly: GCA_031834385.1. Taxonomy (NCBI): domain Eukaryota; kingdom Metazoa; phylum Chordata; class Actinopteri; order Cypriniformes; family Leuciscidae; genus Semotilus; species Semotilus atromaculatus. The sequence continues at coordinate 25,223,232 of JAULUF010000005.1, read as the reverse complement.
TGTCAATTTAAGTAATTTAAGTAATTTCAAGCAGACTAATGCTAAAAAATCTTCAGTACTATTCTAAACAAACAAAACACTCTTTAACACTATAACACAGTAGAATAAATGACATATACATACACAAACATAATTTATTCTGCTCTGTTATAGAATTATTAGTGTGTTTTAATTAAAATACTAGAACTTAAATAAGAACTTTTTTTAATCAGTTGACAGCCATGATATACTGATATGTGATTTTACTTTTATGTTTAATATTGGTTATTGATCAGTTGGCCAACACACACACACACACACACACACACACACACACACACACTGAGTTTTCATGTTTTATGGGACTTTTCACAGAGATAATGATTTTTATACTGTACAAACTGTACATTTTGTTTTCCTCATGGGGACCAAAAAAAATTCCCCACAAGGACAAGGAAATTGCCATCTTTGTGGAGACATTGTGTCCCCGTAATGTAGGGTTTACCAAGACACACACACTTATTATACATATATTAATAACTTTATTTAATATATGTAGCATGTAAATTGAGGCATCACTATAATTGATTTAATTATCATATGGACAACTTTATATATATACGCAATATCTAATCCCTGATAATAAGAAATTGTGGAATTTATATATATATATATATATATATCATGCATAATGGGGAGGGGACATAATTCAATGTATTAAATATAATTATGTGTTCATTAAAAATTTTTGATTTATAGGTATACTTCATTAACAAATGTAATCATTATTATATGAACTAAATCCTATGTGTTGAGTGGAGTCTGACTGCTCACAGGGTGTAAATTGTTTCAAGTTCCCTTTTCAGGGTTTCTCAGGCACACACGATTCCACAAAAGCCGCGGCATGCTGCTTGGAGATGGGCTCAAACCGCTCAGAAGAGGCTCTTGTTCGGTAATGATACTTCCAAATGAAATCAAGGGGAAAACCAACAATAGTAGCGCAAACAGGCCTCATCCGTATGAAAGGACAAAAGGACTCTCGAAGGGCTTGCTTATCCTTTACCTCTAATGGTCTGCTTCCCTCCTTTTCACTCAGAATACACACACACACACACACACTCTCTCTCTCGCTGACTTACGTAGAGCACTTGAGAGAGACAGACAGAGATGGAGGGTAATACTGAACTGTTGCGGCACAGAATTGCAGGATGGAGAGCTAAAGAAAGAGGGAGTGAGAGAGAGCAGGCCTAATTCAGTCCCTCAATGAGCTCTATAGGTCTTACACATGCAGCGGAAAAAGCAGAATGAAAAAATGTCAATAAGTAGCACTCTGCTGAGTACAAGCGGCAGAACACGGCCGAGCAGAATGACTTTATTAAGCTGACACAGAAGACTGCGCTCAGCCGAAACGATGGATAGAGGTGGAAGAGAGCAAGACAGAGGAAGAAAGCATAACAGAATACCAGAAACTAAACAAAGGAAAGTCGGCACTGTGCTACGATTGAAAATCAATCCCCTGATAAATCTGTGAAAACTTCACCAGACCCCCAGAGATGGAATTAAAGGTACCTTTACACAACAATGATGTATTAAAAACAAAAACAAAAAACTTTTTCCTTTGGGTTTCTCACGTACAGACGACAACATTGTCAAAACGATCCCCATTCACACGGATCCGCGGAAACGACTAAAAACACTGCATTATGCTGCCAGGCCAGTAGTTGGCAATGTTACTTGGTAAAGAAACACTACGTGCCTATAGACTGAACACAGAATACACATGCGCATGATGTTACCAATTTCACATATTTGTGTTTTTGTTGTTTACATGGAGACGATAACGGTATTGTTTTAAAAAACAAGCACTTTGAAATCGGTTTTCAAAGTTTGCCTTTTCAGGGCCTCAAAATGCCGCTGTCGAGCAAATGGCAGGCCAAAACGCATTATAAGTTTTCTACAGGCGGCAAGCATTCCAACAGATATAATAATATAATCTTTGATCTAACAATGACACTAAGACAAGTGTGTGTGTGTACTGTGGTTAACATTATTTATGAGAACATTAAACTCATTATCACAGGTTTACAATTTTCCTTCTATAAGACTGTTAATAATAATTTTATAAAGTATTACACACGTAGGGTTCATAGAAAGTGTTATCGGATAAATCTACAGCCATATCTTTCACCACTTATTAGCAGGAAGCACTGGAGTCACAGAATCATGACATGCTCCAGGGGACAAAATGCCCATAATAACATACAGCGATCCACTGATGTTGGAATAAAGATAAGCCCAAAATTGACGCCTGCGGTTCTCTATACAGTGAAAACGCAGCACTTTATTTCAATTAAAGCTATTGATGTTAGATCAAAGGTAATGCTAATAAAATGCTAATGGCATCTGTATTAGAAAAGCCATTTCAGTCCCTTTAAGCATTGATGAATACATTTCTAAAATGTTTGGCTGAGAGAGAAAGAGAGAGAGAGAGAGCTATAGGTACTGCTAATTTATGCGCTGCTCTGAGGAATAATGAGAAAGGAGGGTGGGTGAAGAAAGTGAGAGCTGAGCTAGCAGAAATTCCCAAATGCTGCAGTAGCCCAACTGAATCCTGCACTTTCACAACACTAAGCTTATCAGAGAGAGTGGAGGGGAAGAGGCAGCCAGATCTAAGCCTTTTAAGACTCTTCATCAATATTAGAATATCTGGAATGGCAGGGCCTTCATACCTTTAGGTGCACAGTTACAGACTTTTGAGGACATCAGAGAGAAGTCTAGGGTTTGCAGCTGATGTGGCCAAAGCTGTTGAGAGGAAACATGTGCCAGAGAAATAAGCACGCAGCCATCTTCAGAATTTTGTGTTTGAACTTCCGTTTTTTGTGGTAGTCCTGTATATTTCTATGGCATCGCCGTCGAAGAGTAATTAGCTGAAGTGGATTTACTTTATGTAGAGTTGACATGAGCATTGTAATGTTTGAAGCGGATGCCATAACAAATGCCATTTAAAACGAGAGGTTCATTCATAAATTCGTAAGATCTTACCTTCATGCTGTGGAAATATAAACCGGAAGACGGCGCTGAAAAGGGGCGGGGCTACATAAGGTCCATAGGTGCCTGCAATAGAGCCTTCGCTCGGAAATTAAAATATGTACACAGTCTTGTACCTTTGACTTTTTTTTGCATTTTCTCTTTGTTTTTTCACTCGAAATGATATGTTGTATGCTTATGAGTTCAGCCGTAGCTGGTTATCCTCAGACATGCTGTAAAACTCTTTAGATACGGATTTTTCCAAACATCAATGGGAGAAATGAATGGGAAATTTACTTCCGGCACCAAAGCTCTCTCGGGCTGTGGGCGGGACTGTGATGCTCTATTCCTCTACGCTGAAGGAATGCGACTAAAGCAGAACCTTATTCCTTATGCACTATATCATAAAGGGTCGTAACATCCATCGTCGTTTAAGGGAATAATTCACCCAAAAGTTCAGATTAGTGCTCATCAATATAGTTTTTTCAGTGACCAATAATTGGATACATTGTTTTGAAGATAACATAGCCATTTGATTAGAAGATTACAGAATAAATTATGAATCATAAAAAAAGATAGCCACACTAAGGTGATTATTAAAGTGACATCAATTGTATCTTAAAATTAAAGGAACACACAGTGCTTCCTCATTGTCAATCCAAACGCGTACAAGAGCAAGGGTTCTCTCTTGCAATATTGAGTTTGGGGCTTAAAAGCAAAATGATGCTGTCGATACAACAGGCAGGATAAAAAAAAGACAGAGAGAGAGAGAGAGAGAGAGAGAGAGAGAGAGAGAGAGAGGCTGAACCGGTCGCTGAATTCAGTGCTCATTAATCTATAGACCTTCATCAGCCCGGGCTGCAGGTTCACATAGCCTTCCCTGACATCTTCTCAAAAGAGATCACACTCACTGATGCATCCTGCTTTGTTCTTGCTGATCCACCACAATTACCCCAACTCTTCTCCTAGGCTCAGTTTGAACAAAATGGCAAAACAGAGGCCAATTTGCTCGCTACTACCCTCCCCCCAAACACACACACATGCACTAGCACAGAAACATGCACTGGGACTTCAGGGACCTTAGATGATCCCCCTTGTCAATTGAGCAATGTTCCTTATGTATACAGCTGTTAAACTGCTTGGCTGTATGCTGAGGTTAATACCAATCCAACAACTTGCACATGCAGTTGCTGGATTGTTTGTGGGAGAACGACATCTTTTGTTTCCAAACGGCTTGATTTGATTTGATTTGCTTGCTATAGAAGAGCACAGGGGTAATTAGAACACTTTGCACATTGATTCAGAAAATGTTTAGCCTAAAAGTTTGCAAATTTACTTTAAAGAGTAATTTTACATATTATGAAATGCTTACCAAGGCTGCATTTATTTGATCAAAGAAATACAGTAAAAACTGTAATATTGTGATGCTTCAGAAATCATTCTAATATGGTGATTTGCTGCTCAAGAAACATGTATTATTATGATCAATGTTGAAAACTGGTATGTCCATCCATCCATCCATCCATCACTCTCACACACACACACACAAATGTACTGTGTATACATTTATACAGAGTAAAATGAAAAAAAAAATGCTATAGTAAAGTACAGTAAAAATGTAAAACAATGAAGAAGCTCTATAACGTCAGTAATTACATTTTATGGGTATCAAATGTTTGGATAGTGGAATCAAACTGTAACAACAAAGCTATGGATAATGGATAAATTATTAAATATTACTACCACATCAGGCCCAAAAACAAAAGGGGGAAGAGTGTACATCTTTCAGGAGAGATAACTTAACTCTGTTTTATAACTCATACATTTTTCTAAAAATAATCACAAACCTAAAGACAAAGATTACATTAGGGAGATTTCAGCCCGTTCTCATCCCAAGGCGTAATATAATGACGCTTTTGCCAAAGCGTCTATATCGAACGCGCATGGCACCCTTTAGCGTCAATATGAGACGCCGATATATATGGGTCAGAAGGCGCCTCCTAGCGGTCTAACCCTAACCCTACACCATACCTAAACCTACCCATCTCTCTGCGTGTTATATTGACGCTAAAGGGTTCCATGGGCGTTGGATTTAGACGCTTTATCAAAGTGTCAGAATATGACGCCTTGGGATGAGGATGCGTTGGAGATTTTTACTTAATTAGGTCAAAACAGACTTTTTTTTTTATAACATTTGTGTCAATTGAAACTGAAACTGTACATCATATTGTGAAGAGGTAGAGGTAGAATACTCACACATGCCTGAAATGGTCACTGTGAGTGTGGACTGTGTGTTATTAGCAAAGTTACATGCGTTACAATTATCCCTGCTCTCCTCTACTTTATTGATATGGTCATGGGCAAATGTTCACATTTATTTACTTTTGTTAGAGGATGTTTCTTTAAAGAAACAACAGGATAAAAAACAAACAAAAAACAAACAAACAAACAAAACCGTAAGAGACGAAAGCCGTATTGTCTCCAACATTTCATCTCAACGAGTCCCAATTCATTCTTTTAAGCAGGACAACCTTTACCTCCATTTTGGACCACTGGTTTTACACAGGGAGAATGAACCATACTCTGATGTTTAATTGAGGCTCTGATCCCCTAAACACTTAAAGGGGAGCTTGAGGATCAGTCGTCCTCCATGAGCCTGTTCCCCTCACTCCGCATGGCTCCAGATACTTTATTTTGACAGGCTGAGCAGAGAAATACCAGCACAGAATACATCAAGTTCTCAATTATTGGATTATCTCAAAGTGATATCATTACCACAGAACATTCTCTCCAATCATTGATTGCATTTTTCAATTTATTTCACGATTAATGCAAGTAGCCTGACCGAACAATTGTCTGATGAGTTCTGGAACCCCATCAATATATTCTCCTGGCCCACATGAGCAGTCTGTGTGTTTTATAGCTCGGGAAAAAAACATCTCTCATCCCTCCTGTCTCGTGCCTCTCAATTATTCTAAAGGGCTACCAATCTCATCTAGCAGGTAGATAGACCATGTGAATGAGAATTACAATTTTAAATGCAAATACACTGAACTGAATGCTATTTTATCACATGTCAGGGGAAGCTGCTTCAGGCGAATGCTAATGCAGTTCGTCTTGTGTCCAGGCAAGCAGCTCACTTTCACAGTTGCTCTGTTTACCACAGGAAATCAAATTAGTTGTTTTATATTATCACAATATCACAATTAAGTGGACATGTGGTGAATTTCACATCATTTCTACTTTGGTTTGAGCGAATGTGGAATTAAACTTCAATTTGAGGAAGGAAGCATGGATTATTTCTTAATAAATTGCTAATGTTCAAAGTCAACAAAACTGGTTTTCTTGAGAACATTGGTTTAATTGGCTAATTTATAGTATATAAACATACACTATTGTTCAAAACTTAGGAGTCAGCACTTTTTTTCTCAAAAATAAATCCTTTTATTCAAAAAGGATGCATTCAACTGATCAAAAAAGATTTATATTTAAAATAAATGCTTTCTATTCATCAAAAAATCCAGAAAAATTTGTTTCCACAAATATTAAGCCACTTGCCACTGTTCGACAATATAAGGACTGCTCGATGGCCCTGGGCCAGCATGAAAGACGCTTATCTTTTGCACGTGTTTTTAAGTCTTGTCAATATAAACATTCAAGTAATTTTAACCATTCAAATTCAAGCACAAAAATATGCAAACGAGAACTCATTTGAGTACACACTGTTTTCTGTGCACACAGAAAGCTCGCGAGTAAGTAGGATACTGAATTGAGTTTCGCATCTTCTTGCGCTTGAATAGAAAAATACAAAACAACAAAACATGTCAAAATGTTTGACTGAACAACTTTTGTAACTTTAACAAGGATTAATCTATATTAAATTTATACAGTGAAGACTATGCAGTGTTTTTTTTATGTTTGATTATTCAATTTCTGTACCTGAATAGTGTTAGACTTATCTAAAAAACCTGAAGCAGTGTTTATTTAATTTGTATCGGTTTTATTTATTTGAGCTGTTGGTGGTCATTTTTTTTTTACTAAAGACTCACTTGTCTTCAATAATGTTTGAACATTATATCAGTTAGGCTAGTCGTTTTTGTTAGTGTATCGAAATTGGAATCAATCGAGAATTGTGAAATTTCCCCGGTATTTAAAATGTTGGTGGCTTATTTATTACACTATAAAAAATAAAAAAATTTGAGAAAACGTAAAAGTTTAAGGCAACCAGCTGCAGGACATTTTTGAGTTCTCTCAACTTAGGGTCATTAGTTGTACAAACTTTTTCCATGTTAAATAGTTAAAGAAAATGTCAGTTGGATTTTTTACAGTGTAGAATACAATGTTACACGGGTCAAAACAACAACAATTTAATTATTTATTTATATTTTTTGGTGAGGCCAGTGAAAATTCTGGCAGGCCAAGTAAAACTTGTAACCAATGTCCAAACTGGGCCAGTAGAAAAAAATCCTTCGCGTTAAGACCTGCACTGTTTTCAAACACTGATAATATGAAATACCAATGTTTCTTGAGCAGTAAATCATCATATTAAAATGATTTCTGAAGGATCATGTGACACTGAAGATTGGAGTAATGATGCTGAAAATTCAGCTTCGACATCACAGGAATAAATTACATTTTAAACTATTAAAATAGAAAACTGTTATATTAAATTTTTATAAAATCTCACAATATTGTGTTGTTTTTATTGTGTTTTTGATTGCAGCCTTGGTGAGAATTAGATAGTGGTTTTCAAAAACATTAAAATTCAGACCTACCCTAAACTTCTGGGCCCGTATTCCTAAAGAATCTAAGAATCCTTTTAGAAAACTCTTAATTTAGCTTAAAAACTTTTACGTAGGAGTCTTAGCTTAAGAGTGATTCGGGACCGATCTGAGAGCAACTCTGAGTAAGGAAAAGACAAAAACTTTCATCTTACTGAGGAGGCGGGGTTGACCCCGTTGCTATTTATGACACAATCTTTTGAAGACTGTGATTGGTTGGTTGTCCAAGAAGGAAAAAAAGAGTGATTTAAGTATTAAAAAATAGAATATCGTGCAAAACTTATTTCAGTAATTCAAATTAAAAGATGAAACTAATATATTTAGTATATATAACTATAAACATATGCATGATTATACTTTTCAGAGGGCTGACATTTCTGTGTTTAAAATTCTCTTTTTTTTTTTCATGTAATATTCTAATTTTCTGAGAGTTTGAATTTTGGGGGTTTCATAAGCTGTAGTTAATCATCAACATAATAACTTTTGCACGATATTCAAATTTTTTGAGTTTCACCTGTAGGGTCTATTATAAGCCTTCACTTTGAAATTACATGCGTCATTTTTCCTATTTGACCGCTTTCACACACACACACACACACACACACACACACACACACACACAGACAATATATAATACCTTATAGGAAATTAACAGCATGGTAAATAAAAAAAGGATTTATATACACACATATATATATATATATATATATATATATATATATATATATATATATATATATATATGTGTGTATATAAATCCTTTTTTTATTTACCATGCTGTTAATTTCCTATAAGGTATTTGATTGGCTTAGAATGATAAAAATTGTTCCACTCTTTCCAATTACACTGATTGCTGGCGTGTCTATTTAAGTGGTGGTTTGAATGTTGGTTTTAATATATCAAACTCACTGTCATCCATTGTCTGCAACACATTTCTTCTCCCTCTTTCTGCCATTTTCTCCTCTGCTAAAGAAACTCTTAAGCCTCTTAAAAGTCCTCGTCCATGCTCCTAACAATTTTGACCTTAAGACCTCTTGTAAGGGTTAAGATACTCTCTGAATTACTTTTTTCTTTACTAGGATTTTTTCTTTAATTTTAGGAGTAAACGCCCACATTTCTACGAATTTTCTTAGAATTTTGTCACTAGGAGCTACTTTTTGCATTAAGATTCTTTAGGAATACGGGCCCAGAACGTCAGTGTGTGTATGTGTGTGTATACCTACACTTATAACCTGTGCGACACTAAGGGCAAATCTTAACTTCATACAGTCTGATACAGTTTTCTGATAATTAATTCTTGATTAGGGTGGTTCTGCTTTGTCAGAACGGTGTTATTTAGTAACAGGTTTTCCTCATTGATGGCTACAGGTGCTAATTACAATGGTAAATCATTTATGCAGAGGCAGACAAATGGATGGCCGGGCACTGAGAGGCTGGCGGAAAGGTCTCAGTTACAAACGATGTAAGATAAATCATCTGCTCGCCATTTTCACACACATCATGCAATTATGCACTCAACACATGATATCTGCTTAATCTAGTTCATTTAGGTGATACATCGCAGAAACAACGTCAATGAGTGAACGAGCCATGGTGTGGTCAGTGTCGGCATCCTGCAGAGAATAACTTGTCTTAGCAATTCCGTATCGAATGCGATGCCTATATGCAGTGAATAATTATTCTATATGGACTGTTCTGGTGTGAGCAGGCAGCGGAGATACAACCGGCGAGTTCAGGCACACGCCCTTCCCGTAACTCAGACGAGAACAGCTTTCCGGAGGAAAGAAGAACTGCTGCTATGGCACAGCTTGGAGACTTCAGGATTTATTTGCCATTTTCTCCATCAATTATCCCATTTCTGTTGCAGTCAGATCTACATGGATTGTGCCAAACTTTTAAAATGATTAGAATGGCACAGCACCATCAAAGACACTAAGAAACCATCCAAAATGCAATAAGCCTCAGAGCCAGGAGATGCCAAAGCAAAAGATCCTGTCAGAGCATCTGAGCTATTCACCACTTAAACTGAATCAAACGGTAATGATTTTAGGATGGGGCATATATAAAATACTGACCCTGCCTTCACTTGTGTTACTTGTCAGTGAGACTTTTTATTATAATACATATTCAACTTGACAACAATTATTTAGGGCATAAATAAACACTGAAAAAAATGGTGTAGGATTTACTTTGAAACCGTTTTCACACAAAAAATTGGTAGTAAATTTAACAAACAATTACAAAAAAACAGTGTAATTAACAGTGAGCAAGTAATGGTGAATAAACCAGGACATTTTGAGGTATAAAGACAATTTACCTTTTACAATTTAGATTTTTTTTTTTACAGTGTAGTCATTGGAAATATGCTAATTGTTCTATGTGTATGTATGTGAAATCTGAAAATTCAACTGTGTAGGGGGAAATTATCTAACAAAAATCAAAAAAAAAAAAAAATCCAATATAATTGCAATTTCAAAAAAATGGGAAATCTAAGATAGACTTAATACAATCATATATATGCCCCAAAAAAGAAATAATGCCTCCCTCAAATTAACCTTGCACACAAAAAACTTTAATTTACTTTGCATCACTCATGTTTAAAAACGGATGCTAATTCACATATAATTCACATAAGATTAGTGATTAGATATTCATTAAAACATGCAAAAACAAAACTTGCTTTTGGATTTGTAGATTTGAAAATGACTGTTTAATGTTATTTTTTAGTATTAGTTTTCTTTATTAATTTTCATAATAATTTCATAATGTATTTTGTGAAGTCAGAGTTATACATGTGTGCTGAGCAGAGATAAGGGATGAGCTATATTTTGCTTATAAGTGTGTAATGTAACATGTAACACATTTAATGTATCATCATCATTGGAATATCTCTGCTCAGTGAACATGTTCTTTACAAGGAAAGGATTCATCACTGGGGCAATAAAGGATGATTTACTATATAAAGCTGCTTTGAAACACTTGTGAAAATCTTTAAAATAAAAATAAAAAGCTATACAAATAAAAGTGACTTGATTTAACCAACCAAACACACACACACATTCAAAGTCTATGACTAACATCCAGACTTTCGAAGACCATTTCTAATGAAAAACAATCATTAGATGCCAGTGTGCCATCTAAGAAATCTTAACCACTCTCTCCTTTTCCTGCTCTCGCTGTCTCCATTTATTTATGCATATAAGACGAAGAGGAATGTTTCTCGAGAAGAACCCTTGATTAAAAGAGGAAGTAGAAATAATGATTAGTTGGGGTTTGGTCAATGCCAGGAGATTTAGATGTTTACAAAGGTGTCCACAGCAGCCAGATATGCGATCACTTACCAACACAGATAGAAAGTGCTTTCCCAGAAGGAATAATTTCATAGCACTCATTTATTCATTACGTCCATTGCAACCTCTTAAGTGCATCCAAAGCTTTTTAGGCCAAGCAATGAATTGCGCTGGCAGTCACATGGCATCAGCATCGTTCAGTAATTCTGCCGGGTTACTGTGAGCCGCAGTCAAACACAAGGAAGGCTTCAGAGATTGGTGCCGCAGTTTCACTTCCAGCCAATGAGCACAGGCAATGACTTATGGAGCAATTTGTATGGCATTTGGAATGGATTGGAGGAAAGGAGCATTAACATTTCGTGATACATTTCCTGCCATTTTTTTTTTTTACACCATAGCACATGCTCGCTCACTCACTCACACACCCACAACGTGATGCGCAATAAGGTTGATGCAAGCCTTGGTCGTCAGGGAAGTGTTACATGGCTGAGCCTCTTTTTGCAGAGCATCAAATTCAGCCATTGAGGCCCACTGTTATGCTTGAGAGGGAAAATCAAGAAACATTTGGTTCTCTCTACGCCCCTCTCCCCTTTTTACTCCTGGAAATCCCACTTAAGAGAAACCACCATAAAAGACTCAATTTAGTCTTAAAGGTCAAATATCCAGTCACCACTGAGGAGGCTAATTAAGTGGCCTTCAAAGCTCTCAGAGTCCATCTGAATAGATAATTTAACTGATTTGGTACGGGAGCTCCTTTGCACATAGAAAAAAATACTACTACCTAGTTTGCATGCTACTGGCATTAACTGTTCTCAATGGAATGGATCTTATGTCAAGCAAATATAATTATCATACTATCTGCCCGTTTTATATCAGAACGTAAAAAAACCAATTGTATATATATCTATGCGTATATATATACGTATGTATGTATGTATGTATGTATGTATGTATTATTTGAAGCAGTATTTGTTATTCACTGGCATGGATGTAGACCTACCTTCATACACAAAGAGAAAATAAAATGAAAGCCCTTAGAGCAATTTCAGTTTGTAGAACCATTGATCCACAACATATAGATCCATGCAGGTCTGCTGTTTCTCCACACACTGTGAGCAGGGAAAAATACTCTGAAACTACCCATAATTAAGTAGTTAAACTAGTCAAAGTAGTTAACTATGCTACAAGCTGCTTACTACATACATTTATTTATTTATTTAAAGGATGGCAATATCTGTCTAAACATAAAATTGAACTAATTTAAAAAAAAAAAACAGGTTATGAACAGGTTAATTTCTGAACCAATCAATTTATTAAAATGAATCAAATAAATATAAACAAATATGACATGGCAACAGACTTGGCTGTAAAGGTGAGTGCAATATAATATTATTAAAACTAGCATTTTGTTACACTGCATCAGTAAGGTACCTTTTTTTTTTTCACCAGTGTTATTCTAGTATTATTTATTTTATATAATATGATTTTTTTTTTTATAATTTCGAATTAGTTTTCATTTCAATTGTAGGGCCAGATTTACAAACAGCTTACATAAGAGCAAACCATCTTAAAAAACACCCTCAGGATTTACTAAAGAATTAGCGCTGAAAAGGCGTGGACAGTTATTTTTGTGTCTGATCACGCAAATTTGCACTGTTTATTAAATCTGGCCCTTAAACTTAAAAAAACCCTGCATCTCTAGACTGTGCGCTTTGTTTGTTCCACTCACCTGTGTCTCGCATTTTTAACAACAAAAACGCATTCTGTGTGAACCAGCCCTTACTCTGGTTTGAATAGGTGCCCTACTGACTGTCATGGTACTAAAACTGCAGTTAGATACTTTAAGTTAGCAAACTCTCTACACCGTGTATTACGCCACACCTTTAGCTTCACACTGGCATTTGCCGCAGCACACAGAAATTCTCAGAGAAGACATCCTCCCTCTAGAGCAGCGTTTTCTCCACCTCTCACCACACTGCTCTTTAGTGTCCAGATTGTCCATGTTGCCATTTGGCCGACCGACCTGAGCCTGTCTCCTGCGGTAGGGGTGCGGCTCTTCGCTGGGCCGTAGGGGCTCAATTAACTGCAGAACAATAGTCGCACTTCTGCCTCCCGCAGCAAAGCTGCCAAAGCAGGAATGTGGGCTCTTTAATCTCTCTACCCTGGGCAGGCATTTCAGCTGCTGCAGCCCCCAGGACCCACGCATGCTCCTCCAGATACCACGCAATGCACGCTATTACACATTAAAATCCATGTGTGGAATTCTTATAAAACACGCCAGCTGTCTATGCACAAACAGGAGGCTTGGATCGCCTATTTAAAATCAGATACGAGTATTGATCGTGTCACTGAATCTTAAACATGAATACGGCAGGGCTACTTTATTGAATAGTGCAAGAGCACAGCGAAGACAAATCATCTATGGGCTTCGCTTTTTTCTGTGTCATAAAATGCATGACAAAAGGGATCGTGGTTAATTACAGGGATATCTGCTGATGCTGTGTGTTTTCTGAGAAGGCTCGGTTTCTGCTATTGCGCTGGCAGATGATGTCATAAAGAACAAGTGTGGTGCTGGCAGTGGCAGGTGATGTCATAAAGAACCTGTGTGGTAGGCTGTAGTGGGTGTCAGCTTTTCAGCTGGTAGGAGTCTTAGAAAGCGATTTCTGACAAGGCTGCAAGTCTGTTTCTGGACACAAACACAAAAGCTTGGATTTGGAAGGTGGAAAAACTCTCACTCCGTGCCTAGCATTGCTACTAGAGTGCTGATATATATTTAATAGCTCACAAAATCCTCCCCACATCCACAGTTCCGGAAGTCAGGGGTCACTTTCGGGCGCATCAGCGATGATCTCCACATCTGAAAAGTGCAATGCAATGCAGCCAGGGTGAGGGGTTAGTAGATCACACACATGCCGTTTGCTGATTTATCCCGCTTTTTCCACAATAAAATGTTTCTGCTTTGTACTCCAAAAAATAAATACCACGAATTGGCCAGTTGCTGTTAAACCATTCGCTGTAGCCAGCATTCAATCACCTATAAAGAACATCTCCATAAAAAAAAAAATCAGCCTCGCCACATCCATCCTCATCTTCGTAATGACAATTTCATCTCCACACCTTGCTTCTTTAATGTTTCCCATCATAAAATCAGCTTCAGTGTGTGAGAACTCCTGAAGCGGCATAAAGCTAACATGATGGTGGGACGCATGTGCTTGTGACCCTAATTAAGCATCAGAAATTACCACCCCATTCCAGCCTGTGCATGTCCAATAATACCAAACTTAATATTCCATAAAAAGAGCTCCACGTGACTTGCCGTCACCCCTGCACCCTCGATATGTATGTCATCCTGCTTTTTATTTAAGAAGTCAATATACCATTGTACGACAGTAGACATTTCAGAAACAAATTATGCTCACCGCTGGATGAGCCTCTCTTTTTCAATTCTTTATTGATTGTACCAGCTCATAAAAAGAATGGAGGGGTGCAGGCGTTAGGAATTGAAAATGGGTGGACTGCTGACTGGGACTATTTTCTTTTGTCTGGATAATAAAAATGCTACTTCAGGACTTAGAAGGTTAAGTTCTAATGAGCATTTTGGATTGCGTGCGCCCATTTAATGGCATCATAAAGCAATGCTTTGCTTGGCTAATAGAGGCAAGCTCACAGGCGAAAATTCCCAGCTTCTTTTTGTTAAGAGCTGCAAAAGTGCACCATGTGGGACGGATAAATAATTTGAAGACCGGGAATATGCCATAATCATAAGACTCATTTGCTCGGGTGGCCCATGAATTTTTAGAGTATTATCTTGTTAATGATGATCAGTGGGTGATGTTTCATTGGGTTTCTAAAGAATGTATGTGCAAAATAACATAATGGCTGGTCCTGAATCATACTGGTCAAAACCCAGATGATTTGTACGATTTCTTTTAAAGGATATGGATGAGTTTTCTAAAGCGGGAAGAGCTCATTATCAGAATACTGTAGCTCCTACCTGTGCTTGCGCTATAGGGTTTGTCAGTTAGGTTCAACAAGAGTGTTGTGGGCAGGACTGCTCTATAACGGTATGGAGCATATGCAGAAATGTAAGGCTGAGCTGATACACCATTAAAGTTTAAATCAGGAGCTTGTGACATGCAATCAATCCCACAGCCAAGCCACCCTCCACCCCCATCTGCCACAATCTTGCAATTAACTTGTCAAAATATTTAGTGCAAAAACTGATGCATAAGAACCTATGTATCGTGACATTCTGCTCTGCTGACGTGGTGCATTAATAACCGTGAGAAAGTTTTGGTTTGCCGCAAGGAATACTTTACACAGTACTTCCTCTCCGGTTCAAATGACTCATCATAATGGGGATTTACTCTTAGCAGCATTAGATTTGGAGAGGGCCAGAGCAGATGTATTGAGGTGGAAGGCATTGTGTCTTGATACACCAGGATTATGCCAAGGCTTACCACACTGGAGAGGGAAAAAAGACCCTTCACTTGCATTTGCCTGGAGGAATAGATGCAGAAATCAGTAAATCAATAGGTCTGACATTAATGAAAACAAAGATCAAAACAAGCTGCATTTGAGGAATTGCACTAATAAAATATCATCTCTGCCCCACACAGCCAAACAAGCAAGATATATAGCCTATGTTTCAATTATCTGCAAGATGTACTTAAAATCGATTGAATATTTATGATGATGATTTTTCAAGTAGATTTGCATTTCCTGAAGGAAATACCAGCGCTTGCAAGGCTGCAGAAGAATAGTGTTGAGGTTTTACTGTAGGTAGTTGATGTTTTGGGCTTTGGTTCTGCATGTAGTGAAATGTTGCATTTCCATTGTCATGACACCGATCACACGAATGTGTAAAGGCAGCTATAAATTATACAATTTAAGGAAGGACGAGTACTGTAGATCAATTACAATTTAGTACACAAATAGCACAATAAGATCATTGTTAACATTTTGAATGTTGAATATTGTATCAATGTGTCACGTGCAAAGACGTTTCACTGTCTCCATGTTCTGCCAGTTCGATCATTGTCATGGTTTGTAATTAGTTCCACACCAATTCTGTTTTCTATTGATTACTCCCTGTGTTTATAAGCCCTTGGTTTTCTCAGTTTAGTGTTCTCCATTGTTTGTTAAATGTAGTTGCCTTGTTGATTTTCTCCTGCGTATTCTCCTGGTTTATCAAAAAGACTTTTTGAATAGGCCTACTGTTTCAGTCAATCTACACGTAACACAATGCAAGTCAATGGGATATTTTAAATTTTAAATTTCCACAAGTGAGGCTGTAAATGGTTAAAAAAACCCCGCAAAGGCGGCAAGACAAATCAATATGCAAATAACACAATGATCATTTCTGCAGTATTTATTACATTTTGAATGCTCAATATTATATCAATGTAAGTCAATGTATTATTTTCTAACTTTGATTAAAAAAAATGTAAATGATACATTTTCAACATTATGTGACTGTAAATAGTAAAATATGTAAGACCAATAACAAACAATTCTGTAAAAATTGCATAAATAAATGTAACTTTTAAAAATTCTATCAATATAAGCAATCTGTGATCTTTTCAATATGTAATCTTAAATGTTTACAATAAATAAATAAAAATTTAAGACTGAAATTATCCAAAATAATGGTGAATTCACAAAGTGAATGGAGTGTGTATGGGTAAGGAATGTATAAATTGTATCAAATATAGCAGGGTGCCTTGCAAGCACTTTAATAAAAGGCATATCGTAACAATGGCTATTATAAAATATTGAAGGGAAATGCCATTTGTTAGTGTGTACCGGCGGTGAAGGTGTACAATCAATGACGATGGAGAATAATTCACAGTCCAGGGTGTTTATTTTTGGTGCAAAAGTCGTGATTCCCAAACAAAAATATATACAGTGACAAAAATTAAAGGCAAAAGAAATATATATATATATGAAAATACACAAATCTAGATGACGTTCACGTGTGTATTCTGGCTATGCCAATATCCAGTCCCAAAAATACAAGGAGTAATCCCACACTCCAAACACACACCTAAAATGGCTACCAGGAGCCCTTTTATAGAGTTAGGCTCCTCCCACTTCTGGAACATACATGTAGAAGTAAATGGAAATTTTAAATCAAGATAAAACTATACAAATACTTTAAACAAATGGTATTAATATGCAACCTATGCATCACACTATTAATGACAAAGTGATGTCTAAACATTGCAAAGAAAAATGTCTGAGAAAGGATAGTTTCCCTTATTTTCCCCATGTGATGTCACTGAAAATGAAAGTGCCCTTCCTACTAGGCAAATGGAAACTTTAAAATGGCAGCCATCGCTGCACATGGATTTGCCAGTTGAGAAGTGACCCACGTGAATACAACAGTATTGTATGTGTATATGTTAGTTTGTTACAGCGGAAATAATCTGGTAACATTTATAAAAGAGTTTAGTGTGGTTTCTTTGAATGTTAAATCATATAACAAAACAAAACATTAAGACAACCAACAAAAGAAAAGTAAATTAGCCTATATAAAACAAAACTCTGGGACTAAGCAGAGGGCCACCTAAACCACCTAAACAGAAAAATAACCACAAATCTAGTATATATGATGTTATTTTGCCGGCATCTAGATTGTGTGTGTGTGTATTGGTGTAAACTGTTCATGGGTGTACATGCACTTCAGCAGTCCTTTCAAAATAAGAGTCATAAGTCACAGGCTATCTGTGACACCATTTATAAGAAAATGACCATATTCACCTCTGAAATGGGAAAAAAATGGAAACCACTAACCAATATGAATTAAAGTAAGAATCAAAAACACACTCTTTAGGGTTTTAGGATTGTTCTAGAGCCTTCCATCAGTCTTCCGACAGCCAGTTCACCCCCACTGAAATATGTCAATGCAGGTATGAAGAATTCAGGGTAAGATTTTTGAGTTGTCTGCAAGAGATAGCACATTCTCTTAGAAGGCCAGCAGATAGAAGATCAATATTCCCACACAACTTTCTTGTGATTCATTTTTAATGGCGAGAGGAACTTAGAGGAACTCCCTTATAAAATGTAAATGGCTTCAATGTTAAATGCAAAAGGAATGACACATTGATCAGTCATCCGTTACACTGGCTTTTCAGCAGATGGTGACCAGTAGAGTTGCTTGATGACATCTCTCTCTCCCTTCTCCCTTCAGAGACCCTCAAAGTGCTTTGGACAACTTTCACCTCCTCCCCACAGCCACCCAAAAGAGGCTATTCCCTCTCTCCAACCACATCACTCGCAGCTCTACAACTATGCTAGGTAATGGTGAGTTTGGCTGAAGTGGGTGGATCTGTCTGAAGAAAAGAGATAGAAATTTATTCTGTGAAGGCTGCTTTGAATCCAAAGTTTCCATCAAACTACAGTGTCTGTTCAATGACACCACAACAGATAATGTTCCTTTTCTAAATTCCCATGTGACAATAAGTAAGAACAAATTTACGATGGGCCGTAGAATTATTAGAAAAATAATGCACACAAGAGGTGGTAATGCAGCCACGACACGAAGTGCATGTGCATTATTTTTCTAATAACTCAACAGCCCATCGTCAATTATTACGCTTACGTGAATTACCCGAGTCTCAATAGTGTTCGGCAGCAGCGTCTCGTACTAATAGCGAAACTGTACGTTTATCTGCTCCAGGAACAGTGCCGTTATTACCTTGCTAGTGAGAAATATCATGTAGTTATTAAGTTTTAAGTTATAAGGAGCACTTCGACTCGGCACAGTAATATCATCACTCGTGAAAAATCCTTGGTTCTATTGACGCAAATGAGAGGGAGGAGGAGAGGATTTTTCACGAGTGATATTACTGCGCCGAGTCCATTTTACACGCTTAGAAAAGCGCAACGTTTTATTTTGTTTCACCATTCTTGGTCGAGTTACACTACTCGAGTTACTGTATTTAAATAGGGAAAATGTGGAGGTGTTTGGTCGCTTCTCTGCTTGGATCCTATTAAATGAACTGGGCTAAGCTAAGTGCTAACAAAGTTTTGCCACAAGACAGAGCGATTTAGTGCACGCACTGAGACGAGAGAGGTATGTATCAACTCGTCTTAGTTAAGGGAATAACATAGTTTAATATGAAAAAACGGTGGAGTATCCCTTTAAGCTGGTGTTTCTTTAAATTGAAACTTTCAGTACATTTCTTTAGAGGGGGCTGATACAATTGGGCAATTCCCCTATAAGTATCTTGACCTAATCTGCACGGTCAAAACAAGATTTTCCAATTAATATTTATGCCAGGATGACAGTTGAATATGTACAAATCATGGGGTATAACAAAAGATTTCGGAGTATAACTATATTTCCGTGCTTGTACATCTGCTTTCGTAGGGGCACACAAAGATCCCAAATGATGTATCCTTGTCAACAAAAATAACAGCTTTGGCATTTAAGCCTTTTTACAGTACCCAAAACGGTTGTTAAATCTGACCTATAGTGAGTTACCACTAGTAAGGTGCAGAATCCAAAATGTATTGATTTTACGTCCATTCCTTCTGAGAGGGGCCACATGAGAATATCCCAGCTCTTACAGCCAAAAGATAAATAAAATCCTAATGATTTCACAGTAAAAACCAGAGGAATTGACAGTAATTGACGAGAGTTCAGTTTAGATTTGCTCAAAAATCTCTTAGAAAATATTTAATTTAAACTGAGGGCTCAATAATAAAGATGGTCCGTGTGAAAGAACAAAACCAGTCACAAGTAGCACAGGTATATTTGTGACAATAGCCAACAATATATTGTATGGGTCAAAATTATCGATTTTTCTTTCAAGCCAAAAATCATTAGAATTTTAAGTAAAGATCATGTTCCATGAAGACATACAATTCTATAGCGGTAAATAAAAGAATGCATTAAATATATTTTTTCTGTCCCCAATTGCTCAAAATTTAGCAACAGAAAACCTCCACATCAGTGTTTTCACAACTTTCACAAAATAGGAAAAAAGACGTCAAGAGAGAGACAAATACGTCAACTTTACCGTCACTCGCACAGCTGCTGTATTAGAAACACCCTCACAGCAATGTTAACTAGTTTCTTGCAATTTGACGCAAAGGTAATATTATACTAAGTATAGTGTTATAAATGAAAAAAATAAAAAAATAAAAAACTTTACAGGATTACAATGCTGATGACCATTAAAATGAGTCATCACAGTCTTTGAAAAGGGTCCATTGGAGAACAATTTTTGTTATTGGAAAACTGCCTTAAAATGACAACTAAACCAAGGTTTTCTCAAAGAAGCCGTCAAATGGAAAAGTTAGCTACAAGTGTTAAACGTTACCATGATGAAAATAACAGAACATAATAATAAGTCTCCAACATACTTTGAAATGTTCCCTGTTCATGGCTATAAAGGAGACCAGGGCAACTTGTTTTCTTGTTTTTTCAGGGCAAAAAGTCTCATGTTTTACTCGACTTTTTTCATGTTTTACTCACTACGCTGAGTGAATATTTCTCAGCGTAGGTTTGTTTTTGCAGGTCGTGTTGTGCATATGTACAAAACTTAATCATATATTTTCTACAAAAAAAAAGCTATTGAAAATTTCCAAAACTGACTGAACACATGTATCAGGGCATGTTGTCACAAATGGGCAAAATATAAACAGTGAAACAATCATAAAAACATGTAAAATGTACATGTCTAAAATGTAAAAGGTTACATGAGAAAATTGCAGTTGTTTTGGCCAACAAATATTGCAGTGAATAAACTGCACAAATTTAAACCATTAAAAAAAAAAAAAAATTGTACAAGGAAAAATTCCACATTTGTGGAATTGCACTAAACCCCATGACACAACTATTCCAGATCTCCTCAATGCAGTAGGTACCACTAGCCAGTGTAAACCCAAAACATTTAGACCAAATTCCAGCATTCATCACCCCTTCTTACTCCTCACAGGTGACTCACCAAACCATTAGGTACCTGTTCCCCCAGCATCCGGGGAACATGATGTATCTGCTGTCTCTGTTCAGTTAATGAAAAAGAGCGGCCTGTCCCTTAAAACGCATGCTGGTGGGCATAATTGGATTGCAACTCGCCTGCAGTTTAGCCTCCTGCTTAAAGCCCTACTCCACAACAAAATGCAGAAATAAGTGTGTGCTTTACGCTCTCTATTAGTTCGATTCATTACGGGAGTTTGGTCTTATTGGGAAAGAGGCACTACAAAGGCATCGGCCTATGGAGTCGTCGAGCTACATAAGAAAAGCAGGTTATTCCACAAGCTTGACAGAGAGTGTGTTAATTAATATAAACCTAAATAAAGGCAGAGAGGAGGATAATCTAATGGGTTTCAGAGGGATATTATGTTTATTCTAAGCACAGAGAATGCAAAACCCCAGAGACGCCAGGTACGCGTAGTTATAGACAGAGACAGATGGATCACAGAGGCGCTCAGAAATTAGAACGGGGCCGGAGACAGAGGCCCACTGCAGTTCCGAAGCTCTAAACACGGAGATGCCACGAGAAAGACCACAAGCTTGTGTGCTGCCTTTAAAGAACACGTGAGGGATTACTGTACGCTGCATCCTGTTCTGTACATTCATCAATTCACGCAGGGGAAAGCAAAGAAATGACAGACAAATACATTATGATGTCAAACATCAAAGATTCTCTGCATAATTCCATTGGAATTCTGCTTAAGTACGGGATGAAATATTACAGCCTGAATTATATGATTCCTCAGCATGTTTCCCACAAGAGGTGTATGTGTTTATATATATATATATATATATATATATATATATATATATATATATATATATATATATATATATATATATTTATTTCTCTGACTCTTTCCATGAATAGGGTACGAAATAGGTCCTGACTCCTGACACTCTTTAAAAGTATTGATAGAATAAAGGAGTTAAAGTTTTGGCTATTTTCTATAATAAACATTAAATAATCGACTAACATTAAATTATTAATTTATGAATAAAATAAAATAGTAAAATAAAATAAGCCAGAATAGGTAACAGAATTGTAGCAGTCACTCAGCAGGGGAAATCTAGTTATTTGGTAGCTTACATTTAACAGAAATAAAAATATATGTTTGAAAATCCAGAACAGGGATACATACAAATTAATCTATATTACAACATGTCTACTTAATCTCATATATATATATATATATATATATATATATATATATATATATATATATATATATATATATATATATATATATATATATATATATAAACACCTCATGCAGGAGAAACATGTCGCCATAAGAGACATGGCGATCTAGAGGCTGTTGAAACAAAACCGCTGTGCTTTGTGTTGGTAGGATCATCAGCACAGGCATATGGACAAGATTACACTTCTTTAATGTCATTGCAAAACATCAAATCACTCTGTGCAATAAACTCTAATCAAATTACAGATTTCAATATCTGTCCCTAAATGATTAAAAACATGTAAAAGAAGATTAACCGCAAGAAACCGTGAAAATTAACATTCCAAGAAAGATGCAAATTCCATTTGGATACATCATTCATCATTTGGGGAAACTCAGAAATATGTGTGCGGTGTGCACTTCTTGCTACTACAATCTGATTATGTCCAATAAATTCTGAAAACACTGAGGCAATATTAATCTTGTGAAACAATACTGTTTCAAATGCAGATTCCTGTAGATATTTCCTCTCTGCTAGTGGATATCATGCAGTTTTAATGAGAATGTGTAATCATCACTGTATTGCACTGCCATGTGCTATACAGAAATTACAAGAATACATTTTTATAAGTAGAATAACTGCTTTTAAACCAATCAATTTCTGCGCCTCCAACACTAAAGAAAAGTTTGTCTTTTAAAGTTAAAGTAACCGTCCATATCTTAAAGAAATGTGCTGTGCAGTTCTATATGGCAAACATGAATTTTAAATATTGTGACTGATATATTCAATTTACAATAAACTTCATGCATTCATATATGCATATACACTGAATCTGTACAATTATACTCTATTGCCTTGAAATTGAATGGTATCATGTTTCAAGTAGAGCTGCATGAGTCCAGATAAATTGAGAATCACCTTTTTTTTTGTTTCAAACAGAGATCACGTCACGAGATCAGCAGACAACTAAACAAAATAACATGCAATTTACTAAAGGTTCTGATACAGTATTGATTGCTGCAGTCTTTTTAAAATGTAAATATATGTAATAAAAATAGCTCTGAATGAATGATTCAATGACTCACTCATAAAGACTACACTTGTTTAATTTCTGGATGAATCAGCGTTTTTTGAAAGAATCTCTTGAATGATTCAATGACAAATACATTTTTAACAGACACTTGTTGCCACCTGGTGGTGCAACAATGTAATCGATACAATCATTATTTGAAGTGCTGTGTTACTTTAAAAAAGTAATTTACTCTATTTTGATCGCTACCGAAGACATCAGTTTTTATACAACACAGAAATAACGATACTGTGTGGTAGATTATTTGTGAAGCGGTTTCATACCTACACATGAAAGCTGCCCTCTCTGGGTCAGCAGCAGCGCCAACACAGTTTTGAATGTTCCACTGTGATTTTGTCCAAGGTTTAATAGACACAGGCAAATTGCTGTCTGTTGTCTGAATAAGATTCTGGGTACTTAAAATGCTTTACATATGGAAGGGGGAATCTCCTCAACCACCATCAATATCAGTGTGCACCTTGGGTTAATGGATCTTTTAAAGATCCTGGGTAAAGGCCAATTTCACCCTGGGTTAAAGATCACTCAAAAATGAAAATTCTGTCTTTTCAATATAATAAAAGTGAATGCAGACTTGCCAAAAAAGCATCTTAAAGTATTATAAATAGGGCTCATATGATAAAAGAGCTCAGTAACATATGGCAATCCATATATTTTTATAGTGTAGTTACTGAAGTTCCTTTTTAACGATTTATAGGCCGCCTGTTATCTAGGCTATTGTTATTATTTTATGGAGCCCTACACATAGTATATAGTACACATAGTTAGGGGTGTGCCGGTTTCAGAATTGGTGATGACGGTTATGATGTGAGTTAAATGTGACGGTTCATAACATAACCGTCATCGTCCGGGGGGGGGGGGGGGGGGGGGGTTGGTTGGTATAGGACAACTTAGTTTGAATAAACGAGCAGGCACTGATTAGCTACTTGCTCTATGTTTATTTAAAATTAACAGCAAGACAACTAGCAGTGAATGTGCTTTCCATTAAATGAAACACGCGCACACTAAACAAATTTATTTGTTTTCTGGCCTATTCTGGTGGATGCGGTGATGCGGTGGTGACGCGTTCATGTGGCGCTGCCAGTAAAGCACCTACAATCTGTCACAAAGAACCAGCAAAAATAATTATTATGAATATGTAAAATATAGCAAGGAGATATTTTAATTGTTTATTAATAAACAAGTGTTTTCTTTGTCAGTATCTGAAAAGATGAAGGTGACGACGATGCTGACTCGCGATCTTCGCAGTAGTGAACGCGCCAGAGAGAAATGCACATTTACATAAGCAGAGAGCAGTCTGTAGTCTGCTTTCTTTCGTTTTGAATTGTTCTGTTTAAAAGTAGACATGTCTGTGACTGTGAGGCGAGTAGGCGACCTTATACGCCGAGTTTCGGTTCATTTACGAGATGAGCTCCAGTTCACGAGCCGGCGCCTCTGTTTCGTGATTATCTATCGTCTGCTATATTTATCTTTTATTACTTCTTATTGATGAAATCCAGGCAATTGGTTGATGAAACATTGATTAAAATTAAGATACAATTAATATAAAACGAAATTCGTTTTAAAGAAAGGTTTTGTGCTTTCTGTTTGATGCCTCTGTGAAAGTTTTAAAGCATCTTTTAGTGCCGCTTTCAGAGCGCTCACGTCCATAACATTGTTTTTTCCTCATAAATGCGAACACGAAAATGAATATTTTATGTTCTGTGGAGACTACAGTTACTCATAATTTGTATTCTGAATACCTAACGCCGGTACAAGTATTCCCCAACACTGATAGTGTAACCTTATCTGTAATATATTTTAATAACACGGTTTTGGCGGTTATAGAGTTCTAATGACGGTGTTCAACTATAACCGTCGGTCTCACGGTTATATCATAACCGTCACACCCCTACACATAGTACACAACAAACTTGGAGTTCATAGTGTATGTATGTATTTAGTAAATTTTATCATTTTAACCAGAAAAATCTCAAATGTATTCCCAAAATCGTCTAGCCCTATAGTTTCTCTTGATATCAGCATGTTTACTGGTGTTTATTTTATATTTTTTTTTCACTTTTTTTTTTTTTTTTGAAAAATCAAACACCTTGGAGATGACAGGTATGTAGCCTATTATGTTTTAGGAATGGCACAAAGGTGTGTGACTGTCCAAGTCTCTGTCTTTTAGGTTTACTTTGTCATTTGTTGTGTATCTTTGGGTTATGTTGTGTTGTAAATAAATCCAAACAATCTAAAAGCCATTCTTTTTTAAGTCTCTCCTCATTCTTTGTGCAAGGCTCCTCATAATGACAGCACCTGATAGCACCTTATAGGGCCATTAGGGGAGGGCCTTTGTCTTTCTCAGGTGTGAAAAACGATATATTAATGGGTTGTTAACGCCACTCCGCATTAAGCTTTCTTACACAAAACATGTCTTATCTGAATGAGTAGTCAGGATGATTTTCACATAGTTTTGGAGCAAATATTCTAGGCCACGTGATACAATTTTCAAAAGTCTTGTGAAGAAATAATTAGTATGGGTTTCATGACCTTATTTCAGTGACAATTGTTTTTTGTTTTTTCACAAACCACGCATAAACATCATTATCTCAAAACTAAAAACATTTACATACAGAGAGCCCCCTCAAGAGCTGCCCGGGCATGCTGTACTCCCAAAATTGATACGTGTCCCCACCCGTTAGGAATCTAAGGCAGGGGTCTAGTTTTTTTAATGCTGATATGAGAGACAGACAACACCAAATAGTACAGACAAGTACAGACAACAACAGAGAGCACTTGCTGAAGAGCGAAAGTTAAAAGCGTGTGTGTGCCGGCGTCACTTTA
The DNA here is from genome assembly GCA_031834385.1 of Semotilus atromaculatus. Lineage (NCBI taxonomy): Eukaryota > Metazoa > Chordata > Actinopteri > Cypriniformes > Leuciscidae > Semotilus > Semotilus atromaculatus. Next base: position 25,197,075 of record JAULUF010000005.1, on the reverse strand, counting down.
TACTTACGGGTATGGCGTCACATATTACATCATGACGCAACACCAATCAGGATTGGAATAGTTTCATTCATACTTCAGAGGCGTACGCTTAGGGAGCGCCCCCAAAGTGTCGTTCTTACGACGCAGTGAGAGTTCCCTCGAAAGGGAACTGAAGACGCTTTTAGCATCGCTCACTGAACATTCCACTTTGAAAAGTGCAAGAAGCAAATGAATATAATTGCAGAAAGACACATTGTTCCATTGAGCCGTGTTTGGAGGAGTGTACTGTGCAGGTATATTTACGTTAAAAGTGAAAAAGAGGCTATATTTTCATTTAAAAAAATCAAGGTAAAAGTAACAGACCAAAAAAAATCTTCTTTCAACCTCCTTTTTTTTTGTTCTTCCTTCCCATCACCTTCTTCCTCTACATTAGTGTTTCCCTTAGCATTTTAATGGCGGTGTTATTTCAAAAACTCAACCTATAAAAGGAAAAATAATTAGACTAGGATTTCTAATTAGCTTGCCCTTCTTAGAATTGGATTCGGCTGCCTCTCCACAACCATTACGATGCGTAAGCTGAAAAAATGTCATCTCAATTTAAGAGGTAACGTCAGCAACTTGCACTTCTTAGAGGCAGAGTAACATTTTGCAAACCTCTCCCTTTGTTCTCTGACAGGTTTATTGGCAGGACTTTGACATGTTTAATCCTATCAGGAGATGGGCACATTGGGGATTGAGTCTGTTTTATCTGCGAGGCAAGGAATCTCCACCCCGTTACGAGTCGGCGCCTGATCATCGTGGGGCCTCAGAGCTGTCATACTCGCAAGTTGCATCCTCATGCACAGGAAATAAATAAATAAATATTTCATGATCCATCTTGGTCAGGATCAAGGTAATCTCATATCTTTCTTTCTCTCTCTGGATGTAAGCTGAGAGAACAATGGGAAATCAAAGTGAGCTGAAGTTGATTCACCTTGTGTCTTTCAGAGGAGAGAAAACTAGGTCTATATTTGTTATCCTTTTTTAACCTTTATACTTGTTCAAACTTTGTTTTTTAAAGACCTCATGAAATCACTTTGTGAGTGCAGATTTCTCTCCTGCATTTCCGATTGAAGCAGGCAGGTTTTTCATTCTTTTGGAGATAGCTGACCTCAAAGCTTTACTATAATCTTGCCGTCTTTAAGATATTGGTTTCCTGCTGTCCAACATTAGTGGTTCAAGTGGTCAAAATCTTGCCAGCCATGTGTCAAAAACAGCATCCTGAACAGCTGGATCACTCTCTGGTGTGGGAGCTGCTTGAAATCTGCAACGGGTGGTAAAAACAGCAATGCAATCAAGGAAGACCAACAGTATCAGGTAAAAATCCCACTCGCCCGTCCCATAGTGTACTCACAGCCATACCATCTGGAAGAAGGTTAAGTACTATTAAAGCCAAAACAACCCAACTAAAAAGCTGTTTTATCCCACAAGCTGTCAAGACTGCTCAATAACTCCACCTGACAACCCTCAAATGGACCGTCCATCCTCAACTCAAGTGCTAATGCTACACAAACCCCAGATTATACTTATTTCTTTGCTTCACTGCAATCCTTTCAGTGAGGTAGAACTTTTTGTATCTTTCACTGCACCAATTGTCATCACTATATCACCGTTATTATTGCTTTTTAGCCATTTTATAATACATCATATGGGTAGTTGAAGTAGTTTTGAGCGTCCTGCAGGGTGACATCCTATACTTCATCTAAAGCCATTTAGATTAACTGCATTTAGCTAATTATTTTATAATTATATGCATGCAGCCTTAAAGACATCATACTAACTGAGAAACTGGATGCAATTTGTACTTTCAAAAAATAATTTTCCACACCACAGGATCATTTAAAATGAACTATTGAAGGCAAAACATGTTTAAAATCTTCTCTTGCATAGTATACGCTATAGCATGGTTCCAGTCAGTATATACTGTATATATAGAGAGAGAGCTTATGTTGTTTCTTTTACACCTTTTTCTTTTTTACAAATGTCCTGTGAGTTCTAAGAATTAGAAAATGCGACAGCCATGTCTAAAAGAAATAACAAAACTGACTAGTTGTGGGTTGTCTTAAGGAAGTCTAAAAAAAAAAAAAAATCTTGGCTTAGTAGTTTATTATTAGCTAATTTGCATCTATTTGATTTGATTTAAATAATACAGATTTTAAATGCATTTATTAAAAATGATTAGAATTAGCATAAATCTGTTCATTGTGAAAACAATTAAAGGTATTCAGTTAAACAAGGCTAAAATAACGCTAGCTGTAAAACAAAAAACATTCAGACATGATATTATCTGATACAAATATCAAGCCACGATATTGGGTTCACGAAACAAATAATTGAGTAATTAGATAATATTTTTTTGTGGTAATAAAAACAGATCTAAATGAATAGCCTTTAAAAGGACTTAAAATACATATAAAATAAGTATCAAAAGCAAGTTTAAAGGTTTTATTGAACAACCCTGTTAAAATACACAATGTAATAATGTATTTCAGTACATTCAGTATTCAGCATAATGTACATCAGTACATTGAGTCTAATATCAAATGCTTGCAGAGGGCGCCTGCATGAGGCCTGATATATAAATGTGGCAACTTACCATGCACATATCAGGATTTATAAAAAAAAAAAATTAGCGGAAATATGTGCACGCCGTACGGATACCCTAGACCACGAGTACGCACTCTTTTACTGGATTGAGCAAAGTAATGAAGTAAACAGAATGCTTTTAAACTCTGTTTTCCATGTGAACATTTCCATTTTCACATTTAGATAAAATATGCCACTCTAATTAATGGAGTTTAGCACTGAAATTAAATGAAATCATTATCCAGAAGTTACAACATTTTTAAACTAATTTAAATAGCATTTTTTGTAGTGGATGTGCTGCTTTTAAACACTTCCTGTGGCATGCTGTGTTTTAATGTTTGAACTACAGCGAGGATTACTTGGAGCATGATAATTCTGCTTTAAATTGTGTTCTAAATAGCAGAACTCATGTTTTGAGAAGATATTTTCAAGCGAATACTGATCATTGATGCACACTTGACTATCTAAGCAGATGGCTTAGCAACATAGATGGTATAATGACAGACAACGAAGGACTCGCTTGGTGATCGAACAGTCCATTGTCCCGTAGGTCCGATGACACAGTACTGTACAACCTCTGCTGATCACAGGTGTGCTGTTGGTGTTGTCCACAGACAGACAGTAGCCTGATGATAACCATTTTCATCACATCCCAGAATTATGAAAAATACAATTGGTAAAATGGTAAAATATGCACGTTTTATTTTTAAAATGTTTTACCAGTGACTTGCTGAGTCAGACAATTTATTTACACTGCACAAAAATAAGGCCTATCTGTTTCCACAAAAAATATATATAAACATCCTAAAATATATGTTTACCATATAGGCAAAATTGTGTACTTGATTTGCTTAAAGTAATTAAATATACTCATTTGTTCAGTGGAAAATATTGAGAATAATTCTCTGAAAACTTTCTCTGAAATGTATTCATCCAATTTAGATTTTTTTTTATTCTCAAACAAGGCTACTATGATTTTTAGCAATGTAATGTGACGGCACATAGTCCTTATCTATGTGAATGTAACTATGTACGTAACTCATATTTCCCTAATGCCTTGTACGGTTAAATATGGTATCACGGATGGAAATATGCATGGAAATTATATGTAGATGACATTATGCATAATAAAACTAGGTGCTGTAAGCTCCATATATGGTAATTTCGGGGAGGAGACGGGGTGGAGATGCATTTATGCACAATATTCCGCTGACTGGGTTTTATAAAGTGAATTTTGTGCAGGTTTTGAAAATTAAAAACACATGTGTACACAAAATCTGGTGATTGTGATTGTTGTTACACATACAGCATGATCAAATCAGCAATGATCTTGTTTAATATAAGCCAAACAACATTTAATTCAAATGTCCACTTAATATTTGCAATCAATAACTGCAATCGAGATTTTTTTTTAATCATGCTCTCGAATTTTTATCGAGGAATCGTGACAGCCCTTTAACTTATCATTTTGTAATGAATGTCACTTCAGTTCCACTTTCTGAGTATGGGTTATAATATGCAGCAAAAGACAGAACAATATAATGCAAGCACTGTATAAGGTTTTTCCACAAACTCGACTCATTCATGCTGATATCATGAAGCCGCCTTTCTACTGCACAAGACATTCGCATATGATTTTCACATTTCGCCCCCCAGCGGCAGTCGCATGGAACTTTTAAATTGGTCGTGAAGCAACACTTACCTCGCCTTATTCAGCATGAACCATTTTAATGAATGTAATGCATGTATGAATATATCCACACAAAACAAATGACCCTCAATACATCTAAAATAAAAACATAGTAGATTGTAAAGAGCTAATCAACATAATATTGTAATTATAAAAAAAAATATTTCTGCCATAATTATTAATACATGTTGAAATAGTATTTACAGTATAACGTAAAAATGATAAAATATTTGTAATTCTAGCTCATAGTTTTGATTAGAATACATCACATCCGGTCGGCCGCATCTGAAGCTCAAATAAGATCCGAAATTTCCACATACGGAAATGATCGGAACTCTGTGAAGTTCCCGTACTACTCTCCATTGGAAATGCATGACTTCCAGTCTAAACGGCCGTGGTTTGTCATGTGCCATGGAAAGGCGGTTTGAGATACTTTAAGCAAATGTATGTTGTTTAGGTATTTTAAGTAGATAAGACAAAAAAGGTCAAAGGTTGCACATTTACAGCACTATATCTTCATATCTGCAAGTTCTATAAAGTTGTATGATTGACACAAGAGCTTCAACAGAGTATGACTTCTGACAACCACTCAAAACAGTTGTCAAAGCTTTTTCATTATTAAACATCCTATCTAAAATCATCAAGTCTAATCTGAGGCTTTTACCAGAGTCAAACCTCTCTTTGACCTGTCCTTGCTGAAGTTACAGAATAACTGTACTCGTATCGCTTTATAAAAGGCATAGCAGGGCGTGTTCCCGCTGATTGCAATGAATAATGCCCACGGGTATTTGCTAAATCTATGCAAACCTTCCGACACAGTGTATTCATCAAGATGTCAGGCGTTGAAGGACAGATGTGGGAAACAACACATTATAAGTCGTCTGATAGGAGCGTGTGGAAATCACCGCATAAAGTCTGAGCGCCTTGATCAGAAGTGTGAGGAGGCAGCCAGAGCCCATTCACATCCCACACCTTCAAACACAGAGCACCTGTCTTTTCACTTTACTATAAGAAACGTACCCTGACATCTGAGGTGACTTTCAAAGACTTGAAAGGTAAAACGGAGACTTTGCGCATGGCTCAACTGCTAAGTGGCTCCCTCAGACAGCGAGGAACATCTGATACACAGCAAGAAAAACCTTGACTCTGCACTGGAGATGAACGTTTCTACATTTTGAAGACACATGCTCAGCATAGAGTGCACTGTGGATTTTTTCATGAACGAGAATGAAAATGAAAATGAAGCACATAAAATAGAATTTAAATATCACGATCAGATTTTACACAACAGTTAGTTCCGGTCCTGAATTCTGATTGCTCGAGTGGCATTGCTAGGGTCCTGATATAATCCCTATTTGGACGGGACTAGTAGTATTCCAGGGGGTCGTTAGACGTACTTTGCCATTTTAATCCCATCCGGATCTGCCAAGTCTGTGTTTTTCTCACACAACCTATGTCAAATTTCTGGGGCAAATTACCTACTGTTTATCGGTAAGCTCAACGCTCCTCTGAGAAATCGAATCCTGTCCGAATGGGAATGTCTGTGATTGCTGATATTGCATTATCCTAACGCTTCTCCTCATGTGTTTTTGACCTACCTGAGCTACCGTTTGCACACCAATATTTGGCATGCTTTAATTTCATTATATATTCAATATGGATGGTATACGACGAAAAAATAACATACAATTAATAAATTGAGCCAAATCGTGGAAACTGCGAAGCCTACCTATTTTAATATCAGTGTCAGGTGAGTAAGATACTTGTCTAGATTTCTCTGCTCACTTATCTATTCTAAACAGCCACTGCTATAAACTCATGAAGTTTACTTAAATGTGTTTTTTTAAATAATAAATTAAAATCATATCAACAAATAATACATTAAAAGACATACACGTGACGCACGCACAGCAAATGACCTTCTGTAATGGCCACGTCTAGAAAACACACACTCCCACTTCTGTAGTAAACACGGAGATGTTAGTCCCGTCCGAATCGGTACATGAAAACACAGACGTCGAGTGATAAGAATTGTAATTCAAATGTCGTTTTGAAAACTAGTACCGTCCGAATAGGGCAATGCAACAGCACTGGGACTTTTCACTGTTTGCATTACTCTGCATTTCTGTATTTGTAAGCTTAAATTTTTTCAGAAACATAATTTATTATTATAATTTTTAATAATAATAATTATTTTTTATACAACCTTTGTACAAAGGCTATATTTCTTTTGTACAAAAGAGAGTCATGTTTTTGAAAGAAGTCTCTAATGCTTACCGAGGTTGAATTTCTTTAACCAGAAATAGTAAACACAGTAATATTGTAAAATATTATTACAATTTAAAATAATTGTTTTCTATTTTAATATATTTAAAAATGTGTAATATTTATTCCTTTGATGGCACATGATCCTTCAATATGATGATTTGAAAAATTTCTTATTATCAATGTGCTGCTTAATATTTTGATACATTTGCTCAGGATTCTTTGATGAATAGAAAGTTCAAAGAACATTTATTTTTAACTAGATTTTTTGTGGCAACATAACTGTAATTTAATGCATCCTTGCTGAAAAAAAAGTACAATTTCTTTGACCCCAAACTGTTCCTTACTGACCGCAAAATGTCCCCATTTCCATCAAAAAAGAAAAAAGAAAAAAAAGTGTGACATAAAATGTAAAAAAGTCTCATTGTAACGTACAAAGTCACTGTGAGATTACTAGACATTAAGCCATATTGTGACATATAAAGTCACATTGTGAGATATAAAGTCACAGTTTTTACTCTGAGATGGAAATATCATCAGTCCCTTTAATGGCAAGGACAAACAAAGATGAAACGGGAAATGATAGAGAGAAGTGGAGGGAAGTGATCTGAAAATGACCCGAGCCGGATTCAAACTCAGGTCGCCCACAGAAAAGCGCTAGCATAACAAATAAAAGAGCTCATGCACTACCCACCCAGCCATCTCCTACTGAGAGACACTTCTGAGTTCACCTCACAGAAAGTAACCACAGCCAAACAACACAAAACTTTTTGAGGAATTTTAAGGCACACAGACTGACAGTCTGTCAAAAACAGCTCTCAGGCAATACATGTGGCAATGCTGTATATACAATAATGGCCGGCGGGTTAGACTTTGGCTTGGCTCATTTTGGAATATCTCCGGCTCCTCAGACCGAAGAAATTGAAACTAGCAGTACAGGTGGCCAACATCTATTATGTAGAGAGATGCAGATGGAGACGGTGAGCTGCCTGAGAGAGTGCATTGTAGGGGTTTAGACAGAGACTTGTCTATCCACTGGGAGAAAATCCTGCCGGCTCTGACAATGACAGAGTGACAACATGAGATTCCATGGCAGGCTTGACAGTTCAGCTGACTGCTGTGCACTCTAACGTAATGTAAATTCTGCCATGGAAATGACTAAATAACTGCAGTCGAGTGTGTGGAATTGAAGGAAGCTTAATGTGCGTGCGTGTGTTTTTCCCCATCCCTTGTACTTTCCATAATGGCAGTGATGATAGTTATATGGGATAGATAACAGACATTATAATAACATGCTGCTGGATAATACAGGCATGCTGCAGGAAAAGAAAAAAAACAAAACATCTGTACCAAGATGGGTAGAATTAATATGAAAATATTCACTTTTTCTAGCGTAATTACAATGGCAGAGACATGGGCCAGCTTTGCAAAGGTCACTGGGCTGTCCTCAAGCTCATGTTGAGTGTTTGTCACGCTTAGATGCTAGCAGAATATATCAAAAGCAGCTGTTTTTGACAGACCAAGGCAGGATGCCATTACTAGTCAAACCGGTCAAACGGAACTGTGAAAAAAAATACTCGATTCATTACGCTGGAATGTAGCTCACGAGTGATGCGTTCTCCATGGCACGTGGAGTTATTCTGGATGGGGACGGATGTAATTTCTGAGGTTAGGGAGACCAAACGGGAACGGACATGGTAATGTACCTATCATGTAAAGCAGCAGTTTTGCTTCAGGACCCAAGTGTCAACCTAAAACAATTGTTTAGAATGTAAAAATTACATTAAAATCAAATGAAATAATATTACCCTGACCTACTGTAATAGTCCCATCAATATGCAAAATTATTAAAAGCACAGATCACTCAGAATAAAAAAAGAATCTCATTTTTACTCATGTTGTTCCAAACCAGTGTGACTTACTTTCTTCTGTTGGAATACAAAAGATTATGTTTTTAAAAAATGATATAAGGGTGAGAAAATTACAACAATTTTAATTTCAATTCATTTTAATGTTTCAATGTAATTTTTTGGGGGAAAATTTACAACTGTCATGCATTAATATAAGCAGAAATGTGATAAATGAACACTGGCCTAAATGTTGTATGTAGTATTAACTAAATGATCAAATGATGGACAAATTTACCATAGTGTGTGAATGTACACACATCCTTTGAATCCAAAAACAAAAATAAGACATTTTGCACTACATACATTTTTTTATCCTTATGTTTTCCCTGTTGCAACCCACTGGTAGAGAACCAGTGCTAATATATAACATAAATCTTATATTTCAAAACTGATATATATGAATATATATATATATATATATATATATATATATATATATATATAATATATATATATATTGGTAATTGTGAGAAAACTCCCACTGTAGCATATGAAGTACTTCATAATTGTGATTTTGTTTCTCACAGTGTAACGTTACACTGTAAGATACAAAATCACAATTATAAGATATAGGGCCCTATCTTGCACCCGGTGCAAATGACTTTGTACACTGACGCATGTATCATTCCTATTTTGCACCCACGCAAAGCGGGCTTTTCCCTCCACAGACGCACGTCGGTTAAGGAAATGAACTTGCGCTCCCTGGGCGGTTCAGCGCAAAAAAGGAGGCGTGTTCCGGCGGAAACATTCCCTGGTGCTATTTTGCAGTTCCAGAAAACAATTCCGCCACTGACCAGAAAAAAACCTAGTCTAAAGTCAGTGTCGCGTTGCGCATTGTTCATAATGCTATTTTAAGCGCGCATGCTTGGCCATAATGTAGCGGGTGCACAACGCGCATACACTTTGATTCTCTCATCAACACAGATGCAGCAGTTTTTATTTTTGCAGATCATACATTATAACAAGGAAAAATATTAATACATGAGGGAAATCATTGTGGTGTCCATGAAGATGTAAAAAAATTTAGGCCTAAATCTTGCTTCTCACTTCTCTGTCTTTCACTGCACTGCCCTGACAAGAACGTCGGTCTCCTCGGCTGTGAACCGCTCCTGGTAAATCCGCCATAATAATAACAATCCGCCATGCAACATGCGCACCTGCTCTTAAAGGGTATGTTGGATGACGCTCTGATTGGTTTATTTCACGTTACGCCCAAACCACACCTATGAATAATGAAGCTGCTTCAGACCAACCCCTTTTAAACTTGCGTCGGGCGCAAGAGTCATTTATCCCGCCGGTAAAATAGCAACAGCGCCCAAGACCCGCCCACAAAGTTACTTGCGCTTCGCGCTTGATACTTGTGTTTCAGATGTTAAAATAAGGCCCATAAAGTCACACCTTTTTACTCTGAGGCTGTTTCTCTTTCTCTGATATCCACGACACTGTCACACCTAACATGTGACCCGTTTGTGGGTTACAACATACCGGTGAAGAACCACTGATGTTGACCTAGTGAAAAATGCTCACGCTGAGACCAAGAATTCTGGGTTAGTCTAATCAAGCTTAATACAAAGCCAGAGCGCTGGCAGGGCACCAGAGCCCCAGCGAACGAGATGGGTGCCCAGTGACAGCGTGATTCACCTTTGATCTTTACTCAAATGCCACAGTGTCCATCAGTAGCTCCATTACTAACCACTGGACACAGTGACATGCAGACAGCTGCCAATTACAGCGCAGCCCGAGGCTAAGAGTGCAGGCCACTAACCATGTGGCACGGACTCTACAGGATCAGAACTGCACTGGACGCTGCCGAGGTTTGGCCGGATATCTGGGCTGAGGCATGTTTGGAGTGTACTGAAACACGGCTGATATAGAAACATCACATCTGATTTGAACCATCAGCCATCGCCATTTGTCCAACGCTGGGCTCGGGTTCAGAGGTGCTTCTCCTTCCTCAGAATCGGACATTGCATTTCACGCTTGTTAGCTTGACCTTTCGGATCCGTTTACGGCTAAAGAGCTAGCAGTCATGGAAATCGAGCAAGCCATCAAGAGAATACCATAAAGCCTTTAATTCTTGTGTCAAAGACTGAAGTTATGTTTCTCTGACCTTCCACTTCCCAGATGTATGTTGCTCAAAGGCATAAAACTCAGCATCCGTGTCTATGTATTCATATTTAAAAAAACGATCTTTCTGGTTACTGTATAAAAACGGTGTCAATGTTTTACAGCACAAAAGAGGAAAGGCTGTTTCAGTTCAGCTAACCCTTCCACGGTTTGCTGTACACAGACAAGTTTGCACAGCAACTACACAATATCAAGAGACCTCTGGGTAAACACTATAAAAGTAGGTTCAAAGCAGCAGTTTAACATTGAAAATATGTGCACGAGACACCAATAACATTTGACTGATTCACGTAAGGCATAAAATGTTGATGAATCCCTTAGCATCAATGTCATAGAGGTAAAATGTGAACATAAAGTGTTGAGTTATCAGCAAACATTTTATTGGGAGCGATCTCAGGGTGTTAACCTTGTTGACACCAACTATATTATGGATTTCTTCCAAGGATAAAATGGAAAATAAGAAATTTGCAAGAGGTCATACTAAATGCATATGTGTATGGAGGTGGAGGTGCAACACTGGAGGTGTTGTTGGCCCCACAGGAATGAGCTCTAACACTGATTACAGTACAAAGATGAAAAATGTAAAGCATTGAGGCCACTGGCATGTGTCTTACACACACACACACACACACACACACACACACACACACACACAAAACTATCAGCCAAGAAACATGAGCTATTCTAAACTGAATTGCTATTAAATGAGAGAGATCAAGGAGTGAAACTAGAGACATAAAAGTAGGTATGTTGCCTTATTTGCAGTCAAATATGCAGGTTAGCACTCATTATACAAACATATTTTACCTTAGTGTTACGTCTAACTAATCAGCTAGATTAGGCTTTTCTAACAGAATACATACAGTACTCCACAAAATACACTAACATTCCAAAGTTTGGGGTCGGTAAGGCTGAATTTTCAGCAGTCTTCATCGTCACATGATCATTTAGAAATCACATGCAGATTTGCTGTTCAAAAATATTTCTTATTATTATCAATATTGAAAACAGTTGTGCTGCTTAATTTTGTGGAAGTGTGATACATTTTTTCAGGATTCTTTTATTAGTAGAAAGGTCAAAAGAGCAGCATTTATTTGAAATAGTCTTTTGTGACATTTTAAATGTCTTTTCTGACACTTTGATCCATTTAATGTGTCTTTGCTGAGTAAAAGTATTAACTTCCTGACCCCAAACTTTTGAATGATAGTGTACATTGTGCACAAAACACAGTACTTGTTTATTTTTTTCTTCTGAAATCACACTAAAAGTCAAAGCCTGTAAGGTCAGTGTCAGCCACTATCAGTGACAATTGTGCTTATACAAAAAAAAACAATGCTAAAGGCGAGACCGAATGTCTGAAAAAAAAACAGTGATTTCAAAATAAAGGTCAAGGTTGAGTTATGAATCCAGTATTTGTTAAACATGTACAATGAAACTTCCTCAGACAGCAGGACATGTTTCAGATCTCTTGAATAACAACTGGAGGTAAACTATTCATACAAAACCAAACACTATTCTGACATTGGGTAATCCTTTAAAGGATTAGTTCACTTTTAAAAAAAACTATTGCTGATAATTTGCTCACCCCCATGTCATCCAAGATGTCCATGTCTTTCTTTCTTCAGTCGAAAAGAAATTAAGGTTTTTGCTGAAATACAATATATTAAATATTTTTCTTTTCTTTTTTTTACAATGCATCATCAACAGTTGGCATAAACCACCATCCACTTTTACTTCTAAGGAAAAGAGCAGCTCAGACATTCTGCCTAATATCTTTTGTGTTTCAAAGAAATAAAATAATACAGGGTTGGAAAAACATGACTGAGTAATTGATGGACGAACAACTTCAATTCTAATTCTTCAATTCTTCTTTTAATTCAATTTACGATTTCTTGATCCCTATGTTTGTAATGTCAGGAGGATGAAATGAAAAATAAAATAACTAACATTACAATGCAGCTGTTTGTGGTTTAAAATCTATGATCTTCATTGGCTGGACACATTCGATCAAAACACAAAAACAGCATCAATGTATTTCAAGTGGTGTTGGTTTTCACAGTGACAGGCTTAGAATGAACTGCGATTCAAACTCTGAAACCAATGCATTTTAAAAGGCTGTTGAGGAGGAGCAGAAATGAAAGAAAATGCCCAAGTTTTGCACAACTAATGAGATGAAGCTAATGGCCTAATGGCAACCGCTGAGGCTGTGTGGTTGTTTTAAAATGAAAAATAAATGAGAAGCCCTGCATATACAGAATCGTGGAAACGTAATGAGTCTCTGATATGCTTTTTGAGGCATAGCTTCTCTATAATTTGCACCTCATGCAGTAGCATTAAAATCATTCATCAACTTTTCATTTTTTTCTTTCTTTCTTTTTTCCTGCCATAACAACTTAAAAAGCAAAACACAAAGCACTGATATTTAAGCTTTGCAAGAATGTGTTTGCCTGAGGGGAGGTAGTTTGCCTTAATTTTTCCATATTCATGAGAACGGTTTGTTTGCATGTCAGAATCTATAATCCTTATCACAGATATCTTTTTCTTATCAACTGCATACAGATTTTGAACTTGTGTCTATGCATCTCAGGTGAAATCATTATTACTTGTTTTAGAAAGCAAAGCATACACAATGAATAAATCTTTTGAATATGTCTTCTCAAAACAATTACTAACTCAAATCCCAGAGGGAGAAAGCCCTGGTGAGAAGTTTAAATTCCTGGTCCCTTTTTGAAATTATAACAAACCTTGACTCTTAAGTATAATGTCCATGAATAAATTTCACTATACGTAATGCATCATTTTAATAAGGAATGCCATATTTTTATCAATAGCACACAGGGGAAGTCAGATATACAGAGATATTTTGGGCTGGTGATGGAGAGAGTGCAAGTAAGCCTGTGGAGAATCTAAAACTGTCAGCCTTCAGTATAGTGGAGCACTTGATATTCAGGCACAGTGACTGTCAATCTTCCCCACAGAGAGATCGATAAATGACTACGAAGAGAAGGAAAACTTTACCCCGGGCTAGTGAATAATCAATATCTCTGTAGGTCTGCCTAATTAAACTGCCACATTAATATATCTTTCAGTGAAATGTACCAAAGAATGTATACGCAAATGTGAAAGACGTATAGGCATTAGTGTGTTTCCTGAAATATAGTATCAGTTTTGAATATGGATATTTATGTGAGAAGGTTAAAGGCACTTGCATCTAAATGTCAACACCTTGCTTGGTGTACTTATTCTATTTGATTAATTTTATTTCCCTCCAAAACTAAAACAAGACCGGCGAAAAGCTATATTGTATTTCAAATGCTTATTTGAATATATTATTATGTTTAATTTTTTTTGACACGCACGCACACACACTGCATTATATATTCAGTTCAATTAAGGATTTGTCAGACTGATTCAAACAAGTTTCATTTCAGAGTCATTTGTTCATGAATTGGACTACACACTTCCTGCAGAATGTGTTTGATTAACTAAAAAAATATCTGCTCAAAAGTTTGTTCAAAACGTTTTTGTTTGTAGAACTATAGAATGTAGCATGTAAATCAGCTTATAAAAATCACTTCTTCGCAAATTAGGATACACTGGTCCCGCTGCATGTTTTTGATTCACTAAAAAGAATCGGTTATAAGAGTAATTTGTTTGTGGATAATGCTGTACTCAAGAGAACAGCCATTTCCTTTCACAATTTTTTGCAGCACAATATGACTTTCTTTCTTTACATTAAATACAGACTACAAACTCACATTTAGAACTCATTCATTGGCATCAAAATATGATTTTTTATTTTTTTTTGCCCTTGTGCTGATTTTTTTTGCAGCAAGCTATGGGGTATATTAGACACTTAGTATAAATCATGCAACTCTGATATATTTAAATGCTTATCAGTTTTTGCATTTGAAACGGACACGTTTAGTTAGAATATCTGAACTAGCCATATGTATGTAATTTTTTCCCCTGATAAACACAACAGCATGATTGTGACATCACTTCATGGAAAGGATCAAAGCTTGTAGCACTTTTAGATTCTATTTCAGTTTATTTTCATGCATGTCCAACCTCCAGAGTGCTTCCTAGCACCTCCGGATTGAGCATGTGGCTTTTGGCCCCAGATTAGCATAGAAGAAGGAAGCATTAATATATAATTTATTGATGAGGCTACAATATGCGGCTGAAGTGGACTGGAGCGTGGAGAAATCCCTCAAAACTCCCTTACGTCTGCAATATGCACACGCCGCCATGTCTTCATTTACACACTTCATACATACTAATACGTCTTCTATTTTCTCCCAAAGCCTAGTTTATAGCAGTGGACGAAGAAGAGAGAATGTGGCCGGCTCTGTAACTAGCACTGGAGGGAGAGATTTCCATGGGGAAAAAGTGCAGAACAAGAAGCCAGCATGACTGAATCCCTTAATGCAAGAGTTGCAGGAGAACCTACAGTATCAAGTCACCCTACTAAAAGCAGGTTTTTTGAGCCCAGAAAAGGTCGTTTTAAGAACCAATAGTGTCCCAGAAAGTGACAATGAAGGAAGAGCATCCTTTTAAGGAACAACATAATATTATTTGTGCTCATGGGTTTACAAGAAATACAATTCTCTCACAGAATGCACAAATTCTCCTGATTTGTAATGCACAAAAAGTCCTCCTTTTGTCCTTGCCTTAGTTCAAATGACTTAAAAGGAACTGCCAAACGGAGGTTCTGAAGTTTAATTTCAGAGGACAAGGCAGGAAAAAAATCTGATGCTGCGTTTAATTCTGGGATGAGTGGATTTTTTCATTTCATGGCCGATAAGATCAGAACAGGTGAGGCTAGCTCTCGATCTTTTCCAGGCAAACACCAATCAATTCCCATTAATAGACCAGGGTGTAGGTACAATTTCACGACTGATGAGAGCGATATCCCTGGCCGAGAGGGTAGTCTGGCTGACCAAACTGTTCCCGCTAGTCCGTTTGCTGGATTAGTGGCCAATTTGGTGTCTGACTTTTGTGCTAAATAATGTGCGAGAAGCACAACTGATATAGAAAAGCATTTACTTTCTATTAGATGAAAGCAGAACGTCATAATCATACTTTACAAGTTGCAGTCTTAAAAAGGAGAGAACAATGCAGAACCAACATGACGTGTGAGGATAAGGAAGAGAGAAAAAAATGTGTGAGCTGAGTGCCTACAGAAGAATCATCTTAAGGCAATATGTAACATGAAGGCTGTTTCAAAAGAAAGCCATTAGGGAGGCACCGATATTGAAATTCTGGCCGAGACATGAAATTATTTTTATGTTGAATAATAAACACTAAAACCATTACGATATACAGTATAAAAAATATTTTTTTTGAGATACTTTGATACACATAAAAAATAAAAACATACTAAAATTACTAAAACTAAAATAAAAACAAATGAAAGATAAAGAGAAATAGAAAAAAAAATGAATAAATATGACAAAAGTGCACAACTAAAAATTGTAATTACTGAAACTTAAAGTACTATTAAAATTAATACTGAAAATATAAATTCAAAAAATGTATAAATACTATAGTATATTACATAATAGTAAAATAGCGCTGTTTAATGATTAACTATGAAAGAGCAGTCGATGATGGAAAAATGTAAACATGAGTTAAATGAGCAGCGCAGTCCAATATTGACCTGTAAATCACAAATAAATAGTTTAAAGAATGATTAAACAATTAAATAAAATGATTAAAAAACATTTAAAATTGGCCAATAACCAAAACAGTACAGGTACATTGTGCATCCCTATATAAGTTATACTTATGTTGCCTCTTAAACCTTAAAGCCAGCATTGCATGTATCTTTTGCAAAGAAGACAATCCTATAATTTACAGTGACAAATAAAAACAACAACATGGAGGACGAGATGACAGAATGTCACTTATAAATGAATGTTCTGTACATTTCACTTAAAACTGAGGGTTCAATGTAATTAAAATGTATACTTGTACCTAACATTCTTGTATGCTTTTGTATTTTATGCTAATAAGAGTATCATGTCAATCAATCAGCGAGGTAGCTTACTATGCTATAGAAAAAGGAGCCAGAAAAAAGGATGTGTCTATTTTGGGCCCTCATTTATGAAACTCTTGTTTATCAAAGCACACGCTTGCTATGACAAACCAACGCATCGGCGCAATAATAGATCCATTGCAGGGAGGCAGGCAGCACCCGTTGGCATTGCTCGGTCAAGCCTCCGACTTCACCCCCTGCCTCTTCCTCCTCCATTAGCACACTGAGAAGAGAGTTATAGAATCCTCCCCCACAATAGGCTTTGCT
The DNA here is from genome assembly GCA_031834385.1 of Semotilus atromaculatus. Classification (NCBI taxonomy): domain Eukaryota; kingdom Metazoa; phylum Chordata; class Actinopteri; order Cypriniformes; family Leuciscidae; genus Semotilus; species Semotilus atromaculatus. The sequence goes on along the minus strand of JAULUF010000005.1, from coordinate 25,180,172 downwards.
GCAAACCTGTCTCTTAGTGAGCTAAATGGCGAGCGAGATACCGTAAAGAGGAGAAAATATCAGGTAATTGATTAGAGGCGCAGGGACTGAGCCTTCATTTGTGAAAGTGCTGCCGGGTTCAGAATCCACATCCCGCTGCCTCTCCTTATTTCGTGGAGAATGGGAACTCATGAGCAATTGATACACTCCGTTAGCTCTTATCATGGTGAGAGTGATCGGATGTAGCCTGAGGGATACTTTATACAGTTTAACACTGGGACATAAAAAGGTAATGTTCTCTGTAAGGAGCTGGATTAACTGGTGAAGGCACTACACACTCCAGATATGTGCTGAGGAACGAGGAAGACAGAAAAAACAACAAGCATCTGAGTTTGTCGGTTATGCCCAATGAGTTGAGCGCGGGTGCAATAGAGCAAGTCTACAAGAAATGCTTTACCGTTTATTGAGTGCCATCTGGTGCATCAAAACAAGTGGGCAAATTAACTAAGACTAAAGATTTTGCGCATCCGTGCTAACAACTTATATTTTACCTATTTAAGCCTTTTAAGGATGAAAATATGGTCCATTTATTTTATAGCTGCATGTTGCACTGTGTTGCAAGTAATTTTTTTATTTATTTACTTTGTTTTGCACTGGCATGCACATTTTGGTAAATACTTTTCTTGAGAAAGAACACATTAGATTGATCAAAAATAACAGTAAAGACTTATACAAATATAATAAATTCATTTTTTTAACTGGCTATTCATCAAGGAAAACATGAAAAATCTTGACCAAAAATGTATGTTGTGATGCTATTTCAAGATCTTGTATTGACAATGCAAGAGTCAAGCACTCTGTAAAGTCTCCCCCAGCACATCCCAAAGACTTTCAATTAATTTAAGGTCTGGACTCGTGTAAAAATGATTCTTCATGCTCCCTCCCAACCATTCTTTCACAATTGTAACCCTGATAAATCTTGACCATGATGTGTTTTCCTACATGGTTGTTTTAAGAAATGAAAAGATACACACTCCATTACGGTTAGAAGAACTGTTGCCAAACATATAACATGTATGTATGTATATAGTACAGCAGAACTAAAAGTGTGATTGGATGGCACTGTAACATCAAGATTCATCCACTTCTGCTAAATGAAAAGAAACCTGCATGTTTGCAATAATGAGGAAGAAAACACTTGGCTCTAATAAAGAGCTGCTCTGGAGTTACTAATAGCCTTCCTGGTTCAAAATGTGACACAATGACAATCAGAGACAGTCAAGACAGAGGGCAATTTAATCAGGACAGCAATCAATTTGATCCCTCTGCAGCAATTTGTACATTTCATTGAGACTTTGCGTTAAACACTGAATGGCATTCATAAAACCAAACATTTTTTAAACTATTTTAAAAGTAGTTAATCTAAACTCTCAAGCTTCTGAAGCCATTTGTGAGGAACACCTACTGAACGCTGTTGTTATTCACTGAAAATGTGAAAGGCTTCAAATAAATCTACTACTTTTCTGCTACTACTAGACTACTTTTAATATGCCTTTTGATCTGCCATTATGGTGCTTGTGTGATCTGTACTCGCATGGAGTCACAAAGACCTTTTTTAGAAAATTTTGTGTTTCACAGAACAAAAACAACAACAGCCACATATGGTTTGTAACAAGGAGTAAGGAATAAATAATGCCAGAATTTTCATCTTTGGATGAACTATCCCTTTAAACTGTTCACATTATCAGTGCTGTAACCCGTCAGAGCCCAGGGTCACGCTGGAGGACATTAAACTGGGATTCTACCTTCTCAGTGAATTCCCATTTATGTGGTTTGATAACGGCGAGTTTAAATTTAATGTTGTTAAATGGAGCAAGATTCTTCTTCTAAAAGATAAAAATGGATGACAAAAGGCTTTTTATGACATTCAGGGAAATCGAAAAAGGCAGTCTTTGCTCTTTTACTTCTGCTACATTTGGTCTAAATGAAAGCCATATGTGCGGCACTCTCAAACAATATTATCTCATAACCCAACTGAAAACACCTTGTAAAAGCAACGTCCCCAGTCCAAAACAAGAAATTAGCTACATTTAGCTCCGCTGCCAAAGCATACTGTTACTGTACACCACTGGGTTTATATCTGCAAACTGGGCAGTCTTTGTCCAGATTGTAGTACGAGATCTTGTGTGATTTGTGTTGCTTGCTACAAGGACCCTAAACCCCAAAAGCAACAAAGAAACCAGGTTGAACTGGAAAGGTCACATGCATTTAGGTGACACATCACTCAACCCCTCCACCTGCCTCCCTCAACAAATGGCCTCCAATCCTGCTCCTCTATGCAAATGACTCCCAGCTTGAATTATTCAAAAATGAACATTTACATAATGTTCAGTCGTAAACTAGAGAAGAACATCAATGAATTTACTGCATGGTTGGGTACTGCTCATGCTTACAAATACCCAGGCAGGAAATAAAGCACAGATTAATTGAATTGAAGGAAGATTGGGGGATATTTTTCATTTGTCACAATGATAGAATAATTACTAGTCTAATCTTCAAAGGAAGCAAATGTTATGGGAAGGGGAAAAAACAAATGACGCATTCATTATCAGTGAATGATAATATTGTGTGTAATTCTTCTGCTGTGAATGCGTCAAAATCAAACCCATACGATTATTACTTTGCTGATGCGAGTTGGATCAATACAATATTGATTATCAGCATGAACATTAAACTAATTAGATATGGTTCAGCAGAAAATTTGCCTCTACACATTAAAAAAATTATTGTTGATTTTAACTTAAGTTCATTGTTCATTGTTAAAAAAAAATTCATCAGCTGAGTATTACTGTTATAAATGAATTATTAAAAAGGTATACAAAAGCGTATTTTCTAAGCAGCTGTATAGCAATATATCATTATTAATATTCTGCTTTTGGTACACTAAATTACATCAGTGCTTTACCCCCTGAGTATTCTCAATGTGTCTGCCTTAACCTAACATTCCAGATTCAACAAAGGTTGCTATGATGGAAAAAATAGATTGCTTATTGAAATTTTTCTAGTGGAAAATTCAACAGCCGGCTCTAAATTTGCTTCTTTCATTCCCAATGGCTCATTCTCTCCCTGTCCAAAAAAAATTGTGCATGCAGCAGTTTTTCTTCAAGTATAGGCTGAGGACATCAGTTCTACCAGCAGCCAGTTTCAGTGCACATTGATTTAATCTTAGTGTTTCGGAGGAACTCTGGAGGTCAAATGCAAGTCGTTTAAAAACTCGCCTACGTAACGTGATGTAATATTTGGTTAACGGAGGAACACGCCACAGCCCATATAGTGCATTAATGTGATTTCTGCACATTTTTCCATACTTTCCAGATCTATTCATACACAGTTGTTTTCCTTCAGGCTTCACTGATATGTATTTTTCACACACACACACACACACACACACACACACACACACACGCACACACACACACACACACAAATGGCTCTTCTCTATTCACTATGGATGGTAAACCAGTAGGTTACAATATTCATTAGCACATTCAGTCTCTAAAACCCATAAATGGTTTGGCTTGTTGTTTCAAGAGACTCTTTAAAAGCTCTTATTTGACTTGCATAGTCATTTAGCGGTAAATATACAACGACACTAATCTCCACCAAAGCACACCAGAACCTTCTTGTTCAAACCATCTCGTATAAACAAGCCCGGCTCATAAAAAACGCTTCACTCCGCTCTAATTTTTGGAGTTGAAGTGTCGCATATTTAGGTAGAATCATTGAAGGCATTGAAGTGCATTCAAACACAGAACTTCGAACTGTTTCATGCTGTATCCTTAAGCGAATTTACTTCATTAATCATGCCAGTATGATCTCATTTCTTCTGCTGCCCTGGCTGTAAAACATATTGTTAATCTGGAAGGCACCCAATGTTGCAATCAATACATCAGCCTAGATTTATTAATGATAAATCAATACTTGTAATATTTTCTTATTCTAATGTATTCGGTTGGCTACGATCCAAAGCTGGGGTGATGGAAATATGCAGATGAAGCAATGCCGGAAGCAATACTTTGTGGACCCATAATACGGTGCAATACGAGTCTAAATACGCAGTTAGAAAGCTTATTCACCCCAAAAACTGGATATTAAGCAGAGAGACTCTCTGGATGAATGCCTTTCCCCTTTTAAAATGAAAAAGTTAAAAGATGCTAGCACTCTTGAAATGCTGGCCTTATTCAATAATGTATCCTTTAATAATCTGCTGTCTTACCACAGCAACTAGAGCATCTATAACAAGTTCACTTCAAGGGGAATAAGCTTGTATAAAAAATGAACGAGGGATACAAAAAAAATAAAAAAATGTTACCCAAAAAAGATTTCACTGCTTCAGCATAATTGCTGATCTTCATGATACTGTGATGAAGAAAATGGCATTCCCAAATGACTGGTCTAAGAACAGAAATAAGGGAGAAAAAACTAATTAACTGCATCCTGCTGAGGAGTCCGTCAGCACAGCTACCTGCTGCCCCCTCCTGGATGAAAATACATCAACGCTTCACGTGAAATGGGTCGCATATATACTGTATATACACATGCACACATTTGTAATCCCTTTTCCTGCCATTTCCCCTCATTCAGCACAACCTGCAGTTTTGCTGCCTCTCCTCCAAATTCTACGTTGTCAGGACTGCACCAAGTGAGCTGCTTTTCTGTTCAAATGTTTTGTTTATTTCTCACATGTGCACTAACTACTGAATTTTAAATGTAATCTACTCATTTTACTTAAGTTTGGGGTTGGTGACATATTTAACTGAACAAAAACAATAATATTGTGAAATATTATAACAATTTAAAATAACTTTTATTTTAATGTATTTTAAAATGGAATTTATACATGCATTATTAGTTTCAGCATCATTACTCCAGTCTTCAGTGTCACATGATCCTTCAGAAATCATTATAATATGCTGATTTGCTGCTCAAGAAACATTTCTTATTATTATCAATGTTGAAAACAGTTGTGCTGCTTAATATTTTTGTGGAAACCGTGATACATTCTTAGATGAATAGAAAGTTCAAAAGAACAGCAATTTTTGACAGTTTAAAGGTCTGTACTGTGACTTTTGATCAATTTCATCCTTGAAATAAAATTATTAATAAAAATAATGGACCCCAAACTTTTAACTGTAGTGTAGTTTTGAAAGAAACCAGAATTGAGCCAAACTGATTGCGAGTTCACTAAAACATTGGCTAAATCCTGGATCTATTTGGCTTCAGGGTAACATTTGCCAACACAGCCAGCACAGCCTTAGCAATGTCAGTGGAAAAGGAAAGTCATTTCAGAAGTATATTATATTACATTTAAATTTAAAATTACCAAGACAAACCATTTTTGGTTTGGAATAAAATGCACAGATGAATCATTCATTCATAATATAAACAGGAAGCTGCATAAATATGGAGATGATGTTCCTTTTAAGTCAAGTCGCCTTTCTTTAAACAGTACTTTATAGAATACAGATTGTTTCAAAGCAGCTTTACAGCAATAAACAACTTGAAATAATGAGGACACTTGACTAAAGGAACATTAATTGATCACACTGCAGTAAAAAAAAATAAATAAACTATTTAACACAACTGACTGTTGATAAACAACAAGCCCCACATAAATCATGTATTGTGGAGTTGTGTAATTTAAAGTTTCTGAAACTTCAGACACAAATGCACGCCCCCTCACCGTCCAGAGCAAAACTGATGGACCTGTCACGCTACACAGCAGCGAATGAAAGACGATATTCAGTCATTCAATGCAGCATCATGCATGGAAGGAGACACATTAAACTTGGAACACGACATGTTGCCTATACTAATTACAAAAACAGCCTGTGACCTACCTGCATATCTCGGATAATAGCTATATTTTTAAAAGCACATTCAGTGTTGTACAAACAAATTACAGACCAACTAATTGTTCAATATTTGGTCACTTTAAGATTATCAGCACTGGCTGCTTTTTATGAATAGTAGGCAACATGTTGTGTTCCTGGAGTTTAATTTGGCATAAAAACAGAAGTGTTAGTGTGTCTGCTCCAAAATCTGCTGACAGCCTTGTCAATAAATAATAATAGTTCTTTGTTCTTTTTAACTGTAACTTTGCTTAAATATTGCATAGTTACATTTTGGTGTTTTTTTTTTGTATTATCAGTTAAGTTTATCACCATTATATCAGCCACCAACATCCAGCTCTAAATAAACACCAGTTTAGTTCATTAGTTGTACCTTTTGTTAATTTAAAAATGAATAATAATGACAATTTAAAATCAATTAATTTCACATAAATAAATATTATGTCATTTTATGACATAAAAGAACAGGTAATGACAAATATACATACATAAATGATCAAATCAACCAGTAGCACTTTCATCTAGCGTTAACCGTTTGCTTTACACATTAAAATGACCTAATTTCTTTATTTTAGCACCAGCTAGGCTGCATCTGTGTGCATTCAAACACACAAAGGACAGGAATGATTCATAAAAACAAATTATTTTAAACCATGGGAGGATCTGCAGTAGGAAAGAAAGAAAAATCCCTGTTTGGAACCCATTGCCGACCGACTTCCCAGGAGACTGCAGGAGTGGAATGAGTTGCCACAGTCATGCTGCACTGCTGCAGTGCTCTCTACAACTTTTCTCTAATAAAAGCAGAGGCGGAGAAACCCGCCGAGGGCCCCCGGCTCCACCGCCACCACTGGGAAACTAATGCTCCCTTCTCATCTACGCCACTGATGGAGCTCAGGTGTACGGCATCAGCCCAAACGTACACAAGCCCCATTCCGTTATATTGACAGCAATTCCACGATCGCATGATCTAAATTACTATTGTATACACCATATAGTCCTCCACAAGTACCGCCTTGAGATGGAAGGTAGGGAGTAAAGGTTTCGGCACCGTAGACTATAAATGGGGTTGAGTTGTAAGTCAACTTGTAGCCGTTCAGACGGGGCTTGTTGGTCGTTGACTGAAGCTGAATGCCAGACAAGATTGGAAAATGCTTTACTTGGCTTCGGCCACCCATTCCCGTTCCTGCTGGACTGATTGCGAAACGTGAAAAAGGCATTGTCTGAAAATGTCTTTCTGACTGTGGTGCTGGTGATTGTCGCTCGAGCCCAATTCCAGCACTGGGGGTATATTGATTTTGGCTGTATTGCCTGATGCAATGCAATACAGTTTTCAAAAGTGCGCCTCGATTCCAATTTTAGGGCTTGGACCGCTGCTTATATGGGCTATGTTTTACACTGCAGCTGGCGGGCCCGTCTCATCTCGGTAGAGACAGATGGTTCTCGCTCTTCTCTGATTGTCTGCTGTGGCCCACCATCAGTCAGGCGCTCACCCCCTCCACCCACCACCGAAAGTCCACTCTCCATCAGATGAAAGAGTTAAAGGGGAAGGAAGTGTCTGGCAAATAGAAAATCCTCCCATTTCACTGGAGGGGAGAATTCATTACCCTCCTGTCCATGCTCATTTGCAGAGGAATAAAATAATGGGTGTGGAGAAACAGGCCACAGCAGCATGGATTAAACTGTTCATCACAACGCTCCGTACCTGCTGATGCAAGAGAGTGGCGTTGCATATTATTTAAAAAATGGACTTTCGCCTGACATTGTTTGGAGACCACCTATTTTTAAAGGTTTGAGAAGGAAGCTGTGAGAATTTTGATTCGGTGCAGAGCGACTAGCTTGCGAGATGTAATTACGTGAAGTTCACTAACATCCCGAGGGTGGCGTTGGTAATCAGTAAGCGAAGAAAACACACAAAAAGACCTTTTCTCGAGGCTAGCGCTGCTGAATAGTGTAAGACAATAAACGGGTTTTGTTGTTGAAGATGCATTTACTTCTGTTCACCCAACAAAACAACTTCTCGGAGTGAGGATGAACGCTCGGTTTGGCAGTCTCATCCTCAGGGATTTTTCCACCTGAAAAGAAGCTAAATGGATTGCAACATGTGCCCTTTTGAGGGGCTGCCGCAAAAGGCAGCGCTCTACATGCGAAAAGGAAAACAGCGACTACATGTTACGTAAATGACCGTAATCACTAGTGCTCATAGTCATGCTTCACATTTGCAGAGTGGCTTCAGCGAGAAAGCGAACCCCAGGGAAGGAGGAAAATCTCCACTATCGTCTCAAGCGATATTGTATAACACAAGTGTCTGGTTTTTGGCAGAGTTGTTTAACTGCAGATAGCACACAGTCTCTGTTTAGTTGACATTTAGTTGCTAGCCTAGGCTATAGACACTGCCATTATCTGCAACACACCTAGCTGATGGCAGAGTAATTGAAAAAGTGGTTACTTTCGAGGAGAGACGTGTGCTGGCACTTAAACGAGAGTGCGGCTGCTGGAGCCGGAACCATTGCTGGCTGCTTGCAACCCTTGACCCTGAGCATTACGCTAGGTAACAAGCAAAGCACTAAGAAGTTTGTACGCTGCCAAGACCAGAAATGTAGGCATTGTGTTGTGTTAATGAAATTGGAGGCCTGTGGTAAATCGATTAATTCCAGACCTTTAAGGCACAATTCACCCAAAAATGAAAACACTCATCATTTACTCACCCTCAGGTCATTCCAAACCTGTAAGACTTTCCTCCTGCAGTGAAACACAAAAGAAGATGTATTGAAAAATCTGTGTTTTTTTAATTATCATACAATCAAAGTCCAATGTCGTTTTGGACCACATTGACTTTGGGTAAAAACAGCTGAAACACTCCTTAAAATATGTTCTTTTCTGGTCCACAGAACAAAGTCGTAAAGGAATGACAAAGGAATTAAAATTTTTGGGTCAACTGTCCCTCTAACATTTTTAGGCAGTTTAAGATGGTTATGGGACACCAGGAACGAGCGGAGCTCCATGGGGGTGGTTTCGAGGCCCAGGTTAATTGGCTCCCTGTTCCGAGTGGTCATTCCAATGATCCTGATCGCTACTGATGGTTCACACTTGGCTCAGGGGGGCCTTTTGTTCGCAACAATCTTGGCCACAAAGATCGCGTACATTAATCTCTGTGTTCTTTTTGCCTCCAGACAACAATAGAGAGTAAGAAAAGTGTTGTTATGGGCGCTTCACTGGCTTTATTTTCACTCTCCTACAGCATTACGGTGTGTGCGTCGTGAGGTGGCCGGGCGTAATGGAATGCGTTGCATGCCTGGTGAGAAATTACTGCTCTGAGTCCGACCACACAGGCAGCTCTCTCTGCCTCACAGCGCCACTGGCCAGAGGTTTTCATTAAGCAATGCTTCAGATCTTCTATTCCTCATGATATTTCTGACATTTTACCACCATTTCTCTTCTCTTATTACCCAAAGGAAAACGGAAGAGGGAAAAAAAACGAGGTAGGGGTTATTAGGTGCTCCCTTTTTCCTCTGCTTCGCAAAAGTACAACCAGGACCTGTGTTTGCATAAAACCTTATAAAATACGGCTGTCTTCTGTTTGATTCCTCTATTAGCACTGGGTATGGCTCAGATCAGCCGGCGGTGGCCCACATGACCCAGTCAACATGCATGGAGAATGAGCAAATTTTACTGACTAGGGCTGAATGTGGGCATTTAGAGTAAATCAATACATAATTTCACAGACAGAATACGATGAGATTAGGTTTATTATCTTTGTAATGTGTAATTTGGGGTTGAGTAAAACATTTTGGTGTGGTTCACATTGAATGCAGCAGAGCAGAGATGGAAGTACAGCTCACCATGCAATATTCATCTGAAGCATTTGTGGCAAGACACACAAATTCACAAAAGAGGTCTTGAATTAAATATGCATGGTGAAGAGCAAAACAGCAACTAAACATCTTGGCTGTATCAGGGGTTCTAATTACGCAGGGGATCTCGCGCTACAGCGTAATGGAAATATTAGCGAACCAATTTACGTGTTATGAACGGTGGCATCCAAATTCTCCATTACATTTTTTTGGCTTTCTTTAAATAGCTGAATATAGCATGTCAAATCTTTCACAGCTTTTTATTATTACTATTATTATTATTAAACACATAAACCTAATCAGCCTAGCCCAAGATTATTTATCAGGTGATGTATAATTTGCCCAACTGTAACTGCAATCAATAACCAATTTTCTTAAAAGCAGGTAAGTGGGCTCTAGTCTTATTAGTAGGGGTGTATTTGCTCTGACAAACTATTTGATCCAATCTAGTCCAATTCAATTATTTTGGAACGATTCATAATTCTTTCCCCCCCAAAAATGCAGAATTTGTATAAGGAATTAATTCACGTTTATTTTCTATAAAAAAAAAGGATAATATCTTGTTGATAAACACAAACAGACATTAAGTAGATGTTGAATATTCAAAACAGAACTGAATTTAATCAGGACAAACTTAAAATATGAAGCCTAATTAATGCCCAAAAAGTGGGTGGGAACAAAGTTCAATTATTATTTTTTTCTTCTAATTTCTAAAAGTGGTTATAATGGATGCTACACTCCTGATTTCAAGTAAAGCTACTAAATAGCAAATCACTGATAGAAAATTGGTACAGAAAACAACTGGTGTGAAAGGTAGGATCATTCCAGGCATTGGTATGTGATGTGAATTTGTCTGTACCTCATGTCTCACTTTCAGAGAAGAGTGAGCTGAATAGCATGAGCCCGCAGCCTGGGTTGGAGCCGAGCACCCGCCTCAGACGAGAGCTCCTCTCACAGGCCTCTTGCGCAGAGTTGTAGCTTCTGAATTATGTATATATGGAGTGGATTTATGGCCTAAATGTGCATTTGTGGGTGTAAAGGGAGGATAGTGCAGGCTAAAAGCAGCCAAAGAGCAGAGCACATCGAGAATTCGAACTAGGGCAAGTTCACGCTGACACGGTCACAAGTAAATCATTTCTACATATCTAATTACTGAGATTATCTGTTCAAAAATGAATGGTTATGAAACATCATAGGTATATATATATATATATATATATATATATATATATATATATACACACACACACACATACCTCATAACCTGATTTATAACTATTTACAGTATGCATGCAACTTATAAATCAACCCACAACGTGATTTCAATAGAGTTTGATGTTGGCATGTTGCTTACCTAAAAGTGCAATCATCTAAAAACAGATATACCACACACAAATATTGTACTAAATTATTATAATCAATATTTTTCACTATTGAATAAAATGCACGTTTATCTAATATCCACAACTTTTTATATTTTAATATTAATAATTATTAAAATACCTACCATTTGGGAAAGCATTCATGTCTGGAACCTACATATTATGCTTTAAAATGAGCAGCTCACTAGGGTTTGAATCAGAGAAAATATCTGACAAATAATAAAAGTCTCTGTTACAGTAACATCTTAAAAAACCCACTGTCAGTGTCCTGCTAGGAGAATGCTTGATGCTTTTTTTATTGCCTTTTTTTTCAATCACATATTTTATTAATCATCATAAATTAGGTATCATTCGAAATCTTACACCATCAGTATTCATCCTGTGAAAACCTTTTTATAATCGGACATTGCGTTACGATGGAAACGGTACTTAAATTTCTATAAGCAGGCATACAATTTTATAAATCAAAACTTTTTCTAATCTTGACATAACATATAGTTGGAAAGGTCTGAGACTAAAGGTTCCAATATTTGTGACTGTTTTGTGATAGAAGTGATATTGTGACGAATCAAAAAATATTTTTAGCTATTTTTGGTACAGCGCCTAAACAAAATCTTTAATATCACAAAAATAACTGTTTTGTGATATCAACTTCAAATTTGGAAGATGACTTGGTTAGACATATGGCTTTGATTTTATAGCATGTTTAAAGTAAACATTATTTTTGTAAAATATATATATTTTGAATAAAATAAATGTTTAGTACAGTACATTTTCTTTACAGTAAATTTAAACTTCTATAACTTTTTTACACTTTAATTTGTTTTGTTTTTTTACTGCGTTCACTTTATCGATAATCTGCTGAGTGTCTTAAAAAGAGAAAAGCATTCATGAATTACAACCATTTAACTTTGGATTTTCACATCTATGGGGTGAGTTAAGGGGTTTAATAAATTTAATAAATGAAAAGGTAAACTCAACTGACATGATAAAAAAGCAGCAAACACACTGGTCAATATTTAAAAAAGTAGTCTGACACTAAACCAGCCGCATGCACAAATTCAACAAAAAAAATTACTTGGCTCCGTAACATCTTAACAATTTCAGCCCCAGTCTGCAAACATACATTTCCCAGCTTTATGAATTGACTGCACTGTGTGACATAAATACAGGCTTTCCCTAAAGAGAGAGCAGAATCCACGAGGCAAGACCCCGCCGGATCAACAGCACACAAACAGAGTGAACGCATTTTTCTGACAAGATTTTTTGCTGCAGAGAGCTTATAGGTTTTATCATTCATCTGTTCTTGTCGGTCTCTCCACAGTGCTGGCTCTCTCTCTGTCCGCATGCAGAGAGCTGCAGAAGCCACTCACAAATTGATCCTATAGTGCCATCTGATGGTGTATAGAGCTAGGGAGCGTCATGCTGATAGTGAAGCACTCTGCCGCTGAGCGGACTGCTAAAAACAGCATCTCTCACGCTTTCTTTTTCTCGGCTAACTACCAAGACTTCCTCTATTCTAATGGACTGTGCCTCATTAGCATAATCCCTTTTGGCATCTGTAGAGAGCAGCTATAGAAATGCAAAAAAGACTGTAAATAAATAACTGGGCTGCCCTCTTTTCCTTTACCCAGAGTGGCACTGACACCATCAGGATTCACAACGTACCACCTTGAAGTCGAGCTCTCGACTTCAAAGACAACAGTGTCGCTCGACTCACTCCCTCTCTTTCTTCAGCACTTCCTTTCTCTCAAACACACTCTGCTCATCAACTGGTGCTCCTGATAGATTCTCTTTCTCCCCCATCCCCACACACACACACAGAGAGAGAGAGAGAGAGAGAGAGGGGGAGAGAGAGAGAGAGAGAGAGGGGGGGAGAGAGAGAGAGAGACCCCCCCCCCCCCCCCCTGGTAAAATAAAGGCAGTTTAACAATTCTCCCAGGTCTGCTCTGATGTCTCGCTGACACTTCAAATGGGCCTCTTTCATCTCCTTCCGCAGTACTTATCCTGCATCATCCCTTCTTCATCCCCTCTCTCCACTTAATCCACCTGTTGTGAAGAACTTCCTCACATCATTTGCTTATCTGCCGGGGTTCTGCGACATCTTATCACAGTCTGAGGGAGTGTGAAGCTAATGGTTATTTAAGAACTGCACGCAACTCCAAATGAGGACTTTACCTCTAGAGATTATGGTTTAGAATTTTATCTAATAAACTAAGTAATGAATAATTTATTAAACCCATCTATCTATCTATCTATCTATCTATCTATCTATCTATCTATATATCATCCATCTATCTATCCATCTATCCATCTATCTATCTATCTATCATCCATCTATCTATCCATCTATCCATCTATCCATCTATCTATCTATCTATATATCATCCATCTATCTATCTATATATCATCCATCTATCTATCCATCTATCCATCTATCTATCTATCTATCATCCATCTATCTATCTATCTATCTATCCATCTATCCATCTATCTATCTATCTATCTATCTACCCATATATCTATCCATCCATCTATCCATCCATTCATCCAATAAAGAGTGAGAGATGCACTTTGGGCATAAAAAAACGAAGCATTGGTTATTTACAGGAACCTCCTTTCATTTTTTTTTTCAGAACAAACCATACAGGTCAAGTACAGATCACAGTAGCAGTGTTACCCTTCAGTGCAACCCACACTATGTAGAGATCACAAACAGCAAGAGAGTAGACTGCAGTGTTTTGAAACCCTAAACCCTGTAACTGATATTCTGAGCACATTCAACACCATGTGAAAGTGACTGGCTTATCCACTCGCTATTGATTAATGTAATGGATGCTGGTGTCGGAGGTCAACAGCTGAATCCTTTTAAACATGAACTACATGAAAGTGTTTTAAAATGGTGTTCAAAACATAAAAAAATAAAAAATAAAACCATGTTTGAAGTTAAAAACAGCACAAATTGATTCATGTTATCAGGCATATCATGCTCACTCAGGTCCTTGTGTTGTGATCCAGTCATGTTTGCAGGTCAGTATGGTCAGCGAACCCCATGCAGGCTCCAAGGCCACATTTTCAGAGAAACATATTGCCTCGTGTCTTATTGATCTGCAGGATATGAAATATGGAGCTCCAAGCAACATCAGCATAATCACTTTTCATGCAGTTCTCCCTAGTGCCTCTCAACCAGGACTAAGATGAATCTGTCAGAGGCGCGGTGTGCTCCCAAAATGCCCACATGCCCCAGGTCTTTGAAGCTCTGTGCAATGGAATTTGCCAGCTATTTCATATTTTTGTGTGTGTATGTATGGTGCTTCCATATCATTTCACCTCAGTTGTCATATAAATGTGCACCCTGATATATTGAATAGCATTTCTGGCATCATCTCTCTACAGTATAGGCAATAACAATGGAATAGCTTATCTAGTGTGACAAAGGATAACCTGGGTGTCAAAAATGGGCCTTTATCATTTAATTACCTTTGTAACGACATTAATTAGATAATTAATTAATTACACAGACTCCCACTAATTGTCTTAACATTTATAATACAGTGTTGGATAGGGCAAACATGCTTGTACATGACCTTGAAAACAATGACCGTATCTGACAAGCACTGTCAATACAACGGCCGACATGTCGCTTTGAGAAGGAATCTTTTTTTTTCCTCAACACTGGAAGACACAAACAAGGACATTCATGCAAAATGACAATGAATTTCGCTCCCTCTCATGTCACATCCCAAACCCATTTGACTTCCTTTCTATAGTAGAATGCATAAGATGATTTTATGCAGAATGACTAAGCTGCTCTTTTCCATATAATGAAAATGAATGGGAAATGGATTGGTCAAGCTCCAAAAAGCCCATAAGTGTCATAAAACAAGTTCGAGCGACTATATTTCAAGTGTTCTGATGAGAAACAGACTTAAAATAAGGTGTTATTTAGGCCTAATGGAAATCTTGAACAATACTCTTTCAATGTATGCAAAAAAAAGCTAAATATCTTTTTTTGTGTGTTCAACAGAACTAAAGTGTCAAATTAACTTTTTAGATGAACTGTCCCTTTAAGTACAGTATAGACAATGAGTTGAGTCCCTAGAATTTGGCTGTTTTTCACAAGTGTTGACTTAGTAAACAGGTTGCATTACGATACAGCTTGATTTTCACTCAATCTCTCTTGTCAGTTTAAAGACAAATTAAATCTCTGTGGACTAAATAGTTAACCAGTCAAAATTGTCAATATTGGCATGTCTTCACATCACTTTTGATCCTGAGCTGAGCTCTGAGACTCACAGCTCTCCATCACGTTTACGCCATCTTGGCTGAGAAGAAGATTTTCTGCGCCAATAACTATCTCTCAATTTACATCCCCTCGTCTCTTCCAAGTAAATCCTGTCAGGATTCAAGAGCGCTCGCTCCTTTATTGCCTTGGAGATAGTAACGCAATTTAACACCACCACTACCGCCACCACGGAAAATGAAAATAATAAAATCCACAGCAGAGGTTTCTAGATCACACACACACAGAAAGTAGAATACAATCTGGAACTGTGCGACTGCTGTGTTTTCGATACATAAGATGCAAAGTCTTAGACATTATTTCCATTACTATACGATAAAAGAAGAAAAAAAAAAATCTTCTTATTCTCTATTCTACTTCCCAGGCTACCGTTGCGCTTAGGCAACCTTTCAACAAATTTCTGCCAAACACTCTTCCCTGTCAGGCTTTGGGAGGTCTACAGTCTATCAAACACTTCCAGTCCTCCTGGTTTTTAATCCACAGCGGCAAGCCTCGGAGATTAAAGGAAATGAACACACAAAGGTACAGCATCCATCTTTTACTTGCAGTGCTGACGTCCTTATTTAAGCAGCTGCTACTCTCAGCTTTCGGTTCCTGAAAGAGGCAGGTGGGCATTAGTCAACCGGAATATCTTTCTCATGCTGGCAAAAAGCTGCTGTGGGTTTAAAAAAAAAAAACGTCTGGTTCTAATTTCTTAGCGCACAAATATATAAATAAATTAAGAGAACGCAGGAGCGATTTGTAATAACGTGGCTGCATTCCTGCAACTTTTATTCTGTTGCTGAAATCCAGCGAGGACCTTTCTGACCCCAGAGCTACTAATGAACATACGTTTGTAAGCAATGTTATTGCAAACAGCTCAGGCAGCAAGAGCTCGGCATGCTGAAATATCAATTGTTGCCGCATTACACACCACGCCATTAACATCCTGACATGGTTTCCACTTCAAGTCAGCAAGCAGTAATTTCACTGCATTTTACCGCTCTGTCCTTGCGATTCGAATCAGCTTAAACACTATGCAAATACAGGAGAGGGCAGCTTTGATGCTCTCCGTGCCCACAATTACAATGCTGGAATCAAACACGTGGTTGGAGGAGAGCTGACATTGCGTGCCCGAAGGGTTAGTGTCAATAACTCTTTCATCAGGCGGGGCCGGGGGGCTTTGTGCAGACTTGCAGGCTAAAATGCATATGGATGACATGTGACTGATTTGTTGACTGATTTGCATAAAACAGAATGTTTTCCTTTTAATTAATCAACTTGTTGACAACAGATGGAGTGGAGTGTTTTGAAGACGCAGCGCTGATGACTACAACAGAGCTGCTTTGTTTGCTCTCAGCTATTAAGACTGACTGGATCACAAAACATTCCACACAATTTCAGCCCAAAGAAGTGGATTAGAACTGTGTGGCCAAGGGACTTCCTATACATACATATTTTTGGCCTAAATAGGAAGCTGGTCTGGTTAATTGATTGTCTGAAATGAAAATAGCATCATAGATCAAGTCCCTCTAGTTCATGTCACTCAGAAAATGATAAATTACGGTGAATTTTACTTTAAAGGTACTTTCAAGAATTTTAAAAGCAAATATCCAAAAACTATGGTAGTACAATGGTAATTTGAGTGCTTTTTTGGAAGTGCCTGAATAACTACCGTATTTATGTAGCGTGGAATTTATATGGTAAATTTGCAGCATATTCCATTGGATAATTCCAAAAACAGCAACAGTATACTTTGGCCACTTCTTTGTTAGTGATTGAATGGCTACCTGTCACAAGGCTAGTCTGTGTATCTGGGTTCATGTTTGTCACAGTCTAGTCTGTGTTTCTGTCGTGTTTCATGCATGTCACGATTCTAGTCTGTGTTTCTGTCTTGTTTCATGTTTAGTATGTTTATGTTTATTAGTCTGTCACAGGTGTTTCCTATTAGCCACACCCTCTTGTTATCTTGTTAGCTCGTTTACCCTTGTATTTAAGCCTGTATGTCTAGTTCAGTCTTCGTGGGTCCTAAATGTTGTTTGATGGTTCTTCTGTTCCTGATTCCTGAGTCTGTCTTTGTGTAGTTTGAGTTGTGTAAATAAAGTAAATTTGCAAATGGATCCTACTACCTTGTCTGCTTCAACCTGACGTGACGCTACCATTATCCATGTAGCATTGTATTTACATCGTACATTTATTGTAAATATCCAAAAACTGTGGTAGTACCTTGCTATATTTTTATTAGAGACTGAATGACCACCATATTCATGTACCGTGCTATTCATATGGTAAGATAGGGGGCAGTCGTGGCCTAATGGTTAGAAGTCAGACTGGTAACCCAAAGGAAATGACTGAGGTGCCCAGCTCCGATCGCTCCCCGGGCGCCGCAGTAAATGACTGCCCACTGCTAAGGAAGGGTGTGTGTGTGTGTGTGTGTGTTAGGCCTGTTGGAACGAATTCCGAAATTCTAATATAATTCGAATATTAAAAAAAATCAATACTATTCGAATGCTGAAGTTACTATTTGAATATTGCTTTTTTATGTATATTTAAAAAAAGAATTATATGCAATCTTGCCTTTCTCGCCACCTTAGCTTACACGCATGTGAAAATTAAATGCTTTTGTTTCGTCTGATGAACAATAAAGTTTTTGAATCATAACACAAGTGTGCACATTATCCACGCTGTATCATCATAACAATACTGTCAAAAATGGTAAATGTTTAACGACGTTAAAGCACCCCCCAAAGCGCCCGTGAAGCGTAAAACGCACATATCTCACCGGATTCGGCGAGCACCGAGCTCGAACTGCAAAGAACGATATAAGTTTCAGAATTGTTGGTGGCGTTTTCACGGATATATTAGCCGAAAAGCACTTCAACCATTCAGCACGAATAAATGTTTATTAGATGTCCCTCTAGTGGACAGAACATGTAACGACAACCACATGCTATAGTGGCATTGGCAATCCATAAGCCTGTGTAATGTCGTAAATATTAATAATAGGATGAATTTGAGCTTTTAATATTTGAATATTATTCGAATATTAAATAAAATAAGGAATGGAATTCGAATAGTATTATAGAGGAAGATTGACAGCCCTAGTGTGTGTGCACTAACTTGGATGGGTTAAATGTAGAGAACAACTTCCAAGTATGGGTTACCATACTTGGCCTTCACTTGTCACTTTCACTTTTAAGATTACAACATTTTAGAGTCCAAAAACTGTGATAGCAAAATGGTACATTTGAATGACTATTATATTCATGTACTAGCATTAGACTAAGTACTGTGGTGGTTCCATGTATATGGTCAATTTGGTCAATTAAAAAAATTTCCACTGTACAAAAACATGGTACATTTTTGAAGGTTACTGAATGACTACCATAATCATTCACTGTAGTATTTATATTTATATACGAAGTATTATCACGTTAAATATTTAAAAACATTCATTACCTAGAGGTTGCACTGGTTAGTCGACTAGATGATTTCTCCGGCCACTAGTCAGTAAACTGGCTCTGTGTCGATTAGTCATGGATCCAATGACTGCAGTTGCATTTGCTTTAAAATAGAGGAAATATTACTCAAGGCACAAACTGTGTCACAAGCTTTGTGTAGCATATTTGGAATTATTCAAAAGTAAAAATAAATTGAACCTGGAGTGCTTTGCCTTCACAGCACATTATAAACAAACTGTGCTGGCACTGCGGACATCTCAGATGGTTCGAGGTCATTTGGAGTGTTCACAAACCAGCCAAAATTCTTGCAAAACACTCTGAAACTGATGCTTCGCCCACAGGCTGATAAAAACTACAAGCGAGTGTGACATGACTGTTTATGCTTTCATTTAAAGGCAATGCAAGCATTATGATTCAATGTCACAATTTTAGGTTAAAATTTACATGAACGTACAAAAGAGAGTATATTGTAGGTCCAGTAACTTCTTTCTTTTGGGTTGCTCATTATTTTTAATCACATTTTTCCTTCTGTAGTTCAATTCATATGACCCCGCAGTGTGACAAATGAAAGTTTTAAACTACAAATATTCCATGCAGTCTCTCAATTAATATGAGGTCATTAAAATGGCATGCATAATTACAAACTAATTGGCTAAATGCTGTTGAAAATACCGCAGGACATAATGATTTTTCAAAAGAGATTCATGTCAACTGAGGAAATGAGAGTAATCATGAAAGGCCTAATATTATCATGGTGTAAAATGGTGCTTTTTATATTAGCCCAGCCCCAGCCATACTCTCTGCTAACCCATTGCTCACGCTATTAGTCAGAGCTACATTTGGAATCCCATTCCTTTTCCTGCAGTGTTTTCTCTTTCTCTCCCTTCAGCTTAGTCTTAGTAAGGACAAAGGAGAAAGACTCAGCCCCAAAAGTGATCACTACGGACCAGGAGATGGCAGTGATAACAAAGAAAGCACTACCCTCAGCTGCTCCACACCTCCTCTCAGTCAATTCATATCACATAATGAGAAAACGCCCTGTGTTTGCTCATCGGCTTTGCTTCAAATGAAATAACTGATGATTGTTTAACCACCTTTATCATCAAAATGACACATTAAAGTCTCCAACCCAGAGTGCACTGCCATCCTTAACAAAGCAGACTGTGGATCATCAGGGAGAAGGACAGGACGAACGAGAAGCACTGCTGCTTATTGTTTTCAAGAATGTCATGTTATAGTCGAGACTAACAGACTAACATAGTCTTTGTTGAAAAAGGAAGCCAGTTTAGGGAACTTTTTTGCTACATATCTGATCATATTAACACTAAGCATTGCTTTACAATCCTAAAAACAGATTTTAACATAAACTGTTGCATATTTCACTTATATGAATGTATAAAGCACTACAGGATAGTTAAAATAAAATGAAGATTCTGTCATCATAATCACCGACATGTCCAAAACCCGTTTGACTTTCTTCTTGCATGGAAAACAAAATAATATATTTAGCAGAATGTCCAAGCTCGGTTTTCCATAAAAATAAACAGCATCTCTGGTACTCATCTGCTTTACCTGTATGGAAAAAGAGCTTGGAGCATTCTGCATTCTGCTTAGATATCTGATATCTAACGACATGAAGGTTATTAAATTTAATATTTTATTTTTAGCTGAAATATCCTTTTTTTTTTGTCTGCCCTATAACAACAACCAACAACCATAAAGTCTTTCAAAGGTTTAAATGTTGATTTGAACACAAATGCCCAGGCGGCTTGAGTTTTGAAGAACTAAATAATGTATTTTGAACCACAAGCAATAAGTGCACAACGGCATCTGAACACAAATCACGCCTTGAACGCATCTGTGATATGCATCACAATGCAGAGGGGTTCTTTTCGCCCTCCTCATCTGAAAAAAACCAAACATTCCCTTTATCTAGAAAACCTGCTCACTTCTCCACAGGGATAAAAGTGACAGGGGAGATTAAAAAAAGATAACCAAGGCAGAACAAATAAAAGTCACAGAAACGGGACAAGCTGAAGACGACAGACACCAGTGGAGATGTAACGGCCATGAAACAACCATGAAAAGGTGGAAGCAACTGTCATAACAACAGTACGAACAATGGTGTAATAGGAACGGTTTACTCAAAAGTGAAAATTCTGTCATCATTTACTCTGACTCTTGTCTTTCCAAATGTCTTTCCAAACCTTTATCCTGTTGTTTTTTTCCTCTACAAAAAAAAGACATTTTTAAAGAATATTTACTCAGATCTTGCCATATACAGTATCATCAGCTGTCATGTGAACTCTTAATTTAATCACTACAAAATAATTTCAGCATGCCTAGACCTCAAATGCAATGGTGCCAATGCTTAAAGGGCCCCATCATGGATTTTTGAAAATGACCTTTCATGTAGTGTGTAATATAGCTCTAAGTGAATGAAAACATCCTGCAAAGTTTTAAAAGAGTCATAAGCTGTATCGTTGTGACGTCAACACGTAACATTAGCATTAGTTCCGCCCACTTATTGAGCGCGCACCAGGGAAACTTAAACCTCAAACTGGCAGCTGATCCTGTGGATACTGGATAGATCATGTCGAGGAGACGCTGTGTGACACAATGTGACGGTAAAGACATTTTTTTTCCACTGCCCAAGGACGAGCATGTGAAGAATCTGTGGTTAAAATGAATCTTTACCATGATACTACAGCAGTATAATCCTAAACTTTTCCTGTTACCATTATTTTACTGACGACTGCTTCTCAAATATCGGCGTCAGCTAATCAGCTGTGGGCCACTATTACATAAAACTGTCTATTAATGCAGATTGTCTGCAGATTGTTTTACCAATGTTTATGTTACATCAGTCATTCACGCTAGAGCTCGGCTAATGTATATCATTGCATAGCCTAAATGCACTGTTATTGATACAGTTTCCACTTGTTCACCGCAATATATTAGAAACATACTTGGTAAATAAATTAGCACAAGTAAAATAATCAGTTGATGGACATGCACTTGTTAATGCTGATGGTGAACATATCATAATGTAAGTACCTCAAACTGAGTAGTGAATCACTGAAAAGTCCTGCTCGAGTCGTCCTTGCGATGGAGGTTCGGGTTGAATGAATGGATCTTGTTCTAGTGTTTCATCAACGGACTCGCGCTCGGATTGATATGGTAATATCGACGTCATTATTCGTTACTTTGTTTTCGACACGCGCGCTGTACGCGGTAAACCAATCACAACAGACTGAGCTGTCTGGCCAATCAGAGCAGAGTAGCTCGCAGAAAGGAGGGATTTAGAGAGATTGATTCATTTGGCGAGTCGTTTGAGAATAATCGAAAATCTGGTGATGTGCAAATGTATATTATGAGAAAATGAAACCGTTTTTTGACGTTTGATGCATGTACACCTGTTGTAGGAGACTCCAAAACAACATTAGGAAACTTTTAAAAAATCCATGATTGGGGCACTTTTTAGAGGGACAATTGCAGAGTGATAAATTCAAAATATAGTGAAAATGCTGTTGTTGTGGCGATCTCCAGCCACTGGTGTCGCATAGAGCAAAATGCATGTCATTTTGGAAACATCTTTGGGTCAGGTTGGTACTCCCTTGATGTCTCTGCCAATGTCCAATTTGTACATCCCCTTCAGCAGATGGTGGAGATGTCTGAGGAGCCAGCAGAGGAGTCGAAGCTGGCGGCGGTTCAGGTACCCACCCAAGCACCATGTTTCCAGGCACAAAGAAGCGGCCCGCAGTTGTGCAGCAGGCATGGAGAGTGCAGTGTCTGCTGATGCCCAGCTCTCCTCACTGGCACACACTCAGAAGCAGTGACTGACCATGACGAACACTGGGTCCTCTGAAAGACCCCACAGTGTCACACTAATACATGGTCTGTCAAAGGACAATGTCTCATTTTATGGAAAAGCTGTGTCCGTCACGGTTAAAAAGTCATGTAAAAAATATAAAAGGTTCATTAATGCATGTTACTGTAGACTTTTTGGGACTCACTCACTAACCACGTATGCGTTTGTATTTAAGTATGCCACCTGTGTGCAAATATTTTCACAGAATTATAATTAACTAATGTGTTGTATGTTATTGATATGCATTCATTTATTTAAGATAAAATACACCATTTTATTGTAAAAATAAATAAAATAAACAAATAAATAATAAAAAATATTTGAGGATAATTATATAGCAATAATAAATAAATAAATAAATAAATAAATAAATAAAAATACATCTAGACAAAATAATAATAAGAAGAAATGAAAACCTACATGACAATAACTATTTTTCTTTGTTAAATAAGCAAAAACAAATAGGATAAATAAAATAATGGGATATTTAAAGGTGCAAAACGCAAGTCTCTGAGTTTTTGCAGAACTACGCCCCCTCTGGCGACAAGCGAAACTGCAACCAGAGTGGTGGCACTAGACAAAATTGTTATTTTCTTTACTTTACGTGGAGTTTGCGTTGGGGTTTGGAATGGACTACGAGCCGGTCTCTTTGAATCCATCTTCTACCTTTGACGCACGAATTGTCTTCGCTGATGCGGAGAATGGCGGCTTATACACAAACCTGCGAGACATAGCCTGGTGAGCGTGAACGCGCATGACGTTACGCCCAGTCTCAAATTTGAGCCCGAATCCCTCTTATATATTTTACTGTACAGGATTATAGAGGCAATCTCAGTGAGCAGAGAAGGGCTCATTCAGCCCATCAGGCAGTTCTTTAAGCATGTATAGGATAGAAAAACAGGTATTTTTAACATGAAAAGTTGCGCAATGCACCTTTAAATTGTATTCTACATGAATAAAATATATCAAAAAAATATTTATACAAAACACTAATAAAAAAGCAATACATCTTTACAAAATAAAAAAACTAAAAAAAACTACAATAAATCAAACAGACGGACTGAGAAATTATAGATGGATGTATGGATAGATAGATAGAGACAGACAGACAGAGAGACAGAGGTATTATAGACCTATTTGGATGTACATACCTGTTAAAAATCATCCATCAAAATCCAGCCTCATACCTTTGCTTTTTGGCCTCCCTTTGACCTACTTTACCATTTGTAGCTTCATTCAATAATGTATTGGTTGGAATTAACGTGCTGTCAATGTGTGCCCGAACCCATTAGATTCAAGAAAATGCAAAAACGCCCCTTTTGAAAACATGCGGCAGTCACATACACACGCACACATTGACACACACCCTCCCTCTCCGTAAGGTGTCAGTTCTTTGACTCCTCTCCAGAACAGCAGCGAACTCGCAAAGGTTAGCCTTCCCTTAGCATAGTCATCACACTCCCGTGGAGACAGCGCGGCTGACAGACTCAAAGATGGACTGGTATTCTCACACACTGCCTATACACTTTGTCACAAAAGCCTTCCCTCCTCTGGATTTTGAAATGACAGAGCAAATTGTTCCTTTTATCAGATGCTCAGATTTCTCACTCAGTATTTTGGCCATAGACATGCGACGATTGTTTTTCACACAGGGTTGTTGAAATTGCAGCGTAGTAATTTCGGTGTTCTTGAGCTAAGCAAGACACCCTGTCCACGTGAAGCGTCCCGCCCTGGGGCAAAAGCATGTGCTCGTGTCCTTTCATTCGAGTCTGCAGCTGTAAAGTTAGCAGGAAAATGCATGGCGTGATGCATAGGGAAATGACTGCTGTGCTCATTTTCTTCAAGGTTTTCTATTCAAGATGCATTTATTTACATTTTCTGCTCTATTCATAGATCTGATCCTTCACCAAGGAGGAAGGAAGCACCTCAAGCCCATAAGAATGTCCCTGATTGTCTGAACACTAAAACACTTGCCTGTGTTGCTGAAAATAGGAATGCTGAAATAATACCTCATTAATGAATCAATTCTCCTCCTCTGAACACTGAGAAATACTCAAATATTCTAATTGTCTTCAAGCTTTAGCAAGAGGTCTCATCAGTATGTTACCCAAGGAGCTTCATTCTTTTATACTATTACAGAATGAAACTTAGGGATGATAATAGGGAGAAAAAGAAAACCAGACTGGAATGGATGTAATTTTAGTATCTTGTCAACAAAGCAAAATCGTCCCAAACCCTCCAGGAACAGCAGAACCACAAAGTATATAGTATCATAAAATAATAATAATAATAATATGGTATAATATGGTATAATATATAATATAATATTTTTGTATTCCTATGATGGAAAACTGTATTTTCAGCATCATTCCTCCAGTCTTCAATGTCACATGACATGATCCTTCAGAGATGATGATTTGCTGCTTAAGATAATATATGTCTTATTATTATCAACATTGAAAACAGTTGTTCTGCTAAATATTTTTGTGGAAACTGTGATATTTTCTTTTCAGGATTCTTGATTGAACAGAAAGTTCAAAAGAACAGCACTTATTTTAAATAGAAATCATCTGTATCATTATAAATATATGTACAGTCATTTTTGATCAATTTATGTATCCTTGCTGAAGTACAAGTATTATTTTTTTTTCCAAACTGACACCAAACTTTTGAACAGTATATATATAGTTGCGCCTTCGACAGATCATTTTGGTTTACACTGAACATTCTGTCATCATCTATCCTCCTCCATGTCTTTCGTACCTCATGACTTTTTTTTCTGTGGAACACAAAAAGTCTTATCAAAATTTCAAAGCTGCTCTTTTACATAAAATGAAAATAAATGCTCATCAGCGGCTGTCAAGTATATTTGCATGATGATGTGATACTTTTTTGAAAAACGCTGTCATTTATAAACCAAAATTAAGCTGACAGGAAGTAAATCATCAAAAAAAGTGAACATAGAGAGCCTAGCCATTTAAAATGCACGTGAGCAGGACAGAGACTGAGTCTAACCTTTTATTAATGAACCCATCATCACGGAGTCAAGAGACCCTCACAATAGTCTAGCACATTATGACGTCACTAATCTGTAATACATATCAAAGATAGTGGAAGTTGAAGAAGTGGAAGTCCCACCTTTTACCAAACCATTGTTGTCAGATATCACTGAAAAAATGTACTATTAAAAATTAATTTGTCAAGATTATATTTTAATAGTAATGATTTTTTTTTTTTTTGAAAAGCTGTTTCAAACGGTCCTTGGGAATTGGGAATTTTGGGTATGTCACCCATGAACCCATGAACATGGGTATGTCACAATATGAAAACTACTTCAATTTTATTCAAATCAAATTTGTGCTACATGCACATAAGGAGCTGTTTATGAACAAACACATGCATGCCCATCAATCAGGCATTGCATATTTCCTTAGACAACTCTACACCAAATCTACTTTAAATGTGACATTAGCATGAAACTAAATGACAGTATATCTGAGAGATATAAAATCTCATTTTCTCATTTGATTAACCACCATCAATGACACTGCACGGCAATGACAAACAAACAACAGCTAGGATATGATTAGAAAAGAGATAAAAGTTGCATCTATCCGGTATCCCGGAGGGGGCATATAATGTTTCTGCGGTGCTTGGTGCACACTCGTCTCATCTGTGCAAATCCTGTTAAAGTGGAAAGAACTGCCTTTGAGCACATCGAGCCCACAGAGATTTGTCTAGGAGCATGATGGACCACAGTCACCGGCTGACACAAGGCCACCGCGTGAACGTATGCGAGTTTAAATCCGAGAACTAGAGAGCACTACAGCACATCCTCACGTTCAAACCGGCATCTCTGAGGTCATGTTCACTGGACTGCACAATGCCCAGGAAAGATCCTTTAATTTCACTACAATATCAGTTTTTGTTGTTCTTGTTTTGTCCTTGGATTGAAGTCCAACTGCCTGCAATTTAATGTTTTCTGGGGGTCTCTGCGCACCCGGATCCATATATCCAGCAACGGGAGGGAGGGGGGCGCATTGACGTGTTCCAATTCTGTTCATTCTGTTCCTACCAACTAATTGCATTGGTGTGATTAAATACGCAGATCCAATCTCATTTCTAAATGCTGTAATGTGATACGCTTGCGTGAAGCACAGTGGAAAAAATGGCATTACGCAGAAAATGAGAAGCACCAAATCAAAAGGGAAGCTTTGATGGCTGCTTATTTTTGGCTGTAGTGTAGCCGGGCCGTGGCAGAACATTTCATGTATGCGGTGACTTCTGACTCAGTGTGCACCTCTTATGATTGCTGCCTGCAGCTATTTTCTAAAACACAATGGTCTGAGAGCTTTAATTATTTTTGGCCTTGAACAGCTAATATACTTTTAATTGCTTGCCATTTCCCAAGGACCGTTTTATCTCCCTGACGTCTTTCTAGTAAAGTGTTCGTAATTTCGTTGGGGTTAAGCAGACAGAATTTCATCCTAAACCCCATTTAAAACATGAGCGGTAATGAGAGGCAAAGCAACCTAGAGCTGCTCTTTAAACAGCACGCAGCTTATTTATGAAAACTGCCGCATCTAGCGTGCTTAGCTGTGCCACAAACCCCCTCTATTACAGCAGATCACGAGAGCGGGCTGTACATGCCAAAAACCAAATACTGATGCCTAACACGTATTGCATTAAGGAGAGCAAATGGAAAGGAGGGGGCTGTTCTGTGATGTCTCCTTCAGGGCGACAGGCATATGTTAAAAGGTACATGGTGGCTATGAAACAATATCTAAAAATAGACCCGATGTTCCCATTCATAATATGCATCCATTTATAATTACATTACAGGTGTTTAACGTCAGAACACACAGAAACGATACGCTTTGATTCCGGAGGTCACCAAGAATGTCAAAACCATACGAGAGAAACTGAGACAGTTGCCTGTAAACTTTTTTTTTTACTGGCAGGTTAATATATTACTATAGTTACTTCAGTAATTTTTCAATAAATAAAATACAGTTATTACAGTTTACAGTTTATTGTTTCAGGTACTGAATATTTCAAAAGGCCTTGGAAGCTCTAATAGCAAACAAAATATAATTAAGCTTTAATATTAACAATTGTTCACTTTTAAAATATTATTATGGAAAAATAATGTAAAAAGCACCAACTTTTTAGTTAAAAAGTAAACACTATAAAAAGGTTTAAAAATTACATTAGCAGGACAACACATGTAGTTTTACTGTAAACACGCTTTTGGAAATAAATAGTATAAGTTTGGTACAAAAAAAAATGAAAGTATTAACATTATTTACTTTGAAAATATATATACATATTTAATGTGGAATTTGTGGGGGATATTCTTTATAATCATTTTATTAACTAAAATAATACATATTTTTAAGAATATAAACACATTTTCTAAGATATAAGCAAAACAATGATACATTTTCAACAGCTGTAGTTGCCAGATATTCATCACAAAAATGCAGTGACATTTTAGAGTATATATTTAGAATACATAAATATTAAAAGAGCCAATGGTACATACAAATGCCTTCGAATCACGTATGCATATACACACAATGTCATTTTCACCTTTATTCTCGTGATTTAAAAACATGGGCAGCAACAGCCCCATCCACCACTAGAGACTTGAAAGACAGCTGAATAGAAATCCATTCCCTGAGCTCATTTTCATATTCATTTAGTCACCACCGTCTCTCTGTAGGCCATCTACATATCTCGTCCTGAGACGGCAGAGAGGTGGAATCAGAATTCACAGCACCCATCAGTTCAGGAGGCACATCTTGATCTAACACAATGGCTGCACTATGCCGCATGTCTCCAATCGGTGCCTTTATCTCTCAGCGGAGAGGCAGGAGACTTCCTGTTCCCCTGCCTGAAGTGCTATCGACTTATAGAGCCACGTTGGAGTTTGTTCTGTAGATTAGGTGGGTGATTAGACCAGGGAGCCACTGGATCCCTGTAAAATATGGCCTGTTCAAATGTATTGCCATGCAATCATATCCAAACATACAATCCACAAGGATCAAAAAAAAAAAAAAAAGAGAGAAAAAAAGTGGATTGCCTCCACTTTTTGGACAAAGGGTGCTTATGTCTAAATGATTTTCTGCAAACGCTGTGTAGTTGTGTTGTGAGTGGAGAGGGGAGCTAATCCCAAAAAGTGTTTTGCTTGTCCTGTTGGTATGTTGCCAGTGAGTCTGAAAAGCCGCGTTTACACAGTATGTTTCAGATCGACGCGGGAAGCTACGACTGACTTTTCTAAATAGCTGGCATGTTCAAAGATTAAAATATCTCAATTATGGACAGAATTACTGAACAAATGCATATTCTAATTAGCCCTGTTTATCTTCCAACAAGCAGTTTCTCTCGCGCTCTCTCTGGCTCAGACGAGTCCACCCGAAGCATCCTTATCTCCACACACATACATGCTCAGCACCACGCGGCAGACAACGGATGGCCTCCTTCATATGAGAAAAACATTTACATCAACAGAAACTACTGCAGCTGCCAAGTTTAAGGAAGCAAGTGTATGGATTATTACCGGTGCCGTCTTCATTCATGACCCTGGAGTCATTTGCCTGCTCTGTGAGACATTCGTAAGTCAGAGGACACAATAGTCACATGCAAGACAAATGTTTAGTATGCTTAACATGGCTTCATGTATCCTAGGAGGTATTTCAAGAAATAAATCAGCCAAAAATGATTTACTCTCATACTGTTTCTATGAGAAGAAATCTTTAATGTGCTGGTTGCTCTTTTCCACGCAATTGCAATGAATAAGGACCCAGCTTTCAATGACACAAAAGCATAATGAATTATTATTAAAGTGATCCATACAAGTTAGTCATGCTTTATATTTCTAGTCTTCTGAAGCCATCTGATTGTTTTTTTTTGGGGGGGGGGGGGGGGGGGGGGTTATGTAAGAAATATAAGTTATAAACTGATCTTGCCCTCAAATAAGCCGTTAACCATTTTAAGTAAGTTTGAGAACCCAGGCCGGAATCAAAAAACATTCTTAAGAGTGAAATTCTTCTTAACTGCCATTTTCTTATTTTATAACTTAAGAATAGTTAAGAATATTTTGTATTTCCAAAAACATTTATTAAAAATGTTTTAAACAAGATGTTCTTAAGAAAATATTTGAGAATTTCTTAAGAATTGCACATTCTCAAAAGGTACACTATGTAACATTTGGCCCTCTAGCAGTTAAAAACAAAACTGCATGCATTTTGTGGAAGAAAATTGTTTTGTTTGTGCTTTGGCTCTACATGACACTGCGGATGAATATGGTTATCCTACTGCTCATAAAACATTCACCACTAGGCTTAAGAGAAATAACCATTTAGATGGAAATGATCTCAAGCGGACTATAGCTGAAGACAATTTATCTGTTCAATAAAACCCCTCACTCACCTGTTGAGTAATAAAAACGCCATCTCCACATCGCTTTTCAAATACCTCGTCATGTCCGAAAATCCGAAATATATGCAAATTTTTTTTAAAACGCGTGATTCTCCAGAGTTTCGAGATTTAGCTGCTCCATGTAATCCCATCTTGCTCGTTGTGACAACTAACCTATACTGCTCCCACACCATACACACGTCAAAGTAGCCTGAGCAAATATTCTCTATTTACAGATATGACGAGACACGCATGGGAGAGTGACGCATGTACACACTTTCCCACGAAAACCACCCAATCAGGTCTAAAATATAAACACTTATAATAGGTTTACCATATGACGGTTTGTTAATATATTAGACATCAACATGCCAAAGTGTATGTTAAGACTTAATTTTTACTTAAATGTCAATCTTTTCCACACATAAAGTGTAATATGGCTTCAGAAGACTTAAGAATTAACATGAGGGTGAGGAAATGATGACAGAATTTTCAGATTTTGCTTTGTTAAACCTACAAAACACAAATTGGAACTAAAAATATCAGAGCTGTCAGTGGATAAAAATAGATTTTAATTTCTTCAGTTCTTTTGTAAGGAAAGAGACTCTTTCAAGGGACACAATATCTATAAAACGTTTTGAACAGAAACTCACTTTTCTGGCTTGATGCCAATGAACAGAAGACAAAAAAAGTTTGCAAAACACTGCCTGAAACTACCCAAAGCAAATGATGGTTAAAATAATGTGCAGAAGCCAATGTGAATACACATTTTACATGCTTTTATAAAGTAAATGCCAATAATGAATATGAATACACAGCTGCCATAACGATCAGATTTACAACAGCAGCTCCTTGACATAGTGTTGCAAAAGCTACCAGCAAAGCAAAAAATTCTGGCAAAGTCTTGGAAGGCCATGGCTTTTTTTGATGTCACAGAAGAAGGCGACTCATACCTGGCAATTGCCTCTCAAGTGAACCATGCACCTCCAGAAAATGGCCATTTATCAGAAACAAATGAGATGTCATAGGTCAGAACAGCACCCAGGACTTGCATCCTCCACAGGCTTGCTATTTGTCACACCAAATGAGCAAAACAACAGGCTCTGCAGAGAACACTGCGAGGAGAGCCTCTCCAATTAGTCAACTGATACACCACTGCTGCTATCGCCATCAGCGAGCCAGTCGGCAGCAAATGGTTTCCTTTTAAAACTTCGCTGTCGTCACGTACAGAGCTGGGATTTAATTGAATACATGCAAGCTAGACTGAAAACATACCAGCTACATACAAGCATCTGTGGCATAATCACTTTTGGCCTACTCTTCCATATGTGAGCTGAATTACTTAACTATACAATTAAATAAGTCACCAGAACAAAGAAGCTTAAAATATTCATTGATGACTGGATTTTTTATTTAACTGGTTGCAAAATAGATTTAAGCATAGCCACCACATTTCAGGAAAACACTGACACATCATGTAGAGGCTAATTTGGATTATAATTATCCAGAAAAAAACGTGCTGCACAAATTGGCACTGTTATTTCAAAAGTCCTTGGAAGTGCAACAAATGAAATAGAGGGAGAATGAGGCGTGGATGAAATAAGCCAAGTCACTGATGCGGTGTTGAGGGAAGCTTTTATTCTCCACAAATCGCAAGATTTCATTGTTTCTCATGTTCCAAGAATTTCAAGGATTTTTCAGTCTATGAAGGTGATTTGACTTCCACAGTTAAATGCCACGGTAATAAACGTGACTATGAAAGCCTGTGAGAATTGTTGATATTTTAAATGAGTGGATTGAAAAAAAAGGTTTCTTTAAAAAAACACAGACACACACAGGGAGTTGCAGCCCTGCATCTGCCTTGAGCACTACAAAAATGATGTAAAAAACTAAAATCAAAGAAAGAATGTTTTATTGTTTTATCTTGATTTTCGATTGGCTCAGAGTCACAGTAATGTAGAACAGGATGCAGACCGGCTATTTGAATTTGATTGAAAGAAAGTAGTTTAAATTACAACATGTGAATGCACCTATAGAAATTGTATTTAAAAAAAGATAGATAGATACATACATAGATAGATAGATAGATAGATAGATAGATAGATAGATAGATAGATAGATAGATAGATAGATAGATAGATAGATAGATAGATAGATAGATAGATAGATAGATAGATAGATAGATAGATAGATAGATAGATAGATAGATAGATAGATAGATAGATAGATAGATAGATAGATAGATAGATAGATAGATAGATAGATAGATCTGGGGACGGACATTGCAAATTAGCTTTGGCTATAAATGTTGTAGTGTGGTGCATGTTGATTGTTCCCACTTGTCCCTATCAAATAAAAAAATAAAAAATAAAAGATAGATAGATAGATAGATAGAGAGACAGACAGACAGACAGACGAATAAATTACATTTTAAGACATTAAAATAGAAAATATATTTTACTGCACAACCCAGGCTTTACAATGAATGGGAGGGAAATGTGAAAGGAAAACTGCCTTTGTGCTTCATGAAAGTTGAGCTTGTCCTTCACAATTGTGTCCTAAGCTTCATGCGTTCCACAGCCAGGCAGACGTCTGCAGACAGTGAACACTGTTAACAATGTGGGGAGCTGTTCTTGGCACTGCGCAGCCATGACACTTTGCCCACGCACTCTCTCGCACACATGCTGTCCGCTCATTCTGCGCTGGTGGGGGAGGATGCTTTGGGTTTGAATGTCAAAGAGTCAATGTATACAAACAAGTCTGGAAAATTGATGATGCTTGTGTATGCATGTGGTCTGTAAAGAATATTAATATTCCCTGTGTCTAGGGTTGGGAATCGTAAGAAATTTTCCGGTTCCGGTTCAGCCAAACGATTTCGATTTCAGTTCCGGTTCCGGTTCCGGTTCCGGTTCCCATTCAATAAAAATGATTAAAACAACTAATAAAAATAGTAGTAAGGGGAAAATACACAATCCTTTTTGTGTTTTATTTCTGATACTTGTCAAATGAGTTTAACAGACTGGCAATGTCAACAAATTCAACATATTATTTAGCCATTTTTGCAAAAATAATACATTTTTCTGAAGGAAAATAAACATTTCTGCATTCTCAAGGATAATTTGGGACCTCTCCTATAGCTTATTGTATCTCCAGCAGTGGAGAATACCCTCTCAGAAGGGGTAGAATATGCTTGAACACATACAGGTGAAACATAATATTTTTAAAATCAGTTTGAATGATTGATTCATAAAGACTTCACTTGTTTCATTATTGGATTAAACTGCTCCAACAGTTAATAAACTTAAATGCATGCGTCTTGCAGAAGAACATTGTAGCCGGAGCTAGTTCTCTATGTTTATGTCTATGACGCGGGTGAGTCACACAGGCACTGGGCTACTCCGCAGCAGTGCCGAACCGACCAGTGTAGAGTCTAAACGCTTATTAGCTACAAGCTTACCGTAATGATTCAGGGTAAGACAAAAACACGGTTTGAAAAAAGGCATTCATTATATACATTTTGTAAAATCTAAAGCGAATTTTTGTTATTTGAAGCGACTTTCAAAAGGTGATTAACTCTGTTTTGGTTGCCGTAGACATCAGTGTCTATTCTCGAACTATCAACTTTTATCTCAGTACTTCTGTGATCATTTAAATATTTTTAACACAGAAATATCGATACTGTGTTATTGAAAAGACTGAAAGTAAAGCTTTTTCATGTAGAACTGCTCTCTCTGGGTCAGTGACTGACAGCGCAAACAGATTTGAATGTTCCGGTGTGAAGTTTTTGTCATTTAGGAATAAGATTGCGTGGGTGTTTGATTCGAGATCGTTTAAAGATTAATGGTGCAGCTCTACTGTCTTTATTCTCTCTCTCTCTCTCTCTGTGTCTCTCTCTCTGCATTGATATCTGACGCACGTATACGAGTAGCGCGAGTGACAGTACTTTCATTACTATTTTAATATTCATGTGGTGAGACGTCGCTATTAAAAGATAAGGAAACTCAGGAATTTCGCACGGTTACGGTATTTTTTTAAAAACACTACCGGTTCTGGATAAGAACCGATTTTCGGTTCCCAACCCTACCTTTGCCCATTCTATATTATTTTCAAATGGGTCTGCTGGACTTTGAAGGTGGAGAGAGGAGCGGTGGAAAACGCTGTCTGTAAACTCGAGCTGTAGATGACATTATTAATCTCAATTTAGGAACTCCGTGAATGCGCATTGAGCTCCGACAAGAGGAAGTGATACAGTAGCAGAGCTCCTCCCAGCGGGGTGTTCCCAGATTAGAGTACATATAGCCTGTGCATCCCCAGCGACGCATGAAAGTGACAGAAGTCCGTTGACAGTGACCTTTTATACAGATAGCCAAAAGTTAGCTGTCAGATGCTCGCCAATACACCCCAAAATCATCCTGGAGCAAAAAATTGATTTTTGCTTTGCAGCAGCCAGGCAGTTTATGGAGGCCGATTAAGAGCAGTTTTCCTCAACTGAAAGTGGATTCCCTACACTGGGGCCAGTGGTCTGCCAAAATGGCTGTAAGAGGATGTCTAGCATCTGCAATGTTTGCAAAATCGAAGCAAGGCTGATAGTCAGTGGATCTTTAAGGAGTAGAAAGTCCTTTTCAGTAATAATAAGGCATGCAATGACAGCTGCCACCGTTCCACTTATTGAGTAAGTGTGAGCCTAGTTGCATAGGAGAGCAGCCCACCATGATGGGAAAGATGTCACTGAGTAAAGAAGATGCAATTAAAGGCTCACCTGAGAGAAAATGAGTGCCGGTGTCTCGAAGGGCTGTTATGAAGCCTCACGTGCTGTGTATTAGAGATAAAAAGGTTCATCAGAAATTCTCTCTGAAAAGGCAGGAACAGTCACCATGAGGATTATGATATTCATTAACATAATAAAATAAACAAATGAAATCTGTGGGGCATTAAAATTATAATCCACATCAATGGCTTTTCTGAGCATTTTTTCCCCTCACAGAGAAGACCATAGAGTGTAAACCAATGACAAGCGCCACAAATATACCATAAAACCTGATATACAGCCACGTGGATGCCAAAAGAACAGTCTGTACCACAAGTTGGATGTAAACGGAGAGGTCTAGCTTTGCGTTTTCTTGATCAGTCACCTTTGCGAATCCTATTTTCATCCAGAGATGTCGGGATTATCTTCACTATCTCCCTGACACAGTTTGTTTCTGTTTACACTACCATGTGGCGTTTTATGTGCTGTTGTATTGTGCATATTGATATTTCACACCAACACAGTCCTCTGAGTTGTCACAGGTTGCATAACATTCATTCTGGCTGATACACTGCCAATTCTGTTCTGGCACAGGCCTTCGTCGCCCATGGCAAAATAAACATCAAAACCTCACCATGCACGCCAAACCCAAAGAGATTCAGGAGCGACCTCCGCGGCTCAACGTGGATGATGATGAAGCCAAAGAAGCAGATTTAGAATACATCACAAAACCTCTGATGAAAAAGAATATCATCTCAAAGGGTTTTACCAGCCATCCACACTGGGGTTTGGAGGAACACATCGTGTACCAGGCGCAAAATAAAGTTGAGGAGAAGAGAGAAAATATTGCTAAAAAAAATAAAGCATGATAAAAATAACTCAGAACATGTGACCAGGAGCACTAGAGGAAAACCTGATTCATGTCAAACTGCTGGATAATAATCCACACAGCACAATTTCAACAGATGGGATGATGTCTATTGGGACCTGAAATGTAAGGCTTCAAGGAGAAATGGCTGAGCACATTAGAGTTAATACCCACCTGATATCATTTGTGATCTCTAAGTACCAGCTGAAAAGCTCCAACATGACAGGTAACGCCAACATCTGGTCCTCAAAGTGCTCACAGACATACATACTACTGTAGCCAACCAAGAGCCAATTGGATGAGCCAATCACAACAAGCAACAACAGCTTGAACCCTTCAAGACACGTCTCCCACCCCAATGTCAATCACATAGGCAAAAATGCCAAAAAAATCCAGCCTCGCTGGTGCTTTTTAAACAGAAAATGTATGTTGTCTTAAGGAACGGCATCTGCATAATACCCCATAATCCTGTGAATCCTGCAAACGTCTGTCTGACAGCAACATAGACAGAGCCCGCAGGAGAGGTTTAATCAAAGGTCAGGACAGAATCTTAACACCGTTTACCAGCATGGCCCAATCCCTCATTTGGTGCGCCGCCAAATCCCAACTCCGAGGGGAAATGTGATTTCAAATGACTTATTGTACAGTGCATGCTGATGAGAAACTAATGTCATTAAGAGAATATGCGAAAGCAATTGTTCGATGCACTTTTAATGGGAATGAACATTTTCATCTCTGTTTTGACAGCAAACAACGGCACGTCAACTGTTTATGACCATTTATACCTGTGCAAACGGAGGGAAAAGTGTGATTTGCCTTCACATGCAAACTATTATTCAGGCTGTCATAGCAATACTGATGACAGACATATGGAGTGCTTGTTTTGCACTCAGGAAAATGCTGCTTTACACAGACCGTATATTACAAAATAAACTTAGCTTATTGCTAGCGCTAGTCACCCTACACACAGCCACCCTCATTTTCTTCGGGCTAACCCCTAAACTGGTTTTCAGGGAACTACACTGCGACCAAAATGGTCGCACATGCGACCTTTTGAAATGCCATTGCGACCATCCTTTTTAATGGGTCGCAAATGTATCACTGATTATTTTTGTATCTACCTTATGTTTTAGGGTATGAAGTGCGCGCACCCTCACACAAACACTGTTCCCACAATAACTGCTCAAGCTGTGAATGTAGATCACGTGCCCACTACGAAGTACGCATGTCTACACATAAGCACCCCCTCAGTTCAGGCGGGATGTGTAATGAGTGTAGTTCACGCTCATAAATGTGACTATGCTCATAATTCAGCAAATCCAGTTCAGTTTCTGTCAGATGCCAGTTATGAGTTTGTATGTCTTTGCCCATAGCAAAATGAGCACGCCTAAACATAAACACGACCAACGAGCCGTCAACTCTCTCCCCACACGCAGCGACATAGTTAATAAATGTAGAAAGTGTGCCCACATTGACGTGCGTGCCACTACATATAAAAACTGTCCCCGTAGTACCGGTTCCTCTCTGTATTGTATTGTTTCAACCAATTTTAGGGGTGTAACGATACATGTATTCGTACTGAACCGCTCGGTACGAGGCTTTCGGTTCGGTATGCATACAAACCTAACGATTCGTTGGACCAATTTTCCTGCCGACCAAAATCCGCGGTGGCGCGACCACCATAACGTTGCACAACATCAAATGGCAAACGTAATGAAAGCGGAACGAAACTGCGCTATTATTTTGTGCTTTTGAATTCGCCACTGAAGTAATAACATCACTGCGAGATCTAGTGAGAAGCATTCACATTTCTGCGCTGTTATTAATCTGTATTAATATAAAATAACATTTTTCAGCGCTGACGTGGAAACCAGGAGAAACATTATGCCATGAATGAACTAACGTTAGTTATAGGCTTTAAGTTCACAGATCAGCAACATTCACCATGGATTTAATATAGTAACACACTAACTGTAACCATGGAAGTTTGGCAGAAATAGTCAAATGCATTCAGGTAGGTCTACATCACACATCTTTTTCCAGCACTTCAAAACTCAAATATTATCATATTTAAATTTTATTTTTAATGTGATGATGACCTAAACATTATTTGTTCATACTTCAAAGATGACCCCCATTTATACAACTAAAAGTTTTAATATGTAGGAAAACTCACATTTATTTAAAAATATTTTTTCTTTTAATAAATAGAAAAATTCTCTGCCATTTCTTTATTTTTGCTGTATCGAAAACGTACCGAACCATGACATCACTGTATCGAATCGAACCGAACCGTGAATTTTGTGAACCGTTACACCCCTAACCAATTTTAAAGAAAACAAGAAGGCATGTGGTTTAAAAGACGGCAAGCAAAATAAAAAGCACATCTGCAATACAGTTTCAATATTGTTCATTATTATCCAGAGAGGCTTACTATAAATAATTTGTGCGACCAAATCATGTTTTGCACCAGTAACTGAAAAAGTTAGTAGCGCAAGTGCCACCAGTGGAAAAGGTTAGTGTAGTTCCCTGGGTTTTGTTCCTATTCAGAATAACTGCTTAACAAAGATTCTTCTGTTTTATAGCTTTCACTTAAAAAGATTGAGGACAACAGGCAATTTTCACTCAGGCATCTCGAGTCACCACCCCCTGCATCAGAATGAAGACGGAAGGTATGGGCAAAGCGCAAACATCTGGAAATCCTGAAGAGATAGTGGTACTTTTACAAGATTAAATAGACCACATTTAATAACATTTTACTGGGGAAGACTAATGTTTCCTTTCAAGTGCATTAGCATTTTGATAACCAGCTGAAGACTTTTCTTCCATTTGCGATAAGGAGAGAATGCAAGGCCGCATAGACAGCATGAAATAATTGGCACGCCGCATGTGAAAAGTCAGCATTTAAAAAGGAGAGGGAGTAGAAATAAGGAAATAATAAAATGAAGGAGGAAAAAAATAAATTTTCAGGTAGATGAGAACCGAGGGAGTGCTGATTCTAGAGTTCAGAGAAGGTTCGCTACAGCTCAGGGTGATTTCACAATTTGAGCAGTCCTCGTTGAATAAGTGTCTGAACTAATTATGTAAAAAACTATTAAAAAAATCATGCCTCAGCACTATGCCCAGAGTTAGCCTGACGTATTGCACTGTACTTCCACTGAATACAAAAAGTTTAAGAGCCCCTACATCATGTGATCTCCCTGATGTCTAAAATAAGAGGTAGAGTAGCCTCAATCTGTTATCACGCTTCTCAAAAAAAGCCTTCAGATTGCGTTACGGTGTAAACGAAAAAGTAAAGCAATGACTCATCTGACCTATGAGTAAGGCTTGGTGTAACACACCACGGTAAAGCCTCTGGCGGATTTAAGACACATGAGCGTGTAGCCGTGCCACGGGGTGTTGGTGACTGTTCTGACAAAACCATGCTGTGTGAAATCACTTTGAATTATCACTGTTATCATCACCAGCAGGCCCCAACCTCAGAGTACCTAAGGACAAAACGCCCAACATTCAGCTATAAGATCTTGATGTCCATGAAGACTGACGTGACTAGTAACCCTTCCTCAAATACAAAAGCCTAAACGAATACAACGAGCCAATTAAATCATATACAAACAAACACAAATTAAAGGAGATGTTAAGCACGCCGCTAATGCCCATCAGCGAATGTCATGAACATGGAGACAGAAGGTCAATGCGGTGGCGTGTTATTCTTCACTTAACTGCTCCTGAGTTATTGACCTGCAAAAGCCACATTTCTAATCTGTGCACTAAAACATCAAACATTAAAAATGTTCTAGTGATGAAAGCATTTATCGATGACTCATTCCGGTGTCAGGCAAGTTTCGGTCACCCCGCAGGATCTAACTGATATATCTTTAAATGGGAGCTCTATTTGGTGCCTAAACAAAAATCTGTCAAGTCAAGTAAGTTTTATTTGTATTGTGCTTTTCACAATAGACATTATTTCAAAGTAGCTTTACAAGAAAATTATGATGTTAATATTTAATTAACATTGTTATTTTATTAAATATCTTAATAGCTTCACAACTTATATAATCACATTTAGCAGATTAGAGCTGGGTGATAATATTGTTTACATTTTGCAACAATATAAACAAATCAAGCAGAAAATATATATATGATATACAGTCTCTATCCCTTTATATATGTATGTGAGCAAGTTTAGCTGGATATTCTTAAATATCAAAAAAAAAATTTAACAGAGCTGTGAAATAATATAGTATACATTTTGTGATAATAATTTTAAAAATACATGTTGTCTTAATTTCGTCAATTTGACAATTAGTATATTTCAAAATGTCATAGGCCTATATCATATAACCAAAGCCTAACACTTTATTTTAAGGTGATGTATTTACACGTTACTTACTGTACTATAATAACAGTAGTAACTAACCCTAAACCAAACCTTAACCATAAATCTATAGTAAGTACACGTAGTTAATAAATATTACTCAGTACTTTTTAATTTTTTAATTTAAGTACAATGTAACAACAACACCCTAAAATAAAGTGTAACCAACCGAAGCTATATTTTTTTAGTAAACTTGCAAGCTAGCCTACTAAAATGGTATAGTGAAAAATCAGACCATCAGAAAAGTGATCTTGCTCAAAGAACTTTTATTGAGTACTCTCTCTTTACTGGATTTGTACAATTCCTACAAAATCACATAGCGATATGTAATTTGAAATATGTTGAAAAAACCATTAATCTCGGTTTTAGATACCGAAATTAACCAAGCTGAACTTATACACACATTGCTTACACTACATGTAATTACGACAATGTTTAATGTTTAAAATTAAAATTGAAATGTAATGTCAAAATGTTAAATGTCAAAATATTTCAGATATTAAAATAAGAGTGTAATTAGGGCTGGGTATCATTTGAATTTGACTGATTCCATTTCCGATTCTTATCGATTCCAAAATGGTCAAACATTTAGATATCAAATATATTTATTCTGTCTTTTGGCAAAACATTCTGTTGCAGCTGAATACCATGAAAAAATATCAGCCGCCAAAAGAACAACTAGGCTAGCTAATATAAATTTCGAACATTATTAAAAACAGTCAGTAATACAATAAGAACAAATAAGCAAATTAACAATAGCAGCACAAATAAATACAAATGAAAAAAGTTCAGAAATTGAAATCAAATAACATTGCATGGTTTTATTTGTACCATTTGTACCAGTGCAACAAAAGGATGACCAGAAGGATTTGTTAATGATCTAGAAGAGGATATTGTCATAAAAAAAAAAACGGGCATTACAAATAGTCCAAAGGGGATGGAATATATATATATATGGAGGAGATATAATCTTGTAGCCTGGATGCCAGCCGAACTTAGCCCCGTCCACAACATTTGAGTATGGGAAGTTCAGCCTGGACTTCATCCGTTGTGAAGCAAGTATGCCCGAACAAAAGCTGTTCGGACCAATCAAATTGTCAGGGCGGGCTTTATACGATGATGGACAGGTGATCAACAGTAACGTGATCAACCACGTCACCAAAGAGCGCTTGGGTTGAATTAGTTTACAACAAAGAATGGCTGCCGCTGGAGAATTTAGATGTGTAGATTCAGCCATTGTGTCTGTTATAGAAGATCTAGACAGCGCATTCATTTTAAAAGAGGAACAGAGAACCACGATCAAGGCATTTGTCGATCGGAAAGAGGTTTTTGCCGTCCTTCCTACGGGATTCGGTCAATCCAATTGAGTGCAGAGGCATTATTTTTTCCCTGGTTCGGTTGAAACACGCCCCATTATCACAGCCCAATGGAGCAGTATCAGACTCATAATCTGACTAGAATCTGAGTATGACGACGTCAGGCTAATAATCTTGCACAACACCGGGCAAATTCCACTTAGGTCTAATTAAATCACTGTTTTGTTTGGCCATCTATGATTTCATTTAACACTGATTAAAACAAGCACCTTGGAAAGGTGTCATCACATCTTCATCCCTTTATCCTCTCTTA
The DNA here is from genome assembly GCA_031834385.1 of Semotilus atromaculatus. Taxonomy (NCBI): domain Eukaryota; kingdom Metazoa; phylum Chordata; class Actinopteri; order Cypriniformes; family Leuciscidae; genus Semotilus; species Semotilus atromaculatus. The sequence goes on along the minus strand of JAULUF010000005.1, from coordinate 25,138,390 downwards.
ATGGTTTGGCGATTTAGAGATAGAGATTTAACTCTGCCCACCATGAACAATTTCAATTACATTAAAAATGTCAACACAAATAACTGTGCCAGCATGAGATCTACAACTGAGATCCTATGTGCTGGGGGTGCTTTCTTAAGAGGATGATGCAGGTGCTAAATGCTAATGGCTTTGAGCGCTACAATCCACAGCCAATTAAGATTTTCAAATGCGTGTTTATCAATGCAAACAGAGTTGGGATTAAAAACAGATTATCCTGAAATTCATTGCCACAAGGGCCAACATACACCATTACATTCCAATAAACTGGTTTCTTCTCCAGGCCAATAATCATCTCCCTCCCTAAGGCTATTAAGCAGCTATTCTGTCAGTCTTCTTCATTCACAGACCTTCTACAAGCAGCAGTATCGATTGCACTGGAAACCCTTAATAACCCAGGACAACAAACAACCAACATGGATACTTTCTTCTTGAAACTGCAGTTACAGTTCGCCCTCTGGGATTACACAATAAATCACTTGCTTATCGCCTAACGCTAGGCTTCTTGGTTGGTACATCACATTAATGAGATTCATCACATGTCTGTGCTTTTAAATCTCTATCATGCACTGATAGAAAAGATCAGATTCGACAAACGCTGTCTAGACTGCATTCTCAAACAGACTGCTTTAAAAACTTTTATGGTATAATAGAGAGGGTTAAACAGTTTTGTGTGGAAGTCAATGACAAGCGTCATTGTCAATGCAAAACTTATCTGTCATGTTCTCTCTGGAAATTACTGTGAGCATAAAGAATAAAAATGTGACTAAAGTCTTTCCTCCACATAACATCCTATTGTTTCATATAATCTTCCATATTTCTCCACGGCCCATATAAATGTAGCATTGTGAAATAAAATCAAATGACTGGTACCGAATTTGCTCAATAAATTGAACGGGCAGGCCAGTTACAGTTACGTTATTTTAAGGCATAATATGCATGAATCTCTAATTATTTTCAAATGTATCATTTACCATTTAAAAAAAAATACCAAAAAAACCCACTACAATTTTAAAGTAACAACTAAAAGTTCTTAGTCTGCAAAAAAGGAAAAACAACTGTCATTATATACATTCATAACACAACCAAACAAAGCATTTGAGACCTAAGGTACTGCTTCTTCAGGAGCTTTATAACTTAAGGACTAATACTCCATTATATCACAGTTTGATGAAAATAAAATGGGAAAAGATTTGGAATATTCAAGAAAAATTGGCAGGTAAAAGAGCCATGGCATGCTTTATAAAGACAAAATCATACAAATCATTTCCTTATGATTTCAATACTGTCTGGGAAAAAAGAGCCAAGGATTCTGATTGGGCAGGTAAGAACTTGACTGACAGCATTTAATCAGGCCTTATAATGTGCACTGCTCTGTAATGTCCTTCCTCTGGTAGCTGCTAGAAAACTGTCTGACATTACAAATCAAAGTAGACTATATTTGAAGGAAATGGATTTTGAAACTTGAGCTCTGCGTTTTATTCAGAAACCAAATTCCTTGACCAGAATGTCACAAAGCTTGTTTATATATGCTATGCAGCAGACATACAGTACTGTATGGCATATAAACACAGAAAATAAGTAGGAAAACATATTTTAAACATAAAGAAAAACAAAAAACGAATACTGCCAATCAGAACTTATTTTCCCTGTTCAAAACATTGATTGTTACAGAGTTTTTCAGGAAGGTGTTTAAAAGTTCATCTATTAATGCCAAATTCATTTGGTGTGGAAAATAACACCACAAATCATCTGAGACATGGAGAAACCATACAGAGCGTTTTGACATATTGTTGTGCCATGGATCTTGGCACATTTTCTTCCATTTGTTGGCACTGTGTCATAGCCACAGTGATTCAGTCTCCATTTGTAGTAAAAAAAAAAAAAACATCGGCATTGTGGAGGACCTTATACGGGCTCAGCTGTTGTTTTCTGTGCATATTCCTCTGTGGGAAACCACGATTTTAGCCATTGACTCCAGAATGAAAATTGGTCTTTTGCCATACTAAGCAGGGTGCAGGGAGCACTCCTTTATTGAAGCTGACCATTAAGCATTACAATTATAAATCAAAATTGTAGGTTCTTGTGCTCTTGTGCCTATATGGCTAACAAATGAAAATAGCAGATTCTCAATTACCTTATTACACTATTAGTGTTAGTTAAACACAAAATGCCTCCTCTGTCACACAGAAATGTTGTGTATTGAGCACAAAAAGCCTGGTTTCAGGCGATTTAAGACATTATAACTGTCACATAATGTAACAGAGCTTTATGTTAGTAGTCAGATGTGGCTCGTTTAAACAAATGCAGGACATAAAAAAACAGATCAAGAGTGGCTTAGCTGCATTCCACTCACTGTACAACTCAACATGGCGCAAGATAATGCACTATTTTAGAGTCAAAACAATATCTTATATTTCTTAAAGGTTTAAATGTGACAGATCTCTGACCATACATTAGTGACAGTGGAATTTAGTCAGGCCACTCAAGTGAAAGTGTCTCTGCTGTTAACCTGGGAAAGGTTAAGACCTGTTCTCCAGGATGCTTCAAATAAACCAGAGCCTGATTAAACTGGAAGTTACGATCGCTCTCGTAAAACAGAACCCAGGGTTTGTGTGTCCACAAATACCTGTGTAAATCATACCTGCCTTCATAATTCAGCTGAACTGTAATGATAATCTGGAAAAATGCTGTGTTATATTAAATAATAAAAATAATCACATTTCAAATTAAAAACAACAGAACACACCACAAATGGTTCACACATGGCTAGTACACTAACATACATACACTACATACTACTAGATTGTATAAGAGGGTGCAGGGTACATTTCTCAAGCTTTTTATTCTCTATATGAAATGAGGTCTATGATAAATTCTGTGCTCAAAACAATCAGTTTGAGACTAACGTCCACGAAAGACTACTCTATTCCCTGAGCATAAGGCAGTGAGAAAGCAGTTATCAGTCTGTCTCCAAGTGACAATCTGAAAGGTATTATTGTTTGTCATCTTCTTTGTAACACTATTTCATATTTCAACATCAAGTACGTTTGCAATGCACAGTTTTCTTCCTGACTCCCACTGTCAACACACAGATACATTTATTGATTTCAGTGTGAGAAGATGAACTTTCCAGTCGCAGATGAACCAGTAAAGTTCTTGGAAATAACGCAGAGAACTAACGCTGTAACATTTAAATCCGAATGATCTCAAGCCTGTTTAATCAAGCAGGTAATTTAAGCGTAACTTTGCAAGCTAGGTAAACCACATCTTAACGACCACAAAGTCCTTTAGAAATGGTATCAGTGTACTGGCATCGACCATTAAACAGGGAGCATGAGATATGGACCATTCCTTAACTCAAGAGATCTCGGAGAGCATGCCTGAACCCAAAACACATGCCATGCAGAAAGCACCGGTCTCTCTCTCTCTCAAGTCCCTGAGAAATGTCCCTCAACGCCACAAACCTCAGGCGTGCATCAAGATGCAAGAATACAAGCCAAGCTGTTGAGATGTCACCACTAACCTTTGATGTTGCAATAAGGCTCAAGCGAGAGTCGAACGAGAAGAAAAACGTGTCGGCTGAAGGTTTAACGGCGGCGCACTGAAAACATCCCACGATTTCGCGTTCAAATTCCTCCTCTAACCAACGTGCTCATTTTCCTTTCTCCCCACCGCTCATGTGTCTTACCTGAAGGGCATCTCCCACGACTGCAATTAGCTGCCAAGATTTCATTGTGGTCGGGCAGCGAAAACGCAAAGGAAAAGTGCCTCCTGTTTTCTCAGTGGAGGTAAACCGAAAGTGCCTCCTGTTTTCTCAGTGGAGGTAAACCGATTGCGCGCGGAGAGAGGCAGAACGGGCAACGGAGAGCGCGCGAGTGGTAGTCAGTGGACCGTATCCACGTGGTGCCATGTAAATGACTGCATCTGTCACTCCACGCGCCTGTGCCACAGTCATCCTTGTGATCCTTCTCAAGTTCACACCATTGAGCCTGACTTTGGCTCAGGGGTTTAGTGTAAACAACTCGAAAGTGATGCACGGAATCCTACAGCTTTTCTGCACCACACAAGTCTATCTAGTTAAGTGGCAAATGCTGAGCTATGCGTTCGGGCTGAAAGTTATGTTCTGTTTAGATACCAGTTTATTTTACAACCTAAATATATGAATGCGTTCAGTTAATCTTAAATAAGATCCACTCTGTATTTATAATATGTCATATGCAGACACCATGGATTCTTGAAAAACCATTAGAAACGAGCGATGGAAGTGAAAAACCTGTCATACCATCACCCCTGAGATGACAGCAGATGCTGAAATAAATAAATTAATAAAAAAAAATATAAAAAAAAAAGTATACGCCCATACTTATAAAATAGTAGCTACTTTGTATAGGCGTATTTTCCAGTTGTGTGCACTTGTATTTATCTATTTGAAATACAAGCTTAAAATTAAAAGAATACATTGTTTAAAAAAAAAAAAATTTAAACTGTATTATTATTTATATAAAAATTATAGAATTTTATTTAATTGTTTTCTTTAAAAAAAATAATAATTGAAGATTAAAAATTCTGTAATTAATTCCTCATGTCGTTTCAAACTCGCAAGACCTTCATTCATCTTCGGAACACAAATTAAGATATTTTTGATGAAATCCAAGAGCCTTAAAATAGATTATGTGACTACAGTGATTCAACCTTACTGTTATGAAATGATGTGAATACTTTTTGTGAGCAAAAAAACTTAAAGGTGCCATATGTAAAAATTGAGGTATATAAAAAAAAAAAGAGCTACACGTATCAAAAGAATGAGAAGAAATAAGTGATGTCATTAAAAAAATTACAAGTTATAGTGCTGCCGAGATATAAACCTGAATTAGCATGCTAAATTACTACCCCCGGCCCGGCCGATGTCATAATACCAGTTTCGGCCATGGGAGGCAGTATAAGGCAACATACATAACCACCAGCCAAACTGCAACACACGAATAACTCGCACGGCTTGTGGGCGTACTTGAACCTGATGTCAATCGTGTAAAGGACAAAAAAGGACTTTGGTACAGCCCACTACTACATTTCAGTTCAGGGAAGAGTTCAAAAAAATGATTGGTCGATAATATGTATGAGGAATACATTTTGGTAAGTTGCAGCATACTATATCTTTCAACAGTGTTCATGTTTTGTTTTACTATTAGCTAGTAGAGATGATCGGTTCACGTGCGCTAGGCGTGCGTTACATCTCTAATCTCTAAAAATCTCCAAATGCTCCACGTGAAACTGCGGTCTGTGTCCATTGATTTGATTAATAGGGGCTCGCTCTCTCTCTCTGCTCGTAACGCACCCTGTCAAGCGCAGCGGCAGCAGTCATTCTATTCTACATCCCTCACCGATCAAAATAGGCTTTGGCGGGACAAAGCGGACTATTTGACGGTTTTAGAAGATTAACAACCTGAAACTAAAAAACAGACTAGAGTAGGCCAACTTTCTGGAGGTATACTGCCCCCATCTGGTATGGAATATGTGGAGTATGAATTGATTTTTTGACATAAGGCACCTTTAAACAAAAGTAACGACTTTATTTAACAATTTCTTCTCTTGTGTGTCAGTTTCTGACGCTGTTCACGTGAGCACCACAACGCATGCATGTGATACTGATGCAGGATCAAGCCAATACTGAGCTGTAGTTCTGACGTAGAACCATAGACATTAAAAGAAATGGACACACAGCGACCCCATTGATTTCAACTGAGAAAACTGAAGCCCGTTAAAAGCTGATCGCCAGGCGTACTGCGCAAGCTCAAACTGAGCTTGACGACGTAATGTCACGTGAGCAACCTGTATGTCTTCTAGTAGCTGTGCCGAGTGAAATCTGAATAATTCCCTTCCGAATCTCGCAGAGCCGGAGAACGTGAGTATTAGCTGTCCATGGACTAGCAGCAGGAGACACTTTATGACTCTCTATGGGCTTCTCCCTTTACTTTATCGGACTTTATTCCTCCACGTCCCCCGATTGCCCGCGAGCTTCTCCGCCTGTCTATATGGTAATTTCTCGACTGTGCGACGGAGAGTCGAGTGGATATGACGCAATCGTTAGCCTATTTTTACAAAAACTGCTTCTATGGGGCCATAACGTAAGATACAAGGTAATGGAGCCTTTTATACATTGTTGTGTTTCTTTAGAAATAAATAATGGACCAATGGATTCTTTAAACGCCTCAGATGTAAAGTTATTCGCTGTCAAAGTGACGCCAAAATGAATGGGAGTCAATGGAATGCTAACAGCAGGTGATAGTCTGCTGTCTATGGTCTGCTACAATGGCGGCGCCCGGGAGGCTTCAGTTTCCGGTGGATGGATTACCCCCTTGCGCAGAACCCAAAAGTGCTGCGCTGTGTATACAACGTGAAAAGCGTCAGATACTGACACGGAAGAGAAGAAATTGTTGAATTAAGTTTTTTTTTTTTAGCTTTTTTTTTGCGCACACAAATATTCTCGTTGCTTCATTGCATTAAGGTTGAACCACTGGAGTCACATTATTTGAATGATGTCTTGACTCTTTACTACCTTTATAGGCCTTGAAAGTAATTATGTTGCAGTCTATGGGGGGTCACAAAGCTCTCAGATTTAATAAAACAATATCTTTATTTGTGTTCCGAAGATTAACAAAGGTCTTAAGGGTTTGGAACAACATGAGTGTGAGTATTTAATCACATAATTTTCATTTTTGGGTGAACTAGCTGTTTAAGAATTCAAATAACAATTGTTTTGAAGTAAATGTGATTACCAAAATGCATGCATATATTTATAATGCCTAATTGCTGTTACAACCCAAAAAGTGGGATTTGTAGGACTACACAACATTAATTTACACAGTTCATGGACAGTCTGGTATGGTGTTACGGTATGGTTTGGGAACATAACTGTACAGCTTAAATCTAAATTAGTACACCTGGTGTTGACAGCATTAAAATATTCTTCTTGCCCAACAATTTTCAATCTTAATCTTCAAAACTTATATGAGAACTGCATTCTTAATCAGGTACAGACAATTTTAGGGGACCAAACTCACTTCTTGTATTCACAGTTTGAACTGCTTCCCTCTAGAAGATACAGAGTCCCAATGTGCTAACTAAACCGGTATAAGAATTCCTTTATCTGTACGAATGTTGAATAAGTGTTTATATAATAATATAATAAGTCTAAACTGTCTATTATAAGTCCATGCAGCAACATGTAGTCCACAACAAATTTCCTTTTGAGGACAATAAAGTATACTACTACTAGTTGTGGAATATTTCTGTTGTTATTATTATTATTATTATTATTATTATTATTATTATTTCCCTTACAATGAGGTTGAAAATTGTTCCAACACTCCCTGCTCTCTACTACTTTACTTTGATCAAAACTGAGTAAAACCAATAAGCCCACTTTCACATCCATATCTGTATCATCTCCTTATAGCCATCTTTTTTTATCCTCTTACAGATCTGACAGATATATATTGCTGTCGGATAGCACGTGAATTCCCCCGTATTAACCCTGTTGTATTAAGTAACCCGATCAAACTGTGCCCTGCCTTTGATATGAAATGCAATCACAGTAGTCAGTCTCATGCCTCTTAGCAGTCACTGCTGATAAGTTTAGCATGAGGCCTCTCCCGGACTTACCCCATCCCTGGCATGAGGTCGAGAACTTTAAAGGCATTAGTCGACTGCAAGGTCCTTGGCAACTGTGACATCTGACAACCACATGACAAGAAAATATCTCCCTTTTTTTCCTGGTGAGCAGCAGGAGGCTAGTGTAGATCAGTGTGATAGCAGTCACCGCTGCAAAATCCCGGTGACAGTCTACATAAATTGGGTTAGCAGCAGCCCCCACAGAGCTGCATCAGGCAGGGAGACTAAAGGACTTGTCATAGGTGACCTCTATGTAACTACATCCCTGCTGCTTTGAAGTGCCGTGAGACATGATGTTTAATATGTATTCCATCCTGCCCTGACATTCCAATTTCTTAGCGACTCACAATGTTTAGAGTGTTTTTATGCATGCAGACTTTTATCATTTCATCATGAGCACAGTCATCTGAACGTTTCTCCCCCAAGTGCCAAAATTATGAACTAATAGCGCTGGGATGTTTATTAGCTGACAGCCGTCCTTCAAGCAAAACGCATGATGTTTGGGGAGTCTAGCATTCAAATAAAAAAAAATAATAATAATTTTTAGACCTCCAGTGAACTGGTGCTTGACTGAAATAAAATGTAACAGCAGACTTTAATCCTTTCATCTAAGAGACACCATAGAGCCCCACTCTTTTTTTTTTCGGTGCCATTCCTCAAGCCGTGACGCTATTCCCTCATGCATTAAATACCCAACACATTACAAAATAGGCCACCTTGTAGGGCCCTGCATGTTAACACACAGCATCCCACTTTAGGTGCAAATGAGAGCAAGGGGACAGGAAGAGGACAGAGGCTAGAGAGATGGACAGTTCCGTACAGTGGATTAGAGATTCCTCCTTGGCAACATTTATGGTTATTTATGAGCCTCCAACACAATATCTGTAATGGGTTACCATTCATCCAGGTCTCCCCGGGCGCACCCCTATACGTTTACACAAATTAAAATTGGCAACATGCCATTTGTTTCCACAGCACCTCTTGCTTCTAACCAGGTCGCTAATGGGATTATTCAGTTCTTGTTTTTATGAGCACAAACAGTGTTGGAATCTTCTGCGTGCTGTAGATCTGTTACCCTTATTTCCACTTTCTCATCTTATTTAATTAGATTTCTGACTGATTTGTCCCGTGCTGTGATTGACAGATGCCAGTACGTGGTTATCACAGGCTTAGTATTTCACGGAAGGCACGCAGGCCAGTTAGCTGCACATATACTGTAGCGCGTCAAGGACGACTCTTACGATAAGCTGATAGGATCTGGGCCGTAGGTAGCAGAAGCAGCGGCAGTCTCTATAAATTGTCATTATTGAATATGCTGTTCTTCATGCCCATGCGATAAGAGTGCATTAAATGAGAGGGGTGCACAATGCCAGAGAGAACTGAAAGGAGACATTTCGATTTCATTTTCATCTGTTTAATTTGTTCCTATTACACGCAACAGCTCTACCTTTGTGCTCAGGCCTCCGAATCGGTTAAGTAATAATTGTAACGTTGACATGTTGAGTGATGACAAGGCAAAGCGGTCGAGGAGATTGTTGGTCACGTACAGTATATCCAGGAATAAGCTAAGAGGATTTTTCTCTCTCTCTGCAGCTCCTGGCGGGGGGGCGGCCTCATCTCTTCATTGTCTGTGCGGCTGTTGAATCTGCACAAATTATTTATCCGCCATTCCCGTAATTACCTCCTCCCTCTTTAAATAAGAGACACCGCTTGATCGCCAAATTGCCTGATGGTGACAATAACTCGTATTTGTCGGAAAAGTTCAAGGGCTGTGGCTTTCCATTGTGCAATAAAAAAAGAAGTCAATAGAGAGATTAGCGTGCTCTGAGAAACTCAATATATATTCAAATATGAACAGCAATGTGATTCGGAGTTAGCCTTCTAGACTATTATCTTAGGATAATCTCATCAGATTCTGTTTATTGCTTTCATTTATAACTCTGCCGTCCTCCTCAATTCAGCCCGCACTGTTTCATCATCTTATTTACTTAGAACAACTTTGAAGCTCTTTACAGTTGCTTTCCCCATGAGAGGCGGTCAGGGCCTCGACGCCCCAAGCTGCTCCCTACCTCAGAGCCTAATTGAGGGAGATGGTTAATGGAAGTGACTTCTCTGCCTTGTGAGAGAGAAAATTCCATCTTGCTACTAATCCACGACAAACTCTCGGGTTCAAAACCGTGTGACTCACCGGCGGAGCCTTGGCAAGAATTAAGATCGCAATCTATGGCAGATGAATGCTTATCTAATTGAGCTGATACTTTATGATTTAAATTAATGAGGCGAGAGGCGCCGTGACAGAAGCATGGTGTTGTTGCTTTTTAGCCACTTCGCTCGCAGCCATGTAATTTTGTTAATACGCAGATTGCTGATACCAAAACGCAGGAATACCTTTGGGATCATGCCGTAACCACTGTCAGTATGATTGAAATGCAGTGGGGCTTTCCTCCGTGCACTGGGTGGGTTGTCGATGGGTATACCGATCGGTGGCCTGTCTTTGTAAGACAAAAGCAGCATGATGAATACTGTCAGGCACGTTTAAAGCTGCCATCTCGATTTCGTCTCACCTTCCACCATCTTTCCCTAAAACAGGGATATGTTCTTTATTCTGTAGTGGGGACACGGAGCCTCATCCATCAACGTGGCAACACATGGTGCAGCACTGCTCATACCTTTACAGCCAAATCAATAAAGCCATCTCCTTCACACTCCTGAGTTTCACAGTGATTATCTCGAGCAGCATTCATATTTCTTCCATTTGTGTTTAAAACGCCTTGGGCATCAGGACGGAATGTTGAACATAATATTGATGGATGCAAAAGTCATTGACCTCTATTCCACCATGTTGTGGGTGCTGAGGGCTCGTTAGAGCTCGCTGAAGAAATCTCCTGCAATACGGGAATGGAGACTGATGAAGAGAATGGGCTTTTGTGTTTTCTTCAATGTGAGCAAATGATGTCTTGAGGTCTCAACAGGCAACGGTACAGAAAATGAGAGAAGGAGAAAAAGAAAACGAGAATGTGTGTCAGCAGTGGGCGGATGTGGGCCAGGCACCAAATCATTTAGTACTGAAGGCTTCTGCTATCCGTTAGCATTAATAATCTCAATGGAAGCACTCAATCTGAAAAGTGCCATCTTGGAACCACAGAATTTTCTTAACCAATCGGTTGAGCCATAAATGCCATGTGACCAATGACACGCAGTCTCAAACACTTCCCTGCTTGGGGTGCATTTCCCAAAAGCATTATTAGCCAACTATATTCGCAAATTCTGTCGTTATTTGGTGAGAAGAACAAAATAGTGAAGTAGTCCTCAGATGGCAGGTTTGTTTTTACAGTAATAATCTCACATGAATCGATCTCAAATCTTTTCATCGGCAGAAGCTATTACTCCACCACCTGTGTAACACGTTTAACGACAATACTATGTTGTTTAACCAATACTGTTTGAATGATGGATGTTTGAGAAAATTACTATAGATTCAGGTTGTGACTAGCTAGTTATTTCTGCAACAATGCAGTGAACTAAGCAATGAGTGTGAGAAATGTACGAGAAATTAACAACAAAAAAAATACATCTTTAAGATAAAAATGCACAAATCAAAAGACATCTCCACATATTAGTGTGTTATCAGGGCATTATTGTGATATCTTAATCTTGTTTCGAATGATCTTCTTAACCAATTAGTGTATTGTTCCTCTATACTCCGTATTCAAGGACACAACTCTCAGGATGCAAAACGATAACTTTTTATTCCTTCTCCTCCAAAGTCATACTTCTCCCTTCGACTTCTCCAGTGCCCCCTTGTGGCCATAACATGCCATTACATCTCCCCTTTTTAGATGAAAGTTTAACTGTTTTAACAGAGCCTTTAAATAACACAATACATTCAACAGTATGGCTACTTAGTTATTTCACTCACTTAACTTGTGATTTTACGAATTTCTTCAAATTCTTTTTCAAACTTAAAAGCGTTCAAATAGAAATAAACAGAAGATATTTTACTTCACCGTAGCCCTTTTTGTAGACCTTATCCTAAATTAACTGGAAAAATCAATGACTTAGAACATGACTTTTCTAATGAACATTTCACTTTTCAAACAGAAAATTATTACTTTTTTTTTTATCCTCCGTGGTGTGTATGCATATGTTTCATGCTCAAAGGTCCAATCTCTCAGGAGCCTTAGACAGTCTCCCTGACCTAGTCACCGTCATATCACCTGATGCTGGAGGCACTGGAACTTCCCTGAGGTGTGAACGGTTGCGTCGCAGCCGTCCTCCCTCCGGGGTCTCCACCTCGTATGAGCGTGGTGTATGTGCCTGACTAACAACAGTCCCTTTTGTGTGTGTGGGTTGGATCCACACGTGCTGTCCAGACTGGAGAGGTGGTAAAGTTTGAGTACGGTGTCTCCGATTGAATGTTTGTTGCTGTTGCAATTTCAACACCGTGTCCTTTTCTCTAAACCTCTCAAGATCGGGCCACTGTGGTTGTAACTGCTCCGATGATATGGGGACTGGTGTTCTTATTCTCCTCCCCATCAGCAGTTGTGCTGGGGAGCTCCCGTGTGCCAATGGAGTGGCCCTGTAGGCCAGCAGAGCTTTATGAAAATCTCCCTCTTTCACCAAGAGAGACTTCACAGTTCTAACGGCCCGTTCAGCCTCCCCATTGCTGCGGGGGTAACGGGGGCTGCTTGTCACATGGGCAAAGTCATATTCCTGTGCAAACTGAGCGAAATCGTGACAGGAGAATTGCGGACCATTGTCTGTGACAAGCACTTCTGGGCATCCATATCTGGCAAACACAGCTTTAAGTCTGGCAATAGTCTGTTTTGCTGATGTGCTGCCAGGTAGGGAACAAACTTCGATATAGCGAGAGAAGTAGTCTATTACAACTAAATAGTTCCCATTCTGCCATTGGAAGAGATCAGCAGCAACCCTCTGCCACGGTCTGTTTGGTAGTTCTGTTGTGAGCAGAGGCTCGACTGGTGTTTGCGCTTCACGTGCGCAAATCTCACATCTCTCGACCATTTGCTTTACAGCAGCCGTGATACCTGGCCACCAGACTGATTCTCTGGCCCTTGCTAGGCATTTGTTGATACCTTGATGTCCCTGGTGCAGTCTCTGCAGGATGTCAGGTCTCATGCACTCAGGGATTATAAGTCTCTCTCCTTTCATGAGCAGTCCTCTTCCTTCATGCAAAACTGACCTATTGGGCCAGTAGGGCAGCAGCTGCTCATGCACATCTCGTCTGTGTCCCGGCCATCCATTTGTAATGTATCGGCTGAGACGTTTGCAGGTGTTATCTGACGTTTGTGCACTCTTAATCTGTTCTAGCTTTGTTGGAGTGGCTGGCAGGCTTTCAACTACGCTGTCCAGGTAAGCTTTGCATTCTCTTTCCAGGTCTTGCTCCGCCTCTGTGGCTGCGGTTGGAAGAGGTGCTCTGGACAGGGCGTCAGCTGTTATCAGATTTTTACCTGGAACATGGATAATGTTAAAGTTGAATCTGAGCAGCCTGAGTCTGAATCTGATAATCCTCGGCGGGAGGTCATCAAGTGCTCTGGATTTCAGGAGTGTTATGAGTGGCTTGTGATCAGTTCTTATGGTAAAGTCCAGTCCACTCACGTATCCACGCAAGCGCTCACATGCCCAGGTCACAGCCAAAGCCTCCTTTTCTATCTGGGCATATCTTGATTCGGCTTTGCTCAGACTTCTAGAAATGAAGACGACAGGTTTCCACTCTCCGTCTGTCTGTTTTTGTGTCAGGACACCTCCGAGTCCATATGACGAAGCATCCGCCGATACCATGGTTTCGTGATTTGGGCTGTACTGGGCTAACACAGTCTCTGACCCCAATTCTTTTTTCGTCTCCAGGAATGCTTTCTGTTGGGGTGCTCCCCATGTCCAGCTGTTCTCTGTCTTCAACAGGTCACGAATGGGCTTTGTCAGATCTGGCAGGCGTGATGAAAATTTGCCTACAAAGTTCACCATGCCCATGAAACGGCGAACATCCGCCACATCCTTTGGCTCTGGCATCTCCAGGATTGCCTTTATTTTTCCTGGATCTGCTCTGATGCCCTGAGAATTTATGACATGGCCCAGGAAACGGATCTCTGTCAGGGCAAACTGGCATTTCTCATTTAGAGTGAGCCCCGCCTCTCTAAACTTCTGTAGCACCCTGTGCAGCCTGTCGTCGTGCTCTGCCCGGTCTCTTCCTATGACCAGGACATCATCAGCGTGACATAGGACTCCATCAACACCATCAATCAGTTGAGAAATCCTCTTTTGAAAGTGTTCGGGTGCCGAAGATATGCCAAAAGGTAACCTTTTGAAGTAATAGCGCCCCTCTGGTGTGATGAACGTAGTCAACAGCATGGAGTCTTTGTGAAGTGGGACCTGCCAGAAGCCTGATGTCGCGTCAAGCTTTGTGAAGACTCTGGCTCCTTCCAGCTTGGCCAGTGTCTCATCCACTGCCGGTAAGATGTGTCTCTCTCTGATGACGCTCTCGTTCAGACGGGTTAAATCCACGCAAATACGAATTTTCCCCGACGTTTTCACTATAGGTACCATGCCCGCACACCATTCAGTTGGTTCTTCCACACGAGCTATGACCCCCATCTTCTCCATCCGGTCTAGTTCCTCTTTGACTTTGGCCCGGAGAGGAATGGCCACTCGTCGCGGGGCCGAGAGGGCATAGGGTGCCGCGTTGTCTCTCAGCTTAATTTTATACTCCCCCTTAAGGTTACCCAGCCCTTTAAATACCTCAGGGTAAGTGGAGCGAAAGTGTTTTTCTGCGTCTTCAATGCTATTGAGCTGAGGGATCATCTGTAGTCTGCGGATAGCTGGGAGGCCCAATAAGGGTATAGTCAGGTCCTTCACGATGAACACCTCCTCCTCAATCTTTCTGTCACCTCTCTGAATGACCGCATGCACTTGCCCTTTTACGTCCAGAGGTTGGTTGGCGGGGCCCAGCAGGGGTCTGCACGGCGCTGAATGTCTGCCATATCTATCCTGTTTGAATTCTGTCTCTGGGATAGCAGTCACTGACGCACCTGTGTCTACTTTGAAGCGCAACGGCCCGCCATTTATGGTGAGTATTTCAGTCCATGTGGAGGACTGTGGATAGTCAACCGCACCGAGATAAGCCGCCTCATCCACTTCAATTGAATCCATCTTTTGAGCTGATCTGCACACTGCCGCAAAGTGTCCCCTCTTTTGACATTTTCTACACTCAACGTCTTTTGCTGGGCATTCAGTCCATGTATGTTTTGGGGTTTTACCACACTTCCCACACTGTTTTGGCTTTGATGAGGTAGGCTGAGGCTGAGAATAGCTTCCGCGTTGAAAAGATTTTTTTCTATGAGCCTGTCTTTTACTGTTATGAGACAGTGCATCTATTTGTCCAGGTGAATCAGCTGACCGCAGAACAGCTTGTTGCTTTTTCACTTCCTCGTGCTGCCTCACTTGAACTATAGCTGTAGCTAAATCCAATTTTGGGTTGAGCTGAAGTTTTTCAGACAATTTAGCATCACGTATGCCGACAACAATTCTATCTCGAATCATTTCCTCACGTAAGACGCCATATTTACAATGTTCAGCTAACTTGTGCACTGCGGTGATAAAGTTTTCTGCAGATTCGCCGACGTCTTGACATCGTTTATTGAACTTGGCTCGTTCATAAATTACATTATGTACTCCTACAAAATGTTCATCAAAGGCTTTTTTTACCTCGTCAAAGTCCTTTTCTTTCTCATCCGTCAACTGCAGTGAGCTCAGAATATCATCGGCCTTATCGCCCATTGTATAGATGAGAGAATTCACCTGGTATGCGCCGTCTTTTTCTTTCAGTCCCGACGCCATTCTGAAGCGTTCAAACCTTTTGATCCACGCGGGCCACGAGCTTGGCTCGAAGTCGAATGGTCCCGGTGGTGTGATAGTGAATATGTGGTCCATCCTGTGTGCTTTTAGCTTGCCGCTAGCTGTTATTGCTCTCGCCGACTCGCTCTTTCTCTTGCTCTACAGGTCCCGCGTTTTCACTCAACACACCATTAAAGCTACTCCGACTACTTGTCTGTACCACTAGACTCTTTCTGTCATGGGTTATTCGTCTCTGACACCATGTATTGTTCCTCTATACTCCGTATTCAAGGACACAACTCTCAGGATGCAAAACGATAACTTTTTATTCCTTCTCCTCCAAAGTCATACTTCTCCCTTCGACTTCTCCAGTGCCCCCTTGTGGCCATAACATGCCATTACAATTAGCACGATGCTAAGCTAGTTGCCTGATGAAAAACACATGTCATTATCTTGATGTCTTGCTTTTCAAAAAAGTTTATTTTAAACAGTTACGCTAAGCTAGTAGGCAAAGTTGTTCGCTTGCTAACCAACGGCTAACTGAAATCACAAAGAAAGGGAAATATCTCATTAAAAGCTAAACATGGTGAAATGAAACATGTCATTCAAAAGACATATTTTATGACACACCCTAAAACAATTTTCTAATCAGCTGAGAATAGAGTAAGCCTACACGTAAAAAATGTCTCAGCCAATGGAATGGCTGTGGGGATGATAGATAGGATTTTGCACAACAACATCATCTAGTGATTAACAGCTGCTAACAGGCTAACCAGCCAAACAACAGCATGCTGCTGCACCAAAGCCATCCTCACCACATCCTGCCCTGATCAATACCTGATTCCGATTCACCCACGCAGAGCTCTCATTATCATCTACAGCGTTTACTGTGTTTGATAGAATGGTCTGGCCCCTCTCTGATAACTTGTATTGGGAAGTTAAGTCAATTGAAACTCTCTAGCTGTGCTTTAGAGAGACAGGAAGAGAGAATTGGGAAGTTTAGGATGCAACAACGCAGGATCCATCCCCATCCCCATCCCCATCCCCATCCCCAACAACATTAAAATATGAGAGTTAGTAATAGCAAAGTAGGGGGACACAATATTACTTTCTTAAATTATGTATAGTCTGTAATACATACACCATGATAAACAACCTTCATGAAATATTTAACCGGCTCCCCTCCGATCCACTCTCATTCACTCCATTGATATGACTTTCCTCTTTAATAGTGCGGCAGCAGCCACATAATAACCTTAGTCGTCGGAAACATGCTGTGCTGTGCGTTCAGCGCCGAAAAGAAAGGAAAATAAGAAGGGGAAAAATGCAGTGCTAAATGTTTGCTTCAAAATTCATAAAGCGCATTACTGGGTGAGATGGAGCGTGAAAGGATTCTATCCAGTGAACACACATGCAGGCTACACTGGCTCAGAGCATATACAGGCCTGGCTGCTGTTTCCTACCCTCATTTAATTGCATGTTTCCATGGTTACTGCCATACTTTGGAAAAAAGACAAAAACAACAACAACAACAACAACAACCTAAATATATTATCATCCAGATCGCTCCACCAAAATAAGGCAGGGGCGAAGACGCTAAAAAATATATAAACTCAATATTTATTTTTACACTGTGCTATTGAAAAGGAAGTCCATTGAAAAATCAAAGGCACAGGCTTATGTCTTTGAGACAGTAAAAACTTTGCTTAGTCACCAAGGACACTAGCTGTATTTTTAGTCATGTAGCCTCTGGTGTTTTGCAAATATATTTCTTTCTTTGAAACGGATTTCTCAGTTGGGAAGTGCAGCAGGTGAAGGTAATTTCAGACAAGAGGCAGTCACACAGGCTGTCGGAGCACGTTCGGACACATTTACATGTGAAGAATAGGGCAGAGAGCATGACCTGAGCACATTCATTCCGCACCGCTCAAGAGTTCAGACTTAACTGATGCAATTCCAAAGCAGGGAAGATGCAACAAACTGCAGTACAGTACATTTCCCATCACAGTGAACTACCCAAAAGACGAAACCCATTTTACTTCTTACTTGTATGAGATTTTTTTTTTTCACCAGGGATACATCAAATGAATATCCACCAGCATTGTCTGACTTTTATGCTGAGAAAATGGAGAATGCCAGTATGAATTCAGAGTAGAAATAGCATGCCTTCACCTAGCTCGGGGCTGTCACACTGTGTATGTCAGTCATGTGACAAGGACAGTGCAATTGGTTGGGGCCTAGATATGCTGACCAAAGAATAAGAGATAAACTCAAATTTTTCACCCAGACAAAATGAAACCCTCACTGCACACAGCTGAGCTCCTCCACGAGCCTTCGAATGGTTTACTCGATCAAGAGCAACCCTCTTAACATAATGTCAGAGACAATGCCCCCATCACAAAGCTACCATCTGCCAGTTAGTTTGCGGCAATCTGCAAGACGAGTGACTAATGCCGGAATAGAGGGTTTCGGTGCAAGAATGTGAATGAAGAAAACTCAAACCAAAGCAACATAATGCTGGAGTGCAATGAATATTCCTTTTGTGTCCTTGTTGGACTGTTATTGAGGAAAATCTAAAAAAAATTTTTTCATATTTAAAACTACTTGCCTGCATTCAACTACACTCAAGCCTGTTGTACAGACACTTGGCAAAATCTAAGCAATGCATTGATGTAAAAAGAAATTCCATCTGTAATAACAACATAAAAATAAAATAAAATAAATAAAATAAGAAATGTCTACTGTTGGTTGATGGTATAATGCATCTCTAACTATCCACAATTAAAATGTTCAGTTGCATTTTACTATTTGCATTTTCCCACAGCAGTCCAGTGACAAAACACGCCTTACACCATTTTTAGGTCACCAGTTGAGAATTGCTATCTTAGAACACCAAACCCTCGGTTTACAGAAAGGAAGTACAGGACTGAGAAACATTAATACTTGGCCAAAGTCAGTGCCTAGAGATTGTGACTCAATAATCTATAGGCTAAGATATAATCAGAGGGAGACAAGTAGTTGTTAGTGGTCCCTGCACACTGAAGAATGAATCAATCCATCCAGTGACAGTACAATTCCACAAGCGGGTATCAGCTTTTCTCTACAGCCAAGATGACAGACAACTGCTCTTGATTGGCCATTGAGAAAGATGCGTCCCAAGGTGCTGGAAGACAAAGTGACATAAATGCAATACACATTTTGTATGCAATAGGTTCTTGCATTAGCTTTTCAAAAAGCATGCAGACTATTATCATACTCTTGTCTATAAAGATGACAGTAATGGAGGAAAATTGCACCAAGTAAGAGAATGAATGAGTCTTATTTTGTGATTTGTTATCCCTCTATATGCGCAGGATAATAAATATGATCATAACGCAAAATTCAGTTTACCCAAAGATACCTCTAATCAATGAATCTCGTTATTTCAAAAGATGCTTCAAGTTTCCAGCAGGGATACATGTAGCCCACATTGGCCATGGAATATACAGAGCAGCGTTTTACCGTTTTAAATTTTCCAAAATGCATGCATAGACCCTGCAAAAACAGCTTGCATACATTTGCTCACCAAGAGCAAAATCAATTAGGTGAGTGACCCCTTTTGTCACAAGGCGTTTACACCGGCATGTTTATTTGTTGCTTTCTTCACCAGTCAACATGCTCTTATTCACCATGATCAAGGTCACTCTCCTCCATTTATTCCGCATTACCGAGCTGTCGCAACAAAACCCCTTCCCTCTGTCCAAGTCTGGACTGATGCGCAATGACCCGACTACCATGGCCAATACAACTGCGTCTAGAAACCAAATTGCCTCGCTGACTAGACCTCCGTAAATACTTAAATTGCAATGGACAGATTGGACATCGGTCCTCACTGGACACAATTACCACAGAAGTCCAGCTAGTGAGCCCCAAAAGATCCCTCTGCCCTTCAGAGTTATCAGGTGTGCCTGCGGGACCCTGATAAGACCAATGAAGTCTGCTTGGAGCACAGCGGAGGAACGCTCCATTCATCCTCGAAACAAGTCTTTATCTTGCTCTCGCTCTCATTCTCTGTCAATATTCCCCAAACGTGCCACGGTTTGACTATATCAAGCAAATTATTGGCATCAAAGGCAAATCGGAGGGAGTTTAAGGGGTTGAGTGTTTAGGTGGCACGAGCGGGCAATGGATCTTTGTCGTGAGAGAAAAGAAAAGAGCAGGAGAAATCCTATTACGGGTGGAATACTGATGAGAGCGTGATTGAGCTGGTGTGCTAGCGATGGAGAAGTGATGTCACTGATGAGGCTATTGCAGGCAGCTGGAAATGACAGCAGGAACCTGACGCCAGCTCTGCCTTCTGGCTCACACAGTATCCCTGCTGCTCACCTCTCTCACACCACACAAACCATCTGAACTCGAGTCAACAAAATCTCCAGTAGTTCCTTTTGTCGCACCGACATTCTCCAATGGCCGAGAACACAATTGTAAAAGAGGCCGTTTAGCCGCTTTGTATGGACAAAAACAAGTGTGGAAATCCCAATCTGCAACAGATTATACCTAATAACGTCACAGTACAGGAAACACATGAACGCTGCATAATTTCAAGGCCCTATTTACATACCAAAGAAAACAAACTCTCTGTAACAATTGTGTATGCCTCGTACCCATATCTGAGTGTAACATTCAGACACAAAAAAAATAAGGGGAAAAAACCAGATCATGACATTTTAACCATATCAAATAAGAGGAAAAGTCAATCAAAAGATGAATATTACATTTATTTTTCGTCCACCAGAAAAGGGCCCCGGCTCACTCATCCAAGGAATGAAATTAATAGCATTTAAAGCAGCAGGCGAAGGGGAAATGTGTTTCTCTAGATCCTCTGCTTCCTCCCCGCCCCAGGCGCTCCGCTACACAACTATATTTCACAGCAAAAGCTAACAATGCTGCCATCTTAATGACCCTAGCAAGGCCACATTATTCCAGAATTTGTTTGTGCATTTCCACTCCCAAATATGCAATTACTTCGCTGCTCGTAAACAAAGTAATAATGCAAGATTTCATATCTGACCCCACAGTACAAACCTATCCATTGTTCCCTCGCAAAACGCCAACGTGTCTCACCCTAGAGATAACAAAGCAAGGCTACTATATCAAATCAATCAATGACTATAAACAATATGTACAGTGGGATCTGAAAAGTCTACGAATTAAATTCAGTCTAAATACATAATTTGAGTGGCGAGTAAAACATTTTTTGCAAAAAGTTGCTTATAGGCTGCAATGTGTTTGGTTAAAAATACAGTATAAAAACAGTAATAATGTAAATATTATTCCAATTTAAAATAACTATTTGCTATTCATACATTTTGAAATGTAATTGTAATGACAAAGCTGAATCTTCAGCATCATTACTCCAGTCTTCAGTCACATGATCCTTCAGAAATCATTATAATATGATGATTTGATGCTCAAGGAACATTATTAGCAATGTTGAAAACAGTTCCAGTGCTGCTTTATATTTATGCTGAAATGTGGTACTTATTTCAGGAATCTTTGATGAATAGAAATTTTAAAAATTGTTTTTAACATTATAAATGTCTTTACTGTGATTTTTTTTTTAAATCAATTGAATGTGTCCTTGCTGAATAAAAGTATTATTTTCTTCTTATTCTTAATTTCTATTGACGGCAGAGGTCTGACGCGAATGTGGTGGAGAAGCCAATTGAAATGAATCTGGTGAAGGTTGTGAAGGGCCTGTTTCATATACAAATAAAAAGACAGCACAGAGATATTGTTAACAGACTGAATTAAAATGTACATTACAAGACAATATCAAAGCCCGAATTCAGTCCGTTTCCACTGGATGGCAGTATCTGTTCAATTAAGGCATATGGATGTTTATACATTTAATTATGACTTAATGCAGCACTTAAATGCAACCTAATTTCATTTGTGCAGCAAATAAAACATGCTACTTTACTGCTGTGTGGTTCAAACTACTAAGGAGAATAGTATTATACACTGTTCAGGTCACTGGTTAGATGATTGTATGTGTCTCGCCATCCAAACATCCGGTTTGTGACTAAATGCATCTGGCTCACAAGCATTCCAGCTCATTTGTCAAAAGAGGGCATCTTCAGATGCACATAGAAAATGTCTTTCTTTTATATGGTCCTTCAATGACTGTGCAAAAAAGAAAGAAAAAAAGCCTTCAGGATTCTGTTAACCACCCATTACGTAGATTGCAAAGATTGTCTGCATAGCAAAGACAGGTTTGCATTTGAGATGCAAATGAAAGGCAACAGCAAAGATTCTGCACAAGTGCCCTTGCTAATTTATTCTACATTCAAATTCACACAGATATTGCTATGCAGAACATGTCAATGTTAACGGCCAATCAATCATTTATCATCTTTTCCACAGATTCTTCAATACCTAATAAATTTACCATTATGCTGAAGTCCATTACTGAACTATTCTGCTTTTGCAGTTCCCACATTCCCACATTCAATGGAACAGAATAGCTACAAGCTTTACAAGATGTTAAATCAATCCATCTGCTTATTGAAGTGTCTTGCTGAACTTTTGACTTGCCTAAAAGTCCATCTGTGTGGCATTACAAACACAACATGCTACGCGGAATCCCATTGGTTCCTTGCCTTGGGAATTCACACAAAATCTGAGACATTCCCCGATTCCCCTGAACACACACAGTTCTGCAGTACTAGTGTCACATCTTGTAAGAGTGTCAAAAGGAATCCCATTAGGGACCGGGATCATGACGAAAAGACCTGGACGGAGTGAGAGGTTAAGGGAGGATCAGAGAGAAGAAAAACAAGAAGAGGTACGCTGCCACACAGAGTTACCGTTTATGAGGTCACTGTCGTTCCCCTGGCTTTGGCCTTGCAGCTATTTTGAACTGGCCTGACCTACATCTTGTCGGCACTCGGCAGCAGACCTTTGCCTGACATGAGGCCCTCTCTGGGCCAAGCAGTCGCACTGCTTTTTGCTTGTAAATATCTGTTGATAAGAGCAAAACATCCTTTACTTTCCCATGGCTGATCTTCTTGCTGAGTATTATAGGTAGTCAGCGAGGCACATAATACACTAATCTTCTTCTGATTATATGGTAGCACGTATGTGCATGCACACAGTTATTATAAATCACTGCACCTTTTAGCCTGACTTAAACCCAACTGTATAATCACGGGTTCTCCAAAGAATAAAACCATCCACCCAAAATGATAAAGCCTTAACCTCACATTTCAAAGCGAGATTATCTCTGGACAGAAGCCTTCCCACTTAAAGGTGAAAATACATTCTTCTATCCAAGCTTAAACCAATCATAGCCTGACTTAACACAAAAGAATAACAGAGCAAAGCTGTTGCTGTGTTTGTGTGAATTTCCTGACCAGACCTACATAGCAACACTGTTTCAACCAATGGCACGTGTTTGGGGGCAGGACTATATTTTTGTCTGGCAAATTTAAGATGGGGAAAGAGTTCAAGAAACCATTTGAAAACAGCCATTCGGTCCCTTTACTAACCCTAACTCTTTCACACATACATGTATTTGTGTAGCCTGCGTAAACCTAGACAACTTCCGGCAAATTTAGATTTGCTCTGCAAGTTAGTCTGGCAAAGAGCTCATTCAAGCCCATTTCCAATCCGCCGAAATCGCGGCACCAATCAGAAACGTTGGGGCGGGCTTTACACGATGACGACAGCGCTGGGATTTTGAATGCCTTTTTGAATGCCGCCGTTGAACATCACTCGTTCGAATCAGCTATCGCGTCTGTTTTAGGCGATTTGAACGTTTCCTTTTTGTTAAAGGAACACTCCACCGTTTTTTCATATTAATATATTGTTGATACATACCTCTCTCGTCTCAGTGCGTGCACTCAATCGCTCTGGCACGCCGCAACACTTTGATACTGATAGATAGCCCAGTTCATTCATTAGAATCCAAACAGAGATGAAGTTAAAAGCGATCAAACACCTCCACAGTTTCTCTATTTAAATACAGTTACACGAGTAGTTACACGATCAAGATAAAATCACGTGTTTTTTTACGTAGGATTCATGATTCATGAATATGTTTGCACTAAATTTATTTCTAACTTCATTATCAAACTTAGAACCAACTGAAACCACATACATCCGGTGGCCTTAGAAATTTGAAGTGTTTTAAAGTATTTACAAAATTTACAACAAAATTACTAGCTGCAGGCACACTCTCTCATTTAGAATAATCATTAGAATGAGGGTAATAACAAATTTATGGTTTTCATCACGCGCACATAAAATTGCTGAATGAGGCCCTTGATTTTTGCATTTAAATTTGGTGAACTGCTAATGGCACAGAAAGTACATACTTCATCTTTAAATACGAGGGTTCCAAAACCAGTGGGTGAGAAAGCCAGGAGACATTAGCCTGTTAATGGATGATCAGCATGTGTGTGTCAGAATTCAGGGAGACCCTCTTGACTCAGCAATTGTGTTTCTGGAATAAATCTCTAAAAAGCCTTTGCAATAATCTGCTTGACTCCTGCCCAGACATAGCCAGTGTGCACTCCAAACGGCAGGCTGCAATGAAAACCAAACAGAGAAATGGCAATGGTTTATGGAGAATAAGCAGGCTTCTCTTAGAAGCCAAGTAGTGGATAACAGAACACAACAGAGTCAGTCAGGCTTGAACAAAGCACTATGGAAACATGTGGAGACAACCTGAAACCCAGTGCCGTAATAGACAGAGAAATAAACAGAATTTTAACAGAATCTTTTTTCTTTTCTTTTTTTATAAATATATAAATATTTCTGATTTCAAACCGATTTGAAATTACACCAGGGTGAAAAGTAAAGCAAATTAAATATAGACTATAAAAAATAATTTACATACTTTACAGTAAGGTTATTTTCTGGTTTTTATATTAAGTGTCATGAACTAACAATGAACAGCAATTGTTTTACAGTGGTTTTTTTGTGTCTAGTGTGGTGGAAAATTTAAGCTGAATGTTAAGCTAACTATGTTTTAACATTTAACCTTATTTAACCTGCTAACACTCTGAAACAATGTACTAAGACATTCTGTACTTTAGATGAATGTATGTGTGTCAAACCCCTGATTGTGTGTATAAATAACAAATATGGGAAATGAAACTAGACAGATGACTAGGTTAGAACTTGTGATTAACAATGAAGTAATCGTTAAACCAAAGTCTCCTCTACCAAGAAACAAAACAGTCTGCCTATGAAGAACCAATGAAATGAATGTCATTATGCCACACCTCCCTATTCTATAAAAACTGTTGTATCCGTGTTTTCGGTGGGATTCTCAATGGAAATTGTCTGAGATCCTCCGGCCTTGTTTATTCTTGGGAGATTCTCTGAGAACTGCTCGAGAACTCCTGGCAGTACTAAAGAGCATTAGAGGACAATTGCTGAAGTCTGTCTGTCGTTTACTGCTGCACAGCAGGTCAGTTTAGGGAAGGAAGTAAGTTAGTTAGCAAGTGAGAAAGGATACTAGTAAATTAGAATTATAGGATTAGACTCGGCTGTAGTCGATTTGTAGACTCGCTGAAGTATAGGTAGGGAGCTGAAGCTGTAGTCGACTGGGAGACTCGTGGAAGTGTGAACTCCGCTAACGTCAATGTATAGGTGCGCTGGAGTTTAAGAATTATTGGTAGGGTAGTTAGGTTTAGGGAAAAATCCATTACACTAGGTTAACGCCAATTTAAAAATATAATATTGTTCACTGTTTACGTGGATGATTTAATTTAAGAATCTTCCACCAAGAAAAAAGTAGCCTATTACAACATATGAAGCAACTGGCAAAGAAATGATAAAATTATTATTGATTCTGAAATCCTTGGACATTTTCACTACAACAGTTAAATGGTAATGGAAAATATAAAAAAATAAATAAAAAGAATTCAAAATATTAATAAAACAACAATAGCAGTCTCAGTGTTACTAAAATAACATGGCACAAAATAAAATTAGGCAAGATGGAAACAACACTTTAAAGTGTCCTTGTTACACATGCTGCAAAGTTTTAACAGTAAATTATGCATAATTGACACGCAATTAACCCTCAACCAAACCCTAATCCTACCCTAACCCTATAGGAAGTACATGTTGTTAATCAATATTACTCAGTACAGTAAATATATAATTACACTGTAACAATCACACCTTAAATGAAAGTGTAACCAGACAGATTAATGAATGGTAATGCATACATGCTATCTTTTTCATTAACTAAAGTTAACATAGAAGAACCTTATTGCAAACTGTTGCAACTCAACTTAAAGTACCACTCACACAAGGGCTTGCAAGTGTCCAAATCTGTAATTACCTGTGAATGAAGAGAAAATGAAAAAGAAGTGATAAAACAAACGAGAGTGAATGAGAGAACCACTGTATGTGTAAATAAAGACAACCTATTAAAATGCTTTATGAAAATCAGATCAAACTATGCCACCCCGTGTGTTCATTTTATGGCCACTAAACTCTAAAAGACTCTTTAAGACCTGTTTATGAGTTATCGACAACCTTGTTCTTTTCATCTACTAGAGTCTATCAACCAGCTGTCAGGACAAAACATTCAGGCGGTGCTTGTGTTTGAGCGGTTCTCGTTGACTTTAAAGAGCAGACCAAGAGGCAAACTCTGCTCTCCATAAGCTTAGAGGTATAGACGAAATTTAGGAACTCT
Source organism: Semotilus atromaculatus (assembly GCA_031834385.1). Classification (NCBI taxonomy): domain Eukaryota; kingdom Metazoa; phylum Chordata; class Actinopteri; order Cypriniformes; family Leuciscidae; genus Semotilus; species Semotilus atromaculatus. The sequence goes on along the minus strand of JAULUF010000005.1, from coordinate 25,112,130 downwards.
CTGGACGTTTCAGACCGACCTCAAATGCTCAAGATGCATCCGGTGAGGAAAATTAAATCTATAGTCATCAATCAGAAGGCTCTTGAGATGCTCAAGTCCTTGCATGTGAATGGCTTCTTTACCTCTGTCATGCAATAGCGGGGCGGCCCACCAGTGATTATGTTTGGACACACTGGCTCTCATAAATAAGCTCTGCCATTCTGCAAGTGGGTACCTGAAAGGTGACGGGCCCCGGGGAGACATTCAGTGTGCTAACAGAGCCCATGAGTATACAGAGATTAGAAAGCTGTCTTTTTATGTGCCTGCCAATATTGTGTCGTTAAACTCATCACACTTCCAAATGACAGCTGTAATATGCAGTAACATTTTAAACGGAGTGTTAAATATGGTATCTTTGGTAGGTGAGGTTTTTCTGAGATGATAAGTATGCATTTGTGAAATCTGTCATTTAGCAGACACATTTATCCAAAGTGATTTATAGCAGGACAATTCCAGGGACGGTCCCCCAGGAGCACCTCAATGGCAGAAGGGAACTGCACAATAAATCCCACCCTCACCACCCCGCAGCTTCAACACAACTGTGTTTAACAATCAGTCCAGTAGCTTCCCTTTATCATAAGTGTCTAAGTGCTTGGTTAAAACAGACACATTCAAAATGTACATTAAGTGTACTGAATACGTAATTAATCTTGTTAAGTTTGTATTCATGGACTTTTAGTTTGCCTTTCCTTGTTTCCTGTGTCTTTGTTCCCCATGTTCCGGCTCTTTGTTTGTTGCCATAGTTACTGATTTAGTTGCACACCTGTTTCTAGTTTGCTTGTTTCACTATGTTTTATTGTATTATTATTTATTATTGTGTGTATTATCATTATGATGCGTTCACGCCTTGTCGTAATTATGTAGGCTTGAGAAGACAACACGTGACGTTCTCTTCAGAGCTGTTCACGTCCTCAAATGTACTGAATGTGTGTCTATGGCAACACTATGAATGCCTAAATGAATCTACAGCGGTCATGTGGTACAAGTAGGAGCTCTCAGAAAAGTCCCATCTTACAAATTGTAATTACTAGCTTTACAAGGACGTGAACACTTTTTACAAGTTGAAACCTGTGGCCAAAACCGGTCTTCTGGTTTCCCTCAGATTAGTTTCATCAGAGTTTTTGAGGCCTCATCGTTTATTAGTGTTTTGATGTACACCTTTTTTCTCATTGCATTGTGGTCTTCTTGTTTATATTAAGGTTTTATGTTTATTTTAATTTGGTAGTGTACAGCACAATGGTCAGTTACTGTTGTTTTTATTGTGCTTTATAAATAAATGTTGGTAATTTCAACATGGCGTGAGCGCACCTTTAAGCCCTCAGTTTTCCTCAGTTCTTTGTCGTGTATTGTCTGTTGCGCTGTTCCTGCGTCATTTGCCCTATTTCGATCTTCTTTGATTTTGAAGCACAATAAGAAAAGTTAATTTCTATTTAGGTGAATTATTTAGATAAACGTGTATTTTATTTCAATACCTTTCTAACAATGTTTAAATAAGAATGAACTAAGCATAATAAACTTAAAGAGCACTAAACTGCATATACAGGTCCTTCTAAAAAAAATAGCATATTGTGATAAAGTTCATTATTTTCCATAATGTAATGATAAAAATTAAACTTTTATATATTTTAGATTCATTGCCCACCAACTGAAATATTTCAGGTCTTTTATCGTTTTAATACTGATGATTTTGGCATACAGCTCATAAATCTCAAAACATTTGCATATCATGAAAAGGTTCTCTAAACGAGCTATTAACCTAATCATCTGAATCAACTAATTAACTCTAAACACCTGCAAAAGATTCCTGAGGCTTTTAAAAACTCCCAGCCTGTTTCATTACTCAAAACCGCAATCATGGGTAAGACTGCCGACCTGACTGCTGTCCAGAAGGCCATCATTGACACCCTCAAGCAAGAGGGTAAGACACAGAAAGAAATTTCTGAACAAATAGGCTGTTCCCAGAGTGCTGTATCAAGGCACCTCAGTGGGAAGTCTGTGGGAAGGAAAAAGTGTGGCAAAAAACGCTGCACAACGAGAAGAGGTGACCGGACCCTGAGGAAGATTGTGGAGAAGGACCGATTCCAGACCTTGGGGGACCTGCGGAAGCAGTGGACTGAGTCTGGAGTAGAAACATCCAGAGCCACCGTGCACAGGCGTGTGCAGGAAATGGGCTACAGGTGCCACATTCCCCAGGTCAAGCCACTTTCGAACCAGAAACAGCGGCAGAAGCGCCTGACCTGGGCTACAGAGAAGCAGCACTGGACTGTTGCTCAGTGGTCCAAAGTACTTTTTTCGGATGAAAGCAAATTTTGCATGTCATTCGGAAATCAAGGTGCCAGAGTCTGGAGGAAGACTGGGGAGAAGGAAATGCCAAAATGCCTGAAGTCCAGTGTCAAGTACCCACAGTCAGTGATGGTCTGGGGTGCCATGTCAGCTGCTGGTGTTGGTCCACTGTGTTTTATCAAGGGCAGGGTCAATGCAGCTAGCTATCAGGAGATTTTGGAGCACTTCATGCTTCCATCTGCTGAAAAGCTTTATGGAGATGAAGATTTCATTTTTCAGCACGACCTGGCACCTGCTGTGCCAAAACCACTGGTAAATGGTTTACTGTGCTCAATTGGCCTGAGCCTGAACCCCATAGAGAATCTGTGGGATATTGTGAAGAGAAAGTTGAGAGACGCAAGACCCAACACTCTGGATGAGCTTAAGGCCGCTATCAAAGCATCCTGGGCCTCCATAACACCTCAGCAGTGCCACAGGCTGATTGCCTCCATGCCACACCGCATTGAAGCAGTCATTTCTGCAAAAGGATTCCCGACCAAGTATTGAGTGCATAACTGAACATAATTATTTTAAGGTTGACTTTTTTTGTATTAAAAACACTTCTTTTATTTGTTCGGATGAAATATGCACATTTTTTTAGATAGGAATTTGGGGGTTTCATGAGCTGTATGCCAAAATCATCAGTATTAAAACAATAAAAGACCTGAAATATTTCAGTTGGTGTGCAATGAATCTAAAATATATGAAAGTTTAATTTTTATCATTACATTATGGAAAATAATGAACTTTATCACAATATGCAAATTTTTTTAGAAGGACCTGTAAGTAGGACTTGAGTCTGTAAATACATTCAAGATTATATTAACATTTTAATAATTAAAACAATGGTCATAATAAAAACAATTAGCAGATTAAGTTTCAGCATGCAGTATTTAGTTGCAGTAAAGTGCATTATAGTTACAGAATAAATTACATTAAATTTCAATCATGTGTGTTTGGCAGTCTATACAACATTATACTTTGAATATATTTCAAGTCTGGACGCAAAACACTGTTCTAAAATAATACAATAAGTACATGCGAATGTACATAAAAGTATGTGTGGACTCTGAAAGTATATTTTTTTGAAAATCAGAACTTTTTAGACTTAATCCCTTAAGTGTTTCAAAACAAAGGTCTGAACACGCCTTAGGAGTATGAAAATATTCTTGTTGAAAATTAATAAATTATTTTGAAAATCAGTGATCAAATATGAAAACTAGAGATTGTAAGCTTCCAAATGATATATAGTTTGTCAAGATTAGTTTAGGTTTAGCATAGGATATTACTGTTAAAAATGTAATGGCTGTGGGCCCACCGGTGGGCTGGTGACACACTTTTTTCCACAAGAGTATATAAGCACATGATTGGCTGGTCTTTACACAGTCCTTTAGATTCAGTGTAAGAGTAAAACCTTATGATTAAGCAAAGAATTAATTATTCCCTGCAATAACTCCTGTAAAAAAATTTCAAGCTATAATTCAAAAGTGAACGCACAAATGATACCCAAAGTGAAGTCATGTCTATCAGAACAAAACACCATTTTCCTACCAGATTTAACAAAGAAGGTGTCAAACTGAGCCAGTGATATTAATTGTTTTTCCTGTCTATTGGAGTAAGAATCCATTGTCTGAGACACTGAGAGTCAATCCACAACCAAATTTGTTTTCACCCTAGAAAGGCTTATCTTGTCTTGACATTTGAAAAAAAATGAAATGTATCAGTAAATTACTCTGTGAATATTGAATCCGCAATAAATTAAGTACCTTCTCTCATGTCTAGTGGGATCAGCGTATCGTGATACACTTCAGAAAGTCTGAGTTGGAAGGAGGGAGCAGGGGGGGAAATGAGTCTTTCTCGAAGATATCTTGAACAAAACAGCATCTCTCTGATATGAGGCCTCAGACTTTTTATATGAATCAGCCAAGCAAGGCTACTCCTTACAAGTGTAAATTTCAGGGATGGAGCTCTGAAACTTTATAGTGCCTCTCTGGGATCTCAACCTACTACACAATGTCTCTAAAATCCGCAGTCATGTCATATTTGGCTTTTTTCTTCAACGAAGGTATGTGGGGCACCACCGAAATGTTATCATGTCACATGTGATTTGACTTTTTGACATTTTTATTGAATCTATCAGCCAAAGAAATGATCACTTACACACAATTCTCAACTGGGGTTTATATATGCATTGAAAACTTTGTTCACTGATGTATCAAAACAGACTGTGTTTTGATCTGCTTTGGCTATAGAAATAGCAATTACACATGCACACTGCTCAAAATAATACATTACCATTACCAATATTGTTTAATACGCAGCAATTAAAAACAGCTAAACCATGAAGCATGTCTTATTAGCTTTTTGATGCATGAATTATTAAATCACTGTGTTTACACAATTCTTTTATATAGGAAAATAACAGAATCGGAAAATAAAACAATTCTGATATAACCTTTCCATATAGCTGGGTTTTGATCACACTAATAAATCAACTCTGGCATCAACATGCTCATCCTCTGCAATCAAGGTATACAAAGATTCCAGTGATGAGCATGATGCACATATACAGTCCATGCCCATGGATGTTTGTGCTGAATAAAAAAAAAAGCTACAAACAAACAGATATTTAGTAAGACTTTTCTAGTCTTTTCTAGGTCGCAGAGCATACAAAGCATGAGCAAACACACTCAGCTGGTTCACTGCAAAATGTATTCATTACTCTACAGCAACTGAAAAGTAACTGGGGGTACATTTACAGAGCAAAGTGTGTGGGAAAGTTCCAGAGGAGTCGGAGTATCAAAGAGCTCAGGCCTGGACAGCGAGTGTCCACCTTGGGAAACTCAAGGCTCTGACACCATAGCTGCAGGCCACAGACGAAAGCAGCAAAAGTTCTGCAGTGCCACAGAAGAAACCCAATTACATTCCCACCGTTGCCCAGCTCAACCCCTCCTGCCCAATCTGCTTCATGATAAGGAATGGCAGCAACATGGGAGAGCCTTTTTACAGAAGAACTAGTGATCGATCCAACTTCTCTCCAATTAACAGCAAGGTAAATCCCTCTCCGTGGTCCCTTGAACGTGTTGCCAATTAGTGCTGGATGGCAGATGCTTGAGGGCACTTTCAACAGACCCGCGTCTCAAATTTGTTTAGAAATGCAGAGGCTGTTATTCAATTTCGCTCCCTCTTAATACCTCATGCCTCTTCACACACCGCTTATCTGGGGAATTGCGATTAACAAAGACGTCTAACAAACACAGGGTTACCGATTGTCGTTTAAAGGCCTTCCAATATTCAGTCGGTATCGGCTTTTGTTTATTTCACAGCTTCAGAGAGCCTGTTCAGGTATTGGAGCAACGCCTCGCTCACACAGCGCTTGTTCCTGCTGTAATGAAACCGCAATAGAGGAATGCTATTGAATGCTTATTTCCCACTGACCTTAAAAATGCAGACAGCAGCACAGAATCTATATTTAAAGTAAACATGAAACGCATGTGGCTTTGGCTTTTTTTGCCTGGCGCTTTTGACACTATCTGCACTGAACATTTTTCTGAAGCAAATGTGCATTTTAATCTAGGGATTGTGAGATTTAAATAACCCCTGGCCTAATCACAGCCCTAGCTCGCTCGCGAGTCCTTCACCACGTACGATAGAGAGCTTGGCCGTAGCTGGTTATTAACAATACACTTCATTACACGCTGCATACGCTCAAGTGGAAAGGCAGGTTAAAAATAGCATGCTTTGAGATTTGGTTCGTATGCTTTAATAGCTCATGAACGTAACTAAAACAAAATGTCCGAGGAGGTTGCCTGGCAACAAAGGCAGCTCAAATCAAAATGTTTCTACTTAATGAAAGAGATGAGTAGGTGGCGCAGAATCAGCCCGAGGAAACGGTTTTAGTTGACGCCTGTCGACACTTTCGCTGGCCGTCTTAAAAACACTGATGGCAAAACATTGCCTGGGGACTTCCCCTCTTCTTTGTGAAAATGAAACCAATTATAGTATGGTCAATTATTTCCAAGTTAATTGCCGTTAAAGCCTTACTTGTCAAAGGCTAATGGCTATAATCCCGATAAGAGGTCTAATTACGGCAGTTATAGGAGTAAATGGATTTAAGAGTCTGGTGGCAGGTGAAAACAGACAGTCTTTCTTCCGTTCTATATTTTACTCGAATGAACGAGTAAACTGGGGACCTGTTATCGCAACGCATCACATTTTCTAGCATTACAGGCCTTGACCCCATTGTGGATTGAACTCGCGACCGCTCACGTTAACCAAACACTTAAGATGGAAGCACCATCACTCACAGAGATGTGTAATTGTGCCCTTATACCATGACAACAGAGGTACACAAGCAATCGAGCAGCTTTGTTACACCTGCTATTGTGGCTTTATAAAAATGTGCTGGTATCATTTCGAAGGCTGATAAAAAAAAAAAAATGATATACTACCCTTTTTGGGGTTTTATCAAGGTTGCATTTGTTCAAATATACTGTACAGTGAAAGCCCTAATATTGTGAAATATTATTAGAGTTAGAATTAGAGTTTTAAATGGTTGTTTGACAGTAAACGTTAAAGCTGAATTTTCAGCATCAGTCTCACATTGTCACACATTTTCAGAAATCATTCGAATATGATGATGTGGGGCACAAGAAACATGTATTATCATAATGCTGAAAACAGTTGTGCTGCTTAATATGTTTGCAGGAACTGTGGCGCATGCTTTATTTTAGGATTCCTATATGGAAGTTTAAAAGAACAGTATTTATCTTTTTTAATTAAAATAATAATTTACATGTAAATAAGCAAAGTAAACTAACACAAAATACAAAATATGCAAAATATGAAAGTATATTTTACAGTAGCTGGCAGTGTAAATGCTTAGGGTCAAAATGGGTCTCGTTCTGCAGGACCTCCACAATCTTTTCAATGTCCTTTTCCTGATGGTCGTGTTTATAGATTTAACTGACATGCCCTATACCAAGGACACCAAAACACAGCTCCATATTTTACAGCAATGCATACATTTTGTTGCTGCTTCAGAAGATGACCTTTAAAAATATAGTATTCCTGAGGTTTGTAGACCTTGGGAAGGTTATGATTGTTGAGAATTTTTTTTACAGTTCAAATATGATCTATGACCTCGTATTAAAGTATTGCAGAATCGTAGAAAAAAATCCACCAAGACTGCACAGATATAGGTTGGCTCGATTCGATAAAAGAAAGACGCATGACCTCCAACCAGCACCTTCTTGAAATTCACTGCATTCTTTGATTTCCTCTGAACTTTGGTTAATTGACATTTAGGAGGGGAAGCAACAGCCTGTTGAGAACTTAATTGCAGCACGACAGTTTTCGCTTTCTCTTCAAATAAAGGTCGAGACCTTACCTCCTCCGCCGTTAGAGGCATGCATATGCGATACTCCTTCAGGAGCATAACGCCCACACTCGTCAAAAGTGTTCAGAAATTCATGAGAAGGAAACGCTTTCCGCTGACTGCTCCCACTTAGTTAACTTCCTTCCTTTGTTAAAGTTCTCCAATCGCCTCGAAACCTACAGGGGGAAAAAAGATCTAAAATGCTTACATTTTACCAGCATCTTCTGTGATCTGTGTTATGAGTTTTATGAAATACTTAGCTGTGTTTTTCCCTTGCATAGAAATAGTATTTTTTATGCTGTTGCAAGGAAAATGTTTTTGCAATGTTAAGACTGTTATTTAGTGTAGCCATGCAGCGGAGCCTAAATGTCAAACAGTTTGTCTTTGTCTTGATGAAAAATATCATTCTTTATAGACAAAATGTACTCTGATGGCTGATCATCAATTACAACACAGACAGCCTAGTTTAAGCATAATGCAGATGATCCAGGTAAAGTTTGTTCGATTTTTTTGCGGTCTTCCGCAGCCTTTCACAGTGAGAGTTGGACATGTTGTGTGCATGTTGCAGATTGGATTCCTGCTGACATGACAATGGCATTTAATTAGAGCGGGTGAATGGATGTTACCTTTGGCATGGTGATTGCCTCTCAGCTTCTGCTGCGCTGTCATTGATGCTGTCACATCACTCTGCAGGTAATCATACAAGAGAAGGACGTCAATATTACACCTCACAGTGAGAATGTGTACCGCTGTCTCATGTTCAGGACATTACGTTTCATATTTACACGTTTTATGTTCCCTTTGAGGCAAATATCACTGACATGCATTTTGTGTTTTCCAATAAAAAAAATTTTACTGGGAGTTGGTTTGAGAAAATATCTTCCTTATATGCCTAAAACATGATAGAGTTATAGGCCAAGGTGAGAAATATGAATAAAAAATATCTGAAAATCAGTGTGTGTGTGTGTGTGTGTGTGTGTGTGTGTATGTTTACTGGAAAATAAGACAAAAATCATGATTAAAACCTTCACGCTACAGAAAGAAAAGGGATTTTAGTTCAAAGATTTGTTTTTTCTCTACAAATAGTTATTTCAAGATTGAATGCAAGCTATTCTTTTTCTGGAGTGAAAGAAAGTGTGTTTGTTTTGGTTGTGACAGGTGCCGCGTTCCTTTAGCTTTGCTCATCAAAAATGTATTTTGTTTTCTAAGACAACACACACCTCAACTAGTTTTTACCTACACCCCCATCTCTCTGAAGAGATGCCCTCTGTGCTCTACACCAAGCCTGGCTACCTGCTCATCTATCAACCTGTCTGACTGTGCTGTCTCGATCCAGTTGAAGTTAAATTCCTAGCCCACAGCGCACACACGCGCACACACACACACACACACACACACACACACACACACACACTCCTTCTCTCACATAGGGTGCTGTTCCTTTATGGTAAGATGTGCTGTAACGCATGCATAATTGTTGTTGTTGTTTTTTTTTTTTTTAGTGGCTTTGATTTTCAAATTCCATTTATTATGAGCATGATATTTATGTTTACAGCACCAACAAATCAGTGAGTGACACCGTTATCAGATTGCCCTCTACATTACAGAATGTGATAGAAAGTGCATGCAACAAAGATCAAACAACTCATCAATAATGTTATTATTCAATCCTGTTCATTAATATCATTCAAGTGGCAGTCACGGTTTAATACTATCCAACGCAATACACTACGCCTTTCACCAGCAGATGGCAGCAAGGAGCTTTTTACCAAGTAAAAACGTTAGGATTAGGAACTGAAGATCTACTGTAGATCTACTGTCTCTAGTTAGATTCCTATCTTTTCACATGATCCAGTGATTTGGAGAAATAATCCTCATGTTAAAATATAATCCTGTTTTGAAATTTAATTTGATTATTTTATTTGGTTTTAGCTGTGGTTGTTCAGTATTATATTTTTTATTTTATGTAGCCTTGTTTTGTAGTGCTAATTTTTAATGCACATAAAGAAACATCAGAAGAACACACTCACACTTCTGATGTTTGTCTGATATGCATATATATAATATACAACATAAGGAGTAATACTGTGGAATATTGTTACAATATAAAATAAACATTTTCTATTTGAATATATTTTGAATTGTAATTTATTCCTGCGATGGCAAAGCCGAATTTTAAGCAGTCAATACAACTTGAGAAATCAATCATATATTCAGCTATGCACAGCGGTGGATTTCAAACCTACAATGCAATTACAACTATACCCACACATTCCATACATGCATGTCTCAAATCAAGTCATTCTTTCATAACACTAGCAAAGGTTGTTACCCAACAAACACACTTTGTAAAAGGGGTTTAAACAGGTAGCTAACAACAGGTAGCATTATACAATGTTTTCATTTGTAAAATATTATTTCCAAAACAAGAATGACAACTATATTGTTTAGAATTCACTGCCGTATATGTTTACATTTACATTTTGTACAGATGGTAATGAAATTACGTAGTACTGATAGCATTTAATTTTTTAGATTCAGAATATATTTCAATGTGGTATTACTTTAGAAATGTAGCAAATTGATGTAATTTTGATGATGTAAGTTTGAAAAAAAAGTATGCAAATTGCAAATTGGCCTTTAAGTACATAGAATTTTGCCGGTGGTTTAGCCTAAGCGAGAAAAGAGCTTATGTAATTTGAAATATGTAGTCACTGAATGCTTTTTCTACCAAAGCAATGGAAAATTATTCACAGTTTAACAACATAAACTGCCTGTTGTACTCGCTCTGAGTTTTGAAAAAGTGACCCGAGTATTGAGAAATGAGTCCTAGTTTAAATGTAAAATGTATTATTATTTCAAATTCAGACCTATTTCAAATAATTACATACTATGTGGCAATCTATCCGTCCAAACAAATCACACATTTATTCAAGCCGAATGGAAAGCAGGTCACTGGCTCGCACCTGAATTCACCTGAAGTTCTGAATATGTCCTTACGTCACACAAATCACCCACTTATGTCTCTAAAGCTCTCGATCCTCTACCCCCAGCAGCTTTATCATGCTTGACTGTGTCGGCGCAATGCGGTAGATGGTGATAATGATCAGGAGGTCAAAGGAATGATGGGAGCTACGAGGCCAGGGGGCAGTTTTCTCCTGCCTGTCAGTCTGTTGATTTCTGGATAGAGTTAGATGACAACCCCTTCATCACCCCCTTGCTTTAGGTGCAGCTCCCAAAAGGATCAATCAATTAGTAGTGTCAACACAGATATTAGCCTATGTGATGGTGATTCACGTCCTAAGAAAGCAGCAGGCACATCCGATAAAACAAGAAAACTCCTGCAGTATTTGAACACATTCGGTTTGAGAAAGCACTCTATCTCTGCAGAGGATCTAATTGGATACTGGGGGGGGAATCCAGTGATTTATGCTACACCTCACCTCTATCTGTATGGGCTGGAGGCAGCTGTGAGGAAGAGTATGATGGGAACAGGGAGTGCAGGCTGGCACGTTTCCACAGCGGGAAAGCTCTCATACACTGCTTTGCGCTCCTTGATCAAATTCCATTTGCTGTTCTGGTCAGTTGCACCGTATCAGAGAGCATGACAAATATTAATCTCCTGTTCCTGTCAGAGCTGTGCTCCCATCGCGCCCTTGAATAATTCAACAGCGACAATGCGAAGTTGGTAACAGAAAAATGGGAACGAGAGGGCTGATGTTGTTGATCGGCAAGGAAATAAAATAAAAATAAAAACATTTCACAGCGCAACGCTGTCAGCCGTAGTGACAACATGCTCACAGGTATGCATGCCCTGCAGCCACAGGTGCCAGTGCTGATTTCAATATCATTGGCTGGCTGGGTTGAAAAGTCTCCTTTTCACCTCTTTAAAAGCAGATTACGGACACAATGTTATCACCAGCTTCTGAGTACATACCTTGGTGACAGCACCTAATCTGTGACCTGAGGCAGGTGAGGTCAGAGGTCAACCACTGTCCAGCCAACAAGCCTGACTTAACCTGCACAGCACTCGGCGTAAAAGCCCGCTTCAGTGGATATCTGCAAATCAGAACAGTTCAACAGACTTGAGCTTCTGTTACAGCAGATAATCTGCTCACACATGTCCACCAGTCTGAAATCATTCATCTCAGTCTGTGCTCAAAGAAGTAGCTGGAAGATGAAACCATGATACTTCTGGGTTTTGATACTGTCAAGAGTTTGTCAGAGAATACCGGCCTTGCAAATATGATACAAAAAAGAAAAGAAAAAAAAAAAGAAAAAAAAAGGAAATGGCAGAGGCAAAACCGTAAATGCAACAAAAGATTGCAACAGATTTCCAACTCCTGCGAGGAATTCAGATAATGCAAACACTGAATCAACATGCACCTATGCTAAATGTGCAATTATATGTTAAGTCACCTTTATTTCTATAGCGCTTTTTACAATCCAGATTGTTTCAAAGCAGCCTACAGTGATAACAGGAAACTAATGCAACAAAGTTTGTTTCTTGTGTCCGTAATTTATAGAAAAACATCTAGCATTAATTTGATCTCAAACAGATTCATTAAAAGTAGTACTCCACCACCTGTGTCTGTGTGACATCATTACCGATACCAATTTGTGACAGTTTCGGGAAACAGTCGTGACTAGCAAGTTGATTTCTTCAACGATGCATCGTACTATGGTAGTGAAGCAGTTATCATATAATGGTGTCAATGCAGGCAGATCAATGTTAACAACATGTAGACTAATTCATTACTTCAATGTGGTCACTGTTTCTGCCTTAGATTAATAGACTGTTAGCTAAATGCGTGATTTGTATTTCTGAAATAGGCTACATAACTTGACACAGTCACCTCTGATAACAGATCACTATAAATTGTAATGTAGACACATGCATTTTCTGTAAAGCTGCTTTGAAACTACATGTATCGTGAAAAGCGCTATGCAAATAAATGGGAATTGAATCGTGTTGAGTTTTCAAATTGACAGTGTACTTGTTGCTGTGGCTTTATACAGAAATTAAAATGATTTTCGGTGCACTACAGTGACTATTTTCTTACAAACACTGCCATTAATTATAAAATGGTTATCAAGGATGGGCCACTGAGAACAATTACCACATTTACATTTACAGTGATAATTTCTGCTCATCGAGCAGAACCTGAGCAGAACACAAACACCAAAACTGGAGCTAAACTGTGGAAGCGAGCAAGTCCGATTTAATGAATTAATGTTGTGTGCCTGTCACTGCATGGAACCTGCATCTAAAATCATTTCAATATTCTATGCTACTTCATTAAAGCCTTTATTGCAAAAGATCATAGGGTATTGACAAATAGCTTTACAAAGGATTTTAACTGTATTTTCTGATGATTTCAGAACGCTATGCATGGCAGAAATAGGCGTATATCAACCTGCTTATGTGGTCAGTGTGAACAGTGTGAAACATGCTAATATAGGCGCCAAAGTAAATACTCAACAGTTCAAAAGTTTTTTTTTTATATTTTTTATTTTATACAGCAAGGATACTTTAAACTAGTTAAAAAAGTGATAATAAAATATATATATGTTACAAGAGATTTTTTTTTCTAATTGTATTTCTATTCATCGAAGAATAAAAAAAAAAAATGCTTCATGGTGTCCACAAAAAAAATATTAGGCAGCAAATATTAGCAACTTTTAACATTGATAATAATAAGAAATGTTTCATGAGCAGGAAATTATCATATTAGACTTATTTCTGAAGGACCACATGACACTTAAGACTGGAGTAATAATGCTGTAAATTCAGCTTTGCCATGACAGGAACAAATTAATGTATTAAAATAGAAAACAGTTCTTTTAAATTGTAATAATATTTCACAAAATCAAATAAAAGCAGGCCAGCTAATTCATAATTATTTATGCTTGTTTTCTTGCATTCCATAACAATTCAGGCTGCGTTGGTCACATATCCATACTGAAATCAGCTTTAATGATTTTTTAACTACATAAATCATGTGGATTAACATTGACATAAATAATATTAAAAAACCTTGGTCATGACCTTTGAAACAATGCTTGAGAAGCTTATTAGTTTGGTGTGGGAAAGTAACTCTGAGCTATAGGATTAAATGCTCCCCAAATGTTTTGAGAAGCGTTTCAGTCAATTGCAGCGTGCAGGAAATTGAGCGAGTTTATGAGTAATTTACTACTGCAGCAGCTGTGTTTGCTAGTTCTCTGACATTTTACTGTTTAACTCGGATATGTGCAAAAAAAGGCTGTTTCAAAAGATCTATTATATATTCTGCATAAACACATATCCCATTAATTATCATTTGTTGCAAAGATCTTTTGTCTAAATTCTGGGAACCTCAAGAAACATGTTGTTACACTGAACATAAAAGCAGACATTCATAGAAGTTAAAAAAGTACTTTGCCATCAGGCCCTAGTTTAGAGGGCATAATAATTAAATACACTTGAAGTTTGTACTATCTCAGATCGCTAGTATCTCAAATCTATTTTTACCCTAACAAACCCGTAACCACTTTAGTGCTCTTAGACATGTTGGAGAATAGCTGGCAATACAAACATCACACAGTCTAATCCTTCGCTTTCATTTCTGCTCAGCTCACGAATACTGCACTTTTCAACTTCCAGAGGTGGTTAGTGGTGCAGTCAAGGTCTCAATCTTCGACCAAAGCCCAGAAACTCTTCGCCTAGTCAGGACCTGTCTGTCTGAATATTAAAGACTACATGACATTAATCCCTAGCACACTACTCTCAAATGGCTAATGAGGGCCACTGAGGATCACTGTCTGGCTCCTCCGCATGGACGCTCAAATGTGAGTCTGGGAACCCAGTCACATGGTCACTCTCAGTCTCCTTCCACTTTTAATTGCCACATTTCCTGTTTCTGATATAAATAAATCCCCCTATCTCTTGAAAATAAGCAGCAAAATCAAAGTAGGCCGTGGAAGATGAAAGGAATTCTCAGTTATCCTTCAGATGAGGGACTCTCCACAATGGATTAAACCTTCTGAAGCGGTTTCCTGATCTAAGACTTATTGTTATACTGTTACATCTAAGTATAATTGCATTGCTAGAATTCAGTTTTAAAATGGGGGATTATAAAACAAGCCAGTGTTATTACAAACACAAGTCAAAATATACATTTCACTTGTTCTTCACTACACTGAAAGAGTGAACATGGACCTCTGGGCTTAACAATTACCCACAGAACGATGAGGGGTCAATACATGTGTTAATCCAGGACAGGTAAGTCCCTAAATCACCCTCTCAAAGCAAATTATACCTAGACCAGTCACATCTTACATTCATAAAAGCAAACAGATAGATTGCGCACACACACACACATTAAATAAACACGAAAATACATTATCACTCAAAAATGTTTGGGTTAGTAAGACATTCATTTTAAAGAAATTCATGCTTTTATTCAAAAAGGATTAATTAAATTGATCAAAAGTGACAGAAATTTCAAATAAATGTGTATATTTTTTAACATTCTATTCATCAAAGAATCCTAAAAAAAAATAATAATTTAAGTAGGCCTACCATGGGATGATTTTCACAAAAATATTAACTGGTTTCAACTTAGATAATAATACTTGAGCACCAAAACAGCATATCAGAATAATTTCTGAAGGATCAGTGACACTTAAGAGACCGATGTAATTGTAATGGCTGCTGAAAATTCAGCTTTGCCAACACAGAAAATTACATTTTACATATTACAAATGACATATCTCAGCAATTACAGGCCTTCACAAAAATAAAAAAGTCAAATTACACAAGTGTGTTTTCTCCGGCAGCACAAATTCTGAAAGAATGGTGTTTTATTAAATATGATAAATCTAAAATTTCTCAAATCTAAAATCAATAACTCAATATTGGTTGGCCAAAGAAAGTATATTTCATTGTTATATTTGCCGTTTTATTGTTGTTTTACTGTTTAATTTTGAGTACAGAACTTCTAATGGTAGGCGCCATTGTACCAACCTGCATGCAAACGCCAAACTACCCTAAACATTTTTCTCAATTTACTTGAGTAAACCCATCAACAAGCGCTGGTCTGGTCTGATGGCGTACGTTCTGAATGAATCAATTACAAATCTTAAGTCCTTGCTGCTCCACATACAAAGTGTTTCATTGATAATAATCGGCTTCTCAAGAAATCCACTTAGACTGAATCCCTCCCTTATCTCTTATGAGATGAGGACAAAGAGTCGTCTATTTTGGGGGGGCACGCATGTTCCCCACACACAAACAAACAGAAGAAGCAAACGAAGGGGGACATACTTGCCTTTTCCAGGTGTAGCCGCAGGGTGGGGTGAAAGGTGGGGAGGTACTTACCCCACCACTCTGTTCGGGAGGGGGGCAGGACTCACAGGGAGGAGGAGGAGGAGGTTTATCAGATGGTTTGTCTGCTTTTGAGTCTCTATTGAATCTGACGTTCAGCGCCGCGCTCTCAAATGAGAAACGACTCCCACCAAAATCGCAACTTTTTTTGTTGCATCACAACCCCAACAATCGTCGGATAAACTTTGGTCGGCTTGACATTTTTTAAAGAGGTTTTGTGCTGGGTTTGCATTGGTTATTTCTTGTGATTGCGTGCAACTGAATCTGGAAGTTTTCCTTGGAGTGAAGTCATGATGTCAGATATCTCAGTCAATGATCATCTGGAAGGGATATTGTCTGACTTCGAGGGTAAGTGCATTCATTTTACAAAGTGATTTATGGAACTATGGCAAACTTTTGACGGTGTATATTATTTAAAATAAATAAAGTCTATAAAAACTTTTTTATAAATTACTTTTTTCACCACGTGTATGTAGGTAGAATAATAAATATGTATTGTAAATGGATACATTAATAAGAAGTACATATTTAACTTTGGAACTTTTTTAAACTATATTTTAGTCTATTTTGCAATAGACATTTACTCCTAATTATTGGACGAGTGTGAAAACTATGTGATGTGTCTTATTAGAAAGTTATTAGACAGGCAGTACTTTGTAAAGAGCCTGACACCATTCCTCGGTTGTTCTGCTGCAAGTTGCCTATCGTATTATCTTAGCATAGAGTGTCAAGAAGCATCTCCACAACCCTCACCACAGCCGTGTCCACTATTGAATCTGACACATTTCTCAGGAAGAGAGGCGAGGCACCCTTTCCAAAAGATCCGTCATGGACGGACACAGCTTGAACTGGAGAACAATAGTTTATCTCAGTGTTTAGACAGGTGCTGATGTGAAAAGGGAAAAACAAATTAGTTCAAGCACTCAGAATAAAGCACCATCTATTATTATATGTATGTGCTATATGTGGAGACAGTTGTGGGCTAAACACTGTCTGAGGAAGAGCTTTAGCTGCCTTGGTAAAGTTGTGGAGCGGTTTGTCTGGTAGATGCTTCAGCAGAAAATCATTCTTGAGAAGACTGTGGCAATTACACGTGATGACAGGGAAAATTGAGGTGTCTTTTGCTAAGCAGTAAACATATGTTCACTGGGTGTGTTCCTTCCAGAACTGAAATAGATCCACAGTTTTCAAAGTTTTGCCAATGCGTTAAACAAAATCTCTTGACATGCCTTAATTTCTGTCAGTTTCACCCAACTTATATTAATCTTTTAAAAGGTACTAAGACTTCAGACAAGGCAACATTGGATTTAATTAGAAGATTGGATCATCGCCCATGTCCCTTTGAGTATAGATGCAAAGGCATAATTCTTAGCTTTGGCCATTATAGTTTT
This sequence comes from Semotilus atromaculatus, assembly GCA_031834385.1. Classification (NCBI taxonomy): domain Eukaryota; kingdom Metazoa; phylum Chordata; class Actinopteri; order Cypriniformes; family Leuciscidae; genus Semotilus; species Semotilus atromaculatus. Next base: position 25,094,636 of record JAULUF010000005.1, on the reverse strand, counting down.
CTCAAATTCATACAGACCATGTGATTCCTAGCAGATGCCATAAGAGAGATATTACATTCTTTCAGCTTCACCTCAAACCAGCAAATAGGGTCATTTCCGAACAAGAGACCAGTGTGCCGCCATGTGCTTGAGTGAAGATAGACAGAACTGCTGTTCATGCTGAGGAAAACGCCTCTTGGAATGTTGTGGGACGTATAGTGAGATCCTTGGTTCTTTCATATGGCCATTTGTGGCCGAGTGACTGTGAAACGTAGTCATCCATTTCTTATCAGTAGAAGTTTTAATTGTAGGCATGAACTTTCGTGATCCATAGAGATGTCTGTTCAGTGGGTGATGACGGATGCATTTCCTGTAAATGTGAATGTGTGGAAATGAGGAAAAGGCAACCCCCCCCCCAAAAAAAACTTCCTGTTGTGTAATTTGAGACTGACCCATTAGAAATGGCATATGCTGTATCTTGAGGCTACATTTTTGATCAAGCAGAGCCAGCGTCATATGCTCTTGAATAATGGAATTAATTCTAAAGTTTAGATTAAAACAAAAGACATTGGCTTTCATTGTTTTTTCATCCTTTACATGAAATTTCATTTTACATACAAAATTTCATTTTACATTACATGTTTTTTACATCCTTTTCATCATATTTTTAAAAACCTTTTAAAGTCAACTTTGACTGAACGGTGTAATTGTTTTTAACTAGGTACCCTTTAAATTATATGTTTGTATTTACTTAAGTTAAACAAAATGTCTTGTTTGTATATGTATAGTCTATGTATAGAGATTTGTTCTGTAGTATGTACATTTTTTGTCCTGTCTTTTTTAATGTTTTTTTCTTTGCAACTTTTTGGCCGCCTATCTTGGCCAGGACTCCCTGGGAGAAGAGTTACTGTAACTCAATGGGACTATTCCTGGTTAAATAAAGGTTAAATAAAAATAAATAAAAATGTACATTCCTCATATCATTATGGGAGTCATATAATAAAGATTGGGGAGATGTAGGGGTCCTGGTAAAGCCTTATGGGATAAGGAAGGCTAAGGTTTAAGGATTGTATGAAATATCTATGTACTGTGTCTATGCATGTATGTATGTATGAGCACTACTGGGAGGAAAAAAAATTGGACTGTGCAAAGTTAAGTTTATGCATTTTTGCAACATGACACACAAACTGACCTTGAACCTCAACTCTAGAAATGTGCAATTTAAGGAAAGACTTACTTGACCTTCTGATGTAATGTCGAGATGTTATCTGTTCTTTCTGCTATAGAAAATAGCATTTTACAAAAGAGTTGTCAGAATAGTAGCTGTTCAAGCTTACACTATGTAATGTCATACCATACCATATGTTACCCGTTTACCTGGCAATATATGTGGAAACTAACCACAGCTAGCCCAAGTATTATTCATTCACATAATTCATAGTGTGAACTGTGGAGATATTATAATTTTCCTTATTTATTTATTTTTCTTGATTATTCAACTTTTTTTAAAAGAAGAACATGTAAACAGTAGCACCAAGCTTTTTGATGTTGCATTTTGTTATGTCAGTCATAGATATTTAATGCATGATTGTGCTAGATTGGGGGCAATTATAGTAACATGCCTCTTTTTATCTTGGCTGCATCTCAAAGACTCGTATGTGCACATAACTTCTAAATCCGCCATTTGGCTGTCTGACAAAACACCGATTATAACACCATCTTGTATTGTATTTGGATGTAAATGGTAGCTTGTGGTGGTAATGGAGGTTTAGTATTAAATAGTAAACTTATAGATTCGTTCTATCTCAGCCATAGTTTGATTGTTATTCCTAGGAACAGGTCTACTCGAAACTTGATGCGATCTGGGAAAACCCGTCAGATGTCGCGCTGGTTTCAGTAAGGTCTAAAATTAGAATTGTAAATTTTTTGTCAAAATTGGGTTTTTGTTAAATTATTATTCTATAACATCTTGTTTATCATCTCTGAATATATATTGGGAAAATTCACTAGTTTAGTGCAGAAATTAGCGCTTTATAGTGGCAAGCTGAAAAGACCGTGTCTTTCTCTTTAAGAACACACACGGCGGAGCGGAGGGGCAAATAAACAATATCTCCCGTTTACCTATCCTTCTCTTAACACTACAAAGACAGTTCACCTATCAAAATAAACCACATAACAGAATAAAGTCCAGTCCTGGGTGAACTACAACGGCACGCAAGTTTGTATTTATTTATTTTTAACCAGCGTTATCGTGTGGTATGATGCGGAGCACAAAGCGACAACAGAGTCTGAAGCTGCTTAAAAGATCTTGCTCGCACCTCAATCGTCCAATTTCAAAACAGTTTTCACAGGATGAATTTTGAGTTCGTAAGCTTTCGAATGATACCTAATCTATGATGATTACTAAAATATGTGATATGAAAAAAAGACAATAAAAAAAAAGAGCGCCAGTCGTCCCGCTAGCAGGACGCGACAGTTAATGAAACCGTTTTTTCTCAAAATTCCGTTTCTGAAAATCATAGCGATCAGACGACTTCAGATAACCACAACTTTTGTTACAGACACACGATAAAAGAAATAAAAACAGATCTGGAAATGGCTTGAACCCAGCTTTAATATGGTACCAAAACCTGTAATATGTCAAATTTCACATGTGGTGGGTTTTCCCAGATCGCATCACATAGGCCTACTAGAGGGTCTTGCATTAATTGACATTTTATCATTATTTTGAAGAGGTACTTATCGTTTTTGAGATATTTCTTTTAGATCAGATTCTACAAAAAGCTGCCAAATTAAAATTAGAAAGACACAGGAATCTGGCTCAGGCATGTTTCTATGTAATTGCCTGACAGCTGATATCACACTGAGTATATATGGACTGAAGCAAATCAAATACCATTATCAGCCATGCATTCTTTTTTAAAATTATTTATTCCCATTTGGAACATTAGATACCAAATCTGAAATGGTAATGAAAACACACTGGTGTTGAATAGCACATGTGGTTAGGATCAGTATAATGGAGGAGCTAAATTCAACTCAGGCTAAAAAGGTGTATTAAGGAGTATCTGTGGCTGTATGAAAGTTTTTCATGGCCCCCGGGGGGTGTAAATGCAGCGTCTTATTCGCATCGCTGCAATTCTGAAAATGGCGGCTCGGAATTCAGCTTCCAGATGTGCCTTAGCAGAGGTGGTCCGAACAACGTCTGAGCTATGTGCTTAGGGTGGTGTTTCAAGGGGTCGTCTGAGAATACCTGTGAGGAATGTGATGGTGGGGGATGGAAAACCACAACAGGCCCAGGCTCAGGCTTGCCCCTCTACAACCCCCCCCACACACACACACATACACCCCCAATCACAGTATACTCTCCCTCCCTAGGTGCATCTCTAAAACTTTCCCTCAAAGGGCTATCTGATTAGGAAAGAACCCACATTTATTACTCTTGAGATATTGGCTGTTGCTGATTATCTTTATGTGATTAACAGAAATGGCATGGGTAGATATACATCCATCAGAGACTGTCTGGTGTCTCCTTTACCTCCCCCACCTTTCTTGTTTACTTCTCAAACATCCCCAGGTATTTCTCTGTTTGCCTTGCAGCCCCACACCATAAACTTTAGGTCCAAAGTAGCATGGCAGCTAGTGTCATAAAATCATGAACTGCATGATCCTGAATCTATGGCCCTGTTTACACCTGGTATTAAGATGCGGTCAGATCACAAGTAGACTAGGTATTCACACCCGTTCAGTGGTGGAAAGTAACTAATTACAAATACTTTCGTTACAGTACTTGAGTAGATTTTTCGGTTTTTTCTACTTTCTTGAGTATAATTAAATTGTGGTACTTTTACTCTTACTTGAGTAAAATAAAAATAAAGTATTCAACTTCTCTACATTTATTTTTTATAAAAAGTACAAAGTACTTTGACAAAGGTGCCGATGGAGCAACAGGGCAAGCTGACATTTGACAGACACTTTTCAAAATACTGCGGTGGAGCCCTGCGCTTCAGCCAATAACAGACATATCTGAAGCAGTTCAGCCAATAACAGACATATCTGAAGCAGTTCAGCCAATAACAGACAGGTCTGACTCGGGTGCAAAACCAATCAAAACTTCCAGTTCGGCTGGGGGGCGGGGCGTTCAAACCGCGCTTTGACATTCACTGGCGCTCGTGTTTTGAATCAGTAAGTTAGGCAGTAGCGCTAACGTTTCAATATTTCAGTGAATGTAACAAGTGAGTATTCTGCTCATATTTAATTATGGCAACTACTGAAATGGGTCATCCCATTGATAATACCAGAGCACCGAGCAGTTAAAGGCTGAAGTAAATAAAAAAGCTCAGCTCATAACATGGATGCAGTTATTGCATGGACGGATAATGGTAAAGCTAGCCCTGTTTAACAATACAGTTAAACTAAATATACGAAGCAAACTTAGTAGGCCTACAAAGCAGAAAAAACTGTGAAATAAGATCGCATGATTTATCTGTCAATCAGATGCATGTAAAAGTGTAGTTCGTTTCTATAGCAACAGTGGACTCCCAGCACATTTTCGGTACAACGAAATAAAGATTATTTAATTTAACATGTTAACCATACCCCACTTAATTATTTTTTTTACAGGGAATCTTTTATTTATACTGTTTTATTCACAAATCTCACCTTTTTTTATCGGACCTCTCACTTAACCTTCTTTGCTTTCAATTATGAAATGATTCAAATCAAATGATCTTACCTGGACTTACTTTTCAAAATTAGTAATAAAAAATTGCTCTTGATAACAGAGAAAGCTAGTAGGCTAGTCTATGACTACGTTTACATGCAGCCAATAACCCGTTCTAAACCGGAATATTAGCAGAATATTTGGTCATGTAAACGCGTATCGGCATATCCCCATCAAAAGGAACACTCACTACGTTTACATGCAGCCAATAACCTGTTCTAAACCGGAATATTAGCAATAACCCGGTCGCGCACGGCCATGTAAACACCGGAAATAACCCGAATATGCTCATATACCGTTTTTTAAAAACCCGAATATTATACCTGGGGTACCCCTTTTCTAACCCGAATATTTGGTCATGTAAACGCGTATCGGCATATCCCCATCAAAAGGAACATTGATTTGTGTTCTGCGCATGTTCTATTCGCAAGGAATCTTGGTCTTTTGAGTAGAGGAACTTCCGTCTGGCGCATACAAAAACCCGCGTGCAGTGTAGCGGAAGTAAACAAGAGGTAGAGGTAAACATGGCGAGACGCAGCACAGCACCATACTTTTGGAGCGAGGAGGAAATTAATTTCGATCTATTTCAAAGGCGATCGCTATCTGCCCCGACCTATCCATTATCCGCTGCTGCTGTTGTTGTTGTTGTCTTTGGATACAGGAAGAAGAATCGGAACTGACGCATGTTGCGTCTTAAGGTTGTCCGTACGTCCAGACGCTAACCGTCGCCGTTTACGTCGGGATATTGCCAATCGATTACAAATTACATACAGGAGTAACTCTCTCTGCTCACGCATGTAAACGGGTTATTCAAAATATTTCAGAAACCCGAATAGTGTCCTTAACCCGACCATAACCCGAATATTGACAGCTTGTAAACGTAGTCTATATGTGGAGCACTTTTATCATGGATGGATGCACTTTTTTGGGCTTCAAATTTTCTCCAGTCATTCACTGCCATTATAAAGTTTGGAAGAGCCAGGCCATTTTTTAATATAACTCTGATTGTATTCGACTGAAAGAAGAAAGTCATATTCTAGGATGACTTGAGGGAGAGTAAATCATGGGCTAATTTTCATGTTTGGGTGAACTATCCCTTTAAAGACATACATCATTCTTTTGAAAATACCTGAGATAGTTTGATGAACACAGATATATATAGCTAATGTGTTTGTCTTCATGTTTCATCAGTCAAAACATCACTATTTGCATGTTATTATATCCATATAAGGCATTTCCTGAAATGTCAAAAGTTTAATACTTCTATGCATCAGTACTGGGCTTCCAGTATGAATGAAACAGATGACATGAGAGTGTTTAGTGCTCCATTTCGCTATCATCTCCCCATTTTGGGTAAAAATAGAGAAATACTAAAGTACTTTGTAACGTAGTTACTTGAGTAGTTTTTAAGCAAGCTACTTATTTACTCTTACTTGAGTCATATTTTATTTCAGTACTTCTACTTGTACTCAAGTAAATTATTACTTAAGTAGCAATACTTTTACTTAAGTACAATTTGTCAGTACTCTTTCCACCACTGCACCCGTTTCCACCTGGCTTTCAAACACTTCTGTCCTGATTTCTTCGAGGGGAGGGTCTATGTAGTTTTTTCAGATATTTCTATCTAATGGACAAAATAAGCTCTGCACAATTTACATATGTACTCGACCGGAGACGACATAAAGACATACGCAGAGCATCTGCTTTCGTTTCTGCTCTGATAGCCGCAAGACCATGTCGAACGCTGTGAGTGCATTAGAAATCAGGAATGGTGAGAGAACATTGTGCTTATATGTTTTTCGTTTTCAAACCAAACTTGGGTTTCCAGCCAACAAAGTTTAACTCCCGTCTGGCTAGTGCGCTTCCCATAATGTTTATGCATTAAGTCAGTAGGCGGAGAGCAGGCAGTCTTTTGTGGCTGTTCGAACGCATTCGACCACATGAGTATCTACACTACGAAAGCAATCCGGTCGAATGCGTTTATGACTACCTCTGGAAGTGGTCAAAAGTGTACAAGCTCAAAAAGTTTTTGACCCCCCTTTACACCAGTATGTACCTGTATGTGAATGCACAGCACACATAAGGAAACATTTATTTTATTCTTCCACATACGGCTTCTTTTAGAAGGGGTCAGAGATATATTGACAAACCACAATTCAAGTCAAGTCACCTTTATTCATACAGCGCTTTTTACAATACAGATAGTTTCAAAGCAGGTTTACAGTGATAATAGGAAATTAATGTAACAAAGAAGTTTTGGCTGTACAGTAGCTCTAAAAGAAAGTCCTTATCCAGCTTAAGTAAGTTTTTAATTGATAAATTTTTCGTTGTAAAAATCATTGGTTATTAACTTAGGGGCCACTTACACAACACTGAAAACAGAAAACTTTTAAAGCGTTCTGGCCGTTCATTTACACGACAACAGTGTTTTTGTGGCCTGAGAATGCAAACTTTGAATTTAAATAGGTTTCACAGTGCACGTTTTTGATTACGATACCATTATAATCTCTGTGTAAACTTGCCATGCACATACACATTACGTGTTTAGTCTATAGGCATGCACATTTCAAGAACAGAGAACAGCTGAAAATTGAAATGCTCTTTTGTGTTTCACAGAAAAAACAAATGCATACAGGTTTGGAGTGACAGAATTTTAATTTTGGTTGAACTACCCCAGGACTTTGATCATATTTCAGAAACCAATTGGTTTATTTAGCCCATGAGTCCATCAACATTTTACCCAGGGGCCAAACATTCCCAAGCTGTATTGAACATGGTTAACAGGAAATTACAAAAGGACCCAAAATGTCCTTAATGAAGGAATTTCAACGAATTCTTCCACAGGAAGCATATAATCATCACAGGTGGAATTGACATCCATCCCGTTTCCCAAAGAGCCATAACATGCAGCAAACAGTCTCGATCCAGAGGAAAGACAAGGCTTAGCCGTGAGGAAAAAGGGAGCAGAGAGAAGGAGCTTCTCAGGTTCCTCTCTTTTATCAGATTGTTCAGGCATTGTGCTGCTCCATGTGTTAACAGAGAGGATTAAACTGCAGCAAAGCTGAGAGAAAGAATATTGAACAGCGCAGAGATGGTGCGCTCTGCTGCCAGTGTAATTATTTCCTGAGCGTTTGACAGGGTGCCAGTAATTACCTGATACCAGCCCCTTTTTATCTCAGTCAAAGGGTAGTACAAGTTTACACTTGCATGTGCTGCACCGTAAAAAACAATAAAAAGCTGTTAGATTGTGCCACTTGGTTTGCTGTCCCTCCCTCACTTTGTGTCTTTTCTTACGGTTTGCAAAACTGTCAGTTAAAGTTGTGCGTACTTCTTTGCTTAAGTGCACTTCTCCATCACTTGATTGCCATTGTGAGAGTACACACTGCAATGGTGTGGTGTGTACCACCCTAATGGTGGTGTTCTCTATATTAAATTACTTCTGGGGTGCTGCAGACAAGGACATTGTGTGTAGCAGCGGTGCACAGGCGGCCTAACCAAGGGACTTGCTGCTGGAATTCGATTAGGTCTAAACTTTCACAGCTGTGTGGATGATGATGGGCGAGCTGAAAAAAAAGGGTCTGTGGTCTCCTCACTGTAAAATAGGTGGCTGTTCCTGCGTAAAAATCTGATTTCATTTAGTGCCTGTAGTCTTCTTGACTCTAATTGGTAGCATACCACAGAAAGACAGGCAGCCTCGGCTTCAGCCCTGCCCCCTGCCGGGCGAAAATAAAATCAGAGCTGTTGGGCGAGATGCTATGATAGCTTCACACTGATATCTGCTTGTTTATACAAGGCAGCACCTGAAGAGGATTGAAAATCTACGTTTTGCCTCTGACATCCTGTCAGGCTACCAGGGTTTTTGATATGCCAAAGATGGCATGTAAGCCGTGATAGTCTGCAATTACAAGCACCTCACGACATCACACCCAATGCAGATCCAATTTTCATCACATGGCACAATGGTGCCTACATGAAATACTCAAGTTGCCACTTCTAATTGGGTCTACTACAGAGCCGTTAGGACATTTGTACTGTTCGCCACTGAAATTTTCAGTCATGGTGAAGGGCTGTTGTAATCCAAGCCTTCAGCCCCTGACACTGTGTTTTTGAATTGGCCCTTTGTGCTGGAGGAAAAGCCACTGCCTTTCACAAAGGGAAAAGGTCGGAAAGCACTGTTTGCCATCGGCTTTGTGTTGCAGCTTCTGAGAATGTGGGGATTATACAGTGTCACTACAATTTACATGCTCCAGGTGTAGACTTACCATTCAGCCCCACAAGAGACTGTTTCCACTCTCTTCTTGTACCTAACATTTCCTTAGCACATGTTTTCAATTTAGAAAAAATGTCATGATGCTTTAAAAGTGGATGTAGGGGTGACAAGAAGATCTTCACAATTTTTACTTCACAATCTATGTCATGTGGATTTTGATGCAGCGGGTATTTTAAATTGTATTTGTAATTAATATTTGCAAAAATCATACTTAATCAGTATGTTTTTTTCTTGTAAAAAATCGAATCAAAATTTAATTTAAAGAATAACAGAAAAAATACACAAAAAATACTACAGTAATGTATCTAGTCTTAAGTGTATTTATAATTACAGTATACTATCTGAATTATTGTCTTATTTGTATGAAATAGTTAAATTCAGATCGTTAGTGATGTTTGTGCTATGTACAAACATTTCTGTCTACCTGTCCTACTTGTCCAAAAGACTTACAAAACATAACCTCGATGCTAGAATAAAGCATATTTGTTCACAGTTGTTATGTCACCCACAAAGCAAGATTGCACAGACACCAGTGTAATTATTGCTTGGCCCATCAAAACCTGTCTGCCTGGCATCTATTCAGTGAGGGCTCCAGGCTGCCCTCACCGTCAAGTGTATCCTTTTATGGTTGTGCGCCTCTTTCAATCAAATACAGGAAATGACTGACCTAGCTGATTTATCATTTCTAGCACAAAAGAAATCCAAAACTTTGATGTATTCTCAGTATTATCACAAATTTAGAAATGTTACCTGGAAAATTAAAGCATAGTGCTTTTGGATTATAGTCTTTGGTTATTATGTATAATTTAACTTACCTCATTTTATGTTATGTCAGTTATTTATTGAGGCTTCAAGAGTGTCTTTTAACACTGAAAATTAATCAAATTTGTGTCCTCTTTCCTTATACAGCTTTGAAGAGGTCCTTTGATATCGATGATGTGAATGAGATCCCCACATTCTCCCCCACATCTTCTGTCACATCTCCCATCAGCCCGAGTGCAATCCTCAACAAGTCAAATGATGTGAGGAGTCCAGGGAACCAGGTGTCTCCCCCTTACCGCTCCAGGATTAGTATCAGCTGCAGTCCTGCCCAGAGCCCTGTTATGAGAAATAGGATGGTTTCCAGTCTCTCCTTCAACCGAGGGATATTGGAAAAGCCCACTATCAATGCCAACTCTGGGATCAACCGAGCTGCCTCTTTTCAAAACAAATTTAACCCCAATGGCTTCATTTCATCTTCAGGTCCAGGAAGTGACAACGACAGTCTCCATAGCTCCTCTTCCAGTCTGGAGTACCAGGCCTCTTCTAAACTCTACTCCTACACAAGCCCTCCCCAGAGTCCTCTTGGTGTTGGGGAATTCAAGGCCCAACGTTTAGGCAGCCCAGCACTGAAGAAGTTCTCCTCCCATGGGAATATGTTCCATTCAGATTTGGAGGGTCCTCTGGTCATCCCAACTGAACCAATGGGTATTAGCCATGGCTCCATGCCTTCTCTGGACCTCCAGATGGAGACTTCAGGAATGAGACGAGTGATTTCTCCTGGATCACGATTCACCAATACAGGTCCACAGTGGAGCACAAGTCCCCATAATATCCAGAACAGCAGTACCTTTGCAAGGGACTCCTCTCTCAACAACCAGACTCCTAGACCTAAAGATCCAGTGCGCCTCAACAAGTTCCCTCTTGACCTTGAGAACCTAGTCTTCAAGTCTCAGATGGAATCTCCGGGAGCACCTAAACCACCTTCAAGATTCCACACATTATCCAACAGTCCTATTGTCTCTGCAAGTCCCTCTGCATCCATCAGCAGCTTAGACGGCACCGACCTACACCTGGCCCACAACAACAATAACAACATCATCGAAAAGAGAGAGCCCATCCCTCCTCCTGGAGCAATCCCAGTACCCAATATCAGCGAATCTCCTGTGCTGCTGTCTCCAGCCCAGACTCTTCAGTTCAATGTAGTCTCTAAGCCCCAAGTGGTCCAGGTGGCCCCTGCCTCTCCTTCCCCATCAGGAGAGATGGAAATCAGCAATGATACTGATCAGGACGATATCCATGCCAAAGAAAGTGTGGGTTCCATATTACAGCGGATCGCCTCTTTCTCCAGAGTGGAGACTAAGTTGCCAGTATTTGATCCAAGTCTGGTCATCCCCCCAAGTAATGGCATCAAGAAAGACTCACCAACAATACAGCACAAGGACCTCAAGAGATCTGAAGGTGAGATGTAGTGTCCTTAATATTTCAGTTCAGGCCTTAATAGCTAATTATTAAAGTTGACTGGAAGAACTGGGTCAGTGCCCCTGGTGATTATGCTAGATGTCAGAAAAAGATTTTCTATTGGTTGTGCACTTAAAAAGGGAGGTATGCCCTTTACAAAGAATTTGATTAGTTAAGTAAACAGAACTGTGTGGGTCTAAAGGCAGCACTTTATTTGAAGTGCTACTGTCATCACAGTTGTCTTTCCACACCTTACTGACATACTGTAGAGAAAAGGGTGATGGGAGAGAAGAAAAAAGACACAAAAAAATAGGAATTCCTGGCATATCAACAAATAGCTGAGTGCAAACGGTGATAACAGTTCAGTGGATTCTGTCATCACTGCCTACCCAGTAAAGTGATCCCTGGCAGACATAGCTAAGTCGATAGGTGCCAGAGGCTACAGAATCATACCCTTATACAGTTAAATTTCTCAGGTGTGTCAATCTCTGCTACAATGATCTCAACCCAATCCAGAGACGCCTACATTACTTATCATTGGGATTAGAGCAATTCAGACAGGGCTTGGAGTCTTGGCACCATAATTATGTTCTTATATATGGCTTTACATAGCAATTGACTTTTGACAATAATGAATTCAGAACTAAAGCTTAGTGATATCAAAGGGATCAGGTTGGAAAGCATATATAGTTCATAGTAGGGTTGGGCGATGTCTACCAAATTGGCATCAGACGATGTCAACTATAAAACATTGCAATAGACAAGACATCAGGGGGTTGCTTTTGAGCATTAAGCTCCGTTAACGTGGCGTTCGTCTGGAGAAAGAGAGAACCCGCACAAAGCTGAAAGGGCTTGAATGAAGCTTTAGATAAAACTATAGAGGATATAGCGCTGAAATATCATTACCACAAACTATCTTTAGTATTTGTGGTGTTATCCTCACCGCTTTTTTGACTTGCTGCTCAGTAAAATGGTGCTTTCGTTCTTTCTCACGATCCGAATGGAAACATGCCGCAGGTCACCATTTGAATGTCAGCGGTTTAGTTAGTGTAAAACATCTAGTAGTCTATAATTAATTTGGCGTTTTTTGCTAAATAAAATCTTTAGTTTAAATTGTGTTAATTGAACTGGAAGAATCATGATGCCGCCTCAACATCGGGATGTCTGTCAGCCATTGGTGATGGACGATGGCATTGTCTATCAGCCCAACCCTAGGTCATAGTCAACAGCATGGTTGCCACATATTGACCCATTTGGGGTTTACTCTTTAAAATACATTTGCCTAAACAATTATTGATTTTGCAGATGCAAAGTGACTTAAAAAATCAAATCATCATAGTGGTGCTGCTAGTATGTTAATCCAAATTCAGCCCTCATCTTTTTAAAAAACAAAATGCCAGATGACGAGAGTTGCTAAGGCAGGATTAGAAAGTAGTGGTTTTAAGGGGGGGCTTACTTAAAGATCAATTGCCACAAAGATGCCAATACTTAAATGTAAAGAAAAAGCTTGTACAGAAATGTAGTTGATACAGGGCCGGCTCGCAGCATAGGCGGAATAGGGAATGTGTTGTGTCACCTCTCATCGCATTCAATGTAGACAGCATTGCTTTTGTTTGAGGGTGCTTAACAGACTCATGATGTGATGCATGGGGCACCAGGTAAAATCCGTTGATAGAATCAACATGAGCAAACAGAAAACTCCATAGTCCTGAATCTTGAAATAATAATAGTAATGATAAAGGTGGGGTTAGGTTTCTATAAATCACCTCTGTGGAACTAAGGCAAAACAATACAATGTGCTCATGTTCTCACATAAATGGCAATATGTTTCATATAACTGTGGTGAATTTTGTAATATTTCTGACTAAAATACATGTTGGGAAAACTGTGGGTTTGATTTAGTCTGACCAGAAATGAGTTGAGGATTTTTCATCTCCACATGTTGTATATTTGCCTCCTGTTGTTTTTCCCTTCGTCTTCATTTCCTGGGGTCATGTTGCAGAGAGGAGAGGGGTGCATTTCCTGACCCGAGAAAACAGAGAGCATTGAACTGGAGGAAATCCGTGGGCGCCTACAACTGTGTTTAGACACAGATCCTACTTGTATAGCTTATTTAGCAGTGCTAGTTGTGCATCTCACGAGTAAGCTAACATCAGAGTGGGCGTCTTAACATCTGCACAGATCCCAAGCAGCCAGCCCCCACGCTGAAACATCTCTGAAATATAAACATGACTTCATTTACTAGGTGATTTATAATTTCCAGTGTCAGTAAGTGTGGCTAAATGGGTGCCACCCCAGGCTTGTACCTCAGGCTGAAATGTGTTGTTTGCTGTTTGTCAGATGGTTGAGCTGTAAAGGCTGCACTGATAGGTTCGGATGAAACCGACTTCCCAATGGTTGCAACAGTGGAAGTCTGGGATGTGGGTGCTGTTTATGTCATGCTATCTGCTTCAGGCAGTGTTTTTCAGCGGTTCTGTGGTGTCTTGTTTTCTTTTCTTTTTTTTCCCTCAAAATATCTGGGCGCAGTGCGTATGGATGTAGTCCTTTCACAAAGCCAATGGGAAATACCCACCCATGTTTTCATCATGTTCCATGTGCATTATGACTTGTTTTACTTTTTGAAATGGGGGTATATTTAGGCCTCACGTCATCCACCTATTATTGAGCTATATGCAGGCCCTTTGCACTGTTTCCTGTGATAACAAGGAAAGAGATCATTCACTGTTGAGGCCAAACACATGACATGCTCCCAACTGCGTTTATAGCTTTTCTCCTGGGACAACAGGATTTGTCAGTTAATTTATCCTGTCAGCAAAGATTCTAATGTTAATGCCATAAGCTATCATATGGGGTTATCATGATGACTTGAAGTACATTAAAGGTGGGGTATGTGATTCTCTTTTTTGTCCATTTTGTCTAAATCACTTGAAATCCTATTCATAACACACTTACAGCCACTGAGTTAGAAGCACTGAAATGAAAATTAAGCAATTTAATCATCTGTGGAACGGGCAGGACTCGAAAAACTCCAGCCAATCATCTCCAAGACCACCTAGAATCATTGGACAGTAAGTCCGTCAATCAAACGGTTGTACCATACCCCCCTCCCCCATCCACCTCACGCGAATCAGGGCCAGCGTTGGAGGAAAAAAGGTAGGACCATTTGAGTTGTGTATTTTCAAAATCTGCCAGCCGGTTTGCAAATCACATACCCCACCTTTAAGAATTTTGTTAGAATTTTTTTTTTTACTGATTTTTGTAACGAATCCACTGGAGGAGAGTTGCAGAACCCAAGTGCAGTTTATTTACATCCAAACGTGATCAAAATAACTTGACATGACACAACTTGACTTGACATAAACTAACATTCACCACACAGTGGTTACACAAACAATACTTGACAAACTTGCACAAACACACATGGTAAACATGAGGGCTTAAATACACACAATAGGTGTGTTCGACACCGGCTGCGGCTGGATGTAAACGATCGACGAGAGTTGCCGCGTGCAGGAGATGTGAAGTCAGGCGCTTTCTGGTTCCTTAGTGACTCTCACACTGCGTTTGCATACTTTGTCACAGTTGAACAGAACCCCGAAACCGTAGCAAAACTTTGCGCACCGTATTGAACTTGAACGTGCCCCTGAGCTCGTGCAGCTGCTCTGGAGAAGCTGCACAAAATGAATCAGCCATCTGCTCTCGAATCGCTCTTGTGGTACTTTGATACCAAAGTAAAATGTTGATACAAGTGTAAAATGTTGTATCCGTTAAGTATAAAACATTACGATTAAAACGTACATAATAATAATGTTCCTTATTATTAATAAGTGACGTCTGCTTAGCGTGTTGGTTGGTTTTGGTGAACAAAACACTAGTATTATTTTTCTTTTGTTTATTTTTTTTAAAATCACCTTATTTAATATTCTTGAAAGTCCTAATATGCTACATACTACATTATCATCATGGGACAGTAAAGTGTTTGTCTGATGCATACTTCAGAGGAGGTAGTAAGTCTAATTGTATGCTAGTGTGTTTTTGTGTTATTCCAAATTCATATATCAATCTTGTTTTTATTTGTGGAATACTGATGCTTTACAATAAGTTCTTTATAATTGCTTAAAGGTGAAGTGTTTAATTTCTGCATTAACGTTTTAACAAGCATTTCTCACATCTTCCATTGGCCTAACCAAACTGATAGCCCCACCCCCAAACTCACATCACTGATTGAGCCAGTGTTCCTGTCCTGAGCTGGCTGGAATTCTCAAACTAACAGAGACATTTTTTGATAGCACAGCACCAAATAGAATTGCAAAAATAATGTCAGGTTTCTATGAATATTCCTCCCCTCTCTATTGGCCTACCAAACAGATAGCCCTGCCCCCAAACTCACATCATTGGTTGAGACAGTGTTACTATGCTGGGCTGGTCAGAATTCCCAAACAAACAGAGCAATGGGTTGATAGCAGCTCAGAGCCACTGAGCTTGTGTTTTTTTTACTTATTTCTGCCATGTTGCTCACTTATTATACATTTTTTGTAGTAGACTACTTATGACTGAAAACAATTTGAGCAGATCTTCTCTTCTTGTTCCTTGCATTTACTGTGGTCTAACCCTAATATAGACATATAGAAAGTCTTGGAAAATCAGCCATCATGTTGCAACTGGCTGTAAAAATGAAAAATGTTCTTCTCCTGCGTGTTAGCTACTCAAATTATTATTTTGCTATCACTCCCTTTTGTGCTACGAGTTTGCTAGTAAAAAAACATAACAAAAACAGCCAAAGGGCCGTCCTCTGCTCTCTTCCTCTAACAGAGAGAGAGAGAGAGTGAAATCATCTTTGAAGCTGCTCATAAATACAGCAAGACCTCCTGAACAGACAACGGATTCTCTTCTGAAACTGCTACTTATGTGGTCAAATAAAGCATGTCTGCTGATGTGCTGATGAGTTGCCTTTCTTTTCATCACAATGACCTTAGACGTTCCTCACATATCCGGAGTGTAAAATTCCATTAACCTTGCTATTTCTTCATTTCAGTCAAAATGCTGCTTTCTGCATTTTTACAGTATTGAATCCAGTCAAAATGAAAAAGATTTTTTTCCATATAAGTCTCTCTCTTCTTTCTCCCCCCATTTCCTAGGTCTTGGCTTCATGTCTCCACTTGTCTGATGAAGGCTGAAAGCTCTTTGGTCCCTTTTACAGCACAATTTATTCTGGATCTAATGACAATGATTTAGGGAATAAATTCTTCCCTAGCAGATGTTTAAGGCCACCCTCCCATTATCCCCTCCAGCTTAGAGAAAGAACAAGAGAATGATTGGCTTTATATATATATATATATATATATATATATATATATATATATATATATATATATATATATATATATTATTAAAAAGTTTATCGCCTCTCTTTGAGTTAAGCAGTGTAGTTACTTTATCAATTTATGTGTTTCTGAATAGATAGGAAGTTAGGAGAGCAGAAGTGAAATGTTGTACAGTCAATAGAGTGCAAGTTATTTTTTAAGAATCTAGGAAATAATTCCTATATAGTGTAATTGTAGATTTGAAAATCATGCTTTTCCAAGTTATGGTTGAATCACGGAAGCTACACCAGTTACTTTTCCCAAGAGATTTCTATTTATTATTTTATATACAGGTCCTTCTAAAAAAATTAGCATATTGTGATAAAGTTAATTATTTTCCATAATGTAATGATAAAAATTAAACTTTCATATATTTTAGATTCATTGCACACCAACTGAAATATTTCAGGTCTTTTATTGTTTTAATACTGATGATTTTGGCATACAGCTCATGAAAACCCCAAATTCCTATCTAAAAAAATTAGCATATCATGAAAAGGTTCTCTAAACGAGCTATTAACCTAATAATCTGAATCAACTAATTAAACACCTCCAAAGATTCCTGAGGCTTTTAAAAACTCCCAGCCTGTTTCATTACTCAAAACCGCAATCATGGGTAAGACTGCCGACCTGACTGCTGTCCAGAAGGTCATCATTGACACCCTCAAGCAAGAGGGTAAGACACAGAAAGAAATTTCTGAACAAATAGGCTTTTCCCAGAGTGCTGTATCAAGGCACAGTGGGAAGTCTGTGGGAAGGAAAAAGTGTGGCAAAAAACGCTGCACAACGAGAAGAGGTGACCGGACCCTGAGGAAGATTGTGGAGAAGGACCGATTCCAGACCTTGGGGGACCTGCGGAAGCAGTGGACTGAGTCTGGAGTAGAAACATCCAGAGCCACCGTGCACAGGCGTGTGCAGGAAATGGGCTACAGGTGCCGCATTCCCCAGGTCAAGCCACTTTTGAACCAGAAACAGCGGCAGAAGCGCCTGACTTGGGCTACAGAGAAGCAGCACTAGACTGTTGCTCAGTGGTCCAAAGTACTTTTTTCGGATGAAAGCAAATTTTGCATGTCATTCGGAAATCAAGGTGCCAGAGTCTGGAGGAAGACTGGGGAGAAGGAAATGCCAAAATGCCTTAAGTCCAGTGTCAAGTACCCACAGTCAGTGATGGTCTGGGGTGCCATGTCAGCTGCTGGTGTTGGTCCACTGTGTTTTATCAAGGGCAGGGTCAATGCAGCTAGCTATCAGGAGATTTTGGAGCACTTCATGCTTCCATCTGCTGAAAAGCTTTATGGAGATGAAGATTTCATTTTTCAGCACGACCTGGCACCTGCTCACAGTGCCAAAACCACTGGTAAATGGTTTACTGTGCTCAATTGGCCTGAGCCTGAACCCCATAGAGAATCTGTGGTATATTGTGAAGAGAAAGTTGAGAGACGCAAGACCCAACACTCTGGATGAGCTTAAGGCTGCTATCAAAGCATCCTGGGCCTCCATAACACCTCAGCAGTGCCACAGGCTGATTGCCTCCATGCCACACCGCATTGAAGCAGTCATTTCTGCAAAAGGATTCCAGACCAAGTTTTGAGTGCATAACTGAACACAATTATTTGAAGGTTGACTTTTTTTGTATTAAAAACACTTCTTTTATTGGTCGGATGAAATATGCAAATTTCTTTTGATAGGAATTTGGGGTTTTCATGAGCTGTATGCCAAAATCATCAGTATTAAAACAATAAAAGACCTGAAATATTTCAGTTGGTGAGCAATGAATCTAAAATATATAAAAGTTTAATTTTTATCATTACATTATGGAAAATAATGAACTTTATCACAATATGCTAATTTTTTTTGAGAAGGACCTGTATGTATAAGACAGAGAGAAACAGGCATAGCAGAATAAGGGTATAGGTGAGGAGGTCTTCATTCCAGATTTCTCTGTTCCCCATTTCTCTACTCCATTTGTGGTACATTTAGTTGAAAAACATTCCTTTCCTTATAAACTCCATTATATTATATATACCAACTGTACACATTTGATGTATCATTATCAGTGGAACATGTTACATTCTCCCAGCTCCCCTCCCTGTCTGACATGTGATCCTCACACATGCTATCTATAGTATGCATTCAAACACATGCATTTAAAACTCCATAAGATAATACAACTGATTATGAATATTAATTACGAATAATAATACAGATACATAATATTAAATAATGAAATTATATTAAAAGATGAAATTTTAGTCTTCATGTTAGCTGCTTTTTTCATTTCTTTTTTAAAGGCTGTTTATGGTCAATGCTTGGTACCATTTTCAGTCGTATCACAGTTTCTTTTGTATTGAGAAGGAAATGTGTTTCCTTAGCAGATAAGACAACATTAACAAGCAGCAGTATTCTTATCTTAGGCCCATTGAGGTGGGTCAGTTATAGGATTGACTTGACTGTTTACCAGAACCTGATGCTTTTCTCTGAGAAAGATTTTGATGTCTTCTCCCTGTTTAGCATAATTTAGCTTGCTGTCAGTGATGATTTATTACCCGTGCATGCTGTCTGATGCATTGGAGAGATGAGCACAGTTTATGGGTTTCACTGTCATTGTGTGTGTGTGTGTGTGTGTGTGTGTGTGTGTGTGTGTGTGTGTGTGTGTGTGTGTGTGTGTGTGTGTGTGTGTGTGTGTGTGTGTGTGTGCTCGTGTTTATATTACATTGTGGGGACCAAACAAGTATAGTAACCCCCACAAGTATAGTAAAACCTGAAATCGCCTACATTGTGGGGACCAGCCAGCGGTCCCCATGAGGAAATCAGCTTATAAATCACACTAAGTAATGTTTTTTGAAAATGTAAAAATGCAGAATGTCTCCTGTGATGGGTAGGTTTAGGGACAGGGGCTGTGTAAGGGGACAGAATATATAGTTTGTACAGTATAAAAACCATTACGCCTATGGAGAGTCCCCACAAAGATAGCGAACCAGACGTGTGTGTGTGTGTGTGTGTGTGTGTGTGTGTGTGTGTGTGTGGCCATTCCATAACAACCCAGTATTTAGTCAAGAGGAGCTTTTACAAATTACCATAAAAAACTTCAGGTGCTCTGTAATGCTTACTTCACATGTAAAGGTATTACACGATGGCACTCATTTCCATGAGAGGAAAATCTAGCCCTCTGGGTCACATTTGACCTCATCTAATCCTCTGAGCAAGCAAAGTCAATGATGATAACTGAAGGACAAGCTTTTAAATTTAATGTTTGGCCTCACATTCATCAGCTACAGTTAAAAAAATTATAAAGATTAAGGAAAATTAAGGATTGGTCAGGGAGGTAAACTCTGCCGTGATAAACATTCTATACAGAATAAGCGAGGAGTACCGGCAATGGAATCGACTGCCAGAGAATTCACACGCTCATCTTTCACAATATTCTAAAGACCCCCCTGCCCCCTTGCAAGGGTGCTAATTAAATATTTTGGCTAATTTCATGATTTGAGCTCTGTATGCTTTACTATACCATTAATTGCATAATACTTTCAGTTCTAATAAAGGACCAATATTCCAATTCTGGCTAATATCGATAGACTGATAATTGTCTTCATGTTAGTCAATTTGTCTTAATAAATGAAAAATAAAACGCTAGAAATCAATTATTTTAATTTTAAAGTTTTTTTTTTTTTTAAAGTATGTATGATTTTGTTAATTTACATTCTCTTAACCCAGTTGATTGTTCATTGACTACTATTCTATTAGTATGCCATGGGTTTATCTCCTCAAAAAGTCTAAACATTGAGCCCCACTATACCATCTAAACCAGAGGTCTTCAACCCTGCTCCTGGGGACCCGCAAAGTTTATTTCCAACCTGCTTCAGTTCACCTGACCTGTGATTTTTCAAGCGATCCTGAGGAGCTTGATTAGCTTGTTCAGGTCTGTTTTATTAGGGTTGTAGCTGAACTCTGCAGGGCAGTGGGTCACCAAGAGCAGGGTTGAAGACATAGGATCTAAAAACATTGAGAGCGGTCCGCTCAGATCTTTACAGTATAGTTTTTTAAAGAAATGAATACTTTTATTTAGCAAGGATGCATTAAATTGAAAATGACAGTAAAGACATTTTATGCTAGTGCATTTTATAACTGCTTTTTGTCAAAATTCTTGAATCTGATTGTGTTAAATATTTGGATAAAAATAAATGGCATCATGGTGACCCACAGGCTTGCCTTCCATTATTATTTTAGAGTTAGCTTGATAGTGTTAATGTGAATGAGTTCAGATCAGCAGCCCAGGGGGTTTCATAACTGATACGAGAAATGAGGATGTTTGGGGGGGAAATTGGTAATTTAATGGGATTAATTAATTCTTAGTGGAAAAATATTTCCACCCTGAGGGAAGTATGCACACATCATGAGTTCAGATGTTCAGTTGTGTTGACGGTCTGTGCGGGGAGATAGCCTGAGTTCAACACAATACACCGATAACAACACAGGACAGGTTATATTACCCTGATATTGTGGATGCAAAAGGTTCTCTGGGAGTTTTTTTTTTACACTTTAGACTGGGGAATCTTTGTTAAATCTGGCCTGCTTCCTAAACAAATAATGCCACAAGTGCTTAAGAGTGACATTAGTTATATTGACATTGTAGTCCAGCTGTATAGAATTGTGGTTTCAGTATTCATGAATAATTTGAATGAGGTCTCAGTGGAGCAGAAACAAACAAGCTTCATGTAGTTTATGTGGATAATCCAGTTTTTGTACCAAAGTTTGCCTTTTTACTAACAAGAAAACTTTCTTTTTGACAGTGTGATCCAATGCAGCTGGTAACCTGATATCAGTTTGCATATGATAGGATATATGTTGTCCATTAATAACGAGTTGTATATTGTCTCGAACAGCCAATCTGCTAATGGTCTGTGCACACAGCTCATTCCAAACATGTGACGGGGAGTGAGCACATCATTCAGGCCTTGGGACAGAATTGCTGATTTAGAAAGTGCCAGCAGTAATACATGGCAGCTGGTTTGGGGCGTTTTCGATCTCTCTGGGGTTTTTTTCCTCTGGCGAACAGGCACTGTGATGGGGTGTGAGGATGGGGGCTCAGCATGGAGTTTATGATTTAGCATGAGGGAAAAAACTGTTTCAGCTGAGAATTTACTTCTGAAACTTCATAGGTCTTTCTACAGACAAAGATTTTATTAGTCAAGGAATATCAACAATCTGACGGCAAGTGTCCAATATATTTTCCTGGGCTACATATATATAAATTGTAATAGTTTTAATAGGATTTCATTTATGAGAGACTGCACAACTTGGTAGTGTTGCGTAAGACTGTTAACACTTTCCTCACCAGCATTTTTTTAAAAAATGTAAAGCTGCCAGCCACCACCAGCATTTTTTTTTTATAATTTTCACAAAATTTTCATGGCCCTCAGAATATTTTATATAAAAATAAAAATAAATCTAGAACAGGAATTAATTTCATTCTTCAGAAATTGCTGTTGCTTACTAATTGGAGGCAGATCTGAATGCCATGCCAGTTTACAGTCCGTTGTGGAGGATATTTAACACCACTCTCCACCTAGACACACGTTAGAAGAGAATCAACGCCGTTTCGAGGAAGATGGCCTGGGGCGTTTATTTATTTATTTTATTAAAGATTTGTGATTAAAGGGCATATGCATTTAAAATTTTAATCTACTTGAACCCATGTAAACTATCTTTAAAACATTTTTTTAAACAAGATTCTTTAAAGCATTTTAATAAAAAATTTTATAAACCATAAAACTGCATGAATAAAAAAAAAAAAAAAAAAATCCAAGTTCACAAAAATAAAAATTCTGTCATCATTTACTTGCCCTTACGTCAATCTAAACCTGTATATTTGTCTTTCTTCTTTGCAACACAAAAGAAGATATTTTGAAAAATGACCTATACATTTAATGATATTGCATTTCCTTTTTTAAATGTTCAGACCATTATGTCACATAATTTCACATGGTCACATGGTTTTGAGGGTGAGTATTATTTATTTTTGGGTGAAGTGTCCCTTTTAGCCAAGCCAGCTTTATGTAAATAAATGTACTATTTCACATTTAGGGCCAGATTTACTAACAGCTTGCGTCAGCGCAAACCCTCTTTTGGTGTTATAAAACTACTGTCAGGATTTTCTAAAGACGTGCAGTGAAAAATTTGCGTTGAAAAGGCTTGGACACGGTTATTTTTGCGGCTGACCTTGTTGCATATGCATTTGTAGGAGATTCCCTTTCAGACGCATAATTTGTGGGAGGAGAGTATTTAAATGAATCATGCAAGGTGATCTACTAAGGTTTGCGCTCACCAATTTACCAGTATTTGTGCCATTATTTACCACCCAAAAAAGCACTTCATAAACCTGACGCTAACTGGTAGATTGCGTTATTGAAATGGTCAGGCTATGTCTGTGTTCTTTAATTTACACTTGTCAGTAGATCCCGAGCAGAACTTTCCACTACCATCTGCGTTTTTTTGGAATTGCGCTCTCACGCTAATTTACCTTGTTTAGTAAATCTGGCCCATAATGACTAAATATGGACCACAAGATGTTATACAGCAGAATCTTAAAAATTGGATGCTTCTGACTAACTTTAGCCAGAATGTTTTCATTTTACTGTGCTAAAATAATCTCAATATATTATTTTTTTTAGAATCATGGAATTTTTAATCAAGGTGTCAGTTCAAAGGTTCATTGAATCAGTCTGTCATCAGAAGTGCAACTTAATCCCCTTATTTGTTAGACCAAGATTTTGTTCCATTCCAAACATTTCTTTGATCATCCAAGTCTGAACATCATCAGAACGCACTTTATTCGCCAAGTGTGCATAAGCACACAAGGAATTTGGTTTGGTTTCTGGTATGGTATGGTTTACAAGGAGCTGTTGCTCCGCAGGGTGGCTGTGTTGAGATACAGTACCTCCAGAGATTTGAATAGGGTCTGTTTGAAACTGACACGAGCGGAAATAGGACTTTGCTGTCTGTCATGTTGGGTGTCAAGGATATAATCACAGACCAGTGACTGTAATCAGAGTGTGGCTTGAGCGTCTCCTTCTGTTACCGTAACTGCTCCACCGCGTCATAACATGTCGCACCTTCATTCTACAGGCGTGACTCACTGGTCCTCGCTCGTGCATTCGATAATGCACTGTTTGTTATGCCTGGTGAAGCCTTCTATATTTAATCTGTGAACTATGTGCTCTAGGAAGAAATGATCTCACAGTCACAAAGACGTTGTTATGCAGGGAGTCCATTGTTTTGACAGCTTCTCTGCCCACATTAGCCCGACTTTGATCTGAAAAGGCCATTCGCATGTGCTATTGATTGATCTTTCTTTTGGGCCTGAGTTTCCATTTCTCTTACAGAGCTGTGGGAAATAGATGGGTCAAACAACAGACCTGCAGGTACTCCAGTTTCAAGAGAGAGAAAAATCTCACTCTTTATTCATCTTGAATCCCAAACCCCCCTTTTATACTAAAGGACCTCAGATTGGAGCTTTCAACAGGGGGGCTTTTGCGTGATTGGCAGGCTGGTGTTTTTTCATCGTTTCCATACCCTTTGTGAATAAGGTTATCTTGACAGTTGCTAAAAAGAAAGTCAGGTTTTGAGTTGATAGATGAAGCCGAGAGCCAATTATTTTTGTTAGCGTAAAAGTCTAAACAAATGGCAGTCACAGACCAAGGGTTAGACTCTGAGAGCAGACTGTTTATTCGCCTGATCTGAAATGAAAGGCTTGGTTATTTTTTTTAAGCTGTTATCTTTTAAGCTGTTTGACATTCTCTCTGGGTTTGTATCAGCCTTCAAGGCACCATATCTTAATAAACAGGAAACGGTAAACTCTGAAGTGCTCTTTCTCACTAATTCTTTACAGTGACTCATGGGTAATGAGGGGTGTTATGTGCCCTTTTTGACAGTTGCAACCATGAGTCTTTCCCCTAAATATATGCCCTGGTGTGCAAAAACAGCTATAAACATTATAACATCACATTGCCTGAAGAATGAACTGATAATGACAGTTCTTAAAAAGAAAAGATGGGAAAGAGACACTCACTTATAAAATCCTTGGAGGCAAATTCACTAAATGGTTGTGCCACTTTTACATGCTGTATTCTTATATGAAAACCACCTGCAACCTGACCAGGTGCTTAATGACGTATCATTAGTAATATCAAAATATTAGTAAAATACGTATCATGTTCGGTAATAGCCAATCAGCTGACTTTTTGGCGTGCATCTATAGGAATTAATGTGTTAAATGTGTTTAATTTGCTTAGGGGCTGTTTACACTACACCGATTTCAACTAAAAATTTTAAACTTTGTATACGTTTTGGCCGTTCATTTACACGACAACAGCGTTTTGTGTGCCAGAAAATGCTAACTTTTGAAAACGGGCTTCAGAGTGCAAGTTTTTGAAAACGGTCTCTGTGTAAACAACAAAACCATTTGTATTTACATGTTCAATCTACAGTTTTTCATCACAGTCTAATGGCCTGACAGCAGAATAATTTTTTTTTTGTCATTTTTGCCAATCCGTGTGAATGGGGATCGTTTTGACAATGGTGTCGTCTGTACGCAGAAAACTCAAAGGAAAAACTTTTCCGTTTTAAGCATATTGTTGGTTGTCGTGTAAATGTACCCTTAGAGAATAAAAATTTATTTTATATATATAAAAAAGGGATCTTTTACAAAAAAAATATTTGCATCTTGGTGTTTAAATAGATTGGGGTCAGTAAGATTTTTTAAAATTGTTTGAAAGAAGTCTCTTATACTCAAAAAGACAAAAAAAGTCTAATATTAAATATTACATGTTAATTAAATGTAAAATATTACCATTTAAACTAAGGGTTTTCTATTTTAATATTTGATTGAATTTATCAATTCATTATACATGTCTTTACTGTCATTTTTGACCAACTTAATATGCTTCTTTGAATAAAAGTATGAATTTTTTGAACAGTGTACATTCTCGATCACTGTTTTGCGATTATATCTAAATTAGCAGAAAATGCATGTTCAAATGTGTCAAATTACCTCATTCACAAATCCTGCGCTGTTTCCAGACTTGCTTGATTTCTTTAGTGAATAAAAACATATAAACATAAATATCCCATACATGCATGTAACATAAATGTAAATATCCCGTGCATACATATAAAGTCACTATTACCAATATTTGTGAATTTCCTCTTTTCACTGAGTGAGTGGGAGTTTTCCATGAATTCAAGCTGTTATATCACATTACAGGAAAGCTTTAACACATACTTCACCAGTTCACACATAGCTCCAGCTGTCTCAATACACACAATCTTATTGTGCAAATTGAACAAGATTTCCTGGGGGCAACAGAAATCTGAAGTCACATCACAGAGGAGGTTTTATGTGCCTTTTGTGGTAAACAACTGTCTCTTTGTCCAAATGGCCCTCTGTTTGTTTGAAGCTGATACTTCTTCCCCAGCACCTGATATGTCTGTAAGTGCCAGATGATAATGCTAATATTTGGAATCTGTAGACGGACAGTACTGTCATTCATAACCACCTACCACAGTTCATGGATAAACATAGAGAGTTTCTTATCATATCTGTGGTCTAGATGGGCAGGGAAGCTCTCAAACTAATCTTATTAACTCCAAGCATCTGTTTTCCTCTCTTTGAAAGAATGATAGTGTCTATAGGAGGAGAGCAGCATCAGCTGTGCATAATGGGAGGTTGCTTGTTTTTGTTTTTATCCTTCCGACAGGACGGGGAACTACTCGTGAGGAAGGAAATGCCAGATACATGTGCTGAGCTAAACTTGTGTATTTCCCTCTTTTGAAAGCCGTAATAAACTTAACCAAGTGTGTAAACATGAAAGATAAGCCCTTGCAAGATATACTTATGCTTGCCTTTGAAATCCATCCAGCTACCATAAAAAGCTAAATGTGTGCCAACTTCGGCCTGCGTTCCTCCGCCTGCGACAGTGAGGCTTACAAACAGCCTGTAGTCTAAAACTGATAGAACAACCCACTAACCCACTGCTGGCATCTGCATTCCTCGGGCCTGTCCACTGAATGAACCGATAAGCTCCTCAATAAACTTCAATGATTAATCTCTCAATCCCTTGCAACATAATGCATTTTTTCGCAGATGATGAGAAATCAGCCATACTTTCAATTTGTGGCTGTTGCGCTGTCCCTAGGAATGGGAATCAATCAGGAGCCATTCCGATTCTGATTCCTCTTGGTGATTCTGGTTCTGGTTAAGAATATTGAAAAACAGAAATAAAAAAAATTTAACATATTAACCGTAAAACCGTTTATTTATTTATTTATATAAAATACTACTGACAGTCAGGAACTAAACTTGAATATGAACAGCCTTAAGAACAACATAACTCAGTATAATTTTTTGGGAATAGAAATTCAAACAGTATGTTTATAATTCCTTCAAAAGAACTGGCCTACAAGAATCATTCGCTCAAGACTAAGAGTTTGCTGGTTATGCTTTGTTTGTGATTCACAAAAAGAACTGGCTCATAAGATTCATTCATCAAGATTCGGACTTTACTGGTCATGCTGTTTGTTTGGGATTCACTAAAAATAACCATCTCATACAAATAATTCGCACGGGATTCAGATTTCACTGGTTGTGCTCTATTGATTCTTTAAAAATAACTGATTTGAGTCATTTAATCGAGAATCGAGTGCCACTAGTCACTCTGTATGTTTCATGCTGAATAGCAATGCAGCAGAAACTGTGGTAAAGTATGTTAATAGAACCAAATGTCATGAAAATTAGCTTGGATCCCAAACCTATCTGTCCCTCACCTCATGTGGAGCCCAACTTTCAAAATCAATTCGAAAAGTAAATGTCACAAGCTGTGTTTGCCACCTCCAGTAAGAATCATTCACACCCGTGTGATCATTCCTGACCCTGGACCAGAAGAGCTCCAATCATCTAAGACGGCTTTATTGAAAGAGACTGAACCTGATATGCTAAACGTGTTTTGTGGGTATAAATGATTTCTAATTAGATGAGCACTCAATTACAGCGATTGCTCTCTCATAGTAAGTTAAGCAAATTGATGAGGCTAACGCTCATTTCACAGGGAGATTAATTGAGGCTACGTAGAGTCTTCACCCTTCTGTCTGGAGATAAGGACCACAGACACCCAGGACATGGAATAATGGGGGTTGGGCACCACAAAGAAAGAGATTCCTTGAGTCTTTTGTGTCCAGGGTTGTTTGATAAGATATGAATGGAGCCCTTGTTGATGATTGGGTGTTGTTCTCTTCTGTTCTTTGGACAGAAAGTGATGAGACCGGGGGAAAGTTGGGAGAGCGTAGTGGATATCTTTACTGAGAAAGGGAGAGATAGACACAGAGCATCTGGTGGTGAGATCCGGTTATTGTTAGTGCAAAGGAAAGCCCCAGCTTCACAGGGCCTTGACCAGTTACTCTCCACAGCCAGCAGAATGGAAACGGAATAAGGATGAGGCTGTTTTGAGCTCTTTGGGGGAACAAATCGACTCAGAGCAGGAAACAGTTACAATGGGATTGATGCCCTCGGATGCATTATAAATGCCAGTCATTATTAGGATAATCACACACACTCATTATTATTGTTTTTTAATTGTTCCAAAAAATGATCAGAATAAATGTTTGGCCTGCTTTTTTAATGAAAGGAAGGGAATTTACTGAATTGCAATTCAATAAAAGTTAAACAATCAATTCAGAATGCATTATGGGAAATGAAGTTTGGTTCTACCCTATCTAGACCCACAATACTGTTCATAAGTTTGGGGTCAGTAAAATGGAATATGATTTTTTTAAGATATATATTACCGACCTCAAACTTAAAAAAAATATATATAAATCCTTCAAACTTCACAGCGTTTACACTTTTTTTTTTAGGGGTTTTTAGAATTTTTTTTATTTATTTTTTTAGCTGCTTCATTTTAATTTTTCCCTGTTTTTCACTGTAAAGCTGCTTTGAAACAAACTAAATTGTAACAAACTAAAAGGTGACTTGACTTTTTCAAAACCTAATGGCTTAATTTGTCTTGACA
Organism: Semotilus atromaculatus; assembly: GCA_031834385.1. Taxonomy (NCBI): domain Eukaryota; kingdom Metazoa; phylum Chordata; class Actinopteri; order Cypriniformes; family Leuciscidae; genus Semotilus; species Semotilus atromaculatus. The sequence continues at coordinate 25,066,019 of JAULUF010000005.1, read as the reverse complement.
GTTCCATCATGTTTAGTTAAATTTCTTTCCATTTGAATTGTACTTCGATTGAATTTCTATTTAAATTTTAGTTCTGGAAATTGTTTGGCATTCCAATTAAGAATGACACACATCCCTTCCACCACTTTGACCACAGCAAAGCACCGGTGCGGTGGGTTTGTGAGACCTGTCACTGATTACATGCTAATAGAAGCGTCCCATTGCTGAGATCCTGAGAAAGCATTGTATCTGTGTGTTAATGTGGAAGACAACTGCCCAGTTTTGGGGGATACATGAATTTGTTCCTTTCAGAGCCGGAAAACCTACACTCTTAGCGGGGTTTTGCAGCAGTGCCATAAAAGACCCATTTTGGGTTTTGTCAAATAACCTTTTGGTGAAAAGTTTGTTTAAAGAACAATTTTTTACTGCAAAGAACATTTCAATAATCTTTAGAACCTTTTGTGCAGTGAAAAGATTCCATGGATCTTAAAGGTTCTTCATGGAACCATAGATGCCAAATTACGAGCCTTCATTTTTGAAGAGGGGAAGCTAAAAAAAAAACCACCCAGGGCCCCTAACCAGGTCCTAGCCACACCTGCTTACAGCTTCAATAGATGGACTCTGATCCCAGGAGAATTTCAGCCATATTTCTGGCTGTCTTGTTGACTCAGTGTTGTAGTGTGCTGCTGGGATGGAGTAATTAACCAACAGACATGTCATTAGAAGCAGAGTTTGGGTAAGATTTTTTTGCAGGATACCTGATACGGTGTCTGATCTGGAAACAGTACTCTGTGTAAAGGCCAGGACCATCAGTATTCCCACAGTACCGTGTAGCGCCTGTAGGCATGGCAATTTGTCTCAGCTTCACCAACAAACAAACCCAGGGGAAACTGTGCAAGGCTGGACTTGTAATAGTGGCAAGGCTGATAGAAAAGACCCAGAGTTATGGCTTGTCTAAAGACAGCGGCTTTATGTGATGACTTTTCTAGCCGACCTGGAAGGCAAGGCAAGCGTTTGTGCTCAAACATGCATTAACATACATGAACTCCCCCTTTCCGCCACACACACACAAGGCATACATACAGACTTTTGACACTTTTGACGCTTATATGTTCGCTTTGGGAACATGATGCTGCCTGCTCATCGCATTTCCCTGTGGTCTTTCCAATCAGTTGCGTAAAGCACAGGAAATATAGGTCAGACAGCAGATGTGCTCTCGACTACAGGACAAATCACACCCTCTTTTCAACGTGTCAGGATCAAACGGCATAGCCGGGGGGCGCACAATTCTAAACGTCTCTAACCTTTCTAGAAGAGAGGAAAAGTGGGAAACGGATACCGCCGTGCTCCATGGTGGTGTATTGTTGGGTCCGGAGTGTGTACGTGTTTGTAGAAATGTTTGTGAATGAGCTTACATGTATATGTTTGGAGATTTGTATGTGTGTATATACATATATATTTATACACAATATATTGCCAAAAGTTTTGGGAGTCGGGACATCTGCCTTTATATGCACATGAACTTTAATGACAACCCATTCTTAATCCCTAGGGTTTAATATGGAGTTGGTCCACCCTTTGTAGCTATAACAGCTTCAACTCTTCTGGGAAGGCTTTCCACAAGGTTTAGGAGTGTGTTTATGTGAATTTTTGACTATTCTTCTAGAAGCGCATTTGTGAGATCAGGCACTGATGTTGGACGAGAAGGCCTGGCTCGCAGTCTCCGCTCTAATTCATCCCAAAGGTGTTCAATCGGGTTGAGGTCAGGACTCATTGCTCAGGTGGTAACCTATCATGGTACCATACTTGAATTCAATGAGCTCCTGAGAGTGACCCATTCTTTCACAAATGTTTGTAGAAGCAGTCTTCATGCTTGATTTTATACAACTGTGGCCATGGAAGTTATTGGAATACCTGAATTCAATGATTTGGAGGGGTGCCCCAATACTTTTGGCAATATAGTTATAATGGTTATAATATACACACACTATTGCACTATCATGTAAGGGTCAGTGACGAATAGGAAGTTTGGGATGAGGAGTGGGAGTGCGACTTTTTTGGAAAAAAAATGTCGTTGAATACCCTTCTTGTAAAAATGTATTAAATATTTTCCTTGCATCTGAAAACATAATTATTATCTTCAAAAATGTATTTCAAAGTTTCAAATTTTTGAGTCATGTACAGCATAAAATTGTGGTCTTTATTATACACTACTGTGTAACATTTGAGGCCGTAAGATTTTATCAATGTTTTTGAAAGCTCTTGTTGTATGTATTTGATTAACAATACAATTTCTATTTGAATATATTTTTAAATGTAATTTATTCCTGTGATGGAAAATGTTCAGCATCATTACTCCAGTCTTCAGTGTCACATGATCCTTCAGAAATCATTCTAATATGATGACATGCTGCTCAAGAAACATTTATTATAAATTATCACCGTTGAAAAAATTGTAGAAACTGACACATATTATCAGGATTATTTGATAAATAGAAAGTTAATAATGATAACACCACTTATTTCAAATAGAATTCTTTTGTTACAAAAGAAATGTATGCTGTCACTTTTGATCAATTTAAATGTGATCCTGCTGAATATTAGTATTATTTTATCTCCGCCCCAGAAAAAGAAAATCTTACCCAAAATTCTAAATTTCTTAATATTTTCCAAACATTTTAGCTTTTCATTGAGACCTATGCTCACTGGAGTTACATCACCTTTTTTTACTTTAAGAAATACTTAAAAGAAAAAAAAAATTCTTTAAATACTAATTTTCTTTATGAGTTGCATTTGATTTTAATTGTATTTTAAAATATCTATAATATATCCTGAACATAAAAGGTGAGCAACATTGACAGATTGCAGGTATGTTTCAGTGTGAAAGAGCGCCACAAAGGGGAGAAATTATAGAAAAAAACATCACTGAGCAGAAAATGTATCAGTGAGTGATATACTCTCTCTCTCTCATTCCAGTCATGTGCTTACTACAGCAACGCAATCACATTATCTTATGACACACTCATTGAGACTGACCTACATCACTTTGGATAATAACTGCAGCTTTAAAGAGAAGATGGATAGTTTGATGGATGAATTCTAATTTTTCCTTTTCATCCGCTGCAATTCTAGCATACAGGTTCACTCTCATGAAAGTGCTGTGCCTGCCTTTGCTTGATTCAGCAGTTATCAGATCAACCACTAGGGGGTAGCAGCGTTCTCATGTCACATTACCCCAACTGATTGAAATCCTTTATTCTGAATGATTCATTTACTCACTCGAGTGAAAACATGCTTTCTCACATTCTTTTAGAGTGATACTAATACGTTTTCAAAAAGCTGTAATCAGCTCTTCACGCACGCCTCTCTGAGAGCGTGCTCTTTTTTGTAGGAATTTATACGGCGTACTGAAAGATGCTGATTTGTTCTTATTTCCCTTTAAATAAGCCTCTAATCACATAAAAACAATAATTAAGAGTCAATTATTCCTGAGTGCCTGGAGCAGAAGAGAGAGCATGATTTTTATCTGGCCAGAAGCATATATTCTACATACTAACTCGGTCGTAGCGAACAGAAGTTCTCATTCTCAATGGTGTTAGGCACCATGTTGGTCAAATCTCCTTTGATCCCATAAAGATGCACGATCTTTTGTGACCCCATACGCAAACCCCACTTGTCTTCACATCATAGGGTAAGGGTGGGATTGTGAAATGCTGATCTGGCAAGGCAGCTCATCTGGAATGCTGTTCCCTTCATCTACTTTCCCCTGCAAATGAGTGGGTTAACTTGCACATTAGCACAGATTAAGGGTACAAATGAGACCTTGTGTCACTAATGGGGGTCAAAAGAGGGGAAAAGGGTGGAGGAAAGGGTGAACACCTTAGGGGACTAGGATACTGTAGCTCTGTTCTTTCGAGCTTATCTGGGTATATTTTGTTTGTTCCACATGACTGTTTGCTTATTTGACATATAGGCCTATATATAATATATGCATATATTATAATTGTTATTTTATGTTATTTCATATATAATGTTAATTTAATGTTATTTTAATATTTATTTCATTCATTTATATTATTTTTAGGGCTGTCAAATGATTCATCACGATTAATCGCATCCAGAATAAAAGTTTGTGTTTACATAATAAATGTGTGTGTACTGTGTATAATTATTTTATATATATATAAATACATACACATGCTTGTATATATTTAAGAAAAATTTGCATGTATATACTATATATAGATTTATATATAATTTATATTATACATAAATATAAATATGTTATAAATAACACATTTTTCTTAAATATATAAATGCACGTGTGTGTACTTATATATACAAAACAATTTGACACAGTACAAACACATTTATTATGTAAACACAAACTTTTATTTTGGATGCGATTAATCGTGATTAATCATTTGACAGCCCTAATTATTTTATAGTTTTTATATTTTCTTTATCTTTTTATGATTTAGGTACTTAATGGTAATTCATGTTTGTATATTTATTTATTGTATTTATTTATTTGACAATTTTGATCACTTTTTATTTATTTATTTATTTTTACTGCTGATAAATTTATCCGGCAGTGTGGCAAAGGCATTTCTGAACGTATAAATAGTTCATGTTTTCTTGTCAGTTAAAACACCATAAATCTGCAAAACTACTTGCATTGAAAGCAAATTTGAGAATTGCCCAATTAGAAAAAACATTACTGTGCTATACTGTGGTTTCTATGTATCCAGCTTTTGCTCTGGGCAGGGGTGGTGCAGTCTCCATCTGAATGTTTTTCTTCGGCTCTAAGCGATGTGCTAAGTCTCTCGCCCCGACCTGTTGGATGTTTACGTGTTGACACTCGCTACGTTGGGACTCGCATTCCTGGCAGAGTTGAAGTTGGCATGTTTGTAAAAGACTATTATGTTTTTTTGGGGTTTTTTTTCGAATAACTTGAAATAAATATTTTTAAGTTTTCAGTTTTCACTTGAAAACTTTAGTGAAAAGAACATCTGTGACACTTCCGCTTTTCAGACCACTTCCACTTTTGGAGATTTATATAAAAAAAATGATTGTTGCATTCATTCATTTATTTGTAAAAGTTGTTGTTTTTTTTACACTATTTGCTGTCAGTCGTGATTAATTCATTCAACTAGCATGCGTGAACAATACTAAGGCAAAAGGAGTAGTATTTGGTCATGTGATTTCAACATGGGCACCCACGTGAGGCAAACTGCTCTGTGTAAAATAAAACGACCTACTTTTTTTTGATTGTTTAAAAAAATACAGAGGGCACCTTAAATGTTTAAAACCCCATCAAATCACACTGCAAATGTTCCATCCATGAGTCTTGAAACATTGTGTTGTAGATTTAGTAGAAGGTCAAAGTTCTGAGCCTTCTGGACCCACATTTTCCCCAGCCCGGATGAGGGGGAGAGGGGAAAGGTGATTTCCTCTTGGACAGCATGACAGGGCTTCCTGGAAGGGTCGTCCCTCCCTAAGAACAACTGCATCCTGCTTTGAGACTGAAACAAGACTCAGTAGATTGCCACATATGTTGTGAAAACCAGCATGGTGAGCCATCTTGAACCAGTGCTAAAGAGTCAGCAATTATATTATCAAAATGAATTTGATTAAGTCACTCTAAGGAGCAGGCGGTCCATAGTTAGTAGTAATAATTATGAAGTCACCATGCGTTTATTGATATGGTTTTCTGAATTATATTACAGGTTTTTATAGGCCATGACACAAACAAAAATAGATAGAGAATATGAAAGTGAATGTTGATCATTTTTTCTTTTTAATACATCCTCTTGGCAAGAGTCCATGAGTGAACTGTTCATGGAAAGAAAGCAAAATAGAAAGTGAAAAAAGAGAAGTGTGTGGGGGAGTTTGTGTGCGTGGTTGTGCTTGTACTGTATGCAGTAATTTTCGCTGCTTTTGGAAATTGTGCCCTATCAGGAGCAGCAGCTGTCAGGGCAGGACACGACTCAGCTCTTTGTGCACTGTTGATGGTAAGTTGCTCTTTGTCATCCCGTTTAAGCTTAATCACCAGCTGTTACTAGAAAGCATTAGTTTACTTCAAAGTGGTTTGATGTGAAGGACACTTTACGCGTGACTGTCGTAGTGTATAGTGACTCTCTCAGATCAACAGGCCATTGTTAAACAACGACAACCTTGATCTGTGATGACTGTAAAAGAATTGCTGTAGAACTATTTTACTTAATATAGTTTAACTACAATAGATAGATGGTTGGTAGGTAAGTAGACAGTAATAGTTAGTTGGTTGGTTGGTTGTACAGTTTAGTCGGTTGGTTTGTCAGTTTGCTGTGCAGTTAGTTATTCTTTCATTCAGTTAGTTAGTTAGTTAGTTAGCAACTAAAGCTAAATTATTATAGTCTGACCATGATTCAAACCAGTTAGTTAGTTAGTAATGTAAGACAGATTATTAAGGGGTCTGACCAGTCCATTGATCGAGTGAGTTAGTTGGCAGGATAGTTTGTTGTTTATTTTATTTTAATTTATTAGTCAGTTGGATGTTTAGTTTGTTAGTCAGTTGTTTTGTAGTTAGTTAGTAATCCAAGCCAGATTATTAAGGGATCTGACTGATTAAAACCAGTTAGTTGGTTGGTTTGTGGTCTAGTTTAGTTCAGCCATTTACACTTTACTGTGACATGCATAATATCACAGTGAATATACACTATATAAATATTATGCACAATATAATACCGTATAAAGGAAGGTATCTAATGCTGAAATTAATTTTTAATTGCACACCACATTAGGGCCTAGAACCTTTTTAGGGCCTAGTTCAAATTCAGTTGTACCTTCTTGTGCTGTGATGCTCTTCCCTTCTGAAAAGTTCTCAGCAGAAAGTCCAGCTGTGCATCAGATCAGTTTAGAAGACGCTCTGTCTAACAGATGTCTGGAAGTTTGCCTCTGTCCTCCTGCTATGTCCTCACCTGTCCCTCCCTCTGTGTGTGGAAGACACACAGAGGATGGGGTCAGACTTCAGGAATCCTTCTCTTCCGTCTGCCACGTCCTTTTTAAGTATGCTTGGTTTAGGATGAGGTTAAGATGCTTTAATTGAATTTACCCCTTGAACTCACACAAGCAAAGCTGGAGTAAAGAAGCAGAAGCTTTCTCACGGTGTGTCTCGAGAGATCTCCGCTATAACCCGATACTTCCAGTCTCTTTGGGGAGGTTACCCTGGCAACAATATGAATGAACTGACAGCGTCTGTGCGTACATGTGCTTTTAATTAAAGAGAAGCGATAATAGAGACATTTAGTGGCAATTCACTGTCCCTTGTGGCACAGCAAACACATACTTCCTCCCCCTCTCTTCCTCTTCCTCTCTCACCTTTTTGCTCAACCATATCAACATCCGCAGAAATTAGCGGCTGCGTTTAGATAACCTCTGTTTCTACAGTCAAAGGTTTTATGAAATTAAAAAGATAGTTCACCTAAAAATGTATATTTGGTCATCAATTTCAACATAAATTCATGTTACTTTCTTTATTCTGTAAAACACAAAAGAGATATTGTTTTGTCCATATAATGTTGTTTTTGGACCCCATTGACTTTCATTGATCAAAAACAGTTAAACCTTCTTCAAATTATCATATCTTCCTTTGTGTGTCCCAAAAGAATGAAAGTCCTACAAGTTTGGAACAACATGGGTAAGTAAATAATGACAGAATTTTAATTTTTAGGTGAACTATCGGTTTAGATAAAGTATAGAAAGAATGTCACTTTCTTTGCACATTTTTTAGCTTTGTTTATGTCAATCCTTGTCAGAAAAAGTGGCTTGGATTTGCTGGAGCTTATCATGCTGTCCAGAGTGTGTGGATTCGAAGAGGAAAAGATACATTAGTCATCAGATAATGACCTGGAATGACCAGAACGATGTGGCGGTGGAGAGCACTTTGTAGGAAACTCCATTAACAAACCTCAGTCAGTTAATTAGCTGTAGACGCAGCGGAGCATACAGACCTCGCATGTGGCTCTGAGCTTTGCGAAAGGCTTTTAGATGAAAGTGATGAATTGCTGTCATTGGGCTTGTTCTATACTTTATCAAATGATTAAATATTGAATGTAAAATAGACAGCTCTCGCCGCATGCAAAGGTCATTTTCCAATTGCCACATTAATCAAAATGCTTTTTCCTGTCAGCGGTAAGAGAGAATTCCCAAAACAGCAGAGATGCGCTGTGTGGTGAAATGCTGCAGGCACAAGTGTGTGTGTGGGGGGGGTTTGTGGAAGGTTCCTCTTCTGGAACCTTCCACAACCTCTTTTAGTTCATTCCGTACCGTATTTCCATTCATGCATCCCAGCAGATTGTATTCAATTCACAAGGATTGCATTTCCATTTTTCTACTTTACCTGCCTGGGATTGTGAAAGACATTTCCTCGTATCTCAAGGGTGGGATTTTAACAGAGACTTGTGCTGATGACATAAGGAAAATGGATAAACATCCATCCCACTCTTGAGAAACACTCTTATTTAAGTAACCATGGTGATAACAGAGCTGGAGAAACGGCCTTTCTTTTGTGTGGCATAAAACTAGTTAAAATACAACCAGGAAGAGAGAGGCCCAAAGGCAAGGAAATGCATCACCCTCAATGCTGTCTGTGGTTATGCTACGACACACCCTCACACACACACAGACACAGACACGCATAGAATCACACATTCTCGTAACTGACATCCTGAGCAGTTTGCAATTCACTCTCTGACAGCACATGGGGCCTGGCAACTGCTCCGGGATCCCACTTATCTGCTAAGGTAAAAGACTGATTTCTGTTAATATTTTACTATATCAATCTCTCCACTGGAATGTTTCTGGTTTGTGTAATCTGCTAACTAGCTGTCATTTCAATAGAATCGGTTGTGGTTTGCGAGTTGTGGCTATTGTGTTGAGCTGGGAGTGCTGTATAGGTACATGTTGTGGTTTAGTTGTTGGCTGGTGTCTTTTGAGTGGAAGTGTGAATGTGTTGTTTTGGGGCCTCACCATCACACATCAGCCGTCTATTGAGTTCCAAACAAAGGAACTGTATTGTGATTCAAACATAAAACCATCCCTACAGTGTCTCAGCATGGGCTTGACCTGCACACACATTCTCTTTCACACACAGGCACATTTTGAAAAATACCCATCCTTACATGGATGTGTTTTTTCGGTCTCCTTGAATTTAATTTATATGAGGTGGACTTCATTTTATGGAGAGCATAAAGACTAAACACTCAGATTGTGTGATAAGTCAGACAGACAGCTTGAGAGTGAGAAAAACATACTTCCTCAGTGAAACTGTGCAGAGATGCTTCACCTCCTCATGTTTAAACAGATCCAGAGGGGAGTCCTTAAAGGGATAGTTCACCCAAAAATGACAATTCTGTCGTTTGTTTTACTAACTCGCATGTTGTACCAAACCTGTGTGAATTTCTTCCTTAAAACAGGAAGATGAATTTTTTAATAATATTCTGAATGGGGACTGGGGTTGACAAGCTACAAAATGTTTTTTTTTAAAAGTATCTTAAATTGTCCAAGCAGCAAGCACTAAATTTCAACCTATAAGATAATTGTGTGGGGAAAGACCAACATTTAAGTTATTCACTGAAAATCTTGGCATATGCCCTAGATGAGAGAAGTATTAATAAACATCATTCTTTTTCAGTTATCTTTTCAGTGAATCATTTGCTCCAGTTCACATTTGGCTTAAATGATTCATTCATTGGATGATTTTCTACACAAGTTCATCCCACTGACTCAATGGTCAGGTCATAGCGGTTAACAGACAACTGGCTGAATGAATGAATGTCAAATGAATTACAGCTTAAATGGCAGTCTTGTCATCATAAGAGTATATGGCTTCAGAAGACTTAAATATAGTGCATGAATTGTGTGATTAATTATTATTATATAAATGTTTTGTTTTATTAAATGTCTCCTTTTGTGTTCCACGCACAAGACAAAACAAGAGTAAGTAATTGATGACAGAGTTTTCATTTTGAGTGAACTGTCCCTTTAAAATCACACATTGCGTTCTTGAGCAAATGCTTTTCTTCAAAGCCTGTCTAGTTTTGATGGGCAGTTTTGAAGGTCTAAAATTATAACTGTTCAAATAAAAACGTACCGATATTATTATCCAGTGATATCACGCTTTCTGTGCACCGATAAAATGTATCCCATCCACTTAAACTCCAATGCTGAGTTTCTGTAAATGGTAAAATACAAGCTCTTTGTCAGCATAAAAACCACTCACATCTGATTGACCATTACCATGTCTTTTAACTGCAATCTACAGACAAACAGCCCAGCATGACAGGACGGGAGACACTTATTACTAGAACAGAAATTTGCACTGAATGGGTAACCTCGATTTGCTTTTCTTTTTCTCTCAGTTGAGCGAGTCTGTGGATGCCAACTCAAAGAAACACTGAAATTTCTCCTAATTGATTTTATGGGTCAATTACGTATTTTCCTCATTGTGTGGTCAGCAGGGGAGCCTGGGCCGGCCGACTGACAGCAGCTCCACTCGTGTGCAAATGAGTTTGAGAGAGGCAGTGTGAGGAGGAGGAGGAGGGGTGGATGGGAGAAGTCCTCTTTTGGATTAGTGGAAGCTTCTTGGCGATCTGCATGTGAATGAGTGTGAGCAGCTTTAGCCGTTACCCCTGCGCTCTTTCTCCGTAGTGAGGGAGAGAGACACAGAGAGAGGGGGAGAAGTGCATGGGCAGTTACACAGAGCACAAAGCAGAAGTTTAGGGACAAGTCTTGTGGTACATCACAGTTGTGGACTGCATGGTGTGGGCCGCTGGGTCTTCAGTTAGGAGAGTGGTGTGGACAGAGCTTTGTGAATGAGAGAAGGTAAGAATATTTTTTATCCTATGGGCTTTCATGTGTCTCAACTTCACTGCCCTTCTGATAACAATGGAAGCAAGAGCAATGGAGCACTTCAACTGTGCCAAAAGGGGGAGGGGGAAGTCTCATGGCTGCCCGAGAAGACACTTAAAAAAAAAGAAATTATGTCCTCAAAGTTGGGTTGTTTTGCTCTATTTTTGTAATTTGATATATATTCAGGCAGGAAGGAACTGAGGGTTGACACGCTCTGATGTTTGAAGCTTGGTTATGGTTATTGGTTTCCCATTTTCAAGATGCAACAGGCGTGTTTGCCATTTGCAGCAAGTATAATGAAATGCTTACTCTCTCATATGAAACCGTTTGAGTCATTTCCTCTTGTGTGCAACATTTTAGAAGTAAACTATTGAAGTTTTAGTCATTTGTGATGAAAATAAACAGGAAGTTGGCATAGAGAGCCCAGGAGTCCAAAATGGTTCCATGATGAGGTTCAGATGTAAGGTATTTTTTGTGGTATTGTTGACTAGCATGGATAAAATGTTTTTTACATGGTCCTGGGATTGATTAATTTTAAATGTGTCCTTTACTTGGACTCAGCTAAATTAAGCAAAACTGTGTAAAATTTGTACTGAGCCACATAAAAGACAACACAGGCCTTGGAAACTTTTATATCCATTATCAATGCTTCATATTGACATGCGCTATTTGATCGTTCTCTTTTTCTCTCCTTTTCATTCTCTGCCAAATACACTGCAATATTTCTCAGAGATTTTGCTGTGATTTAAAACCATTTAATTTTATATTATGATGATAATTTCCATGTGGTAAGAGGTTATGAGGCAAAAATGGCATACAAAATTAATTATCTTGAGCTGTAGATCAGATGTTAGCATTTAGCATTTAGCACAACCAAACTGAACATCATTAAAGGTAAAATGGATGCTCTGCATTCTTTCTTTTATGGCTCTGTGGGTCTTTGTGATGCTCAAGGGAAAACGTATGTGACACATTAGGTGTGTGTGTGTAGGTGTGTGTGTGTTTGCCACTTTCCTGTCATGGGTCTGTTCATGTGCACATTTGGCTTTGGTGTGTTTACACCACACATTTAGTTGTAGATTATCTTGACATTAGGCTACTACTTATTTTCTTCCTTTATATATATATATAGCTTTGAATGCAGTTTGTAAAAGTCTGAAGTTTAGTTTGAACTATCAATATGCACTTGCCCAGGTCTCAGCCAATCAAACAAATATCACACATTTTTATTTCAGTGAAGTATGAGTTAAAATGAACAAATTTATGGTTTGGTGTCAGTGAGGGAGTACTCAAGTCTTAATGATGGGGTTTTCTGGGGATAAATACACACACACACACAAAAACACACTTTTATACCATATCTGAGATGCTTTTTTTGTATAAAGTAAGAATGATTTGTGTTTTCTTGCTGCGTGCTGCTGTATTTCTTTGTCATGTCAAGTGAAGATGGGTGACATCTGTGAACAGTTTTATTAAAGAGCAAGAACAGACACTGAGCAAACCCGGGGACAGATCGGCTTTTATTTGGACACAATATGCAAGGCTTTTATTAAAAAGGTCCAACTTCGTTCCTACATTTTCTCTCTGTTTGCTTTTCTCAAGCCTTTGGAAGACAGTGTGTCTACCCTCTCAATCTCTGAGCATGGCTCTATTTGTCAGCTTCTATTAGTGTGCTGGCAGTTTTCAGACTGCATCAAATAAATAAATCTGTCAGTCCACAGTCTGATTGTCTCTTCTCCTTGTTGCACAAGTTGTGCTTCTCACAAAAGTCTTACTTCAAACTTCATGCTTTCTATAATGACAATATATATATTTTTAAAATTACACTAAGTTCAAAACCAGAAATTCAGTTGCTTTGCCTGAAGTCTTTCATAGATCCTCAGGTGCTGGATGAATCGCTTGGATGTGAAGACAGTTAGGCAATAAGAAGCCCAGGATTAGTTCCATTTTGGTGGCTGGAGGACGTACTGTATATTTATAGACGATTAAGTCTCCTGGACCAGCAGACGGGCTCCTCAGTTCACGACTGTTTTCTGTCTCAGCTGACCAATCGCAGCACGTGCTGCTTGCTGATTTACTACACATAGTTCTTGACTCACTGAAATGAACATTTATCAGATGCTGCATGTGATGAATGATTTTTCAGATCTTAAGCTAATATAATTGGACAGTGTGATTCAGCAATAATCAGGGTTGTGACCTGGCCAAAGCCACAGCATGAGAAAGTCTTTTAAGTAGTCATGAGAAAGCCATATTGAGGTGAGCACATTTGCAGCCTCTGGCAACAACACTTGAACACTTTCACAATGTTCGTCCTCTAAGAGATACTGATGCCAAGAAAGTCAACGTAGTATTAATTTTTGCCTGAGGTGGATAATCATAATTCAATTCACATTTATTTGTATAGTGCTTTTCACAATACACATCGTTTCAAAGGAGCTTTACAGAAAATGCACGTATCATATAATATTAGTTGTAAAATCATGGTGTAGCTTGTCTTAAAAGGGTTGCTCACCCAAAAATTATCAGCATTGTGTTTTGTTTCTCCATACAGTTAAAGTCAAAAGGCTTCGATGTGTTTTTTTGTTTTTTTTTTGGTCACCATGGTTTTCATTGAATGGGCAAAAACAGCTAAAACATTGAAATTATCAATATGAGACATGAGAGTGAGTAAATTTTGGGTGAACTATCCCTTTAAGATAATCCTATTGTGATAGTGCTTTGGCATACTTGTGTTAATGGCATTTTGTTGACCTGTTAATGTGACATTCATGTATATGAAGCAATCAGAGCATCTGTGATGTCATGATGGGTGCAGTTCACACTCACTGCTATTAGCAATGCATAATAAAGAATAGTAGACTAGGCATTTCCTGGGGATCATTTTACATTTCCATATTTTCATACACAAATGAGCTGATTTTAACACACACGTGCACACTTTGTATATGGGTGTGAAAGCAGCTGTGGTCTTTGCAAGGTAATACAGCTCGTCTTCTCATATTTGAGATGGTCAGTTCGCAACTGTAGAGTATTGTTGTGCTCTTTTCCAAGTTCAAGGTGTCCAAGTTTTGTTGCCATTTACATTTGTTCCCCAGAATTTAAATTTAAGGATGAACTGAATATTAAATTAAATCCAGATACATCAATGTATTATTTTTTCAAATCTTTTTTCTTTTTAATCAAATGTAGAAATGTCACATTCAATTCTAATGAGAGCGAGCTGACTCTTAAATCCTGTATTTTGTTCAACGCTGAGCAGCTAGTGTTGTGTACTTGTGAAGGTAATGTGATTTTGACTTTGTTTTGAACAATGTGACTGGGTTTTCTCCAACAAGACAACTTCAGAGGTAATCAGGGGGGATTGTTTCCAATCCTCGTATAAAGCAGAGCTATCTCAAGATGGCAATAGTACAAACAACAGTATACAGGGATAAGACAAACATTAGTCCTGTAACACTATCCACCAGTCAGATGGAGCATCCTCCTTCTGAGCCAGCTGACAGGTGTCCGTGCCTCAGTGGTTAACTAGTGCCGTGTGAACTGCAGTCTCTGTGTTGGCCGCTCAACTCAATTGAGCTAAACAAACTGATGTGCAGGCAGCAAAGCCATTTCTGTTCTGAAAAGCCACCCCCCACCCCCCGCTCCCCGCTCCCCGCTGCTGACAGTATGCTGCATAAAGTTCAATGCACATTGAGGGTGCTTTCCATATTCATTGCGATTCTGTGAATCTTGAGTAAACCTTAAGATAAAATCAACCCCTTCTTGACCCATATATTAAACGTTAACAAATGAATCTAAGGCCTCATTTTAGCCCAGGATGGAAGCACAAATATGGACAATTCTCAATTCTTCATCCTCATTATTTCAACCGAGTGTCTATTCAACGAGTGCAAATAGCCCGCCTTGTTGGCAAATACTATTTACATTAACTCCGCCTACTGACATCTGGTTGGGCCAGACAAAATTACGTAAGACACTTGAATGTTTACAGCAGCAATAGTGTACTGGTAAGCCTTTTGCCGAATTCGCTCTACTCCCTTTTCCCATCTCTTATCAGATCGGAAAGGCAATCAATAAAAACGAAGAAAATATTCCAAAAGTGGAAACAAAGTGTCTAACGTGTGTTTATCAGTTAGGGTTAGGGGTAGGTTTAGGGAGGGCTTTATTTCCCCAATAAGGCCCATCCATTTAATAATTTTAATAAATATAACCATTTATATGTGCTATTATTTCATACCATTGACTGTAGGCTACAACATCACTGAGATCCAAATAGTATCTTCCACTATTTATAAGTATAAAAATCCTCTAACTACTATTTATTCTTATTGCAAAGAAAATAGTATTTTTACATAGTGTAAATAGCAGATTGATAAGAAATGTTGCTACTTACACTTAGTGTAAGAATCTATTGCTAACTTAGTGTAAATAGCAGCTATTGCTAAGAAATATGCTACTTTCACTTAGTGTAAAAAGAATCTAGTTGCTGTTTACACTTAATGTAAATAGCATATATTGCTATATGTAATTAGTGTGAATATCATCTATAGCTAGCACTTAGTGTGAATAGCATCTATTGCGATTTGCAAATAGCCGTTGCCTTATTTCAAATCGACCTGTGCCTCACCTACATTTGCCTTCTGTCAGTCATAATGTGCATTAATTTCCATCTGCATGCTCACAGCGCACAGCTCTCTGGCTCATAAACAAAACCTGGCAAAAAATTAATATCTTTTCCTCAAATTAATTGCAGTGGTGAATTGTGCGTTATGCCATGCACATAATGTCAGGAAACGTGGGCGCTGGGTGTGCACAACAGAATCTTAATGTAAAAATGCTTAATGGAAAATAGCCTAATCTGGTCCAGGGTTTTTTCTGTTTCCCAAATAGTTCAGATTTGTAATTTCCTGCCAACATTTTGGCCCCAATAAATAAATAAATAAAATAAATGTGTATAATGTTGTTATCATTCATTGATTAAACCTTAAAGCTATTCAAAATAAATTTCCGTTAATTGAAACAAAGCTGAAATTAAATAAAATATAAATATTACAACATCTTAAACTTAACAAACTTAAACGAAAATGATAAATGTTATTTACTTCAAACGTTAAAGTACTTCAATTAAAAAAAAAAAAACTGAAATGAAAATAAATATTTGGTATTTACACATACATTTTTTTTTTTTTTTTTTTGATTCATGATGATTTCAACACATTTAAATTGGATTCATTTGATGCCTTGCACATTGTCAAAGTGCCGTATAGTGTCCTATTTGTTATGTTTAGCTGCCCACAATGCACATCAGACTGATAGACGACAGAGACATTACATCACTAAAGTGTCTCACACATAATCTGCAAGGACTCATTTTGGGCCTAAGCTTTAATTAGACTTTTTTTTAAGAAGCATGTGAGGTTCTTGTATGCTAACTTGTGGGTGTCTCTCTCTCTCTTCTCTTGGCAGAAACAGGACAGGAGCAGGGCCTGGATCTGGAGCCACCTGTCCGGATGGAGGAGGAGAAGGAGGTCATGGAGGAGAGGGAGGTGGAGGAGAGAGTGGTAGAGATAGAACATCCTCTGCCATGCCTCACTGAATCTGACACACAAGGCATTATCAAGGGCAGAGATCTATTCGGATATGTCGGCATTGAGGCAGTCTTGGACCAGATGAGACGCAAAACCATGAAGGCTGGCTTTGAATTTAATATCATGGTGGTTGGTAAGTGGAACATTCATCTGATTTAGTTGGAAAAAAAAATTCAGGACATGTCCAGTTTGTATTTGACCAGAAGAAGATCAGGCCCTTAAAACAATACATACCCTTCAGAGCTGATTTCTTAACCATACATTGAAAGTTTCATTTTGCAACGGCATGCATAATGGCTGGGCCTAAATAACTTCACACCTCTGTTTTTTTCTTTGCTCAAAGTGTGAACTTCAACTCGGGTAGTTTTTGCCTAATGAGGTATGTTGAGATGGGGGTGTTTTAGCCAAGACTAAGAGGGAAATAGAACAGACTTGAGGCGTCAAAAAAGGTAAAAAGCTCTGTATATAATCACAGAGTATGGTGTAGAGGGGCTGAAGAGGGCAGGAAGACCGCATGTAGTTCAGTCTATAACAGGGAAATGGTGTCATTGGCTGTTAGGGGAAAGGTTTAAACTCCGCTCTTTTCAGAGATTATAGGTGCATCACATATTTGCGTACTTATGCACTATTCATTTTCACACATTTGTGGTATGAATAGTGTGAGTGATAATCATCATAATGTGTTTTATTTTTTTATTAAAGGTGCATTGCGCAACTTTTCATGTTAAAAATACCAGTTTTCTATCCTATACATGCTTAAAGAACAGCTTGATGAGCTGAATGAGCCTTTCCCCGATCACTGCGATCGCCTCTATAACCCTGTACAGTAAAATATATAAGAGGGATTCGGGCTCGAATCTGAGACTGAGCGTGACGTCACGCGCGTTCACGCTCACCTGGCAACCTCTCGCTTGCTTGTGTACAAGCTGCCCGCCATTGATTATCTGCATCAGCGAAGAAAACTCGAAAACTCGAGCGTCTAAGGTAAAAGATGGATTCAAAAAGACCGGCTAGTAGTCCATTTCAAACACCAACAACGACTCTGGTTGCAGTTGCGCTTGCCGCCAGAGGGGGCGTAGTTCTGCAAAAACTCAGAGACTTGCGTTATGCTCCTTTAAGTTTCATTAAGTATTTTTATTAAGTCAAGAGAGATATAAGGATGCAATATTGTGCAGAGATTTAAAAGGGAAAAGCTGAATCTTGTACTGTATGTGATATTGAACAGGAAGCTAGTGTAATTGATAAAGAACAAGAGAGATGTGCTCTCCATTTTTTTAGTAATTATGCGGGCGACTGAGTCCTGGACCAACTGAAGTTTATGGAGAAGTTTGAGAGGTAACCCAAATAGGAAAGAGTTACAGAAATCAATGTTTGAAGTAACTAGAGCATGTACAAGAATGGCTGTGGTATTGGGTGTAAGGAATGGACGAAGACGACAGATGTTCCGTAAGGGGAAATATGTGGACAGAGTGCCATTATTAACATGTGTTAGAGGAAATATGTGGACAGAGTGCCATTATTAACATGTGTTTCAAAAGACAAGCTACTATCAAGGATGAATTAAAGTAGTGTGTTCTTCACACTGAAAATTCCAAGAAGAAAAAGAAGAAAAAGTGCATATTTAAATAAAAAGTACATATTTAAATATCTGGATGGTGCACTTATTATATCAGACATTATATCATGACAAAATAACCTTTTAAAACTTACAGTATGTTGAGTACATAGAGCATAGTATAAGTGCATAGTATATAGCATATTGACATTTGGCACACAATTTATTAAAAACAAACATACATGTTTTAAATAGGTTGTGGGTGATATGGACAAAAAATATATGGCAATATCTTTCAGCCTTTTCACAATTTTCAATATACAGGTCAATATTTATTTATTTGCTCTACAATTAAAGTTTTTTTATTTTTTTTAAAAGACGAACATATAATTTTAAAAGATAGTTTTACTTTATTTATAAGTGACAAAATAACAACACACAGTATGTATACACGGTCAGTCTATTTATTTATTTAACTTTTATTATGCAGTGATGCATTAAACTGATCAAAAGTGACATACATTGTACAAAGATTTCTATTACAAAAAAATGTTGTTGAAAAGTTTCTTGAGCAGCAATTCAGCATATTAGAATGATTTCTAAGGTGATTTCTAGAAGGATCATGTGACACTGAAGAGTAATGATGCTGGAAATTCAGCTTTGCCATCACTATACATTTTTAAATATATTAAAATAGAAAATAGTTATTTTAAATTATAATAATATTTCTGATTTTACTGTATTTTGATCAAATAAATGTAGCCTCGGTGAGCATAAAGGCACTTTTTTCACAGACCTTGCACAACCCCAAAAATAAATAAAAAAAACTTGCTGACCCAAATCTTTTGAATGGTGGTGTATTCATTATTTTTCTCAAATATAAGATGAAAAATTATTCATTTTTTTTCTTTTGATTTTTTAAAAGGTGAATCAGACAGTTCAATTCAATTCAGAGAAATGAATCAAACTTACCATACATTTGACTACAAATCTTCAAATCAGAGAAGCTATTAAAACATCTATATCTTCTTTATTGTGAATATTTGATATAGTCAACCCTAATTACAAACAACAAACCAAAATAAAAATCTTTGAATGAAATTCACGAGAATACACTTGTTTTGTCCAGGAAGTGCCCTCTGAACTGCTTAAGTCTTCTGAATAGTCACATATTTTATAAGGCTGTACTCTGCCGACCCAGCAGAGCTTGCTGGTATTAACTGTCTTGGGCAGTTACTGGACATCTGCCTGATTCAAACTGGCCACCTTTATTGAAGCCTAACCAATCAGAGTGCTAGAGCCTCCCAAATCCCCCTGTGCTTCTAAAGAGAGTGTGGGTAAGCATGCAGGAAGGAGGAGGACCAGGAGGGGGTGTTGGCTGAGTGTGGGCCTAAACTAATTAAATGGCAAGGGCTATTGTTGTGTTGTCTGTGGGCTAGGAGGCAGGGCCAGGCTGGAACCAAATGTGGCTCAGAGTGTTCCCCAACTGGGCCAGTCAAGGGGATTTATGATGGCCCCAGCATCACAAATTCAAGGCCATCCAGCTCTCCAGTGAGAACCATTCTTCTTTTCCACTTTTTTTCTTTTTTTTTTAACCAAGCTGCCAGGATTTCCACACTCCCTTGCTTGTGCTTTCATTCCCCTCGGTTGTTCTTCCATAGTGTTAATAGAAAGGACATTTAGCCAAATTCTTCAAAGGCTGCAAGTCTCATGGAGAAACACAGTATCAGCCGCTGTTCCACAACGGTGTCAGCAAAACAAATTAAAGCTGAAATGTGTCGTTTTTGCACCACTGGAGTCGCCACTAGCGTTACAAACTGTTTTGGGTTTTTTTTCGGAAAAAAGTAGCCCCATCCCAGGAAAACTTGTATTCTTTTTTTCTGAAAGTAATGAAAATTCATACAACAGTCTCATTTCCAGCATTTACTGATACATCTGACTTTTGACAGCTTCAGGGCTTTTGATAAAACTACAGATCTTAATTACACAATTCTGTATCCCTGTCAGCGTTGAACTACGCCTTTATATAATTTTTTTTGTATTTATTGCATTCAGACAAAACGACAGCAGTGGAAATTACATTCTTTACTTTTGAAAAAAAGGGCTTATTGTTTTCGTTTTCACTTTTTTAATGTATCCTAAATACATACTATCAAATAATAGTTTCACATTTTTGTATAATTTTGCGAAATTCACAGCTCTATTAGAAATTATGAACAAAAAAGAATGCATTCACACAAATATTGCATAGGCTTATGTTTACTTCACATTTTCTTTAATTATCAGTTATACGTAATAATATTTGTATGATTGGTTTTCATATTTTAAGACTGAATGTGAGTCTGGAACAAATCAAACAATAAATCTATACAAAACATCAGTTTTAATATGTTTAACAAAAAGAAAAGGTTGAAAAAGGTTAACACTCCATAAATACATTTCAGCTTTAAATATGATGATGTATATTCTCTCAAAGTGTGTGGGGATGGTATAAGGAGGAGATCTGACAATAGCAGTCTTCACCTGTTCACATTTTGGCCCCTTGGATGCTTTTCAGCTTGAACCTGTTCAGTAGGGAGCAGATCAAAGGCATGTTAAAGCATATCATTTTTGCAATGAATTCTACAGAGCAAAAACAGCTCTGGTTCAGTGCTCACTTCCCCAAATGCTGGCTTGTGGCCTGTGTGAGTTTCCTCCTTGCCTCAGTGAACTGTGGTAGATACAGCATTGGTATTGTAGTAAGTATGGTGGTGCTCTCCATGCCTGCTACTCTGGACATACATCAAAGGTGAACCTCTCCCTCCATTTCCAGGTAGAGACAGGTGTGGAAACAGTGGCAGTAAAAGAGGAAAGAAGAAAGAGCTGTTTGACTCACCCTCGACACAATGTACAACTATTGACAAATCATTGACCTTTTATTTAGTGCAAAATACTTTCATTTTGAACAGGGAATGTTTGTATTTTCATCAGTTTAATGGTTTGTGTATTTTTCTGTTGCCATGGCAATACATTGTAAATTACAAGGGCAGGGGTTCTGTCAAGGGTGTGTTTGGGAACACTAGCATGTATTTGCTAACATGACATGACAGCGAATGCAAACTTGACAAAATACAGGAAGAGAAGGAATTGTGCGAAAGCAAGATATACACAACAGGATGAAATTGCAGGGACGGAGGAAACTCTACAGGATGAGTTTGGTCCGCTACTCTCATCTGTCCACATTTTCCTGCCCTGGGGTGCTCTTATCCGAGAGTCGCACACACATATGGTAGCACTTGGAGTCTGTTGGTCTGTGTAGTCTGTCCTCGGTTGTATAGGTCAGGACCTTTTAGTAGCCTCTGGGCTTAAACTACTGCGAGTCTCCCAGTTTCCCATAAGTCAGTAGCAGTCTGCTCCCAAATACAAGTTTAGCATATTCTGACATTTTCGATGCAGTCAATACATTCAGCTTTGTTGTCGCCCTCAAGTCGATGGGGCTTTGTAGATATTGTGCTTTGTAAACTGCTTTTCAAAGTGTCTCAGGGGAGATGTGTTTTTCACCATTTGAAATGCTTTTGAGAAATCAATCGGAGTTAAACACATATGACACTGGTAAAATTACGACTTGCATTTGTTGAAGTTTCTTGTGGTTGTGGGAAATGACAAGTTCTTACAACACAGTTCTTACAGCATTTCTGGGTGAATGTGTCTCAGACATGACTCAGACAAGCACCTGACTGGGTCTAGCCTTTATTCTTTTCTCATTATCGCGTCACAGGGTCCTTTATAAGTTTATCAGTACTTGTACCAATTCCATTTTTTGCAAATACCTGAACCAAATGATGTTTGGTTTGGTTAACGTTACATGTCACCGCACCTTAAGTAGTGTTGTTTTGTGTACTACTATTCAACACCACTTCTTGATATACAATACAAAACATAAAGCATGACCAGTGCAGTTTGATTTGCTGAATGAAGACGTTTTATGAGGTGGTTCTTTTTTCTGAATTAAAACGTATAGCGCCACAGGTGTAGTCTGAATCATGAATGAATGATTCATATGACTCATAGGAATTGGTTCTGTCTGGTATCAGTCAGCGTAGTTACTTACTGGTTGTTCATATGATGTATACACAGAAAAGTCTGCAAAAATATGGTGCAATGTATCATGTTAATATTGAGAAATTTTCCGTATTTATTTTTCACAGGTATTTTACCTGTATTTTGAATTATTGTGTTTGAGGGTTGAAGGAAATATCCGTAAACTTAACCTTGAAAGAATTTCTGCCTGGACAAACGGACATTTTTTCTTACAGTGTAATTAAAGATACACATGTTGGGTTTTGTCTGAGTATTATTGGATTGCATTTATGCAGACTTTATAAACATTGAAAAGTCAATCTTTTGCAATGGAATAATTGTTTTGCATTTATTTAATATATTAATATAGAAATCTCACCATCTAGCAATGGAATTGCATTTCTTTTTTCCAAATATTTCTTAATATTTCATCCAAAATACAAAAATAAGGGTTAATGCTATCGTTAAAGAAGGTAATTAAAACTTCTGATTCCCATCCCTATTGAGCAGGTACAGTATGTGTGACTACACTGAAAGCTTCAGGAAGCCCTTCTTTGCTCAGCCACTGTCTGAACTGTTAAATCAAAGAGGCCCAGGAGGACAGACAACGTGGGTTGTCAGTTCCTCATAAATTTGATGTCAACTGCCTCCCATGGTAAGAGGCCATGGCGTAAATCCATCAAAGCCTCTGTTGAGGTGGGCAATGATGGAGGGGCCAGATCTTCCCGGCTCTGTCGTCTATCTCTGTCAAATCGTTTCATCCATTGACAGCTTCCCGAGGCGGCCAGGCCTCTCAACAGGTGCAAACGGAGCGGCGAGAGCGTTTAGCACATTCTCCACCCCTGCCCTGCGAAAGGGAAGCTGACTGGTGGGCCTGAGGGGCCCTCTGAGCGAGACAGAACACACACACTTCTCATCATCAGCACTCAATACAAAGCAGCTCACATTAACACAGCACATGTCCTTTGAGGCAATGAAGGTGGCCCCATAGATTTACCCTTATTTGAGTGAATTGAGATGGCCTTGATAAGGCTCACTCTCTGGTAATAGCTTCCTCCCTCTGATCTGATCTCCGTGAGGACTAGTGTGAAAGAGTCATTAAGTGGAAAAGCTTCCCAAAGCTCCCAACGGCGTGGTGTTGTCAGTGTGTTTGGACACCCACCAGATAAGACACTAAAGCACTTTGCCGTGGCTTGACCTGGTCTTATTACATCACTGATGATTTGCAGTATCAAGGGCTTATGTAAACCCTGGAGGCCTGCGCTGTCTGGTCATGTGATATTTTATGACCTCAATTTTATGTGTGCCATCTTATCTGTGTGCAGTAATAAAGTTTTATCCCCCCTGCTAATGCTAAGCAAAGGTCGTACTGCAAATAAACGTGCTCAGGGTCTGCTACATATGCAGTTAATTGTACTTTACTGCAGTTTACAAACAAAAGTCATTAACTCTATTCTTTTTCTCATTGACAGGTCAGAGCGGTCTGGGGAAGTCGACGCTCGTAAACACACTCTTCAAGTCCAAGGTCAGCAGGAAGTCCTGCACTCCTAATTATGAGGAGAAGATCTCGAAAACTGTCCAACTGCAATCAGTCAGCCACAGTGAGTATTAAAAACGCACAACACACTTATTTCTTTACAGATACCCCGTCACACACCTGTCACACCCACGGGGTCAAGGATTAGCTGGTTCACATAGGCCTGTCAGCCCCTCCTGTTAATATCGTAACTACACCATTTGGACCCAATAAACATCTTTGAACATTGATGGCCTTTCAAAATTGTGCTTTTGTCCTAAACAGCCGCAACAGGACATTTTGTTATGTTCATATTTTATTGTGCATTCAAGTCCTCCTAGGAAGTTTTGGGAGTTGGCAAGTCGTAACTCCAACGTTAGTTGCGTTCAATTAACATAGACCCTCCCTGTGTGAAATT
This sequence comes from Semotilus atromaculatus, assembly GCA_031834385.1. Classification (NCBI taxonomy): domain Eukaryota; kingdom Metazoa; phylum Chordata; class Actinopteri; order Cypriniformes; family Leuciscidae; genus Semotilus; species Semotilus atromaculatus. The sequence continues at coordinate 25,042,008 of JAULUF010000005.1, read as the reverse complement.
GATAAATAGGAGCACAGAAGGCGAAACGAAGGTATTTCAAATTTGGCAAAACGAAAGAGAGACAATGGTTTTGGTGCTGTTTGGTGGAATTATTCATTGGAGGAAAGGTTCGTGGAGCTATGGCAACAATACTTCTGCCTTTATGATGTTCCCTCGAGTGACTACCACGACAGAGTGAGAAAAAAAATAATGGCAAATGATAGTAGGCTTACGGAGTACTGGAATTAGCATTAAGCTAAATAACATTCAGCTTCAAGTTACGCTCTAATCTACGCTCTTATTTCTAGAAGTCAGTCCCTAGTTCCGCCATCTTGATGACATCACATACGTTGTTAAAGACAGAATTCGATGATTGGTCGGAAAGCAAACATGTAGTCTGACATGTTTCTTGGCCACTACTCAACAAGAATTTAGGAGTCAAAATCGCATAATCTGACACAGTGACTATCGTAACAGTCAAAAATATTGAGTAGTCTGAACCCGGCATGACAGATTGTGTTGGCCGGAGTGATTTCTGAAAAGATGGAAGAAGAGTGACATTTAGACAGGATGAGCTGGAGGCAGAGCTCAGTGTATTGTAGGGTTTGACTTGGAGAAGAGCCAGAGTGATCGGAGCATGTGCTCTGAAAGGAAAGAGAAATTAAAAAGCCTGTGAGGGGGACGGATTAGGAGAGATCAATCACACTTCAAGTGCTGAGATCAGGCCACAGTTGTCGTCATGAGCTCTCTTTCACAGAGAATGATAGAGGAAGAGCACACACAGGGCCATATTTTATCGCATGGGTCAGGAGATGACTCCTGCTCTAATGGAAGCCACCACTTATACACGGCGTCTGACTTCAGTGAAGCAAGATCAGCTGAGTTAATGAATTGGTTGATTGAGCAATGTACCATCTCTGTCTCGCATACTACCTCCAGATTAACAATCAATAGAGGATTGGTTTCTTGTCTCCAAACAGGCAGGTGTGTTTTTGTGTAGATGTGTTGAGTTAAGTTTCATTTAGACTTGTTTTGGCAATGAAGCAAAGCTTATTTGGATTTTTCCTTTGCTAATGAGTTAATCTATGATTGATTTCTTCCTGAAAGCAAAACGTCTTAAATATATCAATAAATTGTAAATAAACAATGCATTGGGCACTATCTGGTATCAATAAGCAGATAAATGTTACCACATGGCCAATAACCGATAAATGTAAAAAAATAAATAAAAAAAACATTTTAAATTAATTGCTTTACATTTTACATTTAAATAGTGATTTTAAGCATCACAAAATTAGAAAGTACAATATGTAAATGGATTTTTATTTTAAGATTATCTAAAGATTTCATTTAACACTTAAGTTGGCATGAAATGGAAATTCACTAAATATGCTATCTTATTGTGAATGATTCATTTATATATATTTCATTTTTAAACATTTTATTGCCCTAGTTTTTATAAAATATCATAATTAGATGCCATTTATCTCAAGCATACTTTGCTCATGTCTAAATTTACGTCACGTGCACAGTACACATAAAAAACAAAGAATACTTTGGGCTTTAGATGGTGCCAGAGGTAATCTAAATGTTAAATTAGGGGGAAATGAACATGCTCAATCAAATATACAATATTAGTGATACGATTTTTTTTTAAACTCACGTTAGTAGCTAGCTATACAAAGGTCCTGCTACTCCTTTTTGTACTGAGCAGAGGGAGCTGAGCTGTAGATCAAGCAGAAACATACCTTCAAACATCCCGCATATGCAATGAGAAAGCAATGAATCTCCATTTTTCTGGTGGTGGCGCCACCATGCATCGTTGGAAAGAGGTGTGAAAGACAGATGGCGTAGCCAACTTCACTAGTCCCTTAAATGAAAGTATTGTTTGAGTGAGTGTGAGTGTGTGTGTGTGTGTGGGGGGGGGGTGGGGGGTTGGGGGTCGGGAGTAGTTAGTGTAGTCGCACCCAGCTATCCATCTTCATTTCTCACTGTAGACCGGCTGACAGGGGTCTAACAAACACAAAATTTGATAGTGGTCCTCTGTGTCTTGTATTCAGAAACAGCCCGGTAGGACAAGTAAAGTAAATGTACTCTCTTTGGATGGATTACAAAGGCCTGTTGCACTGCAAGAATGAGACTAACTAATAAAATGTATATGCTATTGCCCAATCTAATTACCCCTGCCATTTTCATCTGGGTCAAAAGTTTGTGGTGTTACCCATGTTATGTAGTTTAACTGCAAATCTGCCCTCTAATTGAATGACCCACAATTTAGCATATCAGATATAGAGAGAACGTAATCTAATGATTCTGTCACAGGATGTTGCGAGACGCCAGAGAAGCATGCCTCCTCTTGTAGTTTTAAGTGTCAGTCAATTGCCGTGTAAAGGCCTTTGCTGGGCTGGGTCATTAGCGTAGCCTGCTATGTTAATTGCCATGGTTCCTACGTGACAGCAGAAATGTATGAAGACTGCTCAACTTTACCCCCAGTCTGGATATGTGCACAGACAAATCCAATTACAAAACCCTACAGAGAGTTACTGCCATGCCAAGGCGTAGCAATGAAGTTAATTGTTACTATACAGCTATGTGCAGGTTTCTTAGCAGCTACGTTAAACCTCTGTCCTTCTTCCTTTAGTTTGCTGCCTACTGGTTTTGAAATTAGACATCTGATTTTGTTTTCAGGTAAACCTTTAGACCTAGATCTGCTTGTTGATCTCTCTTCCGTTTCTGACTTCCCCTTGACAGGTTTAAGATATGTAAATGTTATTCAGTATCACACTCTCGCAGTAGCTTAGCTTCTTCACAGCTTTCACTTCAGTTAGCCAAAGGTCAAAATGTTGAAATCTGTTTTAAGATCTGAAACTGTAATTTCCTGTAATTATGTGCATCAAAATCTTTGCAGTTACTGTTTCAGCCTGTTATATTTCTTTGTGGAAAGTCTTAGGAGCTTTTGGAAGTATTCTGTGTAAGATCAAGAACAAGTGTTTTTTTAGCGTAGCCGTGTCATTGCAAGTGGAAGGAGGTTTCTATCTAGTTGCAGTAGCAGCATCTGTTGTATCTCTGTCCTACCATAGCCAAACCTCATTTCTCACAGACCTCTCAAAACTTATGGCCCAATAGTTTATAAATGTTTGACTTGTAGAATGAGAGAGTGGGTGGATGAGAATAAAAGAATGGGAGGCGCTGGGTGTGCTGTTTCTTAACAAAAGAAGATTGACGATAAGTCGGTTCAGCTTGTGACTTCCTGAGATATCCCCATGGTTCAGGAGACACCCCTCACTGACTTCTCACCATAGCATAACGTAAACATTATAGTGAATGAGAGTGTCCTGTTCCACTTTGAGTTTTTTTATGTTAGCCTTCAGAAAGGCAAGGCTGCAGCGCCTGACACATGATGTAAATATTTACTGTATTTTACTATTTCGATTGCATTAGCCCTCATGCGAGAATTTATTATTATCTAAAATCTATACGATTACGGTTGGGGGACATTCTTAACATTAAACTCTTTCACATTAAACTATATAAACTATGTATTCATTACTTTAATGAGCTCATTGTTTCTGCCTTAAATAATTTTTTTTTTTAGCTAATACATTGTTAGCTTAATTCACGATTTGTACATACATAACATAACGTGACACAGTCACCCGTAACAATGAGTATGGGCAGATCTGATAACAGATCACTCGAAACTGTAATGTAATGTAATGTAATGTAGACATGTTTTATTCTGTTAAGCTGCTTTAAAATTACATGTATTATGAAAGTTGCTATACAAAGAAATGTGAATTGAATTGAATATACACAGGCGTTCAAATGTTTAGGGTCGGTAAGATTTTTAAATATTTTAGAAAAACGTCTCTTTTCTTCTTATCAACACTGAGTTGAAACATAATTGATAACTATACATTAAGTCTTCTGAGCTGTGAAAGAGCAACTTCAGAGCAATATTTCTTTAGACAAGAAAAAAGTGTAGAACCTTCTGTCTAGATTCTGATTAATTGTGCTTTTTTTTAGTCTCCAAGCTACATTTTTCTTCTTTCATTACGGATCATTCCAGTATTTATCAGTGTAAATATGACCTTATAACTTCTGCAGATACTTTAAAAAGCCTGAAACGATAGACCTTCTCTGGTAAATGACAAAACTACTGTTTGTGTTACTGCTAAACTAATAAATTGCCTTTGCAGTCTCTGATTTGAGACATTTCGTCTAGCAGATGTCTCGCTGTCCCTTGCTTCCCCAGCAGTTTTGTCTTTCCAAAGAGCAGGCCTGTGGACGACAAAGAGTACCAAAGTCTCAGGGTGCCTGACACCTCCACACACAACAAAGCGGCCCAGTGGCCCTCACAGCCTGTGAAAAAAAGCTGGCCTGCAGACTGACCGCCAGGGGAGATGAGTGTTACACAATCTCCCCTTTTCTCAAAGACTACATAGTGCAGAAAATGAAGTGGCGGGCCTCTCAATGCCACCATTCAGCTCTGCTCCCTCCATGTGGGTGAATATGGGAAGAACTGAGCCCTGCTTTGTTGCTGAGTCACGCCAAGATGAGCATATGTGTTTCCATTAGCTGATCATGAGGGGTTTTCAATCATTGGCCCACCGATCCAAAAACTGGGACTCTCTTTTGCTAATGCCCCACTGTGTACGAAAAATGTATCATCATCAGATAGAGTTATAGCACTTTGAATCTGGAGTGTTGACTGACAGTTTAATTTTTCCTCGTTACAATCTCGTCATATTTTCCTTGATTGCCTCATCCAGAAAGATTAACATGATGAGTTAACAACAAATGCCAATCAACCAATGCCAGGGATACAGTAGGGGTCCCTGCTTGCACAGACAGCGTATTAGATACTTTTTGCAGGCTGACTTCCTGTTGAAAGCATTCCTGCAGTATTATATCAGAGATGGAGATTAAATGAAAAGCTCAGGGTCTTCAGTATGCGATTTTAACTGATTAGTCCCTAAGAAATTTATGTTGCTGGAAAAAAGACCGGTAAATCCTTGTCAACAGGACATTTTATCCTTTCATTCTTTTCTTCTCTAACTCTTTTGTCTTGTTATTTTATAGTCATCGAGGAGAAAGGGGTGAAGATGAAGCTTACGGTAATTGACACTCCTGGATTTGGAGACCAAATCAACAATGAGAACTGGTGAGAGCAACATTTAAACCTTGTCGTATACAATTCATACTATATACAAATACAGGAGAGTCCAAAAGTCTGAGGCCACAATTAAAAATATGGAACTCAAAATCTAATTTAGACTTGGAAATAAGCAGAAAGTTTTAGAATTATGAATAATTTAAAAATGTTAAATGTTAAAACACGAAACCAAACATTACCGATTCTGTACTATTTCTAGGTCACTAATAAAAAGACATTTTAAATGTATATTTGTGGCTGACATTTGTGACCTTTTTGCAGAAGGTCAGATGTTCTTGCTTCCATTGAAGCACAAGGTGTTCTTTGAATTATTATGAAATCATGTCGTAGAACATGATCATCAGGTTTTACACAAACCAAATACAAAAACATCGAATTAAACATGTTAATTCAACTTTTCATTAAAATTGTTATGCTAATAATATAATTTTCAATGAATATGCCAAATAGAAGCTCTTTCACTAGATGTCTCAGGCTTTTGAACCCCAAAATATCTAAGAGAGCTCTAAAGCAGTGTGAGATCAAATCTGTTCGAGATAAATTCACTTAGTAATTAAAGAGCATTTGGGGTTTTACTGTTAAAGTAATTATTTATTTGACACTAAAATCATGCCTTAGTGTTTTTCAGAATATTTATTTTAAGATTCATTTTAAGTAAAAGCATGTGTTGTTAATTGTGATGTCAACCCTTCCCTGTGTCTTTTTTCTCAGCTGGGAGCCCATTGTAAAGTACGTCAATGAACAGTATGAAAAATACCTGAAGGAGGAGCTGAATGTCAACAGGAAGAGAAGAATCCCTGACACCCGCGTTCACTGCTGCGTATACTTCCTGCCAGCCACTGGACACTGGTGCGTGTCGACTCTTTGCACGTATGATGTGGCTCACACCTAGCCAGACGTGTTAAAACGCTGTTGTGCTTCTGTCACATTTAAGAATCTCTTAAGAAAGTCTTAGATTTTAACCCACTAATCGTGAGATTTCATGAAAAATCCTTCGTTTAGCTGCGAAACATGAGGGTTATATACATCTTCTCACGTCTCTGCTCACTCATTTGATTTGATTCCTGTGATGGCAAAGCTGTATATTCAGCATCATTACTCGAGTCTTCAGTGTCACATGATCCTTCAGAAATCATTCTATGATGATTTGCTACTCTAGAAACATTTCTTCATTGTTATCAACATTGAAAATAGTTGTGCTGCTTAATATCTTTTTGTGGAAACCGTGATACATTTTTCTCAGGATTCTTTGATGAATAGAGTTCAAAAGACCAGCATTTATTAGAAACCATTTTTTAAAAATATTATAAATGTCTTTACTGCCAGTTTTCTCAATTTAATTCTTTTATAAAAGAAAAATCTTGCTGATGTACGTAATATTATTTTATGTTACTTCATGTAATAATATTTTAGCATCAAATGATCTAGATTGATTAATTTCATATTAATAAATTGATTTACCCAATTTTCACCTGTATTTAAAGGATGAGTCAAAACCAATGGTAATACTGGGTGTTAATGAGGTCAAATGTGTCAGCAGTGAAACATGAGCTTTATAAATGATCTATCCTGCCCTTCTACAGGTTACGTCCTATAGATGTGGAGTTTATGAGGAGACTGGGGAAGATAGTGAGCATCGTTCCTGTGATCGCCAAAGCAGACACGCTTACTCTGGAGGAGAGGCTAGAGTTCAAACAGAGGGTGAGCTGTCCGTCATCTACACCTGCGCATAATTTATCATATGCAGGCACAATCGGATCATCCTCTATATTTCCCGCCCACACGTAAATATTCAGTTCTTCGCATGATTGAGGTCATGAATATGGATGACCTGCTGCTGTAAATGCCTGAATTGTTAGAATTCACAGTTCAGCTGTGTGGATAAAAAGTGAGATGGATTGAAAAACATGGGCAGAATGGATTGAGAGAGAACCGTACGTTGCATTAGAATCTCCAAAGGTCCCTTGGCTCTGGCTTGGAAAAATGAATAGGCCAAGCTAAGGTTACGAGCGATGTCTGCGACGTCTCCGTCGGGACACAGTCTCTCCTCTGACTGATGTATAGCAGCTACTTCAGCCCGGGCCACTTGCCATCAGTTCTCCCCACGGAACGCTTTTGGACAGCTCCGACGGCACGGACCGCAGGGCCAGAACGGCCCCCGCACGCAGTGTGTCTCCTATCAATATACACCAAACAACACTCCTAATGATGTACTCTGTCATTTCAGCCCATTATCCAGAGCTGTCTCTCACTGCTCAATAGCCTGAGCAGAGCGCCATGCGGGGGCGGACGTCACACTGTGCTCAAGATATCAATCGCAGATATCATATCCATGTTCAACAGCCGCACTCCAATATCCTCCCCCACACGAACACATGGCAGCAAAGGCATTAAACTCTAATGCTTTGCACCTCGGGCCCAAAATTCTGGCTGTGAGGGGGAAAAAAAATTCTAGTGAACTTTACTGTGCCCCCCCCGAGTACAAGAATCCATGAGGATCGAGATTGAGACTAGTCAAATGCAGCGGGAAGAGCTCGAGGGAGAGGAGCTGCTGTCGTATTTCACCCCCAGGGCGATTGTGTGGTTTTTATGTATGTGTGTGTGTGCGGTAGGTGGTCAAAATCTGTGTAATCCATCTAACTGGAAGCCTCTCTCTGCAGATAAGACAGGACCTCCAGGCCAATGGGATCAGAGTGTATCCACAGAACGAGTATGATGAGGACACTGAAGACCGGATACTCAACGATAAAATTAGGGTATGATGACGCTACTCTTGAGACTTCATTGCAACCAATTAAAATCACTTGATTTAAAATGTTTTTGGGTAAACTATCCCTTTACTTTGTGCTTGATGAAATTGTTTGATGAAATTGCGAATGTTTCTTTTAGGAAAACATCCCTTTTGCTGTGGTGGGAACAGATAAGGAACACCAGGTGAACGGGAACAAAGTTTTGGGAAGAAAAACAAAGTGGGGGATCATTGAAGGTGAGAGTCTAAAGAAATAATCATGTCTTCCGTGAACTGCTGGTCACCAGTAATAATTATGTTCTGTTTTGGATCCTGGTGCCAGGGTTCTTAACTAGCTTTTCCAGAAAGATTGTTGGTTGACCTACTTGGTCTTTTCAGCAGGGTAACTGTAACAATTGTCAAATCTAATTGTACAATAAAGGCTGACAGGCTGTGCAAGGCAAGGTTGTCTATGATTTAGGTTATTCAACACTGCCATCAAGTGGTATGTATAGAAAGTACAGCGATGCAAAATGCCTGGATGAATTAATGAACATGCCTTTTTATTTTATTTATTTCAGTTGAAAATGTTGCGCATTGCGAGTTTGCACACTTGAGAGATCTTCTTATTAGGTAAGTCAATTTTTAATTGCATGTATTGAAATATCGTAATAGAACGATATTAGCATATGATAGACAGACTTGACATTTAGATTATAATCATAGAATGATATCATTTCATAATTTGGAACCAATCGTACATGGGATCATACAAAAATACATCCTTTATTAAAAAATACTATATTCGTTTCTGTCTTTGTTGTTTTGTTTGGGTTTTTTGTTTTGTCTTCATTTTCATTGCACTCTAGAAACGTGTTTGTTGCGTGTGTGGCTGTGGTTCAGGTATAGCTTTTTGGTTATATCCGAAATTCTTGTCTTTTTTCAGGACATTTTTGGTCCCTATGAGGAAAACAGCTTGTAAATTATACTAAGTGATGTTTTTTGAAAATGTAAAAATGCTGAATGTTTTCTGTTATGGGTTGGTTGAGGTGTAGGGTTAGTGTAAGGGGATAGAAAATGCAGTTTCAAAAATCATTCATGTATATGAAAAGTCCCCATAAAACATAAAAACAGTGTGTGTGTGTGTGTGTGTGTGTGTGTGTGTGTGTGTGTGTGTGTGTGTGTGTGTGTGTGTGTGTGTGCGTCCTGTATATCTTACTTGATTCTTGAGGATTTTCTATTTGATCCCTTACATGATTGGTTGCAAGTTATGACAGAAATTCCATCAGTATTTCAACAACAGATTGGTCAACAGATGTCAGAGTTTCATGCAGCAGCAGTTCAAATTAACTTCTGGTCAAATGACATCACTTTTATAAAGTTTTTTTTTTTGTTTTTCTTCATCCTTGCAACTCAGCACTGAAAACACAACATCTTCATATAACTAACAACTTGGAGGTGTACTAACTTGTAACTTTAGAATGCATACAACTATTTCAGTTGGTTGTGTTGGTCAAGTTAATATGAGTAGTAGCTGAGAAGGTCATGAGTACATCCCTCTCCTGTGAGCTCAGTAAAGGACAGGTTAATTACAGAGTCCGATCAGGTGAGGCCGGGTCACAAAGCCCTCTCACCATAACTCTTGGATGGCGGCCCATTGACAGATGGTGTGAGAGTGATTCCCTGGTGAAACAGGATACAAAGGATGTCCGTTATAATGCTCCACATTTTTGAATTGCCTTTCACGGTTTTTGGTCGGCCTCCCGCTGAAGCGGAGATCAAATTGGAGCAGGAAACACCAACCGAATCACACAAAGGGATCATAAAAAGCTAATGTAGTCAGTAAACAATTCAATTCAACACTGAATTTGAATTGGAGAATTACTTTTATTTTACACTGTGCATATTTCCCCTAGGGTGTGTTATTGTGGGATCAAAATTGATATTGTGATCTATTGCACTCTACTTTCAAGGTCCCACTTGCAAGATTTGAAGGACGTCACTCACAACATCCACTATGAGACGTATAGAGTGAAAAGACTTAACGAGAGCAATGCCAATGGACAGGCACTTTCACCTTTGAACCGGGAGAATGGTACCCTAGAGAAGAGTGATGCAGAGAGTCACCTTTGAAAGAGATGAAGTGTCCACCCTCCTTCACAGCCGTCAGAATGGGAGAGATGAACATTTCACTTCTAGATTGCCACGTTTGACTAAAGACATTTCCACTTAGGCATGTAAACTTGAGTCTATTTTTTGAAATGAATCTATATTGTGGGTAGGGATCTGGGATGAGAAACAATAATTGATGAATTATGAGTAGAATTGAACCAGGTTTTGGCTAAGAGACGTTTCCCTCTATGTAATTTTTCTCTTTTGATATCTTTCAAACAGTTTTTGCCGAATGAATGGAACAGAGGCATGTTGGAAAACGTGTGTGTGTGTGTGTGTGTGTGTGTGTGTGGGTTGGTTTATGTGATTTATGAGGACTCAAATTTGTATAATGACATGCGTATTACACTGGTATTACAACTTATGGGTGGTTTATGAGGACACTTCAAAAGTCCTCATAAATCAAATGGCTTAAAAAACATAAAAAACAATGTTTTATTAAAAATTTTGAAATGCAGAATGTCTCCTGTGATGGGTAGGTTTAGGGACAGGGGCAGTGTAAGGGGACAGAATATACAGTTTGTACAGTATAAAAACCATTACGCCTATGGAGAGTCCTCATAATGCTGTTGCACCAACATGTGTGTGTGTGTGTGTGTGTGTGTGTCTGCACGCCTGACACATCACTAGATGAGAAAATCCCATAATCCCTATCTGTGTTACTGCACCTATACATTAACACTGAACCAGCAATGTGACATGCTCCTTTTGCTCTTTTATTTTCATAAGTAATTATTTTAGATTTTTTTACAGCAAAAATATGATCTTTACCTGTACTTTTGTAAAAGAAGAGATTAAAAACTTAAGACAAATATTTTTTTTTTTTTACCATAGAATGCTTCGAAGCTGAAGGTATTTTCTTAACCGATACTTAAAGAGTCTCTTACTGCTATCCATACATGACTGCTGTGATGATAGCCGATGTGTTGATATAATGGGAAATATTTCAAATATAACCTTTGACCTCAAAGGTCCGGTATGAAATGTAATACTATTGATCATTTGTAATGCAGAGATGGGTAGAGAAACAAGAGAAAGTCGATTCATACTGATGTTTGTCGTACAGTAACAGGTCAAGTTTAAGGTTTTATGTTTTTCTTTCTCTAACTAGTTAACTTGCTGTTAAAAGGTACACATTGTGATGTTTACTTCCTTCCACTGGACACCAGGAGTCCATCTTGCTCTTTTGCTCATCAAAACTACTGTACATAACTATAATGTGTTCTTATTTTCTCTCACAGCAACACATTTTTTTTATGCGACATGTATTAGCGGCATCATGATTTCCTTGTTACTAATATTACCATTCATGTAAACACCATTGTTCTATGATTAAAAAATTGTCACCAGCATTCAATATTTATGTGGAGCCACTGGAAAATGCTATTGGTTTCACTGGAGATTGCCATAATATTATACACTTCTGTTATACATTTTGGGGTCAGTATGATTTTTTCAATTATTAAAAACTGTAATATGGTAAAATATTATTCAAACTTAAAAATTACTTTTTTAATATACTTTATTCTGTAATGGTAAAGCTGAATATTTGGCATCATTACTCATTATTACACTCAAATAAAGTTTTAGTACTTAAGAAACATTTATTAATTTCCTTATCAGTTGAAAATGGTAGTGCTGCTTAATGAAGTTAAAAAAGAAAGTTAAAGTCCCCCTGTAGTCAATAATTTCATAACTTAAAACTCATCTTGGATCACCAAAATGACTATTTAAACAGGGTTTTTTTTTCCTTGAAAAAAACAAAAAACGTCATGCCTTAAAATAGCTTGAATGTAACTCCTTTTGAAGTTCTATAAAAAAATGCAAATTACTCCACTCCTGCACTCACTCGCACCAGCTCAGAGATTCACTCGTTGACGATCACACGTTGATCTGATTGGTTACAGGTTAGTTTGTGACGTCAGATACACCAGCGATTTCAAACCTCATTTTTGAAACTGTATTTGGTTTAATGCAGTTTTAAGGAGAAAATTGACTTATGACTTTGCACATGGTTAGTCTTTAAAGCATATTAAAAACACCACATAGACATAAACAATGTTTTTAAAAAAACTTGTTTTTCACCACAGGTCTTTAAAATAGTTCAAGAAAGATTTATAAATGTCTTTACTGTCACTTTTGATCAATTTAATTAATCTTTGCTGAATAAAATAAACTCTAAGAAAAATCTTACTGACCCCAAACCTTTGCACGATAGTGTGCTCATAATTAGTTTGCCTGTGTTCTACAAAGACTTGAAATGGAGTCTCTTATCATTTAGAATGGCAAAAATACTTTACTGAAGGCTGACAGTAAGATGGGCCTCTTACCTCAAAGTCATACCTCAACAGTTGCTTCACCTTTGATCCATTTTCTTCTTCTGACATTATCGGTTATTTGCGTTTTTATTATTTGTGAAATCCACTGGGTCCCAAGTGAAGATGTTTTCATTGTGAATTGCTTCAGGATAACATCAGGCTAAATTAGCCAAAATAGCTTACTTAAGACTCTTATATAACATATGCTTATAAAGCAGAGCCACAAACATCTTTTATCAAGCTCTGCGGGACAGGTTTTTGATGATCTGCAAAGCACTACCGAGTTTTGCTTCCTTTTTAGAGCCTTATTCATAAAAACAAAATGGTGGTCCTTGGGGTCAAAACACTTAATACAGATGGTATGTCTAAGAATAGATAATTATGAGGTAATTGTGTTTGTGTGTGCATGCAGATTTAAAAGCAACATTAAAACATACAGTAACACATCTGACAGCATGTGCTAAAGGGATAGTTCACCCAAAAATTTTAATTCTGTAATTTATTCACACTTAGCCTATATGTTGTTGTTCTGCAGAAACAAATACAGTTTGATCATTTAAGAAAGTTTGGGGTGAACTATGCATTTATAATTTAACGTCAAAGAAAATTAATGACGCAAATATGGTGCTTATTTTGTACAACCTTTACTAAAACGGTGCAGACTGGAACCAATCATTTGAAAACAACAACGCTTGTCTGACAAGGCACTGCAGCCATGAGATGGAGTTCATAAAACTTTGTCTTTTTTTCCTCTTTCATTTTAAATGAACCACCACAACAGTATTTACAGAAAGAAATGTACCCTAAGTAACCGAGAACTGTGACATGCCCTTGTCACACCAGTGTAATAAAATACCAAATAAATGAAAGAAACATTTTCGATAATCAGTGTGAGGAGGATATCTAACATTGTTCATTAGGCTGTTGAACCACATTCACCCAAACCATGTTTGCACCAGAATAAAAGTCATTGTTACTGACCCTGTATGAATGTCAAAAGCATTATTAATATTGTTTTAGTATTACATGTACATATACATAAAAGAGCCAACAAAGGAGTCGCTTTCTGTTATTGAATCATGTCATTCTCAAATTTATAAAAAGAAACAATCCTGACATATGTTAGCTGGGAAGAGTTAGATGAGCAGATGATTTATTCTATTCGCTTAACAATTAAAAGCGCCAGACATTTAGAGTTAAAAGCTAGCTGGAGGGTGAAGAGAAACTGCCAACACACTCTGGATGTGGTAAGCTAGTAAAACTCCTTTAGAGAGCAAGAACAGGAGCACTAGGAAGCTGGCCTTTGATAATGGTTTAAATTTACATTGTAAATCAGACAGAAACACTCTATATCTGCCAGCCAGAATTGTCTTGTAGGTAAGCGAAATTTACACAGTAGTACCAGTATCTCATTGACTCGGAATAGTAACCTTGCCTTGATCATATGAGGAAGGCAGCAGGCGTGTGCTGCTGCCCACGCAGTGTCAATGTAGACACACAATAAACATCTGTTAATATTCTTGCATTTAGCCCGTATTAACATGTCTTTGATATTAGCTCTAAGTACAAAGTGAAACAAGCTTAAGTCTCTTATACTATCGATTGCTGATGTGATTCATCGCTAAAAGACATTGACCTTTTTGCATATCTTGCCACTTTCCTTGACCATGTTTTTCTGCTGACTCGTTTTGTTTTGAGGGGTATAGACGTGCATGAGCCAGGCAGCCTCAAAAACAGTTGAAACCTTCTGACAGATGACCTTGACATATTGATATATATTTACAGATTACAGTGGGGTTAGTGCATGAGTTATATTTAATAATATTTATATTTAGGGTTCTATTAGATGAAAAAAATCCATCCCACACATAAACTCTGATTCCATACAAAGAGGGAAAAGGCTCGGGTTTGAAGTGAAAACAATATTATTTATACAAGATTAATACAATATCTCTGACAGTTTCATATAATTGTCTTCAAATACTATGCAATGCCTTAGAGATATAATAATAATAATCTATTTTTATTTCATTCATCTCAAATGGTTCTGTTTACGTTATCAATGGAGAGATACGGAATGAAAAGAGCTTTGATGGTATTTCCTTTAAACCGTCTCTATAGAAACGCTGTTCTTTTCTTTAAAAGACAATTGGTGAGTGTAAAATACTGCTATATGTCTTCTAACAGTTATCAGGATAGCTCAAATCAATCAAACACAGCAAACAAATTGTGCTCATATGAAAATTACTGGTGCAGAATGTTCAACATCCAATCCTGGAGACAATGCCATTTAACTATAACTCAATTGACATCCATTTTAAAAACAAAAAACAAAATTAGTCACCAAGAAAAAAATATTGGGCTGCAGGAGGGTTAGAAAAGATAGGTCAACTCACTGTCAGCCATGCCTCTGTCAACCAGTTATTGCCTTTCCATTCTTCTGTGAGTTTTGTCAGCTGTGTGTCAACAGTTTTCCCGCCAAAAACAAGAGCCTCAGAGGCTGCAGTTAAACCGTTGAAACCATGGCAAAAAAGGCCAATTCATCTGACAAAAACTTAACTCCAATTCCCACACTAGTTCCTGTCTTCTCAGTTACCCCTTAAAAAAATCTGTTCTACTTATAAATAAACAAGTACCATCCTCGTAAATGTAATAAATAAATAAATATGTGCATCGTGTCAATAAATTAACCCACAAAGTAAAAGCAAATAAATAAGTAACAACGTCAATGATTCAAAAGATAAATTCACACAAGTTAGTGAGATTAGAAGTCTCAAGGGGTCTTGTCTGGATAAGCTAGCTAAGCCGCTAGCGCTGATTAGCTGTGACCCCCCCATTTAACAGGTCACTATATACACGAAGAGAGATCGACTGTCTGAGCTGAGTGCTAATGTTTAAATGTATCTTTTACTAGATATAATTTGTTATCTTTAAAGCCTAGATGATTTAGGACTTGGCATAGTATCCATCTGTTTTGTTCTCAGTAAGATAGCTTCATGTTTGAATCAAGGAGGTCTATAATAGCTGGAGAAAGCTAGCTGTCCTTTACAAATCTCATTCATCTCAATGGTTTCGCTCATAAATAAAGGCTCTTTATTAGCAAAATGGTGGCCAATTTTAAGAATAGGTTTAGAAAGTGTTCACTGACAGGTTTTTTGGGAAACCCAAAATGGTTCTTCAATGCCATCGCTATGAAATCCTGCTTTAGGAAGTGAGTTATTTAGTCAGAATAAGTTGTTTTTTGTTTGTAGTCCAGATAATGTGGTTCAGGCATTTACCAGCAGGAGGACTAACCAGCCAAATCCCTGGTTTAAGTGCAATATTGCAAGTCAATTGATCTAAAAGCACATTTTTGTACAATTTCCTGAAGAAAAAAAGTAGCAAATCGTATGCACTACTGTCCACATATATTATAATATTCAGAGGTAAACATTTCACTAGTTAAAACTTAGGGGTTGCTTTTAATTCAATTATTCACCAATCTAAGACTCCAAAATTGTGTACCATGCCATTTTCTTTTGCCAGTTTGCATGTCTTAAGTTTGAGACTGGGTAAAGAGGTGAACATTAAGTGTTTTAACATCACAGCAGACCTATCTGAGGTGATCTGAGCTGCACATTAATCTCCTGAGAAGACAAATGGGTTCGGTATGGGGTATGGAGCAGGTTGGAAAAGAACAAATGTTTGGTTTCTGTAAACTCTCTTGCAGAAACCAAACATTTGCAACACAGATGAGCAGAATTGTGAGGGCGAAGAACCCGTCATCTCTGAAAATAAAAGAGGCCCTACTGATCTAAAAGCATGTGGGTATTGCTTAAATGGAAAGCAAAACTGCTAGATGAAGAGAGACTACTGTAATAATCTTGTGTGGGATGTTTGTGATCACTTTAATTACACTGGCCTGCCTCTGCATTTGATGCAAATCACTGTAAACCGTTAGCCTGGTAATACCAGACTCTGCTACTTCACTTTGCTTCGTACACAGAGTCTGGCATAGCATAATAGAGAAGTGTTTTCTCTCTGGCTAGGGGGCGCTTGTCTGAAGTTTAAAATCATTGGTTACCCGTTAGCCAATCAGATAAATTTATTTATGACGTATGTTATGCGCTGACACAGCCACATCGAGCCACAGACATCATGCATCGAACTCAAATCTATGATCGAACTTCCACTGTAAACCTGCTGTAAACATTTGATGATGCAAGCGAAATACCGGTGTGAACATGGCTGTAAACGACTTTTGCAGATTATGTGAAGTTAATCTACGCCTCCACGGTACAATCGCGGCCTCTAAACTTATTTTTGCCAGAGTGAAACAAGAAAATATTTGTAGCCAACTCTCAAATTTAGGATTAGATCTTTTAAACACAGCTCTCTGTTCCTCACGAGTCTGTCGGAAATGCTGCAACTTAATTTCAAGATTACAGCATGACATGGAAATATTTCAGGACTGGAAAAAAAAAGGAGACACTGACCTGTCAAAAGGTAGCCAGTTCGAGCTCGACCGATAAAAGAGACCGAGATACACCATCGAAAACTCCAAGGACCATAAAAAAGCCGAGGAAGTCCACGGAGTTGCGATCACGGAACAGTGTCACCGAGGTGGGTTGACATGGCTTCAGTTAGAAAAACCCCGGAATGTTCTCCATAACAGAGCGAATAGCATCTCGTTTCGGTTTTCGATTTCTCTAACCTACAATGTAAAACTGGGCGCTTAGCGGCTACGTCACGGCTCTCAGCCGCCCTCTGTTCGTTGATTGGCCGGCTGTTTTCAGGCCGGTGGAAAACAGAAAGATAGGCTGCTATCTCAGACTGACTACTGGAGCGAAATGAAATTAGCGGAAGTAGGAAGTCTGACGTAGTCAGGCTAGTAAACCGTGTTCATCAGATGTGTTTAAAAGCATTTGGGCTGAAAGAGTCGCTGCGCCTGTACAGTAAGAAACTATGTTAGAATTGCCATGCTGTAATGGTTTGGCCTGGTGACAAGTAAGCAATGACGTGCAGTTTCAGGCTGTGAAAGGCCGACGTGGCTCTGCTGCATTATGGGATCACTCAAAGATCTCATCTTCATTTGAATCAGGATTAATATGGAAACCTGCACATAAGCCACTAATATCAATTGACATCAAAGGGAATTAAATCAAAACAGGCAATGAAAAAGCCAAGCTATCTTTTGTACAAACCAAAGTCCCTTTGAACCACATTAAAATGTATGAGCAGTTCCGATACGCTCCGCTCCCCAACTCAAAATATCTGGAAATGTCTTTAAAAGAGCAATCTTCTGGGGAATAAAATAACCTCCTGACTTCTGATTATGCTGGTTCCTTTCAAAGGACAGTACCCATTAATACTGTACCTTTACCGTACCTGGATTTCCATCTTATTTCAAAGTGTCCCAAACCTCAAACTCATACCATAAATGTTTCACAGTAATCCTTATCATCAAAAATAATACTTAAAAAAATAATATTTCAAAAAAAGACAAAAAGAGAACCGCATGACAAAAAGCAAGTAGCGTTGATGTAAAACTCTACGTAGCTGTTCATCTCTAAAGTTCTCAATTTTTTTTCCTTTGATAAGACACAGACATGGAGCGGCGGCAGCACCACTGAGGGGAGCGAGAAACCCAGGTGCCGTTGGACAAAAGCGAAGAAACCCTGTCGCAGTGGCTCTTTAACCTCGTTCTTTCCCTTAAACGTCTCGGTTCCTCTCTATCTTTCCTTGGAAATGAGAAACAGCTCAAACAGGCAGCGCACACCTTTGTCACTTCAAGATAAACAGTTTTGGATGAGACATGGAAACTAGTCTCACAGTTCAGTGGAGGAACATGTTTCATGTATGTGTGGGGGCTGATTCCTATGTGTCATGTTATTTAATGAAAGATTTAGCCACTGCGCTTTGTACATTTTCCCTCTCGCTCGCCACTCCAGGCCCATTCGGACCTCTTTTCTCAGATTTCCCTTTTTATCTTCCATGTCAATCATCCATTTCACCCCTCCAGAAAATAAACTTCCTTTCAATTTCTCTCATTGATTCTCCCTGTGGGTCCAGGATGAAGTTGGGTTTATCATCAGTCTGTAGGAGGTTTTGGTGATGTGGTGGGTGCTGGTGCCCATGAAACTCTTTGCTCTACTCAATGACCATGCAGCGGGGCAGATGCTGGGAGTAGTATTTGAAGAGTTCGGCTGTGGCACCAGGGCAGTTGGTCAGTTCCAGCTCTTCTAGCTCCTGCAGTTGGATCAGGCCTGATAAACCAGTGGTGGTCAGCAGAGGGCACCCTGAGACAGAGTAAATGAGAGCCGCTTGAATGCAAACGCTATAAGCTCACTTCCTGTTTATAATGCTGTGTGACAACACTATTTGCATCACAGATGATTCCCAACCTTACATATTGTATATTTTGCTTTGTTAAACCTATATATATAAATTAAGCAAGAAATAATGCTGACAAAATATTAAAATAATAAAAAATAAAGAATTAGTGTTATTTTAAAATCGCTCTTTCCTATTTTCATTCCATCAAATGTCTCTAAACAACATTAAAGCAGTTTAAATAATCAGTTTGATAGGAAGCGTGTTTTCATCCACAGGAATTGAATGGTCTTAGTTTAAAAGAGAAAATTCTCATGCTAAATAAATGACATCGACTATTCAAAAGAAACTTGTTTGGTCCTTCTGCGCAGCTGTTGCTGAAACAGGCAGATATGTCTGATCAGCAAATGTACAATGTTTTTTTTAATTTAGACTCGTATATCACATTGTGATTATGTATTCATCAGCTAAAAGTCAAATTTATCTTTCTTTTACAAAGCAATATATTTTTACTCGGACAGCACTATCTGTTATTGAGGGATTAATGGAGCTTTTTCCATAACATGATTAAGCTCAGGTATTCATAGAAACGATCTACTTAAAGAAACATACTGTAATTTGATTATTGTGCTTCATCAGGACTTTATCAGTGCATCCTGCAGAATCAGCACTGTACTTTCAGAGAAAGAGTGGGTTTACCTGCTAGAGAGAGAAGACGAAGACTCCTCATGCCATATAGATGCTGTAACCCAAAGTCTTGCACCTAAAAGAACACAAGGGGAGTTGACATCAAATTTCATCCAGTTTTAGCGATGTGTTGTGATAAAAAAAAAAAAAAAGTTAATGGACAACTAATGTCAACTACCCATACTTTTTTATCATAGTAAGATTATCCCATTGAGGTGACAGATAGCTGTACAGACACTTACTTGACAACACCAGCGCAGGTAGAGACTTCTCAGAGTTGACATGGTAGATAAGTAACCCAGGCCTGTATCTGTGATCCGCACACATCTGAATATAGTCATATGAAGGAGAGTTATTTTACTTTAAGTCTTTACCATCTTAAGGCATACAATAATTGGTTCAGAAATATGTATCTTTTCGTAATTTGTAAAAAAATAAAATAAAATAAAAATTCAGATGAATTATTCAGTGCAGGTAGATATAAAGTTTCACTTACAAAAAATATCATGATATTACCAGGAGAATTTATACTTCAACAATTTTGATATTTTTTATCAAAATATCATGCTGTTAGCTATAGGATACCATCACTGAATTACAGCACTCCACTGAAATTGTTATAGAACAAGGATTTTAAATCTATATTATTTGAAATTGTCTTGTCATTGGTGTAGCTTATTCTTCTTGTTATGCAAAAAAGTCCTAATAACGCTGGCAAAAAAAATTAGATGCAATTGAACGTTCAAGCGACCCCACCCACACTACCAAATGTGATTTTGGTAGTGTACAACGGAATCGAATGTGAATCGAATAGAATATTAATTGAATGTGAATCAAATTAATTGTTAATCAATTGTGAATTTAATCTAATATGAATCGAATCAAATATGATTCTATTCGAATGTGAATTGAATATGAATCAAATTGAATGTAAATTGAATCAAATGTGAGTTGAATCGAATGTGATCGAATCTCCGATAAAAAAAAAATGATATGCACTTTCAAAAAAAAAAAAAAAAACATACACCAGCTAATGAATCAGCCAGTCTGATGTTGTCCTATATTGGTCTATCACTACTTTGGAGGAAATATTTCCTTTCCGCTCCATAATGCAAACTCAGCAGACTCACCGGTCCAGAACCAGCTCCTCCAGTTTGTGTAGGTCACAGGCGATATACTCCAGTGCCATGTCAGTAATGCGGGGGCACCAGGACAGATCCAGACTTCGGAGTTTCCTCAGATTCTCTGCAACCAACTCCACGCCATCGTCTGT
The DNA here is from genome assembly GCA_031834385.1 of Semotilus atromaculatus. Taxonomy (NCBI): domain Eukaryota; kingdom Metazoa; phylum Chordata; class Actinopteri; order Cypriniformes; family Leuciscidae; genus Semotilus; species Semotilus atromaculatus. The sequence continues at coordinate 25,021,363 of JAULUF010000005.1, read as the reverse complement.
GATCTTCGAGCAGCCCGACAGGCTGAGGGAGGTGAGGTTGGGCAGGCTGTGCACCATGTTGACTACACCATGGTTGGTGATCTCCCAGCAGGAGTTCAGGCGCAGCGTGTGGGTGGTGTAGCCTTGCTTGGCGGTAAAGTAGGCCATGGCCGTGTCGGTCACATGATAGGCCTGTAGGCTGAGCTCCGATAGGTTGGGAAGGAGCTGAGAAATAGCGGCGATGGCGTCGTCTGCCACGTTGATGCAGTCGCTTACGCTGAGAGAGGTAAGTCGCGCATTCAAGCTGGACCACAGGCCGGCTTCTGTAAAATCATTGCAGCCGGAGAGTTCAAGATGCATCAGCCCTTGCATCTGTTCCAGCATCACCTGAAGAGCCCAGGATGGAGGAGTAATGTTATTTAATACATACACATACAACTGCAAATGTGCTCCTAGTTCAGTGAGAGCTGACTGAAGCTTAATTAATATTCACAGCATTATCCTGGAGGAGGTTTTTTAAAGACCATTCCTGGAGCCTTCTCAGCAATGGACATTCTGGATGTCAGCTCAGTAGAGTACTACACCAAACAGCTGATTAATAAATTCATCTGTGTTAAATATGGGGAAAATCTAAAATATGCAGTGCTTGGGTGGCTGCAGAAACCATTTGAAACCCCAGAAAATTGCCCTAATATGGTTCCCATTTAGTTATTTATTTGAGTACCAATTGCCAGAATGTTTCAAGGAAGTTTTGTGTGATAACCAAATAAGAGCTGATACACAATGTCCTCTAATGGTTATTTTCGGGGATTTATTCTTATAACCACCCAGACAGCAACATAGTGTCAGCCCAGATCCAGCACACATCAGGGATCTCATTTATAATACTGTGCGTAGGATCCTAGCTAAAAGTGTACGTGTGCCAGAACAGCGGATGATTGTGCGTACATGCGTCTCCACCCCATCTCCTCCCCGAAATAACTATATATGGAGCTTACAACGCCTAGTTTTACTATGCATATCCTCATCGGCATATAATTTGCATATGCATATTCATCCACGTGATACCATGTGATACCGTACCAAGACATTAAGAAAATATGAGATATGAATGTGCCGTCACATTAAATTGCTAAAAATCATTTAATAGCCTATCCTTGACTTGTTTTTGAATGAATAAATCAAATAGTATAAAATACATTTCAGAGAAAGTTTTCTTAATCTTTTCCCCTGGCCAAATAGTATTTTTAATTTCTTTATATTTTTAATGGAAACAGATAGGCCTTATTGTGCATTATTTGCACGAAAATATTTTCTCAGACTCAATCTGCTATCATGGTAATGATGTAGTTAAAACATCAAAACACAGTTTGCCACAGGAAAAGGGTTCAAAAGCATTGCATCCACTTCAAATACTTCTATTTATTAGAATATTTTTAAAAAACAATTTGTAACTCTCAGTAATGATTTCATGTAATTTAGGTGCTTAACTCCATTAATAGAATGGCATATTTGATCTAAATGTGTATATCAGATGTAAAACATTGTTTAAATCATTCTGTTATTGTGAACATGCACTGTATTTATGATTGGGACTCATAATGAAGATTTAAGATTTTCTCATCTGGCGTCAGATATACAGTATGCTACAGCAGTCAGCTTCACTAAATGGCCCAACACCCTAGCGCAGATATTTAAGAAAGGATGAATGTTTGCTTCAAGTGATAGGCTAGGAGGGTGAAATTATATTGTATTATCTTGCTGTATATGTGTACTTTTCTTTACATTTTTCTGTCTAAAAGTGACCAAAAAGACATTTAACTCCAGCTCACCATCGGTGTCGTCAAACTGCTCCGTCTCCAAAACGTTTGTATGCATGGGTCATAGTTTGCGTGCAGGTGAGCAAATTTTCCTGTCAAGTTTGTTTTTATAAATCACAACTCATGCACCGGAAGTGGCGTAGGCTACACCTCTTTCAGGGCCTGTTTTGTGCATAGGCTATGCAACAGTTATAAATGAGGACCCTGGGCTGTGTGGAATCACCAGATGTGGGCCAGAAAGCCTAACTTTCCCAGAATGTTGCAGAGAGGTTTTTGGTTGACAAAAACAAATAGCTAAGACATTTGCCAAGGGTGTAAATTTGAATGCCATTACAAGAACATCATGACTGTTACTGCTGTCATTAAACCTAGAAATTAGGGCAACACTCGTACAATTATCAAAATGTTTAAACATATAAATGTATCAAATCAAGCTTTATCGCTGAAAACACAAGACCATGGCATAGAGTGAAAAACATAGCTATTACATAAATCATACATTTATGTATAAATTATTTGTTCTATTAATGTGCACGTCATCTAATACTTGTGCACTGACATAATTTATAAATTAATGGTCAGTTTTCTTTCTTTCTTTTCCGCTCACAGATTCACACTTGTTTTCATATGTCTTTAGGCCATTTAATATTTACTAATGAGTGTATATGTTTGTGATTTCAGCATGATTTGACGCATCTACTTGATGAACAGAACAGCAAACAAACGGTTCCTCTGCATCGCGATTGTTAAGATCAACAAAAATTCAACAAAAAAGTTTAAATTTTTAAACCGAACTCGTTGGCCGTTGTGGAAGACCAGTGAGGTAACAAGAGGTTGACTAAACTGCTTAGTCTAGTCTTAAAAGTTATTCAGATAATTTTTTTCAAAACTGGTCCTAACATTTAAAGTCAGTTACATAATGTAGATCAGTCTGAATCGGAAAAGTAAGACTGGTTCCCCATCAGTCGGTCACGTTCGACGTTACGTCTCCAGTTCCCTCCTTCATGGAACGAGGGTTACATTAGTAACCAAGACCTTACCTCTTAACTGCTAGTTTGTCCAACTAGCATAGTCTTAAAGGAGAACTCCGGTCAATTTTAATATTGAGCTCCTTTTTTTGTACAGTTGGAGTGCTGTCAATACAGAGAACAACGACAAAAAATCGTCTTATCGTCTTTTAAAAAATTTGCTCCCTGTTGACTTCAAAGGGGCAAGTTTTAAACCTGCTTTTAGCCTCTTAACATCCTTGATTTGTCATTACAAGTGCACAGCCATGTGAGTGGTGTTATTAAGAGTGAACACTGTCAATCTGACTGCAGTAGATGTGAAAGATATGAATAAAAAAATTATGTTAATTCAGCCAGCTCACATACCTGTATTTTCTTCCTGTTTTCGGTCGAAGTCCACAGTAGTCGATTGTCGAGTTTGCGCGCGCGATCATCAAACTCAAAAACCTCCTCCGTGTGTTCAACATCTGATTCGGATGAACTATCCATTTGAGCTGATATTCTCAGAACACCACACAGCACCGTCATCGGCTGACACCTGACAGTCTCTACTGTTGCTTAGTTACCAATGATCGCGCACGTGAACTCCACAATCGACTACTGTGGACTTCGACCGAAAACAGGAAATAAATACAGGTATGTGAGCTGCCTGAATTAACATCATTTTTATTAATATTACACTCTAAAAAATGCAGGGTTAAAAAATAACCCAACCTTAACCACGCCGCTGGGTCACTATTGGACAGAACACGCGCTGGGTTGGTTTGACCCAAGTGCTGGGTTTTTCCATTTAACCCATATAGTTGGGTCATTCATTTGACCCAACCAGTGGGTGAAATTGACCATCTTGCTGGGTTAAGTCTTACTCATGTGCTGGGTTATTTCCTGTCTCATTGCCTTAATAAAATTAGTAACAAATATTTGTTATATTACGAATTTAAAAGAATTACAATATAATACAATAAACACAAACAATTACTGTAATACAATAAACCAGAGAGGCCACTGCATATGTGATATCAATCATTTAATTTTTTTTTTTTTTACATTTTTAATACATTTCTTTAATACTTTTTTGTATACAATTATTACAATTATACAATGTATACTCATTATAAGGTGATAAAAACATAACGGTTCATTAAGTAAGGTCTTTATACACCCCTCAAACATAGTTATGTATATGATATTGCATTTCTGTTGACAGATCCTCCTAAATGTTACACAATGCACCTTTAAAAGTCATTAAGCAACTCATTTGAACTCTTTTACGATTATGATTTATTAAGATGTGTTCATTTATTAAGAACAGCAACAAACATTTAAAATGCGACTAAAAATCACGTGGGCCTGAAATAACTGTTTTCCTCAAATTTGACAGAGGACAACTCTTTTCAATTAATTTTATACACTGCTTCGTGTATTTAACATGAAAAACTAAATAAGGCTTTGAAACAAAGATTAACAGCCTCCAGCAAAGACTCGGTCTTGATGGCATGGCCTGGAACAATGGCAAAGGTCTGACATGTCTCCCTCATCACATCCCTGATGCTCCAGTCATCTCTTTTTGGAAATATTCAACCATGTTGGTCCCCACCTGTTGATTACACACAATCACTTAGTGTTGCAATAACTGACATGCAAGTTAAACTTTTTTTGTGGACGAATAATTTTTTTTATTGCAAACATTACCAAATATGACCAAATGTGAAAAACAAACAAAATGTCTATTTACACATTACCTCCACCAGTCTAAAATAGTCTGAATATAAACACTTATTATAGTTGTACCGTTAGTGATTCAGGATAAGACAAAAACACGATTTGGAAAATGGATTCATGATGTACTCGCTCATTATAAAAATGTTGTACATTTTGAACACAAAAAAGTTATGGACTCGACTGAAGCTTTAAAAATTAACAATTTTTTTTTATTTTATGTTGCAAACAGAGATTGCAGCTTTAAATATTCTAACCCTACATTACTTTCATAGTTATCAAGCATATCAAACAGTGCAAACGTCTACCCTTATTGAAGTAGAAACACTAAAGCAAAACTTACAGGTTGCATGTCAAGGACCTCTGTGCCTCTGTGGTGGGTCTGAAGACATTTCCTCCTCTCCTGATGGATGGATGGGGGAAGCAGAGTTTGCAGGACCTTCAAAGCAGTCTCCCCTTTAGCAGCTAAACAATAGGAGCATACATAAAGTTGCATTAACATTTAAATAGTATGCTGTATAACAATTCATATTTCTAAAATATTTCTGCCCTGTGGTGTTTAAAATGGCGCTGTTGTGAATCTACACATTAATCGCGCACACTTGGTCCATGAGCTTTTAATAGGCTACTAAATTGTTCTTCGTAACGTTAGGCCTACCTCAAGTCTTAACAAATTGTAATCTGTTTTCAGGGCGAAAACATATGAAATCGATTTAGTTCGCCTTTCCTCAGTCGCCGTTTGTAAATATTGCACGTCATACATTTACGGGGGGAAAACGGGGCTTTTTTTCTTTTCTTTTTTCCGCAAAAACTATCCTGGTTCCGACATAGGCATTACAGAAGAAAGAAGCAGACTGTGCTGGAACTTACCTCAGTTGCTTCTTCTGACGAGTATTTCTTAAATGTGCCAGCAGACTTTCCAAATACTCACTAGACTCATTTCCCGCAGTTTTTACGTGCGAGCCCTGTGAGGGACTAACGTTAGGCTACTGCGCGTGTACGGTTTCATTCAAAACGCTTTCCTCACTTTTAATACGCAACGTCCACAATGAATACGACAATTACGTGGTGAATTTACAATTTAAACTGCATATTTCATAAAGGCTGCTGATATAGCATGGTTTACAATAACGTTAACGATGCGGCATTTTGTAAAAAAAAAATCTAACCGGCTAGCTGTGGCTATTTTATGTTTTACAGAATAAATATACCCCTCACACTTCCATATCAAAGACTGTAACGTTATGTTAAACAGTGAAATTAGCTTGCTGTTACCACAACTTGTTAAATAAAAATATTGGTAAATATTCATATTAACTTACCATAAACACTGCCCGCTCCGAGTGGCGTCGTGCTCCTCGAGTCAGAAGTGAAGAATCCAGAAAGTTCCGCAAAGAATGAACCTGTTGCTGGGTCAAAATAACCCAACCAGCTGTTTATTTGTGAATGACCCCTTAAAAATCATTTGACCCCGCATGAGCAACCCAGGAATGTGTTTAGAGTACCCCAAACAACCCAATATTTTGACCCAGCACAATCAACCCAACAATTTGTTTACAGAAACAACCCAGCATTTTTTTGAGTGTAGGGATGTCAACGATTAATCGACGATCGATTAATTGTCGATAATACATTTAATCGATGAAACTTATCGATCATCGATTAAGCATGCGCGTGCGTGTCATTCAGCTTTTTTGTGCAAATGTAAGTTGTAATAGTATATTTTGTGTATGCCTATCTATATCTGCTTTATCTCATATTGGATGTAACTTATTTGGTTAAGAATTGACGCTAAAGCGTGATCTATAGCGTGCGCTGCTCAAACGGCAATGCACGACTAATAATGACTATTGGGACTGTCATATTACATAACATTATAAAGAAAACAATATTGTAATAAAACATTGTGAATTATTTGGGTTTTAGTTGCCGTGTCGCGTTGTTCCAGGAAGAGCGCGCCCACAACATGAGTCATTCTGAATGGCACGTAACATTAATTAGTTCAAGTTCACTTGTGCATTCACGTCATTTTGTGCAGATATAAATTGTAATATTATGTTTATTTTGTATATATCTGATTAATCTCTTATAGGATTCATTTCTTTGAGTTAAATAACGCGCTAGCAAAGTGCTCAACGGTTATTCATACAGCGCGCGCCGCTCCAGCAGAATGCACGACTAATAATAACAATGATTAATTTGGGACTGTCATATTACATAACATGAGAACACTATTTTATTAATTCGTTGTGAATTCATTGGGTTTAGTTGCCGTTTTCAGTGCGTTGTTCCAGGAAGAGCACGTCCACAACAGTCACACATTCTGACAAGCGCATCTGAGGCGGTTGGTGACACGTTATATAGTCGTTTTATTTGATTATTAAATAATTTATTTAATTATCAATCACATCGAAACATTTTACAATCATACTAGCCCTTTATTTAGATTAAAAAACATTCTCATTAATTTGGTGAGGAACATAGAGTTTTGAGCAGCATTTGCAGACCCTGTCCTGCTGTTGGCCATATGCCACTGCAGCAGACGCATATTGCAGTATTAAGGCTAACGATTAATCGATTAATTGATCGTTAATTTGAACGACGATCGATCATGGGAATTTGTGAAAATTGACATCCCTAATTAATATCTTTCACATCTACTGCAGTCAAATTGACCGTGTTCACCCACTCACATGGCTGTGCACTTGTAATGACATATCAAGGATGTTAAGAGGCTAAAAGCAGGTTTAAAACTTGCCCCATTGAAGTCAACAGGGTGCACATTTTAAAAAGACGTTAACACGGTGTAGGCAACGCCGATTTTTGTCGTTGTTCTCTGTACTGACAGCACTCCAAATGTACAAAAAAATTAGCTCAATGTTAAAATTGACCAGAGTTCTCCTTTAACAAGTGGCTAAATTTATGCAACTGGCCTCAGGGCTTTAATTCGATGTTGCAGATGCTTGCAGTGCAGTCTCGACGCTGTTTGGGAAACTCTACAATGACAACAAAGCTCAAGATTTGGAATTATTGAGAAAAGAGGAAAGGACGTAAAATAACATTGATGCATGGATCCCTGCAATATCACCGGTGAGTGACAGCACACGTGTTGCTTAAGCCTTCTATTTTTTGAGCCAAACCCTTATGTCACAGAACTGACATTTCAGTTTTGGCCAGATGTGCAAGGTGATTATTTTTCTCATTTTTTTAATTAATGAGGGGCAGAATTAGGGGTGTAACAATATATCTGTCACAGTATATTGCAATACAAAAATGCAACAACATATATCGTAGATAGTGACAATCTGTATTGTATATAGTTGTATAGTATATGGTTTTTGTGTCAGTACTAAATTAAACTACTATAATGTTGAATATAATGTATAATAATGCAATGGGGGAATATTTTTGGGTCCTGATAATGCCAAATGTCTTATGTTACCAATAAAATGTGGCCTATCTAGTCAGTGACAGAGTGCAGACATATTCGTCTAAAATAATTCTGTATTTTCAGCTTCAGAATCATGAATATTCTGGTGTCACCATTGTCCTGTGCATTGGGTTACCAGCATTTTCCACATTTTAATCAACAGTAAATTTTTTGTTAAACTTTTATCATATGTCTTGGAGTTTCACAATAATATTGTATTGTGAGTATAGTATTGTGATATGTATAGAATGGTGATATCATGATGAGGGTATCATTACACCCCTAGACAGAATTATTAAAGGTGCCCTAGAATGTGAAATTGAATTTATTTTTGGCATAGTTAAATAACAAGAGTTCAGTACATGGACATGACATACAGTGAGTCTCAAACACCATTGTTTTCTCCTTCTTACTTAAATCTTGTTTTTGAAAAACACCCCTGAAAAATAGGCGAATCTCTACATAACACCGACTGTGACGCAACAGTCGGGATCATTAATATGTACAACTCCAAAAATTCACATATGCCAGCCCATGTTCAATGACAGGCGGAACTGCGCAGCCGAAGCATGGCAGTTGATCAGTGTTTGGATGTACAAATGAACACAAAGGTATTTAGTTCCTTCATCCGAGCCTCTGAAGAAACAATGGGTTAATTTTATTTTCTCTGGAAATTTCCAAACATTTCACCGACAAGACTGTTTCCTCAACTTGGGCCAATACAGAACTGGCCTTGATCGATCGAGCTACCAAGCAACACTTTCTGAATGTGTAATTGTTCAAGTTCAGACAGGTAATCTTTCTCTCAAAATCGTTCAATACTGTATTTACATCATCGTGTTTGCATTGGTGAAAGCATTAGGGAGAGTGCAGAAACTGCGTTGCAATGATAAGATCTTTATTCTCGCGATCAACACACTGTCATCTGTTTGCTCAATGCTCATCATGGAAACATTTTATGTGATGGGAATAGATCTAAATACTTTAAAAATATCTTACGATTCGTTAATCTCGATAGCTGTAATAGTAAAACCGTATAATATCTGTAGTAAAAGTATTCGTAGTAAATGTTAACCTTGACATTTTTGAAACCCAACAAAATGGAAATAACGTTTAATGATACAGATACATATTGAAACCATTTGTCCGGAAGAAACTTAAGATTATTTTCCTTCTTCTAATACTACGCTAATTCTTAACCTGACTGATGTACATTGGGAAAACTGACTGTATTCCAAATTAGAAAGATCCATAGAGCTATTTATAATGTTATTAAACGCAGTTAATTAAAGCTGCAGTCCGTAGTTTTTCCTCTTTGTCTCCATCTCTCTTCGAAATCTGCAATTGCAGTTATTCACAGAATTATCAACTTTACGTGGGTTGTGCCTCGGCACGGCAGTGCGTGAATGAATCCAATGTTTTGAGGAGAATGTACGGCTGTCAGTCGCCGCGCTGGTGTGGATACTGTCATTCAGAATCACAGATTCTACTATTTGGAAGTATGACCAACATAAGAATTTTCACCAGAAAATGTCATCTGAACAAGTCAAATCCACTTTTGTTCTTCTGACCAACTAAGGGGAAAAAAGCATTGCAGTAAATCGCGCTGATTAAATCTAACGATCACTTATCATATCATGTCAAACCGTGAAAAATTATACTGTTCTCAAATTGATAATGTTAACAACATCAGCATTGCGTGACTAGATTTAATGCCCTTCAGATATTTATCCTTGTTTTCGCATGGGCCCGGTTGCAGTCTCTTTTTTTCTGTAGCCACTCCGAAGTGCAAAGACTTTTGCATTTTACAACGGGTGAATCTCCAGTTGTCACTGGTGATTGTCGTTTGAACCTTTCTGGATCCACCATCAAATTAATATGTTTAATTATATCAAGTGCTGTGAGAAAAAGCTATAAATCTCCACCTCCAACATCCTCACACTCAAAATAGCCTACTAGCCGAGACTCCTTCTTTATGTGTACAGATGTGACCTAATGATGCAAAAACATGCTCGAATTTCCAGCGGAAATCGGAAGGCAAGCAGATAGTTTTGAACACTAGTTTTGTACTTGGATAATTTAAGGACTGGAGCTTTAAGTTTGTGTATTAAATGTAAAGATTGTACAAAATGTATAATGTATGGCTCAAATAATGCACACCTGAATTTTTTACCTAATTGTTATGATCAACAAGAAGTGTTTGCATTCAGAAGGACTGCAACTAATGAATTGTGTGACCCCACTTACCTATTTACCAAGCCAAAAAAAAAAAGGGAACAATGTACACATTTTCTGTTTTTAATCACTTAAAGTTTTCAGTGACGTCTTATATTTATAATGAAGAGACTAAGACAAACTGCAAGGGAAAGAGCTAATTTCAGCAAGAAAACAAATCTTGAAGGCAGGACTCTTTTATTGAGTACTTGGTCATGATCCAGGCCTTGTGCTATGATATCTGCCCTGCCCTAATTTACAAACAAGCCCGAGGTGCACAGTCCTCTCTCAGACAGATGAAGCTCCAGCTTCTATCTCTGCACATGCTGGTTTGCATATCTGAGGGGGGAAAAAGCTTAGATGCCGTCACGAACAATTTGAGAGTTCACCATGGCAACAAAAGCCCAGTCCTAGAATAGCAACAGCATAGAGACAAGTGTGATGAGTGTGAACATTGCTGCATGTTCTTGCAAAACACACTTATTTCTAACCATATATGTCAGGTGCTTCTGACCACATTTCCACACAGCTAATTATTTTGTCATACTTAATAGGGGTGGGTGGTAAATGATGGAAATCTTCAATCATGAAGAGTAATTCTTAGGAGTAAATCGCGGTTCAACAAAAAAAAAGTGTTACATCAACTTTTCATGAATCAATAATATAGAATTAAATTCTTCACAAATTACATGTACTTCATTTCAAAGATTTTTTTCATTTGATTGTTGCAAAGCAAAACATAAGAATCCATGGAAGTTAATGCATAGAAAAAATTTGTTCTTTAATAAAATCGGAAAATTTGCTTCCGCTCTGGAATGGCGTTCCCTCTAGGATGACATCAGTTTGAAGGCTTGGGTTGAATTTTCTTAACCATTCCCATTCAACTGTCAGTTTGCTATGAGCGATTCAATATTTAATTTCACGCGAGTCCCTTTCACACAAAGTATTGCCATAAAAACGCAAACATGTCCCAGGATGGGGACCTAGTAACATCGCCGGTCCCGGGAATCAATCCCAAAATCAAAATCAATCCCAAAATCAAAATCAGTCCCAAAATGTGCCCTGTGTGAATAAAAGACAAGTGTTGACACTGAAGTTGAGATCGTTCGCTGGCTTAGTGGAACGGTAGGGCCTACGCTATACGCTAGTTTATGACAAATCCCGGGACACATTATCAATTTATTTTCCAGAATGTTTGTGTGAAAGTGGCTTTGAAAATACCTCAAAACACTGAAGTAAAGTCGGTTGCAACTTCCGGTTCAAAAAATCATAAAAATTCGAAATAATGCCATGAAATCCAAATTTACAATTATTGTTTTTTTTTATGGAATATTGCCGTATTTATTATAGATTTATCTGTGTACATTATTTAATTTTTTTAAATTCATGTGCATTTCTAATCTTTAATCAGAATAACTTTCCCTCCCTCTTGCAGTGACATCTCTTCTCCTCTCTAAAGACGTGTTTACTGCCGCGAGGATGGGACAACCTGTCACTCACATGACATCACAGCAACAGCAAACCACAATCATCCAATCAATTCCTGAAGGACAAAAACAAGTCCAGCCCTACATTTTATTTAGTTTGTGAAGCCATAACTGTGGTATAAATCTCTACCCATTGATAGATATTTACCATTGCAAAGTTTTTTGCAGGGTGCGATTTGTGAAAAAAACCGAGTGGGGGATGTTTTGAAACATTTTTATTCATAAAAATAAATCATGAGAACATGAACTTCATCACTGCATTTGCAGGAATCGTAAAATCTTTTTTCTTATTAACTCATGAAGTAGCCTAACGCAATATTTTTACTCTAATAGCTTATCTTTCCCCACACATATGAACTGTGATCATGCACAACGAAAAAACATGCAAGAATTAAATGAAGGAATCAAGGAAATATATCAGCCTCTGCTGAACCACAGATTGATTGCAAAGTTAAACCATCACAGTAGAAACAGTTTTACTGCTGCTGTTAGAGTAATAACGTTAATGTTACATTGCGATGCTGAGCTACAGTGAAATGATAGAAAAGACAGATGCATTATCTGTGTTAGTCAATTCGCCTCATTCACGCCGCAGGACCTCTGGACGCGTGTAAACGCGTCTTTACATTGACTTTACATTGAAATCACTCGCGCCAGACGCTCAAGAGTGAGTGAGTAATCAAAAAACCTTTGCTTTAGCCTCAATTAAGTGAAACACTGTATGTGTAACTTCGGCCATTCTCAGTGGTGTGACTGGGACACTAACTCTGCTTGTCATAACAGAAACAGATAATCAGATTGTGATGTTTATTCCCGCTTCAGTAATATGCTGAATATGCGGCCTTCCTTTCAACACACAGCTCCACTGCCCAGCGGACCTGCAACCGTCTCACATGTTGATAGTGTTGATAGGCTATTACTTGTGAGGTGTAACCAATCAGAGAGCGCCGTGGGTGGGACATTGAGCAGAGTGGTGATTACAGAGAGGCTGTTATCAGAGCCAGCCAAAGTAGCGCATTTTTAAATAGATGCGTTTTGTGATTCCCCCCCCCCCCCCCCCCCCCCGGCAAATCGCACCCTGGTTTTTTGCATGAAAATGTTATCTGTATTTCTTAATAGTGAAATAATTCCTGGACATAATTACCTCAAGTCCTGCATCCGTGATAGTTGACCTCTTAAGACTGACAGACTTGACACCCTTTTTTGACAGCGGATAGTTGTCGATGAACTCACAAATGTCCAAATCAGAGACCCCCACCAGACAGAAGGACTGGAAGCCTCTAAGAGCAAAAGCCTGCAGGCTAACAAACTCCTTCTCACCATTGGGCAGTATAGTGTAGAGTTCCTTGGCATGTAGAATGGGCATCACACCTTCCCAGAACTTGGGCTGGTAGAGCACTTTCCGCCACATCTTGCACACCTGGGCTAGAATGCACTTTTCTGCTGTGGTGAAGTACCATAAGAGCCGGTTCAGCACCTTTTCGTCCAGCACCAGTTGTCTCTCCAGCAGTGGCTTGGGGAACTGCCGGAGGGGTGGTTTGATGGCAGTCACGGGGCTCGTGTCCAGGTCAGGGCCCAGCAGTGAGGCGGCTGTGGGCAGGGGCTCCAGGTGATACGGCAGGCTAGGGGGAGGCAAGATGGTGGGCACAGAGGACGACTGGCACAAGCGATTCTTGGCAGCCGGTGTGCCTTTAGTGATGCTGGCCGAACCGAGGCCGTTGGGCTGGGGGGGCAGCTTGACCATGCCGTTCCGCGTCACACAGGGAGACTTGAGGTCACTGGGAGTGGACATATTCAGCATTGGAAGCCTGTGAATAGACCAGAGTTGAGTTATTGCTCTTGGATGCAATAACAACTTGAGAGTGAAATAAAATAAAATAAAATATATATATTATGATTGAAAAAAATAAACAATTATTTTTAACTATGCATATAATCAGGGCTCTTTAAAAAGTGGGGTTTTTTTTGGCAGGGCTTAACAATAACAGTTTTTTTTTTTCCCAATGACAGATTTTACTTGCCCTGCCAACATTTTCACTGGCCCACAAATATGATGGATAAATATTTTTAGCAACATATTTTTATGTTTCTCTTTTCCATATAGTTTTTTTAATATTCTCTTTTTTTTTATTTCAACAAATCTTTATCTATATTAGCCTATTTGTGGTAAAAAAAATATATATATATAAATAAATAAATAAAAAGCCCCTCATGCTAAAAGTTTTTTGGGGGTAAAAAGCCCTAAAAAGCCCTTTTTTCTGCCTTTTCAGTTTTTAATCAAAACAAACTTCTTTTACCATTTCTTTTCACACAGGTTGTGGGTGGCTTAAGGTTTTTCATCTCTAATATTGTACTGTACCCTAATATTTGTAACAGCAGACTTTGATTCAGAGGCTTGGTTAACACTGACCAAATTAGATTTGTGTTTCAAATTCGATCTTTAAGACCGACTGTCTACACCAGGGGTCGGCAAGTAAGTTTGGCATCGGGCCAAAAAATTTTTTTCCCACTAGATGGCGGGCCAGAGCATAGTCAACGGATAATTTAAGAAATTAACTGATGAAAAATGCGAATTGCCTGCTGCGACAGACTGGTACAGTGTATTTTGTAACTGGTACTGGGCTGTTGCTCTGTGTTAAATCCTGTAGTAAAACAGTAATTAACAAAAAGCCACATAGACATATGTGTGGCGGTGTCCGGGTTTTACACTGACGAATATTCGATTAGTTTATTTAATTATAGATTTTCGAATAGGTTGTGTGATTATTGTCTAAAAAATCCCCATGTTCGGTGGTGACGCGTTCATGTAACGAGAGGGTGACGCTGTCAATAGCCTAATGCAAAAGCTGTCACAAGGAACCGGCAAAAGTAATGATTATGAATGCTACAAATGTAGGAGACATTTTTATTGTTTTTAATAAACAAGCTTTCTATATGCAAGTCCCGAGGTAGATAGCGTTCGTCAGCTCCAGTTTGTATCCAGCCTCTCACGGAGACTTCAGATGATCCAACACCTGTGATGAGACGACTAAACGCCTGTGGAGAGACGACTCAACGCCGGCGATATGTTATGCCCTAAATTAATACATGATGAACTAACTGTATTTTCTATGTAGGCTACATTTCTAATGCACTTTCTGTAAAGCTGCTTTGAAACAATGTGTATTGTGAAAAGCACTATACAAATAAATTTGAATTGAATTGAATAGAATATATATATTTCTCGTGTCTGTGAGGGAGCTTAAACGCTGAATTTCGGTTCATTTATAAGACGAGCTCCAGTTCACAAGCAATCGCGGCGGCGCCTCCATGTCCTGGTTTTTTGTCTGCTATTTGCTTTTTATTCATTAAATCCAGGGATTTGGTTGTTGAAACCTTGATTAAAATTAAGATACAATTGATACAAAACGAAAATTTAAAATTCACATTTTAAACAGGTTTTCTACAAAACAAAACTTAATGAAGAGGTCAAATCATGTCTGACACACGTCTCCCGAAATATTGCGGCATCTTACAACACATCCCGTCTTGCTAAAACACACAATGTGGGCTATCCAATCTTTTGTCAAGCAACATTGTCTTTATTTTAGATTTAAAAGACGAAAGACGACATTAAAAATTGCTACAAAAATGGTTGTTTCTTTGTCTGTTTGCGCCCGCAGTAGGCAAATAATCGTGGAATATGATGGGTCCGTGTATCATTCGTTCAATCATTTTTTCAAATTAAAACCAAAAATAAAATAATGAAAAACGACTTGTTTTTCCATTATATATTTGCTGAACTATAAAATGAAAAAACGAATAACAACGAATTTTCTGATTGTGTGCTCAGATCAAAAAAATAAAAAATAATTAGCCTAGCCTATACTGAATTAGACACATTTTTATTTTTAATTTAACACCGTAGTAGGCATATATCAAAGTAGGCATTTTAAACAGATCAAGTACCAAAACGATTGAACGAATGATACACGGGGCATTTGTAAACCGTTATTGTAAAATAAAAATAGGCTAATAAAAAAAAAATAAAAAAAAACGGACTTCCAAAATAATCCGGCGGGCCAGAAAATATTGCTGGCGGGCCAGTTTTGGCCCGCGGGCCGCCTGTTGCCGACCCCTGGTCTACACTGTCATATAGCAGGTAATCTGATCTGTTTGTTAAATATCTTATATCTATATCGATTGCAATTGTAAGCGTGATGACATTAGTTGCTTTTTTTACAGACACTGGTAGTATATTTCAGTATGGAAATGGAAAGAATGAACAAAACCTAGAAATATGACCTTTGATATACATGCCATGATGCTGAACTCAGCAGGTGCATGACACATCATACTGTAAGAGCCAGGTGCTTTACCGTATATTACACATCAATGCAGGTGTTCACTCACTTACTCGCTGACTCGTTTATTATTCACAATGTAGTCACATTCACTGTATGCATAGTGAGTTAAAATCAGTAAATTATGTTTCAGCACATATTGTATCATGTCCCAAATGATGAAAAAGAATAAACAGTCAGTGAAATATCAGTTTTATATCAGTGATAAAATATCTAAACAGGGCATTAGAATTGTTCAGAGAAATGCCTTAGGAAGTGACTGAAGAATATACTCTGAAGTGGAGCTGCCTTTTCAACACCCTGGTCCACCTTAAAACCCTCCATGCAGGTGTGCGTGCTCTGTGCACTAATGGTTCAAGTGTAAAATGTCAATGAGCGTAGCTTGCTTTAAGACATTTTTCTCAATAAGCCCATATCTTTGCAGCTGAAATACTTACACATTCCAGCATTTACTGATTTTGAATGCAGAATGAGTTGGATTTACATGAAGAAAAGCAAAACATGTTGATTTTGCTTGAGTGTTGTGACTGAATTACCACTAGACCGTCACAAGAGAAAAACAATATAGGTAAAAACTATGCAAATGCACAACTCATTTCACAGCTTTTGAAAACTAGTGGGGAAAAACACATCTAATTTGTTTCCCTAGGAAACCAAACACTAAAGAGCAGACCACAAACCCCATTTCCACCCACACTCAAGAGGTGGAGCCTTCTACGATTACATCTGATCAGCAGAGAAGTACTACAAGAACTTACTGAGTTGATTAGAAATTGAGTAAAAGAAATGTATTAAAATTGTGATTCCCAACTTGGAGTACTTAAGCAAGGGATGGATTATTCATAAGATTTCTACTTTGTTAAACCTAGAAAACTTTATATTGAAATGTATTTAAATAAATATTTTAAAGATTATTAAAATTAATAATAATATTAGAATGTTATAGAGTAATAGATTCGAATATTTTGACGCATATGTGTAGTTTGTACATACATATACACAGACATTACTCCAATCTTCAGTGTTGCATGATCCTTCAGAAATCATTATAATAAGATGATTTGCAAAACCTGTGAAGACACAAACAAGCTCATGTGTCTCTTTAAAAAGACACTTGACATGATTTTTAACCACATGCGATTCCTTTCCATTTTAAAGTGAAACATTTTTAATGGCCATTTTACCAAGATTAATAATAATGCTAAATGTTTGGTATTTATGAAAGGGTATTAGAGCTTACTGATGGGACTCTGTCTGGGGGACATAAAATAAAAAATTTGTAAAACACGAACGAATTTGTCTCAAATGGCAGTGTCCAAAGAGGAAAAAAACGTCATGAAGACAAAAAAAATAGCCAGAATTAAGAGGAACTACAAGTATCTCAAATAGCAGACATTTATGTGATGTATAAGGAGGAAGCAAATGGAAAAGTGCAGCAGGTGGAAAAGGAGAGAGGGAGAGAGAGAGGGGGAGAGAGAGACCTGTTAGTGCAACTTCAGCACCAAGGAGAGCAACTGAACTGCCTGATGAAGCACATCAGAATGCCTTCAGCTTCACTTCTGCACTGCAGAGGAGCGCTTTGGCCCACCAAGGTGTTGTGTGGGCAATGCAGTCGAGAGTTCCAAATGAAAACTGAGGCCCCATTCAATAAGTTGACACAGAAAGGGCTAGTGGTCCTCTGCACTGGGGCAAACAAGTAATGCAATGACAAACCATATGTGCAGCAAATGTTTAAGCGGCGAGGGACACGTTTTTTTTTTTTATAAATGATGCTAGTTGACATTCTGGATGGGGCTCTTGATGGGAACTCTCTGTACCGAGATATGTGCTAAGTAAGAAGTGGTGGCAGCTTGCCAGGGCCCTATCGATATGCTGTCTTTACCTTTCTTTTCAGCACAAAATGTATAGTTTTAATGAAAAAGGAGTAATGTGAGTTAAAGGTTGGGGTGGGGAATCTATATTTAAAACTATATTTTTATCTCAAAATACCATATTCTCACAATATCCTCACAATATTTAGACTTTTCACATTAAGAAGAGCGATTCACTCACAGAGGAAGTTTTGTAGCATTAGATCTGCATTAAAATAACCAGTATATGTTGCTCAGCAATTATCTGACACAGTGACCCTTCTCTGTACAAAAGGTCGAACTATAACCTCTGGGTGTGTGTTCTCATGTTTCAGTCAATAGGTTTTTATACACTGAAACAATATTACATAAAGGATGTTAACACCTTATAGATGTATCTGCTTGTCATTAAAACTCTGAAGAACAATTTCAAATTCCCATGTTTAATTAAAATTCAGATGCTAAAGCTGTGTGGTTCTTCTCTTAACATCCAGCACTAGAACAAATCAGTTCAGCTGTCGCCACCATGAAGAATTTTAAAGGGGGAGGTAGCCAGGGAAAACCTCCAGAAACAGTTAAGCGACAGAGAATCTCAAAGTGAGGCATGGAAAGGGCATGGCTGCAATCCAGATGGGTTCAAGGGAGTTCATCTGGGTATACAGGAGGGGGAAAAAACACCTCTTATATAATTAGGGGGGTGTTTTAAAAGCACACGGCTTATAAATTATGTCCGCATGCTGAGCGCCTTTCTACTTTTCCAAATAAAAATGCCACACGTACAGAAGTTCTTTTCTAAATCAAGCTAAGAGCTTATCAAAGATACATTGGCCACTTCATTTCTAATGAATCTACTAAATAACTGATTAAATTGTGTGTGTGTTTGTTTGTTTAGCTTTTACCTCCAGTTATTGCATATGATTTCATCCTGGCCTCTAACTGTTCTTAAGTTTAAAAAACAAATCTATAATGACGTCAAATTAAAGAGTCATTGGGTCAAGGCCAAATTGAGAAATTCTGAGTACTTCCTTCTTTTCTAGGGATGATTTGTGTCTGCTCCTAGCCAAAACTGAGCAAAAGTAAAAAACGACTTTATTACAAATAGCACAAATTGAGATTGAGAACATAATGCTAATGCCTTTAATTATATTGTCCTTCTTTCATAACCCATTATCTTTGTCAGTGTCCGGATAACTCATGTCATTGTAAGCCCAAAGTATGTGGCAGGGAAGTCCTTTTTGGACCCGCCAACTTTCATAATATGGACAAACAAACTGCTGAAACCTTCTAAAATATTTTTTTGTGTGTTTTGCAGAGAAAGTCAAATGCAAATTTTTTTGGATGAACTAATCTTTTAAGGTCTTCTTTGGGGAGTTCAGATGGTTAGAGAATACATAATATGATTCTATGCTGTTGTATATTATCCTGTCCAGAAATTAGACGTTTGAGATGTTTGGCCTGAAAGTTTTTCCTTTACAAACATGCCATTATAGAACATGTCATTTCGCAAATGCTTTCGAATTCAAGGGAACTGGTCTGTATCAGTCAAGGACAAACCACTATAAACTTTCAGAGCATTTCTCCAACTGTTGACAGCACGTCTGCATGGAGTAAATCCGTTCTCCCCTCTGCCACTTTGAAAGCCTTTTCATTTCGTCCTACAGGCCCGGCCTCCTTACCCATGTTATTAGGATTTGCTGACGAAACACACAAGCCCTATGACAACAAACAAGCAAAGAATGGAGACCCGGCGCTTCTGCCACGGATAGATGTGGCACACAATGAGGGTGGGGGATGGGACGAGAGAGGGATCGGGGGGGGGGGTAGTGGAAGCTCCTTGGAGTGGACAGGATTGGCAGTGGTCTCTTTGAGAGGGATTTGCATGTTCAAAGCAACCACGCAATCTAGTCGTGTTCTCAGCGAGAGGTGGCTTAAGAACACTTCTGAGACTTCCTCTCTGCAATTTCAAATGAAGTTTCAGAAGTTAGATGAAGTTGAACCAAATCTTGGGAAGTTTATAAGTGGGACAATGGTATGACATCTGTACTCTCTGAGGAATAGTTTCACTCTACCATTACAGACTTCACAAATTATATTAATGTAAAAAGAAAATCTTCGCCTGTATGTGTTTTGGAAGAGCTGCTGCTAGCTACTACAATTTCGAATTTGGAGCATGTGTCCTATTGCAGTCGTACAAAGATAAATAAGGAATGATGTACAGTCTCTAAAACAGGGAAGGAACCATCTTAATTAGGTTCAAATGGTGCCACTGAAAAACTTCAGGTTGATCTGATACAGTTTGAAGTGTTCAGTGTGGAAAGACAAAACTGTACTTTTTGGTAAACCGAAAAAGAAAGAAAAAACAGACTGATAAACTAGCCACCTGATAAAGGCCATTCACACCAAGAATAAATGAGTGTCCACAACAACAGACAATAATGTTCTGTTTTTTTATAAGCACAAACTGCAGTAATGACATGTCTTCTTTAAATAATCAAGCTCTTTTCTTATTAGCTCTTTTCTTATTGGCTTGGTCAATGTTTGTAGATTTCTTCAGATGGAAATAAATTATTCTGAAAGTGATTTCAATGACATTGTTCCTCTAAATCGTTATCATTATAGCTGTGCACTTCACTATTCTCACAGAATTACAATGATTATAAAGACTTTGTAGCTAATCCGCGGTGTGAACAGCCCTTAAAACTGACTCTGTGAAGATAAGTAATCTACACTTTGGTAGATACACTTAATCTACACTATCTCATTGAGGATAGTGTACACTACGTTGTGTGGGTTGAGTGTGGCTCCACACATGATCACTTTCACCCATGATATTAGTCACAGCTGTAGTTGCTAACTCTGTTCTTATTACTGACAAACCAATGGAGAGAAATTTGCTTGTTAGTGTTTCATCCAGATCTTAATTTTAACGTTTTAATGTTGTCAGAGCGCATAGCCTCGTGGGCAGCGCTTCAACATGTGCTGCGGTTTTGCTTCAGACGACCAGATTCCGGTGCTTTTCGGTGCTTTCTGGGCAGTAATAGAGCTAGAATTCAGCTTATTATTGTCCAAATGTAGTCGGTCGTCCAGGTATTGATACAGAAAAAAATGTGCATGCTCAGTACACAATACTCTGTACAGCTGTAATGGTATAGTACGATCGTATGCTTTTCTAAACGCCACTAACTCTCATTAACTCACTAAAATAGTAGATCTAATCACTAAGGGTCTTCCAAGCTTCTAAACAGCTTAGCAGAATCAATCCCTGACTAGACTTTAAAAATCCTGAAAATAAGCATTGTTTAATCACCATTTTGTAACTTTAAACCTTCAATTAATTTAAATGTATAAAAAAAATATGCTAAAAAAACATTATAAACATATTTTCTGTTTGACATACAATCATACAGTAGCCAACTGAAAAGAAACGAGGGTGAGAACTTATGACAGATTTGAGGTGAGCTATCCCTTTAAGTTCCTGTCGTCGTATAACACTGCACAGGAGCAACCTTGGCGCCAAGTGTGGAATCATGCAGTTGTCTAAATATTAACAAAGACTGTAGGGCCTTGTATCATTGTGTAAACGCCGTTGCCGCATGTCGAACAAAACATTTGCCTGTTACGTCAAGACCACCGCGCGAAACGCGGAGGATAACGTATATCGACCTCAGGAAGACGGACAGGTGACGTCATGTAGGCTACATAAGGAATATTCAGCATCCCATAAGCGAGACAAAGGCCGTGTCAAAACCTAGTAAGCTGCTTACCTGGGTACCACATGTTATTTTCCTAATTAATCAGTATTTCTGTCTGTTTTTAAACATGTTAAACATTTAAACATGATTTTAGTTGAGAAGTTTGTATAGTTAGTATTTTACAGATAACCTTTTTGTTTTAAGCATCAATATAACGAACTTAAGTGAGGATTAAGAGAACCAAACTATTTGACAACGGGAAGAAAAATAAACTAAATTCTCCGGAGAAAAACTAGTATAGCCTATATTACGATGTTTTAATATGACAATACTCATTAAGGCAGGGTATGGTCGCGTGCAGAATTTTTGGGCAGCATGCGCCAGTGATGTCCAAAAATGCAGCCTAGGTAGGCAGCACACTAGGTTTTGAGTCGCATCCAAATACATCCACGTTCACCCGAGCGGTAATAATGTTGCATTCTCGTTCCCTTGTCCTTTTCCTTTCCCCCCTTTTTTATTTTTTTTAGATCATTTGATCCTCTTCCTATCAAGGCTTGTTCCCCGGGGACAATTGTTATTAGCAGTATCCTGGTTTTCCTTGAATCCTTTGCGTCAAACGCCATCTAAGCTTGATCAAAACATGCATCACATTAAAGAATAATCGAATGTATTAACAGTCGATTCTCTTACCTTTCTTTCATATGCAGCTCACACGATCATTAATCCATCATAAATCATAGATCGCTGCCTGGCTCGATCGCGTTTCAGCGACAACGTTGCAGGACGCATGAGGGAAAATAAATAAATATACCAGTAGCAGCAGCAGCAGCCCTGCCCGTTATTTCCTTGCGGAGGTGATGATAATTTGAGATGTAAACCTCTCCCAGTTCCAAAGCCGGAAAATACCACTTCATATGTGTATGGAAAGAAATATTAAACAAGTGAATTAATGCGCTAGACTAAAATAACAGCCCGTTCATTCTGTTTCTCCACACAAAGCTTGCCTCCCACTCGCTGTCTCTCTCTCACATGCACACGCACACAAAACAGACCAATCCCATTTAAAGAGATAGCAGCAAAAATATCAATAATGCATCGCTTTGGGCTGGTGAGCATTGAATGTTTTGTGAGCGTTGGTTGTAACTCTTCCGTAAGAGTAAAAGGAAGGCATTGTTTTTTGTTTTTTTTTATGTAACCACGTATTTACATGGTTTTGAAGATCCATTGATGAATAATATATTACACAGTTATACAATTATTAATCTTAATATGGCAGCAGGTCGTTCTGTTGTTATTAATCTGTTTGTTGGCGTTCCAGACTAATGGGATCGATGTGGAGTAGCCCAGTTTTACCCCCTTCAACTTCTTTTCCCCCATTGGTAATTGGTAAATTGGACATTGGTAAATGTGACTGCAACTTAACACATCAAAAATTCTCTGCATCACAGAAAAATGTATTACATAATAATACATTTATGTAACCGTAATACGTATTTACACTTATTTAAACTTCAACATATTTTTAAATCTATATACATCTTAGAGACGTATTCCAATAAATACATCTTCCAGATGAAAACAAACATCAAATAGACATTTTAGCGATGTATATGAGATCAGGTATAATTTGTTCCCTTGTTTTAGTTAAATCAAAATGAGAGAATTAGTTCAAAGTTGCCACAATTTACTAAAATGAGGGGACAAATGAAAAAGTTGTGGGAACAAATTCTTAATTCCTGGCCAATATTTAACTAAAACAAATATATATATATATATATATTGTAGTTAGTTGAATCTGTCATTAACTGTTACAAATCAAATTTTGGATTAAGGACACTGTGTTGTGCACTAGCAGATTGTTTGACTCCTGCACACGCCGTCATTTCAGCATTGCCCAGAGGCATAGGATGTATCCTACGCCCATTTTAGCTCCTATTACATAACATCATACTGGCTTCAGTGCTCTGCCAAGAAGTCTGCATCTCCTAAAGCAGTAATGAAATATATGCAGAAGAACAACTAGCTTCTCACAGACAGACAGACTTTTCCACTTTACACCTTGTTTTTAATCAGCAGGTCTGTTAAATGGCTGCCAGTGAGTTGCAGTGTGCAACGCTTGGGCGCAAGAATTCTTTGGTGCTACCTTTACTCGTTATGCATGCTGAGCGCATCCCGTGTCAGCCTCCACACGGAGTCAGAGAGCTAGAGAGCTGACTATTTATAGCCCGCTCACTTGCTCCCACCCACTCCCAGCCTCCCTCATTGGACGGAGCCTGCACAACAAATGAAGAAATCCTATATGCCTATTAGGATCCTACTCAGTCCTTCAGCATAAATAATGGAGGGATTTTGGTGAGGGGAGAAGAAGTGCACCTTCTTTATAATGCATGAGTGTAGGGGCAACTGTGCCTCACTCTTCCAATGGAGGAAGGTGGGGTGGATGGGCATGTGACTGTATTGTATTTAATCATCTATTTAGGGTAAATGGTCTCACTAGCCATCTGGCATACTGAATTTGTTTTCTTTAGGGGCTGCCCTGGGGATTTGGTTAGTTCTTTTAAAATGAGAAGGAAGCAGTGTTGTTCTAAATCTAGTTCCCTCACTTTTCCTACCCTTGGTGTTTTTTTTCCTACCCTTGGTGTTGTGGTCCTCTGAATGGAATGGACCTCTTGGTCTCTCTGTGGCTGGCACCAATCTCATCAGTCATGACTTCATGCCGTACAAAGGATTCCCTCACAATCAAGCCCCCTCCTTGCAGACTAGCTTGCCATTGGTTTGCGTGTTTGTGTACTTTGACTGCAGGTCTAGGGAATCTCATAAAGATGTGCTTACTCTGGATTATTGTACAAAGCAGCTCAGAGAGGGAGACGGTTATGGTATGTCAATAAAAATGAGGTATGTGAGAGACCAGGCTGTAACTGCCAAAACCTGATGTTTTCCACCTTCTGCTTCGCCTCTTTGTAATTTCTCTTAAATAACTCTTGTGAATTTGTCTGGAAAATTCAGCAATAATGTGTCCAGGTTTTCTTGGGGGAACTAATGATTTAAAGATTATAGGAGTGTTTTACAAGAAAATATTCATTGTCATTCTTATTTAAAAAATCGTATTTCATTTAATGTGTTACTTGCCATTTGTTTGTAATTATTTGTGACATTTTCTAGCAAGTTCAAATAAGGAACAATTATAAATCTTATACACCATTTTTTTTTCAGTTGTGTAGTTTATAAAACAAATTAAAGTAATACACATATGGAAGACTAGGATTGCCAAACGCATGTAATAATTTAATTATTTTTAATCCATAAATGGTAAACAATCATCAATGTTTTGTTTTGAATAATAATAAAAACTTTTCAAATGAACAAATACAGTACAAGTCAAATTATTAAAGTAAATAACTGAAGAAAATGTTAAATGTTACAATAAGTATTAAATCAATAAATAATTTTTAAATGCAACATTTAAATGCATTATTTTGGTGGACCAATTTAAAATGCATCGGACATTTCACACATGAAAGAAGCCAATGAACCTTAGACTGAATTTTTGGGCCATGGCTGCCAATGAAATGAGCTGAGCAAAGCTGACTTTTTAAAACACATGCTTCTCTTAATGCAAATTATACCCAGTCAGGAATTGATCTGTCCGCTTTGGAGACTTTGTTTCCTCTTCGGCACCTCTTCAATGTGGAGTCCCTCAAGGCTCTATTCTTGGGCCAATGCTGTTTTCCCTGTATAGGAAGTATGGCATTTTGTTTCATTGTTATGCAGACAACACACAAATTTATCAGCCAGTGAAACGAAAAGATGCCAGCCCTTTAAAACTATTGTTTGATTGCCTCAAGGACATTAAAGCATGGATGTCCCTAAATTTCTTAATTTTCAAGAGAGCAAGACCAAAATCATGATATTTGGCCTAAGCAGTATCACAAGGCCCCTACATTGATCTGGGCTCTCTACTTACTTATGCTAGACCCACTGTTAAAAATCTTTTTTGTCATTCAATGACTTCAAAAGAGTTATACATGACTATTTAGTTTATCTTTATTTCGTTTAGACTATTGTAATGCCCTCTATGTTGGTGTCAGCAGGCCTCTCTCTCACACTTGCCGTTGGTGCAGAATGCTGCAGCTTGACTGTCTGAGGTTGGTCCCAACACTGTCTGCCTTTAAATCTAAACCTAAGGTAACACTTTATAATAACTGCACGCTATTATCATTAATTATTAGTAAACAGTTAATTCATTATTTATAAAGCATTAATAGACATTAATAAGCAGTTTATAAATACAGTTGTAAATGCTTTATTCTTGATTTATAAGCATAACTATAATGTGTTTAATAATTGTATTGTCATGCTTTATAATGATCAATTTATCATTTCTAAATTAAGTATAGCATTATTTACAAACCAGTTATTTCGGAGTTGTCAGTGATTCATAAGATCACTTAGAAAGTGTAAGTAAATGTAGTAAATTCAGGTAGTTATAAAGCATTTAGTAGTGGTCAGTTAACTATTTTTGTGAGTTCATCTAAAGTGAGGACTATTCATGCCTAGTAAAGCATTTACAAATAGATTTAAAGGCTCATTTATCTTCTAAACAGAAAAAAGGAACAAACACAACACAGTGATACAGAACATTAACAGCCTTTAAATCTCCTTTGTAAATGCTTTACAAGGCATAAATAGTACTCACTTTAGATGAGCTCACAAAAATAGTTAACTGACCACCACTAAATGCTTTTATAATTACCTGAATAAACCCTGAATTACAGTAGAAATACATGTTAATAAAGCATTTACTAACACACTAAGTAACGATTACTTTATGTCTGAATAATAAGATGTATGAATGCACATTTAAATAGTTTATTAATCATTTACTTACACTTAAGTGATCTTATGAACCACTGACAACTCTTAAATAACTGGTTTGTAAATAATGCAATACTTTATTAATGATCAATTTATCATTTCTGAAATGAAAGTATGAAGATACAATAATTAAACACATTATAGATATTCGTTTAAATCAAGAATAAGGCATTCATAGCTGTGTTTATAAACTGCTTAATGTCTATTAAAGGATTAGTTCACTATTAAAAAAACTTTTGCTGTTAATTTACTCACCCCCATGTCATCCAAGATGTCCATGTCTTTCTTTCTTCAGTCGAAAAGAAATTAAGGTTTTTGATGAAAAGATTCCAGGATTTTTCTCCATACAATGGACTTCAATGGATTCCAAACGGTTCAAAGTCCAAATGACCGTTTCAGTGCAGCTTCAAAGGGCTTTAAACGACACCAGACGATGAATAAGGGTCTTGTCTAGTGAAACGATCTGTCATTTAAAAAATAAATTAAAAAGTTTACGTTTTATAAGCACAAATGCTTGCCTTGCTCTGTTCTGACGTCACGTAATACGCAGTTACGTTGAAAAGGTCACGCTTAGGCGGAAGTATCCGAGTCAGTGTTTACAAATGTGAGGACCATATACACATTTCAAATGTCTTTGTGTCAGTTTATCGTTTAAATGCCCATTTCATGTGCGTATCCTGGGTGTTTTAATATTAAAAAGACTAAAAGAAAATTTTCATCAGGACAGAAGCGTGACCTTTTCAACGTAATTGCGTATTACGTGACGTTGCGAACGCGCATCACAGAACAGAGCAAGGCGAGCATTTGTGCTTATAAAACTTAAACTTTTTTATTTATTTTTTAAATGACCGATCGTTTCGCTAGATAAGACCCTTATTCATCGTCTGGTATCGTTTAAAGCCCTTTGAAGCTGCACTGAAACTGTCATTTGGACCTTGAACCGTTTGGGATCAATTGAAGTCCATTATATGGAGAAAAATCCTGGAATGTTTTCATCAAAAACCTTAATTTCTTTTCGACTGAAGAAAGAAAGACATGGACATCTTGGATGACATGGGGGAGAGCAAATTATCAGCAAAAGTTTTTTTTTAAAATGAACTAATCCTTTAATGCTTTATAAATAATGAAATAACTGTTTACTAATGCTTAACTAATGATTAATAGCATGTAGTTATTATAAAGTGTTACCCCTTTTTTTCAGTTTGAGAGCTGTTTTTTTTATTATTATTATTTTAAGAATTGTATCTTTGTCTCTGTTGTTGTTTGTTTTATGACCCTAAATGTACAGCACTTTGGTCTACTCCTGATGTGTTGACCTAAAACTCTATTATTTCTAGATTTGCTCTAATAACCTAAACTTGAAACTAGTCCTCCATACAATTTTTCTCAAAAGCCAGCTTGACAGCAATGCAAAGTATGTGGCTGTTTGAACCTCCCATCTATTTTTTTTTGGTGCAAATCTAATTTTTGTCGTGAGGTGGCAAATGACAGCTGGCTCATGAATAATTATGCAAAAATCAAAGAGTACAGAGTAGGAGACACCTGGCAATGCTTGGCTCATTTGGGCAGTCAAATCAATCCACCAACTGTAAACTGTGGTCAGGAGAGTTAATAGAGTAAACCTGAGAGTGAGTTTGACAATCTGTATGTGATAAGCATACAAATATTTGCAGGATATTTAAACCATATGAAAATTACTGCAACTATTTCCATATAATCCTCTTTTTTGAGTCAGGAGTCAGGACAAAGGCAAGGGAATCTTGGCCAGTGTAATCCACAGGGACTCCATGCCCTGGAACATTAAATCCAATATCCCATTCACCGGAATAACAATCACACTGATACTGATCCCATGCATCTGGCTAGAGACTGAACAGACCAGCTGTATAGTTGGCTTGTTTTAAATTATTCTCTGTGGGGCTGTAAAAAAAACTAGTATCCATTTTAAATCATGATAGATGCATATAATTAATAATAATAACAATGTTTAATTTATATAGCATCTTTACAGAACTCAAGGATTCTTTACAATATGGTACAAATAAATATAGACACACTATATCAGACTGTAGTATGTCAATTTAATATTTGGTAAATATTTAGATTTCGATTACTTTTATGTTAGATGCTACACTGTAAAAAAAAAATCCCGTAAAAAAACGGCAAATCTCTGGCAGCAAAGTTTCCAGACGGTTTCCGTTAAATTACAGCAAATAACCGTTTCACAAAAATACATGGAAAAAACGTAAAAATACAGAATTTACTTTACAGTCAAAATGGATTAAATTACAGTATATTACTGTTAATAATGGCTTATTAAACCGTGGAATAACGGATAAATGATGTCAAATTACATTAAAAAGACATTTAATTTTCAGGTTAAACTGTACATTTAGGGTTTTATAAAGTTATTTTATATAATAATGCTGTCTATCTACAGTAATTATCTTTTAATATATAGTTTTTCTGTGTTAAATAATGAAATGATGTATAAAAATGCATAAATTAAAATACAAATGTTTGTAAATTTAGTTTTATTTTTTATTTGTACAGATCCAATTTCACAACTTTGACCAATCTCTATTTAAGTACTTAATAATAGCAAATTTACAGTCACTTTCTGTTAATTAACTAAATGTATGAGTACAGAATACCTGCACATTTACAGTATTAGTAACTGAACAAACACTGAACATCAAGATAAGTGATTAATTGGAAATAGAAGCTTAGTATATCATTTAAAACCTGTAAAAATATCCACATTAAAAGACAATTGCTGTATACCTTTATAGTCTAATATAACTTTTTTTAAACATTTACAATTACATATAATCCAAAGTGATTTACGAATTAAGATAACGATAGAAGCAACAAGTGCAGAGACAAGTCCCAGTTAGTCTAGCACAGTACACATAGCAAGGTTTTTTTTTTTTTTAAACAAAGGTTTAGTATTATTGGGGCAAGTGTTTATGAAAAAGATGGATCTTTAGCAGTTTCTTGAAAATGTGTTGAGTTGCGCCGGTCATTCCACCAGCTGGAAACAGTCCAGGTAAAGTTCATTGAAGAAAGTGTTTTTGTGTCTCTTTGGGATGATGGCACCACAAGGCGCCGTTCATTTGCAGAACACAAGCTTCTGGAGGACACATAGATCTAAAGTTTATGTATAGGGCAACCTTTAAATAGCACTCTTGCTGCAGCATCTGGATCAGTTGCAGAGGTTTGACTGATGCTGGAAGGCCTGTCCAGAGAGAATTACAATATACAGTCTGGATAGAGCAAGAGCTTGAGTTGTGGAGCTCCGATAGGAAGGGCCTGGTCCTCCTAATGGTGTAAGGAAAATCAGCAGGATCACAGCAAGTATGGTTTGGCTGAAACCATAAGCAGTTCTGTCTTGGCAAGGTTGAGTTGAAGGTGAAGGTCATTCATCCAGCAAGAATGTTCCATCAGCTAGGCCGAGATGCGAGCAGCTACCGTCAGATCATCTGGCTGGAATGAAAGGTAGAGATGTGTGTCATTAAGATAGCAGTGATAGGAAAAGCCATGTTTCTAAATCTAAATGACAGAGCCTAGTTACAAAAAAACTAAACAAAAAAACAATAGATGGGTGGAATCTAACACAATCGTGGTCTTACTGTAGCAAAACCAAAACTTGTGAACACTTTTAGTGCAATCACATGAAATCAGAAGACTCGTCATTACTATTTTTTTAAAAGTTAATTCTTCCCATACCTTGTTTGCCATGATCATCTGCTTTCCACAGGACCTGAAATCACAAAAAAATAAGTTATTTTAAAACTCAGTATTACATTAAACATGTCAGAATGTGTTGCATTGGGACAGTGCAAAAACTCAACTGACTATGATCTGGAAGCTGAGCAGGAAAGGTTACCAGTATGTTTTGAGCTGATTTTAGCTACATATAAATTAAAAATGAATATGATTTACCGTGACCTAGCTGCATCAGTTACACATAGGGGTTCATTATGTTATATTCATACTCTAGTCTTCGCTGTATTATTAACAAGTAACGTTACAGAACTGAATTCGATTTCTTAACATTCTTGATAGAGTTAACTTAGTCACGTTAACCATTTCAAAATTAGCCATGGTTTAACTAACGTTACTAAGAAAACAAAAACAAAAAGGTAGGTCCATTTTTAGTAAAACTGTGGTTATTAAATTGGTAATAAATCTGCCAAAAACGTGGTTACTACAATTTTACTATAATACAATCAAGGATGTTTTTTAAGAGAAGAGTTTTCAGCTTCCAGACAGTGTTTCAAAATGTCCCGCCGTTTAAGAGATTGATTGACTGACTAAGTTATCATAACGAAGATTTTATACAAAATTGGACGGACTTTGATACGCATAACAAGTCTAACGTTACTAAAGCTTGTTTTAGGTCTTTAGAGATGTTCAACTGATCTTTCTTAAAACAGATGGCAAATTGAAAGGCATGCTGCAGTGTTTTGCCCTCCAGCTCTCGGCAACAGTTATGACTGAACATTAATGCTAACGATACCTTGGAAACTGTCAATTTTACACAAATCAATGTAATATAAAATATCGTTTACATAATAGTATGTATGAGAGACTCTTACCTCAGCCGGTGATCGGTTGCTTGGCATGATGATGTCCGCTGTGACGATCCAGGCTCAATGAAAAAGGGCGCGTTATTTCCGAACGGACTGAGGCCCTGTCCACACGGACACGGGTATTTTTATAACCGTGACTTTTTCTACGCGGTTCGGCCGTTCGTCCACACGGAAACGCACTGAAACCGAACATTTTTGAAAACCCCTGCTGAGGGTGAGGATTTTCAGAAACGCCGGTTACAGTGTTGTCGTGTAGACAGTGAAACCGGGGTTTTCGCCTTGCGACGTCAGAGTGTGTGCCGTTATCCACTGTGTTTGACGTCAGATTTGCGTCTACCGGAACCGCTAATAACTTTTTGTTAGGCTTCTGATTGGCCAACGTGGCTTTACGGCTAGGGTTATATCGCCGCCTGCTGGTGTGGCATGCTCTTGACCGAGCTTGATAGCGTGTTTTTGCGAGCATGTGTGGACGGGATTTTTTTTAAAAACGCTGGAGGAAAAACTCCGGTTATAAAAATACCCGTGTCCGTGTGGACATGGCCTGACTGACACCCGGACTGTAACGTTAACATAACTCTTGTGTTCAGTGCTCCTGCTTACGGCTGCTCCTGACGAATACGATTATAGCTTTGAACCACTGTGATCGCAAACAATCCACTTCACAACCGTAGACTAAATTCAAATCTCCCGCTTGCTTGAGTTGACACAGGTCCAAACAGCTAACCGTTGTGGTGGGCGGGACTAAGCATCGGAAAAGTATTGGCGGATAATTTGAATCTGCGTCATTGCGCGCGCCCGCGCGAGCACACACACACACACACAGTTGCACGCACACAAAGCCACGCAATGTGTGCAGCAACGCAGATTTGGAAAAATATTCATAAAACACATAACACGAAATTAGGGGAGAATAATACAAATGATTATCAAAATGAGCACATTTGCCAGACAAGATTAAAATACGGTCTGAAAGATTTGCAAGACTTTATTGCTTACGACTATAAAGATTTTATATTTGCAAGACAACATTTAAAAGACTGTATACAACTGTATACAAATACAATTATTTAACCTTAAAAGTCACTTTGACATCCACATGCTTAATGATCTTCAAGGACAAAATGTTAAATGACTGCTGATTTCTGCAGTTATACCTTCTTTTCTTTGTTTTCTAATTTCACAGAAATAATCTGTAAAATATTACTGAATATTTAATGTAAAATTACACACAACCCTGTAAAAATACAGACAATTTCCTTAAAAAAACGGTAAAATTGATGTAAAACCAAAATACAAACAATTACCTGTAAATATAATAGTGGACCTTTAAATTACAGCAAAAATCTGTAAATTAACAGGTATTCACTGTATAATGAAAAAACGGCAAAATTCTGTAAAAAAATACAGGGCTTTACCTGTAAATTAACTTTTTTTTTTTACAGTGTATTATGTGATTTGACCTAATATACACTGATTTTATAAATGCAGTTTATGTTTTATGTAGAGGGTCCCTTGCAAGTTGATTGATTTATTCGGAGGTCCCTGGCATTAAAAAGTTTGAAAGCTATGGAGATTATGAGAAATTATACAGCTAAATCACTTCCAATGAGTAAAGCAAACAACACATCATGGACTTTGTGACGTGTAAAAATGCAGTTTTTATGTTTTATCAGCATTTGATCCTTTTGCAAACTTAAAGGCTTTTGTGAATATAATCTAGTATAGCATACCTGAGATACATGGCATGATTCATGAAGCAGGATTTCAAGCTGTCTGTGTTTTTGTATGTACTGTGGGTCAACAACAGCCAATCAGATTGCTCTACACTCAAGCCTCACTTTTCATCCAGATGTCACTGACCACAGGCCTCATAACAGCTGGAATGAGCCTATGTGTGTAACCTATTCAATTCAAGCAAACCTAATGGACGAGGTAATGTAACTGTCCATTGAATAATAAAGCGACTTGGGTGCAGAGTACTATTAGTGTATAGTTCTTACTTTTAACACACCAGCCCTCTTCCATGTGTCCCGTGTAATTTAATCCCTTAGGAGGCAGATTTGGGGAATAAAAATGTTGCATTGCATCACATCACTCTTTGTGACATAACAGCAATTTGATTTTCAGGGCCTTGTACTTTCACCATGACACCAGAGACTGATCAGCTTGCCGGTCCAGCAACATGCTGCACTGCGGATGACTCAGCCACAGCTGTTGCCATAGAAACCAGCCTCCTTTGCAGTCAGTCTCTTAGTAACAGTGTTGTTGCCAAGTAACCACGTGTGTGTGTGTGTGTGTGTGTGTGTGTGTGTGTGTGTGTGTGTGTGTGTGTGTGTGTGTGTGTGTGTTTATTGAGTTACATTCAGATTTCCAAGCGAGGGCTTGTGAATCACTGTGTCGCCATTATTGCCAGCTCCAATCGCTCTGAAGACCCCTGCATGATACGAGCGCATAATTCAACACATGACTATCATCTAAACAAAGAGTCATCTGGACCTCATCTGGGATAGAAAAAGAGCAATCATTTATCTAGAAAACATGTTTAGAGTTGGTTGTAATATATAAACATTTGAATATAAACTGTTGAAAACAAATGCAGATGCAGTTTTGTTTGGTTGTCTACTCTGCACTCTCAGATATTTTAATTTTAAAAAATAGTTTGTACTGTCATGACAATTCATTACATTGGAAAAAAGGAAAAAAGCCCCCCACAAAGTCTAGAAACATGTTTCTTAAAAGTTGAACTTCTTTTACGTTTACATGGCTTTCTAAACATACAGCTCTCGTGTGCGAGACACAAGTGCAACGGTCAAAGATGTCCGTCTAGCGCATGTTTACATAGAAAACAATGGAAAAGCAGCGCAGAAAATACATTCTGTTTTTATTCAACCGAAGGATTCTAATGTGTCCATAGATCCACTCAATGTCAAGCAGCACGTCAAACTATGTTAAAAATGTAAACAAACACATTTTGTGTAGGTTGTTGAGAGGCTGGCAATTAACAGGCAAAGTAAAGCATGGGAGGTTAAAAAAGGCTGGGATCCGGGGCCCCTGCTTCACAGACAATGCAGATCTCTCAGCACTCGGTTGTTCATTCATGCCGGCTGCAACAGCCCACCCACAAGCCGCTCCACCTACAACAGGAGCCCCTCTCCAGCTTGATTGACGTCATTGCTGACGCACAGGGCCCGGAGTGGCCCGCAGATCAAAGGCAGACACGCGCAAGCCTGAAAAGGAAGTATTTTTAGCTGGCACTGAGAGGAGGGGTGGAGGGGGTAGCGACTGGTCTTTGTCTAGCCCCATCAAACAGCATATGCAGCATTGTGCTCCTCCTAATCTGTCATTCCTTTCCATTCCCTTCTGTTATGCTCAAAGTTGTCACCCACAATCTGTACATCTACCAGTTTGGCTTCATTTTGTCCTTGGTAACAAATTTGGTTATGGGGAAAACGTAATCCTAATGCTCTCTCACAATTTACTTCCACAGCTGCCGTGGCAGAGATTTAATGCGTTTTTTGTCTGGTGTCCAAAATCGTTCTGCATGGTCTCTGACATCACATAGGATGGTGGTGTGTGAAAGCTCCTGATGGTTTGGCAAAAGCCTTTAGTGTGTGTTGTATGGCTGATACACAGGGTGTTGTTTATCATCGCTGAACCGGACAGAATTGGGACTTGCTGAGAGCGTGCATTGGTGTGTCTGAATTAGTATTTGTCTACTAAATGACTACATTTTTCTAGTGTGTTCCCGTATAGCTGCTCCGTCAGCATTTGCACAAGTGTGTGTGTCCATGGAACGGCGTGGGGGTGGGTGGGTGGGGGGAAACACAACTAGAGTGCTGAACAAACTTTAGCATTACATTAGGGTTGGGAATCATAATGAATGTAACGAGCTTTCAGGATTTGCAATCAATAAAGATTTGGCATATGACGAGTAAATTACAATAATAAATAGTTTTATAAAGTTTAAAATATTAGTAATTTACCCTCTCACACACACACACTCACACACACACACACACAGACACACACATACACACACACACACACACACACACACAGTTTTACTTCAGAAGACGTTGATTTATCCACTGTGATCGTATGGATTACCGTACCATCGTTGTTGTTTGGTGTGGTTTTTTTAATCACTTTTGAAAGAATTTTCATAGACGTTAATACAGTTTGTTAGAACGCAAAAGGTGTGTTTACACAGACTTTTCAGAAGGTGTGTCCAAATTCAAGTACTTGTGTACTATTCTAATCCATTTTGTAGTATAAATACGGAGTTGTGGTTTCACACTGAAAATTCCAAAGAGAAAAAGTGCACTCTAAATACTCAATGCACTCTTATAGAACACAAGTATAGAATGTTGGACACTTCATGCTCTCAAATGTCACAGCTTTCCTTACGTGGCCAAAAAGGAAGGGCTAACAGACTCTGATATTTGATTACAAAATAACTATTTACCTCATACTGTAGCGCTAAGGTTCCAAGCAAGATGAAGATGATGATTCAATAAGAGAAGAGTAAACAGCCAACATACGAAACAGAATGTTAACACAAACAATACCAGACAATGAGTGCAGGTGAGGGAACAACTTACAGTTTTTTTCGATTGCTAAACGACAGTGAGCACAACTGGAGCTACATGTGCAAAACTCTAACTACAGTCTGCACAGCAGCGGTTCATGTGGACCAAACTCTAGTTCGTTTCATTATTCAACCTATTCTCATTTCGGAAAGTCCAGATGATGGATGCTGTTGTGTACCTGCTCAAATTTGGCTGTACTCTTTGCCCAGCGTCCCTCATTGTTAGACCATGGTTGACCAAAGGTCAAAGGTCAACCAAAGTGGCTCAGATCTCATCAGAGATTACGGTCCTTGCCCTTCCTCTTCCTCCTCCTCCTCCTCTTACTCTCTCTACTCGGGCTCGGGCTCTGCCTCTGTTTCCAATGTTGGCATACATTGCTCCAAAACAGAAGAACTCACCTTTTGCCCTTTTATGCTAAAGCTCTGTTTGCTAATTGTAAAACTGTGTGACCGGTGTTTGCCCATGTGATGAGTCAGTGTGCATATTTGAATGGCAGTGTGTTCCTTGTGAAAATTGAGATTTTCTACATGAAAATTTTGCTAAAATGCAGAGAATTGTGTGTAGTGTTTTGAAAAAAGTGTGTTTTAGAACTGCAATTTGAATTGTGCTTGTAGTTTAGCAGAATTGGTTCAGGGGGTTGGTGCATGTGTCACTTGTTGTGGTCATTGTGTCTCAAGTACCAGTATTTGTGTGTAAACAATTGAGAAAAACTGTAATGAGAAATTGAACAGGTGTTCCTAATAATCCTTTAGGTGAGTGTATCTGCTGTGCATATGTTGCACTGACTTGTATACAAAAAAAATGTATACAAAATAATTTCAACAGCATGTGAGTGTATCTGCAAATATTGCTGTGCATGTGAACAATCTAAAGAATATTCTATCATTTGAACTATTTTAGTATTATGGCAAAGTATACTAAAGATGAGAGTGCTTTTCATTATGCCCAACAGTGTGTAGTTGGTTAGACAAAAATCTGGTAATATGAATGAAGTGTGCTTCATTTTGCAGGATATATGAGGTATTTTGCAGTTTGGGTGTGTGGTTTTGTGAATTGTGTTAAGTATTTTGATAAAACCAGACTAGTTTGCAAAATTGTGTGTTAGCAATTGGAAAAAACTGTAAAGTAAGTATAGTATTAAAGTACTATGTATCAATATAGTACGTTTTCATATTAAAAAATCTAAATTGATGGCAGCCCTGGTAAATATGATCAAAACTGGCTGTAAAAAATAAATTTGCATTGTTTATCCTATTGATCTTTCATTCAAAAAATTTGCAAAATTCTAACCTTTCATTGAAGTAAAATAATTGAAAGTGGGGGGAAATCACATGATGAAATAAATGTTTTTCTCCAAAACACGTTGGCCACAATTATTGGCATCCCTAGAATTTTTTACGAGTAAAATATCTCTGAAGTATATTCCCATTAATATTTACCTTTTTTAGCACACCAGGGTGACTAGGAACATGAAATTGTCCAGCCATGGCTTCGTGTTTCACAGGAGTTTAAATATGAGGACACACAAATGCCAAATCCCCTTAATCATTCATTAGAATGAGTAAAACCAATTAATATAGTTCTGATGTGCATTGACATTGACCATCACAAAATAGAAAGTGGCTGTAAGAAAATAGCTAAAGAATTGAAAATCCCCATTTTGACCATCAGGGCAATAATTAAGAAGTTCCAATCAACTAAAGATGTTACGAATCTGCTAGGAAGAGGACGTGTGTCTATATTGATTTAATGCACGGCGAGGAGGAGAGTTTGAGTGGCCAAAGACTCTTCAAGGATCACAGATGGAGAATTGCAGAGATTAGTTGAGTCTTGGGGGTCAGAGAGCCAAAAAAAATAAAATAAATATAAACCAAACCTGCATCACCACATGTTGTTTGGGAGGGTTTCAAGAAAAATCCTCCTCGCACATCCAAAAACAAACTCCAGCATATTCAATTGTCAGACACGACTGGAACTTCAAACGGCACAGGCTTCTGTGGTCAGATGAAACTAAAAAAAATTATTTTTGCCAGCAAACACACTAGATGGGTTTGGTGCGCACAAGGATAAAAAGTACCCCATGTGTACAATTTAAAGGAGCTGTATGTAAGAAATTTATATCAATTAATCATAAATTTTCCCTGATATGTCACTAGACATTAAGAAATCATGTTCATTTCAAATACTTATATCACTGACAACAGTAGTCTGGCCAGGATATTGTCATTTAAAAAGTGAAGTTGCAGCCCTCAACTGATGTTGATGTTGTCATGTTGTGTTTTGGTCTGAGCTCCACCCTCCACCGATCTACCAATCACAAAGTCAGTAGTGTTGCGGCATCCGGGTTGCCAGATCTGCTCTAGTTACCACAGCTTCAGCTACAAACATGTCGGAATCGGATCCTGCAGCATATCTGGCAACCTCGAGTCAGTAATTTGAACGTGATTGCAGTACCACTTTTGGCCACAATCTTACATACGGCTCCTTTAATATACCATTGGATCTTTAATGTTGTGGGCATATTTTTCTGCTGGAGGTCCTGGACTTCTTGTTCAGATACATGGCATCGTAGATTCTATAAAATATCAACAGATAAAAAATCAAAACCTGACGCCTTCTGCTAGAAATCTTATAATGGGCCGTGGTTGGATCTTCCATTAGGACAATGATCCAAAACAAACATCAAAATCAACACAAAAATGTGTTACGGAGCACAAAATGAAGCTTCTGCCATGACCGTCCCAGTTCCCTGACCTGATGAGTGGCTGAACTGAAGAGGAGAAGCACAAACATGGATCTGGGAATCTGAAGGATCTGGAGAGATTCTGTATGGAGGAATGGTCTCTGATCTCAGGTCAGGTGTTCTCCAAACTCATCAGGCATTACAGGAGAAGACTCAGAGCTGGTATCTTGTCAAAAGGAGATTGCAAAAAGTATTTAATAAAATGGTGTACATATTTAATATAGCCTATGTCACAAGAAAAGACTTCTGTTTCATGCCGACTTTCATCAAAGATGGTCTTATTGTTGAGAGATACGAGGGTCTGCGGCTCTACTATTAGAGAAAGCATAACTCTAACTTGGATCACGTGTGCCTTGACAACCAATCAGATTACAGCCTCAAAGACATTGAATTTTGTTCAAATTTGTGTGACAGTCAGTCAATCACTGTTTGCGGATACCATAGAAACGAATGAAAAGTGCCGTAAACCGAATAATAACTGTTGCGCAATTGTCTGTGACTTCTCATAAAACAGCATTTTTTTATGTTGTAAACTTGTAAACTCTAAAACTAGATCAATCAGAAACTGTTTACGAGCAAATTAGCTGATATGCTGAAGATTCAATGAATGATAGCTATTTCTTCACAAAAGTGGTTTATTCAGCATAGTGAAGCCTCTCCAACACTGACATCCATAAAAAAAATGGCCTCTTGTCTCCTTCCCTGCATACCGCAGCGATAGCAATCGTTACACTTTTTCTGGCAAAGATTGCAGTTTTGTCTTCAAGTGGCTTTGCTTTAACACTGCTGCGTGAGTGTTTATAAAACGGATAGTTCCTGTCCTTGATTCTGATTGGTTGAGCTGCGTTCGAAGCATTGTATTTAATCTACAAACATACACCTGTGACCTCATTACATCAGTATTACTGTTGCTGCTGTTCCATGTAGTATTATCTATTTCAGCAAAAGTAACTCTTATTTATATAATGAAGTATATAAGTGACCCGGGCCTGGCGTTAAGTTGCATCATTTACCTTTAATTTTAAGACCACTTTGCAGATGTATGTGTGTGAGGAAAATCATATACCGTGTTTAAAAAAAAAGAATTTAACACAGCACATGAGAACAGTTACAGTCTGTTTTTTATTTGAGCGGCATTAAATAGTAGGCCTAGGCATTAAAACATTCTGTTACTGTTTACTGTCACTGTCAGGGGCTATTTTTCTAGTGGAAGGATGGCATTTAATGATTTAACTTTGCCTCTTTTTCGCTTAGTTTTTCCTCTTTTGTAAAGTCGTGGTAACCGTATCATGGAGTTTTTCTTTTGCTATTGGAGCAAATGGAAATACAAAAATTATATTTGCCATCGTCTCCCATTTCCCATTCTAATGTATTTTTTTTATTTTTATAAACTATCACTTCTAGTCGACTTGCATGTGGGTTCATGAATTCACGCTTGACGTAAATGATACTACTGATACTGTTTTTATGCTTTTGAATCACTCAAAAAGAAGCTCATTAGGGCCATTCGTTCTGGAGTTTTATCACTAACTCATACTGGCTCTCTATCTTTGTGACAAAGCAGTTCACAATACATAGAAGCCAATCCGTTTAAATGCATTATAACTGAATTTATTTCAAAATTTTACAAGCATCATGAAAAGAAAATAATTGCAT
Source organism: Semotilus atromaculatus (assembly GCA_031834385.1). NCBI lineage: Eukaryota > Metazoa > Chordata > Actinopteri > Cypriniformes > Leuciscidae > Semotilus > Semotilus atromaculatus. The sequence continues at coordinate 24,981,364 of JAULUF010000005.1, read as the reverse complement.
TTGCCAAAGAAACACTTAATGAACTATTGAGATGACTGAAGTAAAATGTGTATTACTGGAGGTGGAGGAACTCTGGATTTATATTTTGCAGCCCACTCATGTCGAGGGGAAAAAAACAGACAAATGTTTATGGCTATCTGAGTCCTCCTTGTGGTTGTTATAGAGGTACTACATCAAGGGCTCTTAGATGCAGTATACTCGTGATGTATCTCTAACATTGATCTAATTCTCTGCAGAGTCTCAAACACCACATAAGTCAGAAAGCTCATCTCTGTTTATTGCTTTCTCTTTTTATTGAATAGACTTAGGTAGATGTAAATGACTTGTTACTCAAATGCACTGTTGACACTGTGGTGGATAGTGCTGCAACTTTAAACTATACTTCTACTGACCCCCCCTCCAAAAATACTGTGGCTGTACCATGGAATTGTAAGGGTGTCAGATGGTAATGCCATTTTACTTTGGAATATATCTATCATGAAACCATATTCATGTACTATACTATTTACATTCATTATTTGCTCATTTGCCACCGCCTTGAAATATTATGATACAAGACTGATTGTTATTGTGGCATATTGAAGATTTTATTTTAATTCATTTTGTAGCTTTAAGAAATACTACAGATTTAAGATAAAAAATTCCTCTTTTTTATTTTCCATTTTTGCAAAATGTTATAAGTCCTAGCAGCTCCTGTCTCTTAGAAAATATGACATAATGCTTTTAAATGCACTGTATCTTGTATTATTATGAACAGTAGATGGCAGCAGATGTAAAGTGTTCCCAATTAATATTTGTTGCACATGTTCATCAATCTGCTGTTGTTTCATTGGGATGTTGATAATAGATCACAATTTATATTTTATATACTTATATACTAGAGGGTCACAACAGAAAAGGATTACAGAATGATATATACATATCATACACATATATACATATCAATTCTCTCTCTCTCTCTCTCACACACACACACACACACACACACAGTATATATATATATATATATATATATATATATAGTGTGTGTGTGAGAGTGTGTGTGAATTATATGTATATATCATTCTGTGATCCTTTTTTGTTGTGACCCAAAAGCTGAAAACCAGCGTAACATTTCAAGCCAGTATCCTAGCTTAATGATGGATCATGGAAGCAACAAAGAACAAGTCTTCTTTACCCAAATGCAAAAGAGTAACAGATTTGTTTCTGGCAGTACTCCCAACAGGATGCTCTGGTTCCTCTAGGGGGCGGAATAGCGCAGATGAAGAAAATTGTGATTCGTGGTTTTTATATAAACTGTCTTAAAGTATATATACAGCTCTGAGCCTGCAGACCTTTTGGGAGTCTTCTTTGGAATGGGACGCTTGTGTGGGAAATGGATCAATGGATGTTTTGGTGTCAGCTTGTGACAGAATCCCTTGTGAGAGTTCAGCATCAAACAAGAGGCTCTTCAAAGAGATGTTTGTACTGTCATCTCCCAAAACACCGCTCAGTAAACCAAGATCCATCTTCCGAAGAAATGAAAAATTAATGTGACAGGAAATATTATGTGGTTTACCACAAAAGTGGCTGGTGTAAATGGGCAATGAGTATCCAATGAGTAAACAATGAGTATCCACACCAATATAACAAATCCAACTTTGGTTTATAACAAAAAAATAAAAAATACTCCATGACACAAGTGGCATATGGTTAATGACAGTAAAAGAAAAAAGATGAACCCACAGGAGTGCTCTTCCTGCTGGATATTGAGCATATTCATTTCACTGCCCAGCTGTTCCTTAACCGTCTACCATCATTATGACATTAGCTGCCTCTGAGGGAAAATGGGAACTGAGATAGCTGAAAAAAGTTGTGAAATATTACATTTCTCTACTCTTCTGTCCTTGGATTAAGTGTTTACTGGAGTGTGGGCGGGAGAACCTGTCACTCACATGACATCACAACATCCAATCAATTCCTGATGGGCAAAATTAAGTCAAGTCCTACACTTGTTCTTGTTCGAGAAGACGTTTTTCTCAGATATACATCGTAATAGGGAAGAAAAGACTAATGAATTAAAGTCTGGATTAAACAGAAATTGTAAGAGTAAAATTAGGTCTAAGAGACTTGCGCTGCATCCGAAATCGCATACTTCTCTACTATGTATGTATATGCGAAAAACAATACGCCAGCAGAGTAGTATGTCCAAATACATAGTATTCGAAAAACAGGCGAAAAGTCCCCGGATGACTTACTACTTCCGGCGAGATTCTGAAGTGCGGATTGGATGGACACTTCGCTATCCCATGAGGCCACCGGAGAGGATTTATGAATGGAGGTTAAGTGTCGTAACTTACTCTGGTAGGTCACATGATAATGACAACATGGTGGATGCAGTACATCCAGAAAACATTTATACTACACATTCATATATAGAATGTACTTTTTTAACTGTCGCCAAGTAAGTTCAAATTCAGATGTAGCATCTATTCAGACAGTACGCAATTTCGAGACGTTACGTTTTCAGAAAAGGCGTGTGGAATTTGCATGCCAGGCCATAACCCCAGACGTATAAGGCGGTCAGCATGCACACACATTTCAGGTTTGTTCAGTGGAGATGAGACCCTTAAGTGACAGTTCAAAGTTATGGCAAGAGCTGTGTCCCAATTTAGAGGCCTTCCATATTTCGAAGGTCCGACCGAACGTTAAATGGGACGGTCTAGCCTACATAGATTGTTCTTGTCGCTATAGCAACTGTGACAGCTGCCGTTGATGCGTGACAGAAATGTTTGTATAAGTTTTTAAAAGTTATATTCATATCTGAAATATTGGAGATATTATGTCTGAAAACTAAACAACCCTGTTAGACAAACAGTCTATAAGAATGTTCACTAAGGTCCATTTCTTTATGTAATAAAGAGTATAAACTATATATAATCGCATATTAGTAAAATATAAGTCAACATTTAAACAGCTTAAAGGTTTATTTTAAATTTTTACATTTGTATTATATATTAGAGTGAGCTTAAAACCAGTACTTACATTTAAATGTGAAATTCAGACATTTACCTAAAATAAATCCTGTCGTCACTGGCACACATTTAATTCTGGTGTAGGCAAGGCCTCGAAGGATCCATCTGTTGCATGGGAAACAAAGGACGCATTTCGATGCCGCATCGGCCTTCGAAGGATGCAGCCTCTGAATTGGGACACAGATAACGTCTCATTCCCTCCATCAGGGAACGTAGGTTACATTAGTAGTAACCGATACTTTTTTGGGTTGGGTTGCGGAGAGATTGTGAGATTGTGGTTAGGTCTCAGCAGCAGGAGGGATGTAGAGGTCAGTAAGCTGGGCTGAGTTGAGTGGGGGACGGAGGGGGGTGACTCTGGGACGCCAGAGTCACTGTCGAGCCCTCTTGAGGTGTCGTGGGCTAGTCGACGAAACACTGAGGACGGAAGGTGCCCACTTGAAGACCCTAGAGATGTCCCCTACTCGGCTCAATCCAGACGGTTGTCGTGCTGGTCCACTAGGGAGACCACACTGTAGTTGCAGCCGTCGTGTGTGCTGACGCGCCAAGTACACTGCAGCCGTTAACGCCAGACAGAAGGGGAGTCACACCCTCATATGGAAAGAAGCGTAAATGGATGGAGAAGCATAGTTTACTGTAAAGCTACGTCTTAGTGTTGCTTATCTTGGCGAAAGCCGAGTACAAATCAGCATGAAGTTTTAACATCTACTCTCGTGTAATGGAAATCGTAGTAACCGATACTTTTTTTTACAACACATTACGAACAGTCTTACATTAATCTTGGGTTTGAGTTCATGTGCTAGCTAGACAAACACAGTGGCTTCATAATTTCTCAAACTTTGAAGAGACTGTAGGCTATGTAAGTTATATTTTAGAACAAAATGTGAAAGTCTCTTCAAGTAATGGTATCCCAGCCTTATTTTACACATAAATCTAAAACTGATTTTAAAAACCCATTGGAAATTCCAGAGGGAGCCCATGGTGAATATAGTCTGACATCATCGCTGAATTAATTATGCTTACACTGACACCTAGAGGCCTAAATGCAGTATCAGAAATCATTGACTAGTCGTGTAGGTTGCATTTGAAATCACATAGGCTGAATAATTAATTACTAAAAAAACCATATATAATGAATGTGTAAAGTATAAATGTAATCAGGACATACAGCATTTGTCATATTGCCCTTATCACGTGACCTAATAATATAAATAAATACATGTTGAATGACAACAATGTTCAAAGCTTTGGGGTTGAAGTCTCTATGGCAATATTATTATTTTTGATGAATAGAATGTTCAAAAGGAACAGCATTTATTTGAAATAGAAATATTTACAACATTATAAAAAAATTTACTGTCACTTTTATGAATGCATTCTTTCTTGAATAAAAGTATGTTTCAAAAACCTAATTTCAGTCGCTATGTGAATGTAATGAGCATATTAAGGTCTACTCGTCACACATTCAAATCTCACATCAATGGCTATCACTGCCTGATTGTCATATATCAATCCACAAAGTGTGCCTGGTCTCTATATCAAGCCAGTTAGCTAAAAGCTCCTCTGATGGATCTGTTGTCTCTGCCAAGGTAATTGAACGGTAATTAACATGGATGAGTTTTGCGGTGGGCCTGGCCTCACCTGGAAAACTAGGTCATCATTAGAGAGGACAGTATGGCACGGCAGCTGTTTCACCTGTCACAGGGGCTTCAGTCCATGCAAGACTCCCAAAACAGCCCTGTAGAAGGTGAGAGAAAAATCTCCGACTGGCAGTGAGTAAAATCCATTATGATTGTCTCATGATAGCTCAGAGCAACAACAACTAATGAGAATTGACCAATGTGAATTGATTGATATCGTTGTGGAGACCCCACATTATTTATTAAGCCATAATCAACCTCCCCATATGCACAATTTGATTATCACTAATCACATAAGTGAGTGTTTCTTCTTTTTTCTTTTTCATGGAGACCAGTGGACTGCCTTCATCAGTTACTTTGAAAATCACAGTGCTTTACGAAAGGATCGGTTTAAAATGTTAACTCTTGATTAGGTAGATTGCTTGCAAAAATGTTTACGTATTGGCTTTTGAAAAGATAATCAAGAATAGGAGAAAACAAAGAAAAGTATAAATGAATGATTTTATTTAGTCAATCAGCATTCAGGAAGAATTAAAAGTATTATTCATGGTTTTATATGTAAACACATCACAGTATGCATGCATCATGTGATTTGCACTGGGAGCATGATAACAAAACGATTCCACAAATTATTAAAATGTTCCGTAAATATTCAGTCATGACAAATGACTTCTAACGTTTGCTTGTGTACAACACATTAAAGGGGGGCTGTGCAAATGAACTGTGTAAAAGGGCTTTCTATTGAGTGCATTACATTAGCTGCATACATTAGTGCATTATAGCTGGTGCTGTAAAAGCTATATTTATTTGGCAGGGTGCGTTCTGTGCATCCATTATATGAATGAGAATGTGTCAGAATATAATGCTTAGAGAATGTACACCATGTGATATGAGCTACAATCTGATGTACAAGTGCAACTCAAGCACAAATCATTTAAAGAAACTGTCTCCTGTTCATAGAACGTTTGTGTTCCACTGCGCTGCAAGTCACCATGAAATCAAAAAGGACTATTCTTCTTTTTTTATGGGATACTACACTATTTATTATAAATAATTTATATGTGCACATTATATATATATATATATATATATATATATATATATATATATATATATATATATTTAATATACGTAATATTTAATCAAAACTCCAAACATGTCACTATCACAGAATGGGTAAAACAGGAGTGCGGGTAAGGATATTTATTAAATAAACAAAACAAAACTACAAACAAAACTACCTCGTGGGGGAAAAAAAGAGAGAACTCAGGCACGCACAGAAATCACAAGGGAAACATGGACAACGAACCAGCACAGGACTGCAAACACAGGGAGACTAAATAGGGAACAAACAAAGGAGGGTACCGAACAAACAGATGGGGAAGATTAATCAATTATCAGATAACGAGATGGGAGGGGCTGACAATTGACAAGAGAGCACATGGCACAGGAATACGAGAAGCCATGTGCTCACAATAAACCAGACTAAACATAAACGCAGGACAAACCGGGAATGTCAGAGTTCTGTCACCATCAGAAATATAATCCAGACAAAAGTGACAGAACCCTAACCCCCTTCAGGCGGCCATGGCGGAGAAGGCCCTTCGGGCGGCCATGGCTGAGACGACCCTATAGGCGGCCATGGTGGAGATGACCCTTTGGGCGGCCATGGCACAGGAACAGAAACCGGCTCAGGAACAGAAACAGACACCGGCTCAGGAACAGACACAGGCTCGGCGGCTGCCATTTTGTCCGAAGACGCTGGCTCGGCAGTTGTGATGTGAACAGTCTCTGGATCGGCAGACGTGATGTGAACTGTCTCTGGATCGCCAGACGTGACGTGAACAGTCTCAGGCTCGACAGGCGGCATCGGCAGGGCAAGGAAACTGGGTGGCGCCGGCAGGGCGAGGGTCTTGGTCGGTACCGGCAGAGCAAGGAAATTGGGCAGCGCTTGCAGGGCAAGAAGCTGGGGCGGTGCCGGCAGGGCGAGGCGCTTGGGGATGGCTTCCAGGCCCTGTGGGATCGCAGACACCCTTCTCCCCTTTCTCCATTTGCAAGATCTCGGCGGTGCTGCAGCCACTGGCGGTGCAATAGGGAGAGTGGGCATCTCTGGGACAATCGAAGTCATTCAAATCAAAATTGTCATTTTGCGTCATCTGAGGATTTTTTGGCCAGAGGCTAAAAACTACAGCCAGTAGAAGGAGCTGTTCCGCATGTTTTCAACCCGCCCATAGATCTCACTCACAGAACATACAAATAGTGTCAGCAATCTTCTATTTGGAAGCCAAGCTAGCAGGCTCTTGTTCTTCTGTGGAGAAAGCTGAGTAGTAGGGGTTACCATACACCCTCTTTTTCCCGGACATGTCCGGCCATCGAGATCGCTTAAAATGTCCGGTATTCAGCTTTTGCTTTCAGCAGTTGCCATAAATTTTTTACATGCACACCTTTTGTTTCAATCTAACTGAATTCATGCGTAACTTTTATTATTGTTCGGTCTGAAACGGCGCCCAGTGACGGATGGTGTAGCAATATTGTTGTCCGGGTGGAAATCGGGAGAAATTCGGGAGAAAGGTCGGTCCGGGAGATTTTCGGGAGGGGCTTTGAAATTCGGGAGTCTGTCGACTACATGCTGCTTTTTGTTTTGATGACGCATCCGCGGCGGTGCAAGGCTGGTGTTGCCAGATTGGGTGTTTTTTCGCTACATATTAAGGCCTGTTTACGGTGTGTTTTAGCCGGGTTTTGCCTGGAAGGCTCTATAGAAATATGGCACCCAATTGAACGAAGTTAAACTGAGAAAGCGTGCGTTCACAGACACCAGAATGAACGAGTTCATCAGGCATTAATACAGTACGTTCAGTTCACGTTCGCCTAAAATATGAACGAGTTCATGAACTATTGTTCAATGAACGTGTTCAGGCACAACTGCAATTGGTGAATCTGAATGTAGTGTTTACATGAATGCTAAACAAGTGATCGGTAGCATTATTGCTAAGAAAATTCCCGCTCCTCCGTGAGAGATACGAGACCGGTGCGTCTCACATGTGTCGCTCATCAGTAATCACGCCACCGGCCTCGCGTCGGATTCCCGCGGCCCTCATGTCTCGAAATACCCATTACCCCTGTTGCTGGGACACGTGTATTTAATTCTGCTGTGGCTTCGTTTAGAATTATTTTCTCTAATTGTCTCGCATTATATTGTGACTAAAATCAATATAAGTTACTCTGTATTAACTTTGTAAAAATGTATTTAAGAAAAACCGTGTCGGTGAAAGACAGGTAATACCATCAAGGCTTGTCCAGTCTAGTTAGGCAGATTTTAGATACAAGCTTCTGAACCATCTGTAGCTCTTCAGGATTAATCAATCCATTGATCTAATTGACAGAGAATTCCAGTGAGTGAGGTGTCAGAGACCACCTTTAACAAATGACAATTGGGCTGGGGTGTCATCAGTTCCAATTTAGAAGACAGAGCCAAAATGAATCACACAACGTGACTCCACGACACACATTTTTTTTTGAGGGGGGTTTAATTCATGTGAATAAAGCTATTGATTGCAAGCTTCTAAAGATGAAAATTAGTGTGTACCATTGCAAATGCTCCTGCACTCATTTTTACAAAGAACCAATTTTCTCCACTAAATGGAGTTTTTTTTTTACCCTTGACATGAATCTACATTTATTTTTAATGAACTATGAAATGCTTTCGGTACAATACCACAAGATGTTGTCTCTTCCATTTATTGTAAAATAATTAGATTTCTTTACATTTGCTGTGCCCTTGAACAGAACGCTGGAAGTGGAGTTTTTCAGATAAATCAACCTCGCAGTATTTGAGTTTTAAAGAGAACATATAACCCAGTTGCTTTTAACATCTTATGTCATGTCATGAATGCATTTCTGTAGAATGAAGAAATATCTCTTCTTTTTTTCAAATCAGTCATGCTAAAACTAGTAGGCTACCTTTAATATTTTTTTAGAAACAGGTACAGATATACTAAACCTGTTGAATATTAATTACTTGTCACCACAAGATTGTTTCTTTAATGTTTTAGAATTTAACACCCATTTGTTTATTTCAGAAACGCTTACTAATTTACTGTAGAACAAAAATATGTTTACAATTAATTACATAAATTACATCACAGCTATGTTGTGAATATTCATGTTCTCAGTGTGCATTCTCAGTGTTCATTAGTTTACAATCTGTCTAACATGTTATTAGATAGAACTGTTATACATAGAAAGTAGACAGTAATGAAAAGTTATAAGCGTATGCCGTGTGGTTGATATCCAGTGTCGCCAGCTGAGCAGAAATATAATAATCATGTTTGGCTTGGTCCCCTCAAAGTTGCGTTGGATTTTCTCCTCAGCATAAAGGTTAAGAGGCCTTTCTATTACTGTTTTCCATGTTTGTAGAGTTAGGTTGTGGAGTAAATATATAGGCTATATAATCTGTGTGTTAACACAGCCTTTTTAAAAATGGCGGGTGCTGGTGTATTGCGTGCGTTCGGCCAATCAGCATATGCTAACATCACAGATAGTTCCTATAGTTACTCCTACTCTGAAGTAGGAGCTAAATTACTTCCTCCAAAAGGAGTTCCTAGACCTAAAATCATTCCTAGTTCCTGTGGTGCGAACACGCCAAAATCCAGGTACTTCTGCCAATAGTTCTAAGAACTATGAAAAGGTTCCTCTGGTGCGAATGCCCTGGCTAGAGGTGATCACACTTGCTTATGATCAATTAATCAAAGACATTTGATTAGCAGCGCCTGACTGCTACTCAGCCTCTTAATTCATATGGAAGCAGTAAGGGTGTTCTTAGTTTGTCACATGGCTTTTCCATTTTGGCCTAGTTTTTGTAAAATAAATAATGACACGGTGTAATGTGTTTGTTTACACAATGTGTAATGTATGTGTTGTCGTTCATCTGATGCTGTATTTACCTAATTTTAAGACATGCCAAGGACCCAATGATATTTTTTATTATGTCCTGATACATAAAACCACAGAATTCAATAGGGCGTCCTTTTTTTCCACATGCACAGGTTTCTTGACTGACTATAGAGTTGACATTGTCTCAAATGTTATTGTTTTTGTGTAATTTTAGTTGCCATTTGGAACTCTGAAAGCTCTAGGATTTTTTAATTTGCTAAAATGTTTTATATGTATATGAACCCCCCCCCTGCTATGTCTTCACCAAACCACAGTTTATTAACGATGCCTAACGCCCCTGGCAGTTTTACGCCCCTGGCAGTTTTAAGCCCCTGTTGTTCCTGATGCGTCCAGTAGGAGGATATACTGCGAAATAACATCATTAAATCGACGGTTACACATTAATAATCCGTCCATAGACTTGATAATTTTGTGTTTTTTGTTCATTTAAATATAAACGTTACAAGATCCGTGTAGATCTTCACGGATTAAATTATCTGTAGATATTCAGTTGGGCTTCACTCTCTTCACTCTATTTGTTATTGTGAATTGAAAAATTAAAAATACACATAGTTGGATCAACTATGTGTTATGACAAGTGATGCTATGACCTACTGCAGTTATAGGCCTATCCACCGTAGGTTTTTATATACAGGAGACTGAGTGAAATATGTTTTTGTGAATTTATATAAAGTCACATTTAGATATTAACCATATTTAGCCCATTAGACATGCAGTAGCCTACTGTGTAGTGTAATCATATGGATCCTCGATTAAATATCTGCTGTACTATTTTCTCTTGGTCGTCTCGTCATACAGTGTCCTCCTACATAGCATTTTATGAAGACAAACACAATTTATCCCTTTTCTAAAATTCCATGGGCCATTTAGAAGAAAGAGACAGTATTGTTGTTCACAAAAAATATTTATTAACACCATTTATGTGTACACTCCCCTATGTGTGTGTGTGTGTGTGTGTGTGTGTGTGTGTGTGTGTGTGTGTATGTGTGTGTGTATTTCCTTAAGTAGCAAAAGTAAACACACACCTTTATGAGATGCAAGTTAAAGAGAACTTGGATAAAGACAGAGTATGATAAAAACCCACATTAAGTGCACATAGCCTACATTTTAGTCCAGATCAGTAAGCTATTTTAAGAAAAAAATTTATATTAAGATAAATTTGAAAATTAGATCATCTCATTTATAAGAAACAACTCAAACCAGAATCTACATTCAAACCATATGGGGTAAGTTTTTAATGTGGATTGTATCACGTATATGACGTTGCAAATAATCAAAATATTTGAGTGAGTGTGCAGTTCAACTCTTTACTTATAGAGAGATTTACGCATACATATATGCCTATTATAAATGTGTCTTTTATGTGTTCACACCATAAAGAAAATCACATATTTCCAATTATCTACTGTAATGTTGCTCTAGAAACCATGTGGAGTATGTTTTAATGCAAGGAGTAAACAGAGTCTTACCAGAAGAGGCCAAGCTAAAGACAGGCAACAAAAGAAAATTTATTTTAAATTGAGTAGAGAAGACTATATAGGGGCAGCTAAACCTATACGGGGTTAGCTAAATTTAAGCCAGATAGAACATAAATCTGTCAAAATACATTATAGACCCATCCATTGATATATAAATGAATTGATATCTACCTACCCTAGCTCTATCGAGCTAATCGTTTATAAATAATAAATGTTGCATCACTGTTAAACAACAATAACTTTAGCAGATTATTTAACATACAAATGACAGAATCTATTTTTGTCAGATTTTCATTCTAACGATGTTAATCTTGATTATACGCTATTATTACTTTGTCTTCTGGGCAAGTTTCATCTTCATAAAGACAGAACCATTCAATGTAATCCTGATTTTAGAATCTCCTCTGATATAAAGTCCCTTTTTTCTTTTTTTTAAAGAAAATTTCAAAACCTTTCAACTCAAAGGTTTCTAAAACAAATAATATCCTTGAGTCTGTTGTAAAGAACCTTTCATTTTTTAATATTGACTAAATGTAATATTGTGTTGATTTGTGTACCCTAATTCAATCTCTTTTGATGTCCGTATACGGTATACCCCCCTTGTTTTTTTTGTTAAACATATAATTTAATCCATGCCGATCTACACTGTAACGTTTATATTTAAATTAACAAAAAACACAAAATTGTCAAGTCTATGGACGGGTTATTAATGTGTAACCGTCGATTTAATAATGTTATTTCGCAGTATATCCCTCTACTGGACGCATCAGGAACAACAGGGGCTTAAAACTGCCGGGGCGTAAAACTGCCAGGGGCGTATATCTGCCGGCTCCAGGTCTGCAGCCTCCCCATATAGGAATAAAGAGAAAAACAATCCCTTGAATTGGCATATTCCCACCTAACAGAAGTAATTAAATGTGAAGAGTGGTATATGATGTGTTGATGCCCTCATAAAGTATTCAGCATTGTAGATGAGTAAGAAAGAAACTAATGAATGTTTTGGAAAATGCCATAAGATTCAGAGGTGGCTTTATTGGGTTTCAGTTCAGTTAATATCCTCCAAACTATAAAACTGGCAAATATAAAATATATGCAGGTTTTCAGACGGGCCCCTCTGAAGCTGAGCTATGTAAGAGGGATACAGTCCCATGCTTTTTGACTGCTTGCATAAATCCCCTGTATCCATTAAGAAGTGGTCAGTGATGCAGTGCAAAGCACACGTCCCCGCATGTCCACCTACACTGTACCTCACCAGCCCACTAAACCAAATAGGCTACATCTCATGTGCAAGCAACACTGTGTAACAAATCACACCCACTTAAAGGACATTAAAAACACAGACAGGTCAATGAAAGGTGAACCACAGCCTAATGTAGTTTTTGTCCCTCTTAGTCAGTCATTTAAATGTATATTGACACTTGCAGATAAATTTTCTGTTGCAGATAAATTTCTGAAAGTCGGCTATTGTTGGAAAAAGAAAATATAGTGAGAGAGAGATAGCAAGTGAGAAGAGAAAGCAAGTTTCCATTCCAAGGCCGATTCCAGTCCTACAGATGGAGTTGTTTGATTTGACCATCCATCTAGCTCTGATAAGACCTTTGATTATTCTCCGTCTGGAACATATGTCAGGATCTGAGAGACCAAATGAAATCCCATGATGGTGGAGAGAGCAGTCTATCATGCATCAAATTACAGAGAGTCTTATAAAAAATTTTTAAAAAAACATACATGGGTGTTATTTTAACTGTGAGCACTCTTGGCCCTGTGAACTTTTAGGAAAATGTATTTGTCCAACACCATATAATAACAAAAAAATGATAATATGCACAGAGAACAATGCTGCCTTTTTGTTTTCACTGTCACTGTTGTCTTCTTGGTACACTTTAAAAAACAAGTTTATTAAACTTGATCAAATGTTATTATATTTATAAAATATACATTTTAGATTGTTTTTGGAAAAAGTGATGTAAATCAGTATCACACAGAAAATGCTCAAATTAAATAGTTTCATATTTTAAGGTTTAAAGCCTGACCCTGGGATAAGGGTAAGAGTGATGACGGGTGCTAAGATGACGTCATCACTGCCTCGATAATGGCAGCGTGAAGTCTTTACAAACTGTTTATGGGCTTATGTTTCTTTACATTTGTTATTTATGGTTTAGTGTTTCTGTTGACTATGGTGCAGTCTATTAGGTTTATGATACAATTGTTTAATCTGGTTCATTATTCTATAACCTTAATACCCTAATATAAGTTTAAGAAATGCTATTCGAGTTGATTGCAGATAGGTGCACATAGGTCATCACAGGTGTTATATCTACCTTTCATGTAGTTTTTCCCATTAATCACACAGACAACTTGTAGTGATGCATTTTTGTTATTTATTATTTCAAATCTCTATTTCCCTATCAGGAACTCGAGCTGCGTGAAAACGCTGTGGGAACGCCCCCTGGCGTTGTGCTTCGTGAAGCGCGTATGGAATCAGCCCCAATGGCGAGACGGAACGTCATATGCGGGTGACGTCATCGACCAGGAAACTATAAAGCACCCCTAGATCACAGCCGCGATAGCTTCTGTTGTCTTCAGCAAAGCGCTCTGTGTGTGAATCTGTCTCAAGTGTTTTTGTCTGTCTTTAGTGATTGCTAGGCAGGAGTTTTCACTTAAAAAAAAAAAACTATATATATATATATATATATATATTCACATATCTAAATGGCGAGCGAGCAGCAATACAGAAAGTGTGTTCCCCTCTGTACTCGATTATCTCATGGGTGGGGATTCACACGATCTGTGTGTTGTTTGTTTGGGAGTACAGCATGCCTGGTCAGCTCTCGAGGGGGCTGATCGTGAGCATTGCGAGCGTTTTCCAATAAGAGCGCTCTGCTCCCGCCGATCACTCTTCGAGGAGAGTGGTTTGGCTCGCGCTCCCCGCGGCTCGGGTCCCGCTTCTGTCGAGGCAGAGCGGCGGCGCGTGTCGTGGGGATCGCGGATGAATCTGACAGCGGGGTTTGAGACGGGCCTCGCCCTATCTCAGCCTTCAACTGTTAGATTCCGTGCCTCAGTTCAGGGTTGGAAGCACGCTCTGCGGTTTCTTCTGCCCAGGCTGTGGCATTAATATTGCAACTATCCAGTTCTGAGGAGCTGAATGTTGTTGGTATTAAAATAATAAATAATCATTAATAAATAATCATTATATAAAATAAGCTAATTTTTCTGAACAGAAATAAATGAGGAGCTTATAGAGGTGCTTTCTCATGCTGTAGGAAAATTAAGCATTGAGTGGTCAGCAGTTTGGCAGGAGTTTATATATAAAAATATTGTATGAACTGTTTTTGCCTTTCCAAGTGCAACCTCCACGACGGTGCCTGCCGTTTTTCCGGGCCTCCTCACCGAGGTGTCAAAGTCCTAGAGAAAAACGATTTCATACTGTATTTTTAGTCCTCAGACCTTCACGAAAAATATTTCAATATTGCTGGGGCTTTAATTCACAGTTATGGGGCGATGCCTAGGCTTAAGAGACGCTTGCAGCCATCTCTCCGCTGAAACGACATCGTCTTTTAAGGCACCGGCGTTTAAAGACAGGGACTGCTGGGCGGGTCAGTCCTGTCTGTCGATAAGCTCCTCGCATGGGCGCAAATAAAAATAAAATAAAAACAAAAGCAGAGCGTCGCGTCTCGTGTTCCCCTTGCAAACATGGGACCAGACGTGACACTCTCAGATGAAGTTTTTGGGTTATAACTGATCTAAGGATAGTTATTATAGCCAAGTTGCTTCATCTAAAAAGTATTTCTGACGCCACCGCCGTCAGGATGTTGAGGGTAGTCTCCACCGTGACAGGAAGGAGTTCACCGCATCACATGGTGCCCATTCTCTCTCGGTGCCCTCAGGGGCCCATTCTACCAACCCTGCCTTTATGCCGGGGCGTAGATGGTCCCAGCGAGCGCAGTCCCGAGGGACGCTCGTCCCTTCAAAACACAGTGTCGCGTTTCGTGCTCCCCCTACAAAACAGTGGGGCCAGACGTGACCCTCTCAGATGAAGTTTTTGGGGTATAACTGATCTAAGGATAGTTATTATAGCCATGTGTCTTCGTCTAAAAAATTTTAAAAAAAGTTTAGTTCTGACGCCACCGGTGTCAGAATACTGAGGGTGGTTCCCACCGTGAGAGAAAGGTGTTCACTGCATCAGACGGTGCCCATTCTCTCACGGTGCCCTCAGGGGTCCCTTCTGCCAACCCCGCCTTCGTGCTGGGGCGTAGACGGGCCCAGCGAGCGCTTTCCCGAGGGACGCTCGCCCCCTCTACAGAGTGTCGCGTCTCGTGCCCCCCCTGCAAAACAGTGGGAACAGGCGCGGCACTCTCAACCGAAGTCTTCTGGCCATAAGACTGATCTGAGGACAGTTATTATGGCCAAGAAGGCTTTGTCTAAGAGGTTCTGACGCCACCGGCGTCAGGATGCTGGAGGTGGTCCCCACCGTGAGAGAAAGGTGTTCACTGCATCAGACGGTGCCCATTCTCTCACGGTGCCCTCAGGGGTCCCTTCTGCCAACCCCGCCTTCGTGTCGGGGCGTAGACGGGCCCAGCGAGCGCTTTCCCGAGGGACGCTCGCCCCCTCTGAGGAGGGGTTTAGAGCAGTCAAACCAGTCGTTCCCTGCCGGTGCACCGTTTCAGGGCGCTGTATTTGCTGCTCAAAATATTCCAGAGGCCAGCCTCGAGAGGCTGGTACCATTTGTAGATTTCCTGGCAGAGTGCAAAAGCCCTCCATGATTATCTCTGTGGGTCCTGCAATCGTTAATAAGAGGTTATGCTATTCAGTTCAGATCTCATCCAATTCGATTCAGACGGGTCCTGCCCACTGTGGTAGGCCCCAAGCAGGCTCTGGTAACGGAACAGGAGGTGAAAATGCTCTTGCAAAAGGAGGCTATAGAACGGGTTCCTCCTCCCAGCAAGGAGTCAGGTTTTTACAGCCGATGTTTCATCGTTCCAAAGAAGGATGGGGGTTGTGTCCAACCTTAGATCTGCGCCCTTTTAATCGCTAGCTCGATTTCTAGATGCTCTCTCTTAAGCAGAGTGTGTCACAAATCAGATCCGAGGACTGATTTGTCACGATAGATCTAAAGGACGTGTATTTCCACATTTCCATCCTTCTGCAACATAAGAAGTTCCTGAGGTTCGCTTCCGGGGCCGAAGCATACCAATATTGTGTTCTTCCGTTCGGTCTAGCTTCACGAGTGAAACTGGACCAGTTGCTCACTGTAAAACGGTTTTAGAGACTGTTGGTTCTGATGGCAGCAGCGTCCAACATAATACCTTGCGGCCTGCTGTACATGAGACCATTACAGTGGTGGCTCAGAACCAAGGGGTTCTCCCCGAGGGGAAACCCCCTCCGCACGATCAAAGTTACACGGCGTTGCCTCCGTGCTCTGGTCATGTGGAGGGATCCTTGGTTTCTGTCCCAGGGTCCTGTGTTGGGTGCTCTTTGTCGTCGTGTAACGCTAACGACAGATGCTTCCCTCACAGGCTGGGGGGCGATCATGAGTGGTCGCCCAGCCCAGGGTCTGTGGCAGGACCATCATCGATTATGGCACATAAATTGTCTAGAGATGTTGGCGGTGTTTCGGGCTCTGAAACACTTCCTCCCAGACCTGAGAGGTCATCATGTTCTTGTCCGGTCCGACAATACATCGGTGGTCTCTTATATAAATCATCAGGGGGGTCTGCGCTCTCGCCCGTTATACAAGCTGGCTCGCCAGATCCTTCTATGGTCCCAGGGAAAGCTTCTTTCAGTAGGGCGATTTATATCCCAGGGTACCTAAATCAGGGAGCGGACATCCTGTCGAGGCAGGGGCCGAGGCCCGGGGAATGGAGACTCCATCCTGAGGTGGTGGAGCTCCTGTGGATGCAGTACGGTCATGCCGAAGTAGACCTATTTGCATCCAGGGAGACATCACACTGTCCACTGTGGTTCTCTCTCAGTCATCCAGCCCCGCTGGGGTTGGACGCTATGGTACAGCCGTGGCCGAGGTCACGTCTGTACGCTTTTCCCCTGATTGCTCTGCTCCCAGGAGTTCTGGAGAGGGTTCGCCGGGACGGGGTCAGTCTATTGTTGGTAGCCCCGTATTGGCCGGCCCGAGTATGGTTTGCGGACCTTATATCTCTCCTCGACGGCTCTCCTCTGGAGATTCCGATCAGGAGGGACCTTCTCTCTCAGGCGAGTGGGTCGATCCTTCACCCCCGCCCAGAACTGTGGAAACTATGGGCTTGGCCTCTGAGGGGGCCCAGCTCGTAGGTGCTGGTCTCTCTACTGAGGTTGTTGAGACCATCCTTCACTCCAGAGCTCCGTCCACGAGGAAATTATATGCCCTGAAGTGGAGACTTTTCACTTCTTGGTGTGGAGAACACCAGCTAGACCCAGTTAACTGCCCAGTGGGTGCAGTGCTAGAGTTTCTGCAGGAGCGTTTCTCTACAGGGTTATCCCCCTCCACACTAAAGTTGTACGTGGCGGCACTTGCTGCTTACCATGTCCCTTTCAGTGGAGTTTCTCTGGGGAGACACCCACTCATAACTAGATTTCTTCGTGGTACTTTGAGGCTGAGGCCTGTAGTCCGCACGAGGGTGCCGACTTGGGATTTGACCATTGTATTAGAGGGTCTTTCCCTTGCTCCTTTCGAGTCTATTGAGGAAGTTCCTGACAAGTTTGTCACTCTGAAAACTATTTTTCTCCTCGCTATTTCATCTCTCAAAAGGATTGGAGATATTCAGGCTCTGTCGGTTTCTCCCTCGTGTTTGGAATTTTCGCCTGGGATGGTAAAAGCTTTTCTCCATCCTAGGCCAGGTTATGTCCCTTAGGTTCCTACTAATGTGGTCAGACCTATAGTCTTGCAGGCCTTCTGTCCTCCTCCGTTCACGTCATCGGATCAGGAAAAACTCAATCTGCTCTGCCCTGTTCGGGCTCTAGACGCTTATGTCCACAGAGCTGCCCTGTGGAGGAAATCTGAACAGTTGTTTGTTTGTTTTGGACCACCTAAGAAGGGGTCTCCAGTGTCTAAGCAGAGAATGAGCAAGTGGGTGGTCGAGGCTATCTCACTTGCTTATGAGTCGGCTGGTCAGCCTTCACCTTTGGCTGTTCGGGCTCACTCTACTAGGAGTATGGCGGCTTCCAAAGCCTTGTTGTCTGGAGTTTCTCTCCATGATGTCTGTGATGCGGCTGGCTGGTCCTCACCGCATACATTTGTCCGGTTTTACAACCTTGACCTTAGCTCCACTCCTGGGGCGCAGGTGCTCTCGTCTGAATGTGCTTCCTAATTCACACAGTCGGTCACTTGCTCTTATGGCGACGTGGGTATTAGCGTTCCCACAGCGTTTTCACGCAGCTCGAGTTCCTGATAGGGAACGTCTCGGTTACATATGTAACCCTAGTTCCCTGAAGGAACGAGACGCTGCGTGGCGTTGCCATACTCCCGGCATTCCCGCGAGCGACTTGCTTCAGACTTTTCAGAAGCTATCGCGGCTGTGATCTAGGGGTGCTTTATAGTTTCCTGGTCGATGACGTCACCCGCATATGACGTTCCGTCTCGCCATTGGGGCTGATTCCATACGCGCTTCACGAAGCACAACGCCAGGGGGCGTTCCCACAGCGTTTTCACGCAGCGTCTCGTTCCTTCAGGGAACTAGGGTTACATATGTAACCGAGACGTTATCCCCACATGACAAACAGTTACCCCACATGCTGTCTACTCACCATATCCTGTTCCTGTGACTCCTCAGATCCTGCTTTCCTCCCTATCATCACTAGGCATCACTGGAACTTTCCTCCAATGGTTTGAGTCCTATCTCACAGGTAGGTCCTTCAGCGTCGCATGGAGAGGCGAGGTATCCAAAGCACATCTACTAACCACAGGGGTTCCTCAGGGTTCAGTTCTTGGACCGCTCCTCTTCTCCATTTACACCACATCACTGGGACCCATCATACAGGCACATGGTTTCTCTTATCATTGCTATGCTGATGACACCCAGCTCTACCTCTCATTTCAACCAGATGATCCCATAGTATCTGCACGTATCTCAAGCTGTCTGGCGGACATCTCGGCATGGATGAAGGAACATCACCTGCAGCTCAACCTGGCAAAGACAGAGCTTCTCGTCCTCCCTGCCAATCCGTCTCTACAGCATGACTTCAAATCTTGGAGTAACATTTGATGACCAGCTGATCTTCACAGAGCACATTACAAAAACAGCTCGATCTTGCAGGTTTGCACTGCACAACATCAGGAAGGTCAGGCCTTTCCTTACTGAGCATGCAACACAACTTCTCGTCCAGGCCCTGGTTATCTCTAGGCTTGATTACTGCAATGCTCTTTTGGCTGGACTTCCATCATGTGCAACTAAACCTCTACAGATTATCCAGAATGCTGCAGCCCGTCTTATCTTCAACGAGCCCTAAAGTGCCCATGTCACTCCTCTGTTCGTCTCTCTGCACTGGCCACTCGCTGCTCGCATCAAATTCAAGGCTTTGACGTTTGCTTACAGATCTACCACTGACTCAGCTCCGTCCTACTTTCACTCAATCCTACTGGAGTCTACACCCCAACCAGAAACCTACGATCGGTCAATGAGCGACGACTCGTGGTACCATCACAGAGAGCCACAAAATCACTCTCCAGAACATTCTCATTCACGGTTCCATACTGGTGGAATGATCTTCCCACCCTCATCCGGAATGCAGAATCCCTGACAGCATTTAAAAGTCAGCTGATTTTTACTACTCTGAGCAATGCCTGAACTTTGTATTTTGAACACTCTTCCCGACGACTCGCTCCTGAAGCAAAGTCGCTTTGGATAAAAGCGCCTGCTAAATGACTAAATGTAAATGTAAATGTCCTCAAAGGAGGGGTCAGGATCACAGCTTCCCTTTTTCCTTTTTCTTGTGTTGGGTTAAACCATTAACCATTGGGTTATTTCCCATTATTAATAGGGAAGGTAAATTAACGCTTGGTGATGTAGGCATGAATAAATGTCTTATGGTGTTTACATTTAGTTTAAGTTGCTGAATACGTTTATTAAATTTATTTTTTGAAGTTAAACGGTCATATATTTAGGCTACAAAGGTTTTGGTATTGATGCCCCTGAAGTTGGTACGGTCTTGGGTGTAATGAGCCTGTCCTAGGCTATATTGGGAGGGGAAAGGCTATATTGGGTCCAGAGCCTATCTACCACCTCCCCTATCTCCACTGGACACATTATGACAGTAAAGCATGGTAAAAAAAAGTGTCAGAGACATTTTTAATAAGACTTTAATTTAACAAAATGAAAAAGGTTCTTATTTAACATGCTAACACTGTGAAACAATGTACTAAGACATTCTGTACTTGAGATGAATGTGTGTCAAACCCCTGACTGTGTGTATAAATAACAAATATGGGAAATGAAACTAGACAGATGACTAGGTTAGAACTTGTGATTAACAATGAAGTAATCGTAAACCAAAGTCTCCTCTACCTAGAAACAAAACAGTCTGCCTATGATTAACCAATGAAATTAATGTCATTATGCCATACCTCCCTATTCTATAAAAACTGTTGTATCTGTGTTTTCCGTGGGATTCTCAATGGAAATTGTCTGAGATCCTCCGGCCTTGTTTATTCTTGGGAGATTCTCTGAGAACTGCTCGAGAACTCCTGCCAGTACTAAAGAGCATTAGAGGACAATTGCTGAAGTCTGTCAGTCATTTACTGCTGCGCAGCAGGTCAGTTTAGGGAACCAAAGAAGTTAGGATAAGAGAACTCGAAGCTAGTTGTCGACGGTAGACGCGAGAGCTTGAGTAGAGTAGGATAAGAGAACTCAGCGGTTGTCGCCAGTAGACGCAGAGAGCTGGAGTATGAGAAGTAGCCATTTGTAGAAAGCAGAAAGCAGGAAACAATCCATCACACTACCATATGGCTTTAAAGGGTCATGAAACCCCCCTCTTTCAGCTCAAGTCTAGCTTGCAATCTTTTTGAAAAATGCAACTTAAATGGGCGTGGATGGCTGTGAGAAGAAGGGAGGGAGTGGGTGTGTCTGGCCATCACTGTCATTGCCAGTGGCCGATGCATATCAACTGTCACTAGTGGTAAAACGTGAGGAAATGCTAGATTTTTTTTTATAGCTGGCAAAGTTAAAGTTTAATGAAATACACTGACACTTTATTATTGTCCTTTCAAAAGTAACTGAATGCTACATATAAGCCTATTAGCCAGTTATCGTAATTATATTTAAAACATAATAATGTAGGCTACATGTATAATTATAATGTCATTATAAAATATATAGTTGTTTATATAGATACTATAAATGCATATATTTTTAAATAATACATTTTCCGCTTAACGTTCCATGCATAGCCTAGATCTACGTGCCCTCTGAACCCCCATAATAAAGATCGCTCTTTGGAGGTGGAAGACTTCTCATTTTAGACTCACACACACACACACACACACACACACACATACCTCTGAAGGGATAGAAAAGTCCTCGGGACCGCATCACTCCCAAGACGCAAACTGCATTGGTTGTCAACAAGGCGAAGTCCACCATTCTCCAGTTCTCGAAGCTCTCTCTCACTCGAGAATGTTTGCGGCACACACTATAGATGTGTCCGTGGTTTATGGCCAACCAATCGCCCAGAGCCAGAATCTAGCCCTGGCAGCATCGCGGGAAACATATTCAACCCACTTAGACTTTTGCACATGGAAAACAAACACTTGTTGCGTCCCATGTCTCTCTCATCTACTTCGCGATATCACAGTTTGACATGTCATGCAACTTGGAAAGATCCACGTGGTGTCATGAATAATTAAGAGACAGTGTCTTCTAATAGGATATGAAAACTCAGTCACATTAATAATTATGAGACACCGATGAGTCATCAACGCACTCACAGTGCACTGCCACGTCACAGCCTGAGATGTAGATTTTAAACCCGGAAGACGAAAAAAGCAGAAAAAAACAAAAATTTAACCATTTTAATCATAATATTAAATGTAACAGATGCTAACATTGTCTTCAATTGTGTTCAACACACTACCTCTGTTAAAATCTCAGAAAATTTGGTTTGGGGTTTCATGACCCTTTAAAGGCTTTAGAAGAATAGATCACATGAGTTAAGTCCACCGCTTTTTTTGTTTTTTTATTCTTTACTTTAGAAATCCTGTGGTCATTATGAACTTTCATTTGAAAGAATGCATAAAGTTTCTTCAAAATGTCTCCTTTTGTTTTTCGACAAAAAAAAAACAGCCAATGGAACCATTTTTTAAGAGACATATCCCTCTCTGTAGTTGCATTACCATCCTGCAATTAGAAGGTGTTTAATTTTTTCAGTCCGGTAATGATGCATGCCATGTCATGGGAAATGAATGTCATCATTACACTGCAGCTAGTCTCTCTGGTTTTGTGTGCAGCATGCTGCTTATTTTGCGCTTATTTTCAACTCCATTTTGCACATTGAGAGGAACATAATTTATTATAATTTACATGTCTTAATTACTGTTATCTGAGCAACATCAGTGGCAGGAAGTGAGAGAGATTCCTCTCATCTGGAAATGAGAATAAAGCGGAATCTCAGCCCAGTCATAACTTCAGACGTAGATGTAGATGTATCATGTCGACTGGCCGCCTAATGAAAATTAAACAAATTTGGAAACAGCCCAGCAGGTGCACCTCATAAACTTCTTCGGGTAATTTCATTACCTACCATGTCTAAACATTATGTAAATGGAAATATATGCTCTGAAATAACAATTGCTGTCTGTTGTCTTTTATGTGGATAAAAGGAAGGCAAATTTAGACCGCTTGGATTCATTCTCGTAGTACAAATGAGTTTCTTTGTTTTGCACATAATTTGCAGAACTGAAAGTTATAAAACTGTAAGCGATGCCATGAGGCGTGAGACACACTGCTGATGCACTTTAATTAGTGATGGGTTCTCCTTGATTTATCACCAAACCATGATGAATTTCTCCTCTCCCTCTGAGCTATCTCTTACCTCAAATGCCAGCTCATTGTGTTTCATCTCCAGGGTTGAAATTGAGCTTGTACTGTATGACCCTTCCTGTAAGATATAATGAAAGTGGCTTTGTATTGTGTGCTTTGTAAAACTGAAAGTGAAAGGAGGCTCTTTTCCATCACTGAACCATCCCGTCAATGACAGAGCAATGTAGTGTTAATTCAAATGACTGGTCTGCCGTCAATCCCTTGTGCCATATGGAGATAGACATAATTGCTTTTCACTTAAGGTACTGATAGATCATTGTCCAATAGTTCAAGGGTCGTCCACAGGTCAGCGGTCTAGTTAAGGGGCAATGTTGTAAAATAATCTGTAAAAACAGATCTGAGACATCACACTGTACTTGGGGCAGATGGCAGGTGGGCAATCTTTGAGGAAACAAAGGATGATGGATAAGGAATGAATAAGAGGATGGATGGATGAATGGATGCCAGATGTTTGTCACTATCTATGCAGCACATCTTCAGTGGCTCAGCTTGGAAAAGAGGATTTTCCCTGTAGATTTCACTACTCACTTAAAAAAATTGGGTTAAAAATAACCCAACAAGTAACCCAACTATGGGTTAGTATAGCACCGTCCCAACTGTGGGTTATTTTAACCCATTGCATTGGGTTAAATGCCAGTTGGGTTAAAATAACCCAACTGTTTAGTTAAATATTTATTTTTATTTATGACCGTATTTTAATAAATAAAATGCACTGTTTTCAAATACAGATAGTTTATTTGTATAAAACAATACATGTTTCAACAAAAATATTTTTAAATTACAAACTATATATTGGGGAGTCTAGCATTTAATGTAAATAGTGTACATAAATTAAAAATACACAAGTGTACATACAACACACATAATAAATTCAAAACCTATGCAGATATGTACAAACAGTACACATTCAAAACATGTACAAATACATAAAATATATACATACAGCACACAAAAATTCAAAATTCACTAAATTCAAATTTATGGACAAAATACACAAATTAATAACATTAAATTCTAATCACAACTTTATTAAAAGGTATTCAACTGTACACTGAAGGCATTGATGTGTTGTTGTAAACATACCTTAAGTAATACAACTAAAAATACATATGTTGACTATTGGACCTAATGATGATGATGAACAAAGTTCTTAATGAGGCAGCAATGTGTTAAAGGAACTCCTCCGGATATATTAAAGTTTGCATGCTACAAAAACTCCCAAATAGATGCAGAGGTCTTGAAATAGTTTATGTCATAGATGTTAAACATTTTTGAAGCAGATCCATTGCTTGAAATAAAGTCTTCTGTTCAACTGCTTTCACACTGAATATGATAAAAACTTGCGAGTTCTCTTTGTCCCCAAGCATCGTCACGTGGATGCGGGCTCGTCTCACTGTTCAGATCGGCACCATGTCAGATCCACTTCCAACCTTAAAAGAATAAATAAAGTTCAGTTGGCCATGCACTGTGACAACATCAACAGTTTAAATTATGAAAAAGTTACATCACAGCAGTGCTGTATATTGAATTAAATTATGGTCACTCTAATTACTCATTACACCTGCTGTTAAAGAGTTAGTTCACCCACAAAATGTAAACTCTGTCATTAATTACTCGCCCTCATATCATTCCAAACCTGTAAGACTTTCGTTAATCTTCGGAACATAAATAAAGATCTTTTTGATGAGTCTGAGAGATTTTTGTCCCTTCATTGACAGCTACGCAACTATCACTTTAAGCCCCAGAAAGGTAGCAAAGACGTCATTAAAGTAATCCATGCGACTCCAGTGGTTCAACCTCAATTTTATGAAGCATGATGAGTATATTCTATCCCTTAACCATAATTTACCACTTTATTTGCTAAATATTAAACTCAAACACGAGAGCACCTCGACACATGCGTGTTGTGTTAAATGCGAGAGCAGAAGACAAGAGCATGAACAACAACAATTATGATTTTTTGCACAAAGCACTCGCGTCGGATCATAAAACGATTCTTTCATTTTGAGTTGACTGCGCATGAACATCCTATAAGTTCTGTTCTGGAAACAGAATTGATTAGTAGATCTCTTGAGGCTTCGGGTCCAAATCTTTCATTCTTCCCGTCAGTCTCAGAGGCTATGCTGTCAGTACCGGAAAGATACATGATTAGTTCACCTCTCAAGTCTTCGGGTCTGATTCTTCGATTCTAGTCTTTCGTTCTTTTGTCACGTGAAATGATGTGACAGCGCTGGACACATAAGATAATAATTCCCAAACTTTCTTATAAACAAGCACTTAGTCAGTTTTTTAACAGTAATATGCTGTGTTTTTGGTCTCAAATTAAAGCTTTTTAATTTCTTTCAATTTATAATTTAAGAATTTCTGTTATGATGGTTCTTTTCCATATGAATGTGGTAGAGTTGGTAATGCTTTAAACTTTATCTATGATGGAGAAAATCACTTTGCTAAAGATATATATTATACATATAGTCCAATAACAACACACAGTTACGTGACATAAAACTGAACGACTCAAACCCGAGAGATGAACTAATCAATACTGTATCCGGTACCGACTGCATGACTGTCTATGGGGCTGTTACGTGTTAAAAGAAATTACTCGAACCCGAAGTCGATAGACTCGAAACGTGAACGAATCAATTCTGTATCCGGTACAGACTGCATAGCTCAGTTTATGAGGATGTCACGGGATGAATGAACGGCTTAGATCAGGAGGTGAGGTAAACTAATAGACTGCATAGCCTGAAAAACCCAGATAAATTAATTAATCGTTTCCGTTTCTCATAATTTGGCCTCTTCCTAGCATTGCAATTTTTTTCTTATTCTAAATGTGATCAGCATTTGATGTGTTTGATGAATTTGGCAATTGACATGTAACATTTTAAATACATTCTGCTGAAATTAATGAAATTACTTTAAAAAAAGAGATTCAAAGATCCGAGTCAGTAAAATTTTCCGATCCTCCCACTACAACTGGACTGTAGCTTTCGGCAGTCTGTAAAAAATATACTGCAAATTACTTGTCAAATCTAGTTGTACAAATAAATCTTAAAGCTCTTTCCCATTTTTGTGGTGTTTTTTTTTTCTTTTTTCGCGGCAGTCATTCTGCCACTCAGTGGGCGTAACCGCAGTCACTCGACGGTGACGTCACGCGCATACTCTCTATTCTGAACATAATTAAACTCACCATTCCAAGAAAACTGTGAAGTCTGGGATGTTCTCTAATGATTTCTGCGATAGTTTTTGTTCCAGAGGATCAATTCCACGCATTGCAGTTTGTTGAGTTGGTCTATGAATTCATGAACTCCTCGACTTGGCTGTGAGGACTTCTTGCTTTCTTTTTGCCATATTATTGTCAGTCATCAGACAGCTTAGACTCTACTGAAATGAAAACATACTGTATTAAAATGAGGGAAGACAGCTGAAAAAACAAACAAACATAAGCAATTAACTGGATCTGTAGTAGCCCCAGCACTGCACATTTGGTCTCTCTAATCATTATTCAACTTACTAGCTTGTTAGAGGAGTCCAAGACTGGTGCCAGATAAGGAAGGCGTACTGTCCAGGACCAGAATTGAGAACCATTATCATCCAGCAGTGTAAAACTTTCATTTACTCCTTCCTGTGTTAGAATGAAGCAGAAAATAAGAAATATTTTCAGAAAAGTAAGCTAGTCGTTAAAAATAAGTTTGTAAAAACCCATTTATATATCACTTATTTCAATAGATTACTCACCTTGAAAGGTTTCAATTAAAAGGCAGAAGATCACCTGTTGTAGTCTGCTTCATAAATTAAGCCATTTGTCTAAAACAAAAGTATAACACATTTAGTGCAACAAATAAAAGGCAAAAATTTCATAAGAAAAAAAATACTTTAATTGGATGCTTCAGCTACTCCTGTATTAATACAGTTGCATGCACATACATGACTATTAATACAACAACATTCATTATGAATATACCACATTTCTGCCAAAATACCATAGTTAAAGTTTATGTTACTACAGTAAATCAAGGTAAACTGTGTGTTGGAAAATAATCTCTCTTTAACTAATCATGAACTAATCGATTATTTGTTTCACAATGTGCAAAATTGTGTTTTACGCATTGTGTTTCATGTTTTACGCTTCAATGTTGTTGGGAATATCTGCACTTTTTCATCTTTCTTTCATCTCGGAGATTTGAGCGAATTCAAACGGTTCTCACTGCATCTCACAGCGCTGCTGTGGTGTCGTGTGGCCGATGTCTGAGCTCGCGCCGCTGGGCCGAGCTGATAAATGGTCCGTGCACTACGGTTCAACTGAGTAGAGCTCTTTCGTCCCGCATTTAGTGACAATTGTAGTCGCACCTGTACAAATAGTAGTCTAGAGCACTGCTTCAGCTGGGACAGACCATCACTAAAGTCCCTTTAATACATTTGCTATAACGAATAAAGTTACCGCAAAACAGGCGTAAAGATAGTGATTTCAGACTAGGCCTAACGTTAGCTACTGTAGTAACGTTAGGTAACTTAATTTACTGGTAACGTTAGTATATCTCTAAACGGTTTCACAGCCAATATAATGTTATAATTAATTACTTTATTACTGCTAGCGAGCTCACGGGGATAGCTAGGATTAATTTCCAATCGACCTCACTCCCGGAAAACGGACTAAGGGAACTTTGTTTTTAAAAATATAAAATTCAGTTTTATAATAATTATATTCAATGTCTCAGTACACAATACTTGATGTTATATAAAACATATATGACTTACCTTTCATAATCAGGATGCAGCAGGCAGCAGCAGCTTCTGTTGTTGACTATCTGTCACTAGACCGTTAAAATTTGAATCGTCGCTGCGGAAACCGAAGATTATCTGACCCAACCGTCGGGTTATTTCTAAAAAATTACCCAACGATTTTATAAATGACCCAATATTTTGGAAAAATAACCCAACATATTGACCCAATATGTCTAACCCATCGGTTGGGTTAAACAAATAACCCATCGTTTTTTAGAGTGTAGAGAAAGCACTTCACTGATGTACTTATGAGCACCATTGACCAGCAGAGCTTTACTTGTGTCTTAAATATATATTGATTATAGAGAGCATGCACTAAGTGCTTTTAAGGTCTTTATTTAGTAAGGCAGCAAAAGAGGAAATCTGAGATTGTAATAGAAATCACAGCAGAAGCTAGACTCCATAAGTTAGTACTGTACTGTTACTAATACAGACTCACAGTTTGACTGCACATTGGCACAATATGTTGCACCATCTTTAAAGACTTCAGAAGTAATGAACGAAATTTCACGAAGAATGCTGATGAAGCACATTCATTACGTATACAGGAGTGTAGTAGGCTATGTGCGTAATATCTGCACCACTAACTTTAAACAGAACTGCAAAAATAATTACTGGTTTCAGAAAGTTTTCAGAAAGTTTTCAAACATTCTCTCTGTTTAGTTCGTTATCAGCTCGTTATCAGCTTTCGCGCATGCATTCTTCCATCAGTGTGAATGGGCTACCGTAATAAAATCCTCAGATAGAGCTCTCTGAAATACTTCATATGCTGCAACACCGCTGAATCTACAGTGTGATCAGTGTGGTCCGATACCAGAATGAATGGCTCTTTTGAGTCAGTTCATCTTAATGAATCATAAACACACAGCTTAACGAGTGTAATCCAATTCCCCAAATAATGACTCTTATGAGACGGTTCTTTGGTCGTTGTATCATGAATACTAATTATTCCATATTCCATCTCATTTGACTAATTTTGCATGCTGTGTAGCAGGAAAATAAGCATAAGTATGCACTTACAGACATGGTGAGTGTTTGTCGTATTTACAGGTTAAATTAGTAATTACCTTAATGTCTAATAGAGAAATAAAATAGGCTTGCAGCTGTTTTGATAATGTATGAAGATGAGATAATGGATATCCACTCTTCTTAACATAAATGAATGAAAGCATGCTCACTCTCTGATTGTCTAACTTCACACAATTACATTAAGACTGTTGCATTAAGCTTCATCTGTTAGTTTTCAAACTAAAAGATCAGTCCCTTTTAATTTGACACTTTGAGGAAAAACAGAAAAATACTGTTTGAAGGGCCTCTGCTGAAGACAGGTTCAAAACCATGCTAGCGCTTGTTACAGCATATAGTTTTTATGGCTTATAGTAAATAATGTGTAATTTATAGCTTGAATTGCATAAATCCAGAACTCACAGAAAATGATTCACTGAGAAAGACTATTCACAGACTTGCTGCTGAACTCCAGATGTGAATAATATTCCCAATAAAAGCATTATAAACAAGTGTGCGTTATGAACGAGTCATACAATCATTTACTGAAATGATTCGATAATGACCAAAACAAGTTATTTTTTTATCCTTTCTTTGAAATGTGCTTGTCTGCAAATCTGCTACAATATTACAGAATGTGTTTATTCATAATCATTAATCTATAATCTGTATTTAGTATTAGTACAATTTTTTTTGTATTTTATGCTGAAAATTAGTATTGGAAGCATTATTTCATTATCCATATGTGTCGAATAATCTTTGTTTTTGACAACTCTACATTACACTTAGTTTATTATTTCAGATACCTTTTTAAAAGACTACAATTTAAAAATGCATAGCCTACATATATCAAATTCAACCCGCCAAAGTTGCAAGTAGGAGTAATAGTGGTATACGCCACTGCTGAAATCAACCCGCATGTTAATGTCAAGCCCTGTGTGTATGTATGTGTGTGTGTGTGTGTGTGTGTATTAAGAGTGTAACTGTAACTTTTGATCAGGCACCAGTCCACCAGAGGGAGCCATCTCCTGAAAATTGAAGTCAATATTTCTATAAGTACTTGTACTTTTACTTGAGTACAGTTTTTGGATACTCTACCCACATCTGTCTATTCCCCTGGTCTGGGGAACCATCTGAAGTGCCTGCTGTGGATGATTGGATTAGGAGAAGTGAACAGGTCTGGGACAATGTTCATGTCTGTCTTCAGTGAGCTTTACGATCTCAAAAGATCCAAGCTGATTGACACCGACGTCCTCATCCTATCAAAAGTATCAGCCAGGTCAAATGGTGTGGTTTTCCACTCGCAACCTACGTCTGAAACTCCCTTGCAAGAAATTAGGTCCAAGGTTGGCCCTTTTAAGATTATACGTCAAGTTAATCCTGTCCCGTACCTTTTACAGTTGCCTGCTAACTACTGCATCTCTCCTTCCTTTAAAGTGTCCCTCCTGAAACCAGCCCATCGAGCCCCGAGACCACTAACGAAGAACCTCTTCCATGCTCGAGATCGATGGATCTCATACCTAGTTTGGGAGATCCTAGAGTCTCGGAGGAGAAGGGGTCAGACGCAATACCTTGTAGATTGGGAGGGATACGGCCCGGAGGAAATATCGTGGGTAGCAACTAAGGACATCTTGGATTTATCACTCATCAGAGACTTTCACCAAGCTCACCCGAATCATCTGGCACCCAGACCAAAGGGTCGTCCTAGGAGAAGAACACCTGGAGGTGTTCCTAGGGGAGGGGAATCTGTAACGTTTGATTAGACACCAGTCCACCAGAGAGAGCCATCACCTGATTATTGAGGTCTGTCACTTCCTGTTCCTGCCGCATCAGTTCCTGTATTGTCCTTTCCTTTAAGTGAACTTAACATTATACTTATAGTTTACTATTTATATATTATATTTGCACTTGCAGTAGGCCTATACTACTATGTTCAAATGTTATTTTTGTATAGTCTACTTGAAAAAATACCTTTAACTGTCCTTTAATTTTAAAAACATTTTATTAGCTTCATGCATCCTTTTTTTTATTTGAGTGTTGAGTGTTAGTAAGTTTCACAAAGAAAGGCAACATTTTAAACAAAAAAATCAAATTTGTCAAAGACTACGCCTTGATCACCAGAACGATGATCAAAACACAGATGGAGTAGATCGAGCCCAACACCACCAAAGCTTCACAGTCGTTTTCTCTTCATGGGTTACAGATCATTTAATTTGGAAACATTAATCAGTTTTGATTTACACGCTGTTTAATGTTTGATGATCACGTTATTTTACATTTGTGTGAGCAATGTTCTTTCACTTGTTTCAGCTCCTTCTCCAGTGTTTTGATCCGGAGATTCTGTACTAGAAGATGTCATAGCGCCCCCTATACCGTATAACAGTGAAAACATGGATAGCTGGAAAATTCAGTCAATGGTGGGGAAAGAGTAAAGTAGAATTAAAGTAAATTCCTGTACACTACCAGTGGACTAGCCTACACACAAATTCAGATACGCAGAATTAGAAACATATGTTTTATATCAATATTTTAATTAATATTTTTTAAAAAATTAAGTTTCATATTCGACTGTAAAAAATGTAAAAAAATATATATTTAAGAGGCTACTCGATCAAAAGAGTTAACACAACTATAAGCCAAGTATACTTTGAATACTTAATTATACTTTTAAGTATATCCCGATACAAAAGATTGAGTACAAGTACAGAACAAATATACTTGGACTTTTCTCTCAGTAAAAGTCAGTCAAGTACACTTAAGTGTAATTTTAAGGATATTTCTGAGAAGTATATAAAATGTAGACTGAAAGTATGCTTTCTTATTTTTTAGTTGAAAATAAGTATACTAATAGAACACTTGAATAAACATTTTTCGTAAGGGTAATTATTATTGCTGTGTACAAGATCAGGTTCAGTTCCATGCTTATTTTATTTACTCTATAAGCTATTCCACCCGAAAGCTTGTTACTATATAAACTTGAACATGTTAATTTATAAGACAGTGTGTAATATTGTGTTTTAAAAAAGTATTTAATTAGCTAATCAATCAAAATAGTAAACATACATACAAGCCAAGAAAACTTAGAATACTTAATTATACTTTTATCTCGATCAACAAGTAGGCTATAGGCCAAATATACTTAGACTTTTCTGCCAGTATAAGTCAAGTATATTTCTGAGAAGTACATAAAAAAAGTAGACTGAAAGTATACTTTCTTATTTTTAGTTTAAAAGAAGTATACTAATAGCACACTTGAATAAGCTTCGACCAAGGCCTGTGACCTGACTACTATTGTTTGAATTTTATGCTCAGATCCTTTAATAAAGACCCGCTTATTGAATCCACTGAGCCTACATATTCCTTACAGTAACAGTACATGTATTCGTACCGAACTGTCACGGCACGGACGTCAAGGTTCAGTGCATACCATTGGACAACGAATACAGTCAGTCACAGGCGATCCGCACTCCAATCCAGAAGGGGGCAGCGCAGTAATGCAAACGTTGTTTGCTAACCACCAAAAGAGGAAAACGAGCAGAAGAAAAAGAGACGATCTATGCCATCTGACCTCTTGTTTTAAGTTGGTGCACTCAAGAGCTTGCTAGTAGCCTATTTGTTGAGTGTGACGATTTTGTGACACGCTCCAAAGCACGAAAATGTATATGTACCGAATGTAATTGTGCCGAACTCGTATCCAAACGTAACCCCACAAACATGACCCCAAAAACATACCGAACCGTGATTTCTGTGTACCGTTATACCCTTGTGTGAAGGAATAAAACGCTTTTTCAAAAATACTCAAATAAAAATTATGAACTTTGGCAAAATTATTCAATTCATACTTTGCAGTCACGTGACTACCATGGATACCTGGCGGGCAACAAACGGGTATTTTCAACGTAGAGTCCTGTAGTTCCAGGGGCCTCATGTACAAAGACTTGCATTGAATTCATACTAAAACATTGCGTACGGACAAAGCTGTAAATGTGCGTACGCACAAAAAAAACCTCTGCGTACGAAGGATCCCACGCATATTCTCTTTGTACATCCCAATTAACGTCAAATTGAGCGCACATGCACGAGCACAACGCCCCACCCAGTCTCCTCCCTCAATTAAATTAATTTAAATATGGTAATTAGTCCAATTTGGCAAAAGAAACCTGCAAGAACATGACTAAAGCCAGCAAGAAACAAAATTTCACTGAAAATGTCTTCTATGTGAATATATGTTAAAGTGTAATTTATTCCTGTGATCAAATCTGAATTTTCAGCATCATTACTCCAGTCTTCAGTGTCACATGATCCTCCAGAAAGCAGTATAATATGATGATTTGATTATCAAGAAACATTTATGATTATTATCAGTGTTGAAAACAGCTGTGCTTCTGCTTCTTATTTTTGTGGAAACCGTGATATAGGCTAGTATTTTCAGGATTCTTTAATGAATAAAAAACTTAAATCAAACACATATAGAAATCTTATAATCTTTTGTAACATTATAAATGCATTTACTGGCACTTTTAAACAAATTCAATGTGTCCTTGCTGAAGTTTATTTTTTATTCCTAGTTAAGCGAACGCTGCCATTGCTAGACGGGTTTGCACATGCTTTATATATATGTTCTTACTTAATTGCATTATAGAATATTTTAATAAGACTCGTGTGACATAATTTGTAATTGATAAATTATTTGACATATTATTAAGCAATATCTGACAGCTGGTGGTGCGATAGAACAATTCGTAGTGTAATGTTTGCCACTTCACTTTATTGCCTCTATGAGTCGCCAACGGACAAAAATCAAGACAAATACGTACGCCAGACATGAAGTTTACTTGGAGGAACGCATTCTTACATTAATTTCACTGTTAGTACATCTGGCCGTGAACGTGAAAACTGGCGTACACCGTGTTTTTGTGCGTACGCAGTGTTGATACATGAGGCCCCAGGTCTTACTAGTAGCTATCAAGTCTGTTAGCTAGCTGCATAACTATGGACTAGGATTAACTCAAAGGTAGCTAAATTGTGTAAAGCAGACAACGTTTTTTAAGATAATCGAGCAGTAATAATTTCTCTGTAAATAATCTAGCTGTTGGGTCATCTCTGGTTCTCATTGAAAATAGATAGATATCACAAACCTCAAAACAACCTATCACACACTTTTGTTGTTGTTAGCAAAATACGACAGCTGTTACTGTGCGTTCACACTGCCACCGGTGAGATCGTCAAAGTGCCCGGGAATCATTCATTGTAAATGAATTTTGCCGCTCGGCGGCGGTGTGAACGTAGGCTACACACAGTTAGCCTAGCTTAGACTCATAACACAAACAGCTGACTCGGACCAGCTGGTGGCGTTGATTGACGAAACTACAGTAACTTAAAGACACGATTAATTACATGATCATACACCCATTGTATTCAGACAAATGTTGAAATTACCTTTGATGGAGTGATGATCACTGCACAGACGTGTAGCCTATACTGTGAAGGTTGCTTATCTCATCTGGTTAGTGCAACCAATCGCACAACAAGTATCTGGCATGTCGTTTACACCTCAAAACACCAACTTTTGTATAATAAAACTGGCGACGTCCTGCAAGATCCTTGATTAGTTTACTGAATTTCGTTGCTGCAGAACGACGTTCTTGCCCGCCAGCCAGTAGGCTACTTGTGACGTCAAGTGCAAAGTATGAATTTAGAGGTTTCTAAAGAATAAAGAACATGGCTTTCTATCTTCTAAAAGCAAACCCAAAAAAATCAACAAGATGACCATTTTGTACCTCCTTTTATCGAATGAAAAATACAGGATTATAGTGCATACATTGATACATATGTAGTACATTCATTAATAGATAGAATTCCATTCATTGTACATTAATAAGAATATTGCCACAAAAATAAATTACCAAAAAAATGGGGGCAGGGATTACAATTTTGTCATTGACTGCTGCTAATCAACCCAGTAATGCACGACAAAAGACAAAAATCCAAGTGGCAGTAACCTTTTATCCCTAGTGGATGTTGCAACTGAAATGGGCTGTGCTTCTCCTGTGTTCAGCTGCAGTTGTATTGAAGGCAGGATTTAAACGGTACTCTACTCTGCTGTTTGTAACATGAAGGCATATTCAAGCAGATCTCACCAAGAGAGGAGGGCATTTCACATACTGTGTAAGACCAGTAAATACTCAGGAGCTTGTCTACCTGTCAGGGCGAGGGACCGACAGATGCTACGGTACGGTTTTAGCAGCGTGCACTGCTCAGTCTTCATGGCAATGCAAGTCGTTTTGTTTTCCCACCTGCCCGTACATAATTCAGCTATCTGTTAGTGGGGAAAAAATGCTCCCTTTCCACATGATTTTATTTACAATCACCAATTTATCTTCACTAAGGCTCAGCTTAATACCTGCATGCCTCGTACAATACTATTATTTATGTCCATTTTCAACCTCAAAATCCATATAAAAAAAACCCCCTCGCTTCTCAGTTAATCAGTATTCTGAAATATCTGGTCAGAGCAAGGCCACCTGTGCAGTACCGGATGTATGTCCTCTCAGCACTGCTCTTCTCCCAGGGACTCTGTATTGTCGCCCTGGTCCACCGGAGCCGGCGGGGAGCGCATTTTCCCACGACTGCTCCCGTGGCTGCTTCCGTGGCTTGGGTAAACATCTATAGAGCTGGAGATGGACTGGACGGATGTATCACGGAAGTAATGGAAGGCCTCCGGGTCCAGGAAGGTTTGCTCCTCTCGCAGGCCTTGTTCAAAGAGCTTCCGTTTGTGCCGGAACTCAATCACCGTCTTTGTGTAGGAGTTGAGGGTGGTGACAGAGGCGGCCATGCAACAGGTGAACGAGCCCCAGGCCATACTGTGAAACATATATAAAAAAAAATTGAGATTTATTTAAAGCTATTTATCTGCATTTATTTTTTGCATAGAGCATTGTCAAACAGGATGGATGGATGGATGGATGACATTTGTTGAATGTGGAATTTTGCATTAATATACTAACAAAGATACCTGTTGACATTTAAAGTTAGAAAAACAGTCCCAGATGTATTTTGATGTGTCCAGTCTATTATACATTATATCAGTTTGGTGGAATTGAAATGAAGCCCACAGAAAGTGGCATGCAGCACACTTTAAATAAGGTTTTGTGATGGGGATTTTGATTAATCTCAGTGACTCAATTCACAGATTCCTTTAGTGACTCTTTCTGTAGGTTACGTCGTTACGCCAGTAGGTGGTGACAATTAAGCACGCTTTTATGCTATGAACTAATCATTGAATCATACACTCAAACCCTTCAATTATGACAGAAACTTTCTTTACAAATCTGCTGAGAGATTCCATAAAATGCTAATTCATAAGAGTCATTAATCTATTTTGTACTGTACTAGTATTTTCATCAAGCTATATACAAGTCCTTGTTCATTCATGTATGAGGTTCAGACTCAAAACACCCACTCAATTGGGAAAAAAACAAGGACTATTACATATCAAGCATTATATTAATAGTGTTCTTTTTTTTTTCTGAATAACTTTTGTTTCAGTTAATTTTTGTATATCTTTATCCATGTTTGGAAGTTTTTTCTTTATTTTTGCCATTCAGTAAGACTGTAAAGGTACAGAAATAGGGGGGTGGGGAACAAGAAATTGGCCAGATGGCAGAGGACAAATGAAGCAATTTTAGCCTAGAATAATGGATGTCAGGCAAGCATTTGTGGTAATTCAGTCAATGTAAATACCACTTTCATGCCTGTCAGAACCCCAATGCATGTCTCTTATTTCCAAGTGCCAAAATAACACACATTTGCTGGGAGATCCAATACAGCCATTCCCTCTCTGGTCTAAAGGACAGGCATGGTCCCAAAAAATTTAATGACAGAAACTCACTCCAAACATTCACTGTAGGGCTGACACGCACAAAAAACACTTTTTACATTCTTTTAAATGCTGTAAAAGAACTTCTAACCTAACCTTATATTTAATGTAACTGGATTTTTACCAAAATGTCACTGTTTGACATGACTGACTGTTTTCGATCCAATTTAGCAATCCAACAAGTATTTAACCTTATCAATTCACAACAGATTTAGTATTATAAAAATGGCAGCATTTCAGAAAATATTAACTTATAAGCAAGCCAATTTTTTCTAAATCACAGATAAATTAATTATATTGCCTAATGTATAGCTTATAAATAATAAAAAAATATATATTTTTTTAGCTTTGTAGGTCAGCAGGAACTCTGTTGTATAGGTCAAATTATTTGTGAAAAAAAATGCTGTTAATTTCAACTTTCTATTTCTCAAATAATGTATCGCAGCTTCCACAAAAATATTAAGCAGCACAACTGTTTTCAACATTAATAATAATAAATGATTTGTGAACACCGGAGGATCTGGAGGATCATGTGACACTGAAGACTGGAGTAATGATGCTGAAAATTCAGCTTTGCCATCACAGGAATAAATAACATTTTAAAATATATTAGAATAGAAAAGTTATAAATTCTAATAATATTTCACAATATAACAGTTTACTATATTTTTTATCAAATCAATTTAGCCTTGGTGAGCAAAAGAGACTTTTTTCCAAAAATATAGTAAATCTTAAAAACCAAAATGTAAAATTTCATGCTCTAATTCAATGTTTCACTCCTTTTGCTCCGTTTGTCAGAAATATGGGTTAATGTGGCCTCAGGATATTGAGAGAATATATATTTTTTTGTCCGTTCAGTTAGAAAAAGAGCGTTTACTGTACATTGGAGAATGTGAACCTGAAATGAGAAGAGTCCGCAAGAGCCAGATTCATTTGTTGCAGAATGAGACCAGACACCAGCACATCTGTGACTTTTGAGGACGCTTCGCTTCTTTGCCTTGGTGAATTATATAACACAGGATGGAAGCAAAATCACAGTGTTGGATGGGATGTAGCGCTATACTGCTGTAGAGAAATCCATTTAATTATTGATCAAGAACAACTAAGGGTGAAAATACATAGAGTTTGATTTGGTCACAAATCGAATATCGCTACTTCTTCTCCCATGAACTTGAGCAAGGTTGAATGTAAAGTGAATTTGCAATGAAAAACATCATCTGCACTCAAAGCTATCATGTGACTTCAAAAGGCACAGAAGTCATATGGAGTATGGACAACTTTTACAATACTTATTTGGTGCTATTTGTCATTTTGGAGCTTGAAAACACCAGTCCTCATTCAGTTGTGACTTTACATTTAGTTAATGTATGACTAATGAAGAACTAAACCATTAATTTATGATTACCGCATCAGCAACTAATAAAGAGTTTATCTGAATAATAGTTTAAGTCATATATGAATTCCTGTTAATCAGATGTCAACATGTATTCATTCCTTATCAACATATAGTATTAATTAAGAGTGTAAATGAATGAGTTAACAACTGCAATGGGTCAAAGCCATGTATTTCAACTTCCAGTTGTCTGCTTTAATCATTAGCTAACTCATGCTGTGTATTAGTTAAGCATGTGTTAATGCATATTAGTGCACCTGTATTGTAAAGTGTTACCAATATTTTTGTAGAAACTGTTTGAGGATTTTTTGACAAATTATTTATTATTCATTTTTGTAACAATTTGAACGTTATCATGGACACTTTTGACCACTTTGTCCTTCCTGAATAAAAGTAGCCTATTGGTATTCTTTCTTTAAAAAAGATCCAAATGTTTCTGACCCCAATCTTTTGAACTACAGTGTATGTGATCAACACATTCACTGCTTATCCATTATGTTTTGGCTGATGTGACTGGAAGTATAAGAAGTTCTTACCAGAAGGACCAGCCGTAGTCCCATGTGTGAGGCCTCCAGTCCTCTGGTCCCAAACTGACTGTGATCTGGAAAACTTGTGTGTACATCATGTGAGCCACCATACCCAGGAGACCTGTTGAGGAATCAACAAATGCAGTTGATGATTTCTCATACTGTTGTTGCTCATGTCTTTCCAAACCTGCATGACATGCAACTGGATCACTGAATCTGAGTTGAACGCTTGAGTCATTAATCAGTTCCGACTCTTGGCTCAATGATTCAGAATGGAAAATTACTTTTTTTTATCGCCTTTTGACTTACAAAAGAATAAACAAAAAAACATTTGGAATGAGGATGAGTAAATTAGAACCGGTTTATGGATGTATTTGCATATGTTATGGAACTGTCTACACCAGTGTTTCCCAACTTTTTTTTTTGCTTGCCACGAAACAGTTTTGATAGTAAAAAATCCCACGGCACACTACTAAGCACTAAAATATATAACAATAAGGTCATACAGCTAGTTATGTTGTTGGTGATGATAAAACAACAAATTTACATATTGTCACTGTCGGTCGGAAACCTTGTTTTTTTTAAATAATTCAACTGTGTCATAAAAGTTGGTATTATGGCTCTATATATAGTCAGACTGACATGTCCAAGTATCATTATAATATTAACATTTGATGAAAATCAAGCTCAGATGAAGCTACGAGGTTTTTGACCAGCGAATGATATTTGTTGTGTCCATATCAACAGCCACATCTGAGGCAGTAAGTGCATCGCATTACGATCAACTTACAGTTTATATATCCAAACTGCATGCAGCAATTCATTCACGATAGAGGCGGGTGGAGTTATTAGGGTTGACCGACAGTTTCAGGATCCAATGGAGTTATGAGGTTTAAACACAAGATCTTTTTAATGCTTTTCATTGGTTAAATATTTGTAAATCCCACATACAGGCATCAAGGATGACCAGTAGTATTGATTTTTAAACATAAAAAATATATAGACAGAGAGAGATACAATTTGTCCGTCTGACAGCGACAAATTCTTATTTGTAGCATTTTATTTATTTAATGGCATTTGATAATTTTCCACATCACACCTGACAGCGGCACACTACAGTGGTTGGGAAACACTGGTCTTCACAATTTGCATTTGCACTGGATATAACACACTTTCAGTACAGATTTAAAATTCTCTCTGACAAACACTACTATTAACTTTTGATCCTTTGGATCACAGACAAAATCCCTGCATATGTGCAGGTAGAACATGTTCCCTATTAAATCCAATATAGGATCAGTGAAGGATGTCCAGTGTACTATCTAGTGTCAAGCGCACAAAACCACAGAGGGATGAATAAGGTGGAGTTGTTATGAAACCGTGTAACGGCAAATTCTCACTTGCATTACATTTGTTTTTGTTTTTGTTTTTTTTACCTTATGTTACTTTAAATAAAACTTGTTAGTCTACTTTGAAAAAAAACTGTAGTTTGATTAGACGAACAACCTGTGATGTCAACAACTGAAGAAGATATGGGAATAGATATGTTTTTGTTCCTTTGAAAAGTAAAACGCCTATTTTTATTTTTATTTTATCCAAACCCATGCTTAACTGCTTTTGATAAAGGGTTCATCTCTCTCTCTCTCTCTCTCTCTCTCTCTCTCTCTCTCTCTCTCTCTCTCTCTCTCTCTCTCTCAGTTGGAATTAAAAGGCATTAAGGCCCCAATTGGACTTTATTGGGTATTAGTTAAAGGTATTCAAATCAAATAATCAGACATTCAAAAAGCAGCAGCTGTTCTGGCATTCTAATTGCTGGGGTTTACCCATGATGCACTGGACTGCAGATAGAGAGATGTAATCTGGGGAGAACTAAATTTTTTCCACATCTCATTCCCAAATCAAGTGTGAAATTATTATTAGTTAACAGATTTCACTGATTCTTAATAAAACAAGCTATGAAATATCAAATATTTACAGGGTTTGGTATGTTTTTATGTTTTTGAAAGAACCAAGGCTGCATTTGATTGATTGTGAAATATTATTACAATTTAATATATCAGTTTTTTATATGATAAAAAATATATATATATATTTTTTATTATTATTATTTTTTTTAATAGATGTAATTTATTTCTTTGATGGTAATGCTTAATATTCAGCATCATTACTCCTGTCTTCAGTGTCACATGATCCTTCAAAAATCATTCTAATATGCTAATTTGGGGCTCTTATTATCAATGTTGAAAACGGGTGTGCTGCTTAATATTCCTATAAATAATGGCATTTATTTGAACTTTACTTTTCATTTTGATCAATTTAATGTGTCCTTGCTGAATAGAAGTTTTTTCTTTTAAGAAACCTTATTGACCCAAAACTATTAAACGGTAAAGGATAACTGGAAATGCATTTTTGTTTTAAACTATAATCAGGTAAAATTGTAGTCAAATGTATTGTCTAACGTTACAAGAAACAGTATTTTGTCATTTAAAAGTTCTGTCAGCACTTTTACAAAGTCACTATACTTAGAAATTACAGATTTTGAATGACTAAATTTCATCAGAGACTAACAAAAAAAAAGCCCAACATTTTCTATTATCCCCATCATTTGTGACTGTGGTGAGACCAAACAAGAGAACAAGGCCGTGTGTCTTTGTATAGATGATAAATGTAATGAAGTAATGCGCAATTAGTTTCTCTAAGTGTGAGTTGGGGACAAGGGTGCAGGCCTACCTGACAGCACTGTGAAGACTGCGGCGAAGGCGTTCAGTTTGAGTCCATCGATCACATTACTGGAGTGAAAAAGCTCCAGGCACATCAGACTGAAGCCAACGACCAGCAGCATGATGTATAGTACCTCAGACACAACTGACAGCCAAAGGACACCTGCAGTACACACACACGCACACTGGTGAGCAAAGCGCTCTGCTGTTGCCCCATAATTCTCTCTGTCATTATTCACACGGTCAGATTCAAGTGGAAATTTAACAACTCGCCCCCTGCATATAAAATGGACATGCATTGGGTAAATTTCTGCATAGTTCTTCTTTACGTAGAGTTCAATTTGCAAAGTGCAGATAGATGATCTTTATCTATAATAAATAACTGCTCCATGAAAGAACACATTACAAATAGTGTAAACCTGACAATTGTTTCAGGGTTTTGAAAAATGTTAAACAATGAAACAGTATGACTTAAAATGGATAAATATCGCAAGTAATAAAGTCAGAATTATGAGATATAAACTCGCAAGAAAAATGTTAGAATTACGAATTATAATCTTTTTTTCTCGCAATTCTGACATTATAACTCGCAGCTCTAAGAATGTTCTCACAATTACGAGTTTATATCTCACAATTCTGACTTTATAACTCACAATTGCAACTTTATATCACACAATTCTGGAAAAAAAAGTCAGATTTTTGCAAGTTGCAATTACTGTCTGGTGCTCAGTCATACAATACCGTGGTATAAATAACTTCATGAATAACGCCTAGATTTTTATTCTACTCTTTAATCCTATAAAATAAATAAATAAAAATGTTTTTACAATTAGACAAATTTTGTAATCATTGTGTAAGGTTAGCTACAGGACTGTGGCCAGGAGAAAAGGATGTCGTTCCCTCAACATGATCTCAAGGCCACGACTTTACAATGCGTGGCCATGACATAAGGATTTCGTTACTTGTCACCTCAACAAAATTATCTTGTGGCCTTGACATTTTATCAAAATTCCCATGAGGTAACATGACATTCCCACTAATTAATATCTCATGGCCATGACAAAACTAAGTGAACCAAACATATCCCCTCCTTGTGACCATACCTAATATTTATGACCTGTGATTGTTTGTTTTTGTCAGGATTCAAGAACAGCATTTATTTAAGATGTATATTTTTTTATGTGACAAGTCTAAATCTTAAAAAACAACTTTTACTGTCACTTGTTTTGATCAATTAAACACATCCTTGCTGAATAAAAGTGTTAATTTCTTTAATCTGAACCCAAAGTATTGAGTTTTCTCATTAGTCATTACCGGTAATTATATTAACTTGACATGACAGCAACATCTGCAATTTGAAAAACAAAGCTGCACTCGTGTCTCAAAAGGATGTTTAATCTTTTTTTTGTTTTGTTTTTTTTATGTATTTTTGAGAGATTAGCGAAACATCTAGTATCTACCAGTCTGACTCAAGGGTGTTTCCATAAAAGCAATCAGCTCCTACTAATTAGCAGAATTCCCAATCGCCCCAGAGCTTCCTCAGAGGACTCAGCAGAGATAGCAGGAGTTGTTTTGGTCTGAGATCATAATGCTATTTTGCTTACTTTCAACATTCTGAGTCTTGTCTACTGCTACACCTGTGCTACCCATTATCCACTGGGAAATTTGGCTTCGTTTGGGGTTTTCCGACACATTCTCTCACACACATTGTAAATAAAAGATGACAGACTTTGAGAAACACAGGTGGTGAGTGATTAAAGCATTTAACCTGAAAAATTACAGCATTATTCAATATTAATGTCTGGAGTGTTTCTCTTCAAGACGGGCACCTTTGAAAGTCTGCCCTACATTTTTCAGAGGCGAATATAAACAGTGTGTCAATTTTCTCGAGGGCTCCTTGAGGCATAGAAAAGTATTGTTTGAGGGCTTGATATCGTCATTGAGAGAGGATAGAGATAGAAGCATTTAATCTTCTGTCGACTTGACCTGAGCATATTCAGTAGTCATAAATCAAATTTCTCATTCTAATTTTTACACAAACAGTTCTTGATAAGCTTCCATCTAAGACAACACTTAGATAGAGGGACGAATCTGAAAACACTTCAATCAAAACGCACTTCCATCACTCTTCGGCTGATGCCACAAATATCGGGAGCTTTGTATCAAACATGATTATCACTGGAGACCTTGAGAGTCAGTCATGACTTAAAAAACAGAGTCTAAAGAGCAATGGCAATTGTGTAGTTTGTCATGCAAATATTCTCCCCTGAAACTGTGGCAGATGTAATTTGCAAGCTAAATTCATTTTAATTTTTGATTGCAGAGTAATATCTCCACAATTGTTCAGGGTGAGATGTGTTATGCAGTAGTCCCCTGAACAGAAACAAAATTCCATATTCAAAATGATATTTCCCCTCTCAAGGCTTTGTCACCGCGAAAAACTTCAACAAAAGACTACCTTTAAAATAATTTTTAGTAAAGGAACGCGTTACACGCTATCATGTAACTTTAAAGAAAACTAACATTTGTTGTCACATTTTGGAAAAACACTACAAACCCTGTTGACATTTAGAAAATAACACTCTCACTGCTTAATTTGTTTGCTAACAGTGTCCAACAGTGGACACACAAGCATCACATTAGAATTGTTATCTGTCATACACAGCGTAATATTCATCACGTCTCAAATTGTGTATTG
This sequence comes from Semotilus atromaculatus, assembly GCA_031834385.1. Classification (NCBI taxonomy): domain Eukaryota; kingdom Metazoa; phylum Chordata; class Actinopteri; order Cypriniformes; family Leuciscidae; genus Semotilus; species Semotilus atromaculatus. The sequence continues at coordinate 24,937,252 of JAULUF010000005.1, read as the reverse complement.
TGTTTAACAGCATTCTGTGGTAAAAATGAAATTATTATTTTTTTTACATTTGTTTGAAAAAGGGCCACACACTTTTTTTTTTTTTATTACTACACTGATTGGAAATGATGCACTAAAAAGTCTATTCACAAGTGACTTTTACTTTTCTTTGTTTCAATCTAGTTTTAAATATTTATAATGGATTTTCATACTTTTAAGATTAAAGCTCGGTCTTCTTTGACAAGAATAAAAGTATAAATTATAGATAAAATGAATTTGAATAGTATAAAAGAAGTTTTCAAGTTTTATTATGACCTTCATATAACTGAAAGAAAAAAGTTTAAATCTAGATTATATTAACCCCTGGCACATAAGTGACTGCTGAATAAAGACCCTCACACTCTACTAAAGAATGATATTGCATATGGAAATATGGTAACAGGCCGCATCTCTGTCTGTAAGACACACACACACACACACACACACACACACACACACACACACACACACACACACACACACACATATATACACAGTATATATATATATATATATATATATATATATATATTCATTTATTTTATTTTTTAATGGCTAATGTTTTTTTCTTAACAATTGCAAAACTTACAGCACATAAGCTGCACTGGCCTGGACGATGTGAACATTTACTCAAACATTCATACTTTAGCTAATGTACCACACACGAAGCATGCATCAAATAATAATGCAGGGATGCTCCAAGGCGGAGATAAGAGATCTGTCATAGGTTTCAGTGTGTGCTGTTGGACAAGCCTCAACGGCACTCTAATGACAGCCATTACTCACCTCTCTCAGATGCCGGGGCCAGATCAATAAAACTCCTGCATTTCTCACCTGGAAAGACACAAAACAACCGAAAAGTTAACATCTGTGCTCTACAAGCTCTTTTTTGTGTACCGAGAGTCAGAGAGCTCAACTTCATCTTTACAGTGCTGTTTTCCAGTGATAAGACAGCTTCAGCAGTCTGCTTCCCCCTGGATGAATCCATCACTTGAATGTTTGGTCTAAAGAGATTGTAGTGTTTCTTAGCATTAACCTCTACGTGTCATTTCGGTATCAGACATTTATGATTATCCAAACTAAGCATTTTTTCACACTTGCTGCTTAATGTCATGTTACATTTGTAGCATACAACATGCTTTTCCTGTAAAATAGTGATCATATAAATGTGTAGAAAGTCTGTATAATGTATGCCTCGATGAAACGAGTAAACCAATTGTCTGTGTTCTAACCAAAATAACTGTTTCAATTAAGATTGTCCTATTGTCTCTGGGCTAGAACATAAAAAGTTTTTGGTGCATTCTCCTAAATTGGACTTTTAATTAAACTGGTGAGGATAATTTGAGGCTGAAGGCTATTTCTTCTTCTTCAAAAAAAAAACTTTAGTCTGCAACTTTCAATGATAATCTTGCCTGTGACGGGATGAATGAAGATGCTAAACTGTGCCTAAAAGACAGAGTCATATATAAGTGAAAGATTATCTCAAGTAGCATGGTAATATGAAGACAACAACATAGTAAAGTTTGCACATAAAACATTTAAAGCAATTTTAAATGGAAACGTTGTGATTGTCACATTTGCATTTTCCTTTTTGGCTATGTGGCTCAGTGTGCCCCAGTTCAAAGAATAGGCCTAGCACTACTGCACAAGTCTGCAGACACAACACTCATAATTCTAGGCTTGTCAGACTCAACAAAACTTTATGTACTCTGTATTTTACATTACAGACCACACAGGCCTTTTATTACCTTCAGAAATCATAATTTAAAGTACCATTTAAAACTTGGCTGAAGTACAAAAGCAAATAAATGGCAATAAATTGCACCCCCAAACACTGCCAGGATGAATGAGATTTTTGAATGTTCAATCATTAAAATATCCCACATGTGGTTCCTTACAGAAAACTGCTCTGTAGTGACAGCAGAAGTGAAGAAATAAATCAAACAGAGGCCACCTACACAATATAACGTTTCAGGAGTAACAACACATTTAGATGAGGGAGTGAGTACACAAAATTATTGTTATGTGTGTGTATGGAACACGACTCACTTCAGAAACTGTGATGAATTGTGGTAAACGCAATGATCTGGTGTCTCGCATGTTTGGTATCCGCTATTCTGACCAAAGTAATATTACAGCGACAAAAGATTTGTCAATTTGAACTAAAGCACAGTTGAGGCTGGTTCACAGAGCGTGCCCTCGCAGTGTTGCCATGCCCACTTATTATAAGTGTTTTGGGATTGCTAAAGTCCTAAAGTTTTTGGCTTTAAATATGTTCACCTTAAGGTTATGTAAGAAATTATAATCTGCTCCGATCCAACTTCCACTCCAATATACACTCACCGGCCACTTTATTAGGTACCCCATGCTAGTAACGGGTTGGACCCCCTTTTGCCTTCAGAACTGCCTCAATTCTTCGTGGCATAGATTCAACAAGGTGCTGGAAGCATTCCTCAGGGAGTTTGGTCCATATTGACATGATGGCATCACACAGTTGCCGCAGATTTGTCGGCTGCACATCCATGATGCGAATCTCCCGTTCCACCACATCCCAAAGATGCTCTATTGGATTGAGATCTGGTGACTGTGGAGGCCATTTGAGTACAGCGAACTCATTGTCATGTTCAAGAAACCAGTCTGAGATGATTCCAGCTTTATGACATGGCGCATTATCCTGCTGAAAGTAGCCATCAGAAGTTGGGTACATTGTGGTCATAAAGGGATGGACATGGTCAGCAACAATACTCAGGTAGGCTGTGGCGTTGCAACGATGCTCAATTGGTACCAAGGGGCCCAAAGAGTGCCAAGAAAATATTCCCCACACCATGACACCACCACCACCAGCCTGAACCGTTGATACAAGGCAGGATGGATCCATGCTTTCATGTTGTAGACGCCAAATTCTGACCCTACCATCCGAATGTCGCAGCAGAAATCGAGACTCATCAGACCAGGCAACGTTTTTCCAATCTTCTATTGTCCAATTTCGATGAGCTTGTGCAAATTGTAGCCTCAGTTTCCTGTTCTTAGCTGAAAGGAGTGGCACCCGGTGTGGTCTTCTGCTGCTGTAGCCCATCTGCCTCAAAGTTCGACGTACTGTGCGTTCAGAGATGCTCTTCTGCCCACCTTGGTTGTAACGGGTGGTTATTTGAGTCACTGTTGCCCTTCTATCAGCTCGAACCAGTCTGGCCATTCTCCTCTGACCTCTGGCATCAACAAGGCATTTCCGCCCACAGAACTGCCGCTCACTGGATGTTTTTTCTTTTTCGGACCATTCTCTGTAAACCCTAGAGATGGTTGTGCGTGAAAATCCCAGTAGATTAGCAGTTTCTGAAATACTCAGACCAGCCCTTCTGGCACCAACAATCATGCCACGTTCAAAGTCACTCAAATCACCTTTCTTCCCCATACTGATGCTCGGTTTGAACTGCAGGAGATTGTCTTGACCATGTCTACATGCCTAAATGCACTGAGTTGCCGCCATGTGATTGGCTGCTTAGAAATTAAGTGTTAAGGAGCAGTTGGACAGGTGTACCTAATAAAGTGGCCGGTGAGTGTATATTGTCAATGTTCCTTCACTAAAAAGAGCTAATTTATCATAGAGACAATTCTTTCCAATCTCAGTAATATGCAAGTAATATGCACAGAGTCCCGGTTATCACCTATAGCCTGGGAGCGACAGTAATCAAGAACCATCGTGATTACAGGGACTTCAAATAAATGTCACCTTAACATTTGACCGTTCTACATTGAAGTGATCTACCTTGTGTTTTGCACTTTGGAGTTGTGATGATGATGAAGCCAGTCCTGGTTTCTCTATTATAAGTTAAATGAATCAGGTGGGCTGATTGGATTATGAATGAGATTGGATCAAGATGTGAATGAGAATGTTATATTGATGAGATCAGGACTGGAGAGATGGACTGACTCCTGTACTTCATTTACATGCTGAGGGGGAAGACGAATGTAATACAGTATAAAATGTTTGAGATTTGGATGTTCTGGGTTCATTCTGACGCCGGTGAACCCAAGGTGCTTCGTGTCTACCTTGCCACTGCTATGCTGTAATAAACTTCATTTTTGAGATCTTCGACGTCCACATAATTTTTTCTTTCAGTTATCTATTGTCATAAGCTTTTTTTTAATTTTTTTTTTATTATTTTCTTTTTTTTTTTATTGAACACATTAATATACAAAACACAATTTACAAAATCTCTCGTTGGGAGACTCGTGCAGAACATAAAATACAATACAAAATAATAAATAATTATAAAAAATAAAATAAACTAAGCAAAGGCATTTCAGTCCATAAGGCATGTCAAAGTTCTTAGTTCTATATTCTTAAAATAAAGTTTCATGGAAGCGTTACAAATTATAATGACAAATAATTAGAGACATCTTCACATAGAGAGTAAATGTTATCACTGGAGACTTTCAGAAGTTTCAAAGAAGCAAAGTATTCCCTCAGTTCAATTTTAAACACCATTAGGGATGGATTTTTATTTTGCCATTTACATTTATGAATATGGTATTTACCCATAATCGTTATGATATTGTAAATTCTAAGAAATTCCTTCGGAAGGTTATCAATACCAAAAAGAATTTGCTCCACCTTTAATTGTATAATTCTCTCCATTTTTATTTTCAGCCAATTCATGACATCTTGCCAGAAACTTTTTATCACTGGACAAAAGAAAAACAAATGTTCAATAGTTTCATCTTCCTGGGAACAGAACACACATGGCTCCACTTCAAAACCAAATCTTTTTTTTAGCATTTCTGCTGCTGGATAATATCCATTTATAATTTTGAATTGCATTTCTTTAATTTTAGGAGGTATAGGCCATTTCATGAACCTGATGTGTTTATTTGTTATTTTGTCATCATAGTGTCTTATTTTTACATTTTGGTCAAAATCATGAAATAGTTTACATTTTAATATTTTGCTAATACAATTATTGTTACATTTTTTGCTATTTAGAGGAATTTGGTTTAGTTGCAGTATAGGCAAATTTATTTGACTTTTTGAATAAAGTAAATAGTTTTGTATCATATTTAATAGGGCTACTGGTATTGCTTTACAAACCTTGTTATAATCCCAAATTAAACTTTGTATATTAAATTTTGTTTTAAAATCCGAAAACCTAAGAAAATGACCTTGTTCATCTAATATATCTGTGATGACCAATTTCTGAAAAAAAGTGTTTTCCTACTTATTGTTATTACTCTGTTATTACACAAAGTGGAGCCATGTGGTGTAAAATTATGAGTAAATACCATCTTCCAGTAATGAAGAACTTGTTTATGATATTCAGACAGTTTTACTGGCAATTTGGATACCTCAAAATCGCACTTTAAAAGGAACTCTAAGCCTCCCACTTTATCAAAAATATTTTTGGGAATATGATACCATAGAGAGTCAGGTTTATCTAAAAAGGCTTTTACCCAATTAACTCTAAAAACTCCAACCATAGATTCAAAATCAATTGTTTTTAACCCCCCTTTATTATATTCCTTTACAAGTTGTGATTTTTTGATGTAGTGCGTTTTATTACGCCAAATGAATTGGTAAATTATAGTATTTGCTTTTCTAATGTTTTGTGAACTAATATATAAAGAATAGCTTGGGTAAATTAATTTAGAAATCCCTTCTGATTTTGACAATAGGTTACGTCCTAGAATAGTTAAGTCTCTTATTAACCAATGATTTAAGTTTCTTTTTATTTCATCAAATTTCTCTGTGATATTTTTGGATTCTCTTATTGCCAAGTTTTTAGATATATGAATGCCCAAGTATTTAACATCATTCTTAACTGGAATCATTTCCAAGTCTGTCTCAGTGCAATTATATAAAGGTAATATTTCACATTTCTTTAGATTAAGACAAAGGCCTGATGCCCTGGAAAAAACAGAAATCACATTTAAAGCCTTCTGAAGAATTGCTTTGTCCTTTAGAAATATCACTGTATCGTCAGCAAATTGGCTCATTTTCAGTTCGGTGTCACAAACTTTTATCCCTTCAAGGTCTTTATTATTTACTACAAAATAGGCCAAAAGTTGTGTACAGAGAATGAATAATTTTGGTGAAATTGGGCACCCTTGTCTTATTCCACAGGATATATTGATTCTTGGAGTGATGTCTGATTGAAGCGAAATATAACTGTATATTTGGTTATAAAACATTCTGATTACCTTACAAAAGTTGTTACCAAACCCAAAAAGTTGGAGCGATTCCAGTAAAAAGTCATGTTCGATAGAATCAAATGCCTTGAAAAAATCAATAAACAATACCAGGCTTTCTGTGTTAATAAGGCTCTGGTAATCTAACATATCCATAATTAGTCTCACATTGTTATGAATATGTCTACCTTTAATAAAAGCTGACTGAAATTCGTCTATTAATTTGTTCAAGACACCTTTTACTCTGTTAGCATACACCAAAGCTAGTAATTTATAATCATTGCAAAGTAGAGTTATAGGTCTCCAATTATCTAATAATAATAAGTCTTTATTGGGTTTGGGCAACAAGGTTATCAGACCAGTTTTCATTGTTGGGGATAACTGACAATTTTTTATGCAATCGAGATACGCATTAAATAATAAATTTTTTATATCTGACCAAAAAGCCTTTAAAAATTCTATAGATAAACCATCAATGCCCGGTGATTTACCGTTTTTCATTTGTTTCAAAGCTGTTTCAATTTCTGTTAAGGTTACATCTCTTTCTAGTAAGAATTTATCTTCATCTGTCAGTTTTGTTACATTTTTCTTTACACTTTTCATAAAGGCATCACAATCATCACTCTGAAATTTTTTCTTATATAAGTTGCTATAAAATTTACATATTTCCTCTGTTATTTTATTTGTGTCTTGAATGATATTTCCATTTTGGTTTAATTTTGTTATACATTTTTTAGTCTGTCTCCGTTTTTCAAGGCTATAAAAATATGATGAGTTTTTTTCCCCCTGCTCAATCCATTTGGCTTTTGATCTTACAAAGGCGCCTTTTGCCTTCTCCAAGTAAATAACATCTAATCGGTTCTGGAGCGTGTGTAACTCTTGTGTCTCTTCTACCATTAAACTAGGTTTTCCACATAATAATCTTATCTTTTCAACCATTTCTTTTTGTTTACGTTTACGGTTATCGGCTATTTTCTTTCCAGTTTCAATAGCCTGTTGCTTTACTCGAAATTTAAGCCACTCCCATTTACTTATATCTGATAAATCCATTTCATTAATTTCAAGACATATTATTCTAATCTGGCTACAGAATTCTTCATTCAGCAACAAAGTATTGTTAAATTTCCAAAAATTGTTTGATTTTTGTTTTTGTTTGACTATTGATAGTGACATACCAATAAGACAATGATCTGTGAGAGGAGATGATTGAATATCACATTTTGGAGTATGACTAGTAATATTTGGAGACATAAGCCAATAATCTAGCCTTGAGCATATGTTAGCATCTGCTGGGCTGATCCATGTAAATTGCATTGCTTTAGGGTGTGTCACTCTCCAATAATCTACCAAGTTATTGGATAAACAAAAATTGTTTAACATGTCATTATATTCTGGTTGTAACCCCTTGGGAGGTTTTCTGTCAAGCCAGGAATTAGGTGCTATGTTAAAATCACCTCCTATTATTATGCTATCCGTGCCATAAGTAGCACTCCATTCCCTGATATCTTGAGTTAACTTTAACATCATGTTTCTATTGAGAGACCTGTTATTGTATCCATATACATTAATCAAAATCATTTTAAAATCAAATACTTCCACCACAACCATTATCCAGTGACCTGCTTCATCACTTTTATAATCAATAATTTTCCCTATAAACCTAAAAAATAAAATCATCACTCCTGCAGAATGAGAAGTTCCATGTGAATACAAAATATTGTCTCCCCATTGTTGCTTCCAGAATTTTTCATCGTCCTTGTTAGAGTGTGTCTCTTGTAACAAAATAAGATTGGCTTTGACTTCCTTACAAAATAAAAAAATGGCCTTACGCTTAATGTTATTCTTTAACCCTCGAACATTTAAAGAACTAAAAACAATAGACATACGAATGAAACAAAATACACGCTCTTAAATGCGTTTGAAGAAGAAAAAAATAATTAGGATTTAAGGCAGGAATGAACAATCTGTCATAGATTTCAACTTTGACATTAACAGTAACAGTCCCCTTAATCAAACTTTCTGAATCAAGGTAGGCTACTGACACTAAATTTAACCTGTGCTAGGTGCCTCCACTCTTTTCCCGTCAATAATAGCATACCCTTCCTTCAAGTAAGCTTTCTTCCCGTTACGTCTGGCCTCTTGTACCGTTGGATACAGCTTTGCCCGGGCTTCACGATCTTCTTTTGACCAGTCTTGTCTGAATTGGACATGCAGCTCTTTGCAGACTCTGGCCTCCCTCGACCTCCTCCAGATATCGTCCCTCGTCGTCCGCATGCCAAATTGCATAATGATCGGCCGTGGTCTCATGTTGAAGGCGGGATCATCTTTCTTTCCCAAACGATGGACAGTATCAACATTGTCTCGTAGTTTTTCCACGGACATCGGAATCACTCTTGTGAGAATACCAATGTAGAGATTGGATGGACAATCATTAATTCTCTTTTATTAAATCATTAACTCGCAAGAACAAAGAGCCTTAACTAACCACATTCCAACGACCATGTGGTCAACTGATACGGACTTCTCTTAACCAAACCAGGCGTCTCAAAGTCTGCGACGAGATTGCCCTTCTTGGTCATTTATGTTGATGAATGTCTTGAATATCGTTACAAACAGCGAATTCTCACTCCTAAGACAACAAACCGGCCTTGATTTACTCCCCCCTGGCGGAAATCGGGCGGGGGAAGCGAAAAACAGATGTTTCCATTATCTCCTATCACCACATGTGCTCGATACACATCCACCCAAACACACATGCAGGAAACATGACTTTTCATATATTAAATTGTTACTAAAACATATCCGATGTGTCGAAATACATGTAGGAGAGCTGTAATGTGTAAACGTGTCCTAAGAATGTCATCATGCGTGTAAGAGAATTATAAAATGCCTGTACGTATGCGTTAAGAGGTAACTCTGCAGTATTATGTCTGTGACGTGTGATGTTTGATATCGTTACAATCCTCCCAATCTGATCCATCTATTAAGCTGTATATCAATATCGTGAAATGTATAATCACAAGTATATGTTTTCCTTTTTGAAATAAGCTTAATCTTCTCCTTGGTCATTCGAGGCAAATCACCCTCTGGCGACACTGGGTCTGGATAAGAGCTCGCCTATTGACACCTTTAGGATAAGAGATGGTTTACACAAATGGCCATAAAAATTCGGACCTAGGTTGATCAAACAGATTGCTATCACTTAACACCCATCTCTGCGGAGAGAACGAAGCCAGATGTGTGAAATGAAAACGCACACACATATCCACGCTCGCAACCACGGATACACGCACACACACACACCTATGGACACGCGCCGATGCATTCCTTAGGGAAAACCCAGAGAAATGGGTGATTCTAAGAGAAATATGATATATTCCTGTATTCTGGTATATCCCTTTTTGTGTATCATGCCAGTTAAGATTGTTAGTTGTGTAGTTAAAACTCTAAGGGCCTGTATAAAGAGCCTAAGAGCATATATTCACTTGTATGTGCGTCAAACACGTCTTTCATGATAGCAAATGAAAGCTCCCAACGTGGTCTAACTAACCATACAAACGAGGTTCCGTTAAAATGTACTCTGCTATGTTTTTCCATCTCTGTAATGTTTTTGACCATATTCATAACGGCCATAAATCCGAAAAAGTTGGGCGTTCCGACAAGACAAAGGCCACGGAACCCCGCCAAAGCGAGAAAGGATCATTGGAGAGTTCTCTCCAAAGTGGGCGTGGACTCTTCCCGGTAAAAAGCCGTGCAGCAGTTCATTCCCTCAGTCTTGCGCTGTGTATCCTGCTCCCAGATGTAACCTTCGTGTGTTTTCTTTTGTTCATGTTTTTAGTTTGTCTTTGTTTCATTTTGCGTATAGCTAATCTGTTCTCTGTGTGGTTCTCGTCCTCCGACCGAGTTACCCACGTGTGTTTCGTCAGTCTTCCAGCATCCCGGTGATAAGACTGCCTTTGCGCATACAGAACTGTTTTAGGACGTTTGAATTTCCCGCGAAACATCCACGCTCGGAAGTATCAAAGAAGTCCGCCTTCCATCTCCAGGACGCCGCACGCTCTCTCCTACACAAAAACAGGTCTGAATGCAAGTGTTCCATCTCAAATTTAGACGCGTTAAAGTGTGTATCCTGTGGCTGTCTCTGAGGGTCTAATTGTGCTAGCAATTGTGTTTTTCCTTATGTTTCTACATTTCTTTTATTATTTGTTTTAGTTTACTTTGTTTATCTATATCTTTGTTTTACCAGTAGTGTAGTTTTGTTATTAAAAACCTCAGTTATACCTTATTGCCTCTGTTGTTGTTGACCACATAACAAAGCCGCTTTAATATAAAAGATCCTAAACGCTACAATCTGATATTGTTAAGTGCACTAAACAGTGTCAGTAAAGTTAAGCTAAAATAGGCCACAAGCTATTGATAACTTTCAACCGAACAGCACGGCGGACGTGCTGACTGAGAAAGGGGGTTTCAATTGCTTTGGTAATTTTAAAGATCAACAGCCATCGGTCTGTGTAGGATGTATATTCCTAATTAATCATAAATTCGTTGTGTTTAATTGTTATATACATAACCGAATCAGACGTGTGCTGTATAACCCCTCGTGGGTTACTTATGTACGTAAGGACTCGGTTCAGACTATATTCGATAATTTGTTGATCATAGATTAATAACTGTTGAATATTCTTCCCCGAAATTAAAATTGACTAAAAAGCTTATGAACCTTTGAGCATTCCTTACATATTAAGTGGTGGAGAATTATTGGGAATATTTTAAGCTTTGTTGTGTGAGCAATTAATGCAGTGTCAATTTTGTGTATTTTGTTGTGTTTGAGTAAGATACAAGCGCGCCGACGCACGTTGAAAGCTGAGCTTCAGCCGAGCACATTACAAACTGCTAAATTCGTCTAAACGTTTTAGTCGTGGTAATTGCTAAAATAAATTGCAGTTCATAATACTGATATTCACTGTTAAGTGTTGAAAGTAAACTGTAGTTCGTAAGAAAAAGAAGTATTACCTCTGTAAAGACGTTTACATGTTAAGATATTTGCTTTTAACCAGCCTGCTTTCAGAACGAGAATCTTCTGAGCAGAAGCGATAGAGGATTTGAATACAGCGAAGCTCCTGAATTCAACCTAACAAGGCCTGATATCATATGATAGTCGTTAGATTAACGAAAACTCCTGTTTTTCAACTTTGATTTAGCTAACCAAATGTTAAAACAGAACATGTCAATCATTAAGTGCTAAATGATAAATGTGTTTGGAGTAAAACCACAGACGTCAATTCCTGTTGGTACAGTTTACGTGTAAGTGTAGTGCAATAATTCTGCCTCACGAACCCGTGAAACATAGCACCGTAAAAATCCGCCTGGATTTAAATTGTGTACAGTTCAGATTCTGCGCGTCCCACCTAAGGTACAATTGAAGCAGGTTGGTTGTGATTCTGTTGCTGAACACTAGAGCGCAGCCTAGCGCCTCAGTCTCAAATTACCGCCACACCCTCTTCATCGACTTGAGCGCGAAAGCGCCACTGTGTGGACGCCAACAGATAGGTCATGCTTTCCTGAATTTTCTTTTCCAGTCATTTCTAATTCTTCACAGTTGAAGTGACGCCCTCTTCGCGGCCTCCAACGCTGAGTCAGTTTCTGGTGGTTTTTGCATTCTGTTTGAGATTTCAGTCTGTTTTTCAGTTGGGTTTGTTCTAGGCTGTCACTGATACCTTACAGCGATCGTGATTAGCATTAGAAGTAATCCCATCCGTTAATTTTCGTAATCTCATCCAGATTTGATTTGAAGAACAACTTTGAAAAAAAAATTTGAATTAAATTCCCACTCAATTTTATGAATTGGGTTATGAATAATTCTACTTAATCTCATTTTCTCTCCAGATAAGTTAATTGATTTTCCCTTAGATAAATCAATAAGTCTTATTAATCTTTTAATTTTCCCCGTTTCAATAAATTAATAAGTTTGTTAATTTGTTTTTAATAAATTGATAACTTTTATTAAATTTTTGTATTTTTTTTTATAAATTTTTTTTTTCTCAAAAAAAAAAAATATATACTTTTTTTTTCCCTCTTTCTTTCCTTCTGTCTCTTAGTGATTTTGTTTCTTAATCACAAATACACCCGCACTATCTTAGGTGTTATTCAACCTCTCTGTATACGCTTACCCGAATTGAATTTAAACCAGTTGACTTGCAATTTCAATTAAGTTGTCTTTTCTACAGGCTAACCACTGGAAAGTACGCCCTTTTTGGCCCAAACCCGCCACTACAGCTTACGTACTCCTGTGTTTATCCTGCCTTACTCACTGACCCCTCTCCTCAGGTTATTCTGATAATTACCAAATTGTCATAATTCCCTTTCTGTTTTTCTTCTCTCCCATTAGTTAGCAAAGCTTTGTATGTTCTACACACACGGATACTCAATTGGGTTCAGACAAAGTAAGCTTTAAGTAATTGTAAAGTCACTTTTCTCTATCTCATTTGGTATTTACAGGTAGAACTCTCTTGCGCTGTGGTGATTTGACCGTCATCCCTGGTTTGTTTCCAGCGGGCGGGGTCGTCTGGCCGGCGTTACCAGCACCTGCTGTGGGTGAGTCTCGGACCTTCCTGTCTCTTTCCATCGGTGCGGCACGCAATAAGACATCAGCAATTTGGCACTTCCATAAAGGGGAAGTTAACCACGCTAAAGCGACACAAGGCAATTTCGGACCTATTACTCAAACCAGGGTCTAAATCGGGACCACTCGTAACGAGGGTTCTGGGGAACAGTTCTCTTTGCAGTGTCGTAAGCAGGTTATCTCCTCGGTAGTGCCGGTTGTGTTTAAAGTCGAAATTGTTTGAGTGGGCGCACCGTGGTTGATGCACAGGAAAGGCCCGCGGACACCTCGGTTACGTGTTTGGGGCAACGAAAAGACTGACCTCGACGCTGGCTCCGGCCGGTGTGATTTCGGATCACCACAGGCAAGCTGAAATAAGGTAAAGAAGGAAAAGTCATCCACTTAGTATAAGCCACAAGAATATTAGATTCTCCCGCGACATTTAACTGTGGCCATCCTTTTCTCAGAAAACCACACATAGTCGTGTCCAGCCCTTTTAGTAACAGATTAACACTTTCTGTGCTATTATTTCACTCTGGCTCTGCAGACCCATTCGTTTCTATTGTCTAACCTTACTTTAAGTTTATCCTGCTATTTTTCTGTTAATTCTCTCTATTCTGTGTGAACTGTGCCTTTCAGATCACCCAGAGACAAAGCCCACAGAGACACCCCCGGAAAGCTAAATAACAGATTGACAACCGAGCCATTAGCGTTAACCGTGACCTACTAGGCTCCGGCCCTGTCAAAATCTTTATTTCGGCCCTGCGCTGACCTAAACAATTTGTCCCTGCCTAAACTGCCTAACTGTCTGCATCAGTTAGTCGAAATTCCTGTAAACGGCATCGCCGTATTAAAGGTATAGCGCATAAATTATAGATCGAACCTGCATTTGGTCTGTTTGTGTTTGTGTGTGTTGTGCTCCGTTTCGCCCTACAGTAAGCCAGCATGTCCCGGTCTCCCAGCCCAGCAGCCCACTGGGACAGCCTCGAGACATGGTTGAGTGCCATGACAGCCACCTTCCTGCCCAAGGATACCGGCGACTCCGAGCCCCGGAACCAGGCGCAGCTGGACGCAGACCTGGACCTGCTGATGAGGCATGACCCAACTCAGAGCTACAACCACAAAGAATGGGCCCGAATCGTGGGAAACCTGGCCCACACGCTCGTCGCACAAGCCCGCCTTCACGAAAGAAATGCCATCGACCTGGAACAGGAGACGGCAACTCTGCGACTCCAAGCGGAGGAGGCCCGGCGCGACCAAGCAGAAACCCAGAGTCGGCTTGATCAGCTACTACTCGAGAACGAGGAGGACGACGACGAGGAAACGGACCCAGAGCTACAGAAGGAAGTAGAAAAACTTCAAAATGCTCTGGAAAGCCTTCGTCTAGACACCAACGAAAAGGAACTGAAAGAAAGAAAAGCCAGAGAGACACTCACCGAAAAACTGCATCAAGGTGACGCTCTGCTTGCAAGAGCAGAGGCTGAACTAAAAGAAAGAGACGCAAAGACCAAAGCCTGTGAGAAACATTTAAAAGCGGCCAGAGCTGAAATCAATGAACTTATACAGCAAAGAGACCTTTATAAAAATGAGCTTGACTTGGTCCACCGTGAGTTAAAACACTCCTATAAACTGCAGAGTGACCGGGAAAGGGAGACGCACACTACAAAGTTTCCCCTGACCGGTCAGTCCGCACACTTCAGCCAAGAACAAAGAACTGTGAAGGGAAACGAACGTCCACCGTCCCAGACATCAACGGACAGCCTACAAGAGCCCTCGCCCTCAGGAAAGGGAGGGGCTTCCCAGCAAACCCCTGCCACTTACTACGGCATGGCGCTTAAAGAACTTGACAAGCTGGCCAGGAACATTCCTACCTTCACCCCAAACCCTGCAGGAGGCCACGATGTGCATGCCTACCTGAAAGACATTGACTTCCACTTGTACACTGTTCCCCATGTGACCCCTTGGGACAGATTATACCTGCTTCGAATTACGTCTAGCCGGGACGTACGCAGTTTTCTGGATCGCCAACCAGATACTGTCAAGTCGGACTACCAGCAACTGCGACAGGCGTTCATCAGGGAATTTTCTGATCCAGAAACAGATCAAGGACTCATCACCGCGATGAACCTCAAGCAGGCACGACTGGAAACTCCCCAGGCTTTTTATAATCGCATCCGACAAGCCTACTTCGGTGCCCGGAATGATCCGGGGATGGAGGAAGACTTTAACTTCCGAACTTTGTTCCTCCGAAACCTGCATCCCACTGTGAGCCATCACTTAGGGGTCCTGGCCTGTCCTCGCACCATGACTACCCAACAACTGAGAGACTTAGCCCACAAGGCGTTCATCAAACAGAAAATTGTTTCTGAAAAGACTGTAAAAACTCCCTCTATCTGCCCTATCACCAATCAGCACCCAGAGCTGGCCCTAGAGGGCGCCCAACAACACCACACTAACAGACTTTCTAATAACGAGTCAAGACCGTTTCAAGCCAGCAGAGGGCAACGCAACCGCGACGGCGCTCGTCCTAAGCACCAGAGCGGGCGCTCTGAAAGACCATACGGCAACCCACGGCCCCCCCACAACCAAAAGGGGGGAGCCACGTGGGAAGCCAGCCGACGGCCCAGACGGAGCCGAACTCCAGCGACGAGAACGCCTAGTCCAGGCAGCCCGCAGCGAAACCCCTCTCGGCAGGCCCCAAGCAAGTTCAAGTCCAAATCCGAGCCTGCCGCCAAAGAAAACAGTGAGTCCACGGCAGAGACCGCAGAGATCCTGAAAATCCTGAAAGAGCTTCTTCACAAGAAAACTGACAAAGAGGACAAGCCTGGTTCCTCATGACTAAGGGTAAGGACTAAGACCCTTCCTGACAGCCCTCCTACTGAACCAAGCACCCCGAACACTGTTCTCCTGACACAGACCACAGAACCAGCTGTCACAACACAAAGTAATAATGACACCCACTCAGTGCTGTTGACAACCGCACATCCAGAAGCGGACAACCCAACCCATCACACCAGCGAGCAAACCCCTGAGATACCAGAAAGTGCTGTTTTGGTTGTGTGTCTCTGCAACGAATCCCAAGACACTGACCCTGACTGTTTATCGGTCACCACACAAGCCCCGACACTAAAACTCCTGGGGAACCTGGTCGAAAAAGGGCTAGCACGCAAGCTTTATCTTTCTATCACACTGGAAAGTGAAGTGAAACTCGAGGCTCTGGTGGACACCGGATCGGACCTCACGTTGATATCAGCCAAACTCTTTGAAAGACTCAGATTTGAAGCTAACAGGCAGAACAGAACTCTAAAATCTCAGACTTGTGGGTTGAATGTGCAATCATACAGCCAAACTGACATCCGGCTTGAACAAATAGCTCCCATTCAACTAACAATTGGCCCCATGACTTTGATCCACCCGATATACATCTCACCGGTGGACACGTATCCCCTCCTTATCGGCAAAGATCTGCTAGACCGCTTCGAGCCCCTGCTGGACTTCAGACAGCTGAAAATTTGGGCTCAAGTGCGAGAACCTCTCCCCTGTCAGCCACCCAGGTCAACGGAGCCAGGCTGTCAGGCCACCAAGGTCACGGGAACTTTCGCCACCAGCCACGGGGATACAGACTCAGCACCTGAGCGAGATTCAAGTTCGTTACTCTGCACGTTTCAACTTACCAAAGATTCTGAGCCTTTCTGCCCCAAGGTCAACGACAACTTGCAGCTGAATGGTATCACCACTACAGACATTGTACTCGCAATATGTGCAGACAACTCTGCCATAAGCCTATCACTTTTCAACGAGCTAATTAAAGTCACACCAGACCTTCCTTATGCAAGCAAGCGCACACGTTTCCTTCTGAACTCATGCCCACCAAACCTGGTGACGGCAAAAGGTATCTGCGCTTTGAACTTGAACTGGAACCAGCGGTGCCTGACGCATTACTTCTTGGTCCTTCCGGACCTGCCCCACGATGTCTACATTGGAGCAGACGTTCTGATTCGCCTCCAGGCTCATGTGGATTTTATTAATGAGGTACTGTGGGCCCCACTGACTTTACAGCCAGCTGTTGTTCATACACACACTGACAATCTTCTGTCAGGCCAAACCATTCCAGAGGTTTGCACCCTAATCAGCGAACAGGAAACTGTGGTACCTGCTTACACCAAAGGGGTCACTGTAAGGCTCAACATACGACGAGGCCAAAATTTTAACAACACACTGGGTTTCTTTCAACCTTCGCCCGAATGTGTTGAACTTGGCCTCACACTTGAGGCCACACCCCTCACTGAAGTATCATCTCGGGCAGTCTACATCCTTTTCAACAACTGCATAGCAGTGGACATCACAATTCCAAAAGCCTATCGGCTAGGATGGCTAGTGAGCCATGACTTTCCTGATTTTGAACTGACTTTGCCAGTCATTGGGCCCATTCCAGCTTCAATGACACCCGAAGGGTACACAGACGACACACTTCGCACAGCGCCCTTCAAAACCATCTCCATCGCCTCAGTCATGCCGATGGACAAAGATCAAGTATGCAGAACGGAACTGACGGAGGACCAACACCTTGCCGTATACACAGTTTCCAAAGAACCTGCATACGAGACTGATGAAACAGCTGCACCTACGCCTGCAAACACAACAGGCGACTCACCCACAGAGGAGCCATATCCTGGATTTGAGTCCCAAGTTCAGAAAATTTTAAAAGACGCCGATGCAATTAAAGAGGACGCAGATCTACAAAGACTCAGACAAGTCCTTTACAAATTCAAAGCGTCATTTGCCAAAGACTCTTTAGATTGTGGTCTCACCCACCTGCACACCGTGCGCATCCCAACGCACCCTAAGGCTCCTCCCACCTTCGTCAGGCAGTACAAGATCCCCATCGCCTCACACGAACCAGTGCAAGAAATCATTGACTCTATGCTTGAAAAAGGTGTAATTCGCCCATGCAACAGCACCTATTCTGCTCCTATCTGGCCGGTAATCAAACCAAACGGCAAGTGGCGACCCACCATCGACTAAAGGAAACTGAATCAACAGGTGCCACTGTCACGATGGCCCATGACCCAGCTGGAGCAGGAAATACCCAGAATCAGGGGGGCCACCATCTTCTCTACACTTGATGTGGCCTCGGGATTCTGGACCATACCAGTGCATCCAGAAGACCAGCATAAGCTAGCTTTCACGTTCGGTAACAGACAATTCACTTTCACCAGGTGTCCATTCGGCTATGCTAACTCACCCGCTGAGTTTAACATCTTCCTAAACAAAGCATGCCCCGATGCAAGAATGAGAGGAAATATCATCTATGTAGACGACGTGCTGATGAAGAGCACAACAGTAACCGATCACCTGAAAGAAATAGACTATGTTTTGAACCAGTTAGCCGCTGCAGGCGCTAAGATTGCCCTCCACAAAGGACAATGGTGTCGAACCAAGGTCAACTACGTGGGACTACTGATCGGGTCACAGGGCATCGAACCACAGTCCAGCCGCATTCAAGCTGTTCAAAACATCAAACCACCCACCAACGTCTCAGAACTGAGAAGTTTTCTGGGAGTGTGCAACTACTCACGGCAGTTCATCGAAAGCTATTCAGACATTGCAAAGCCTCTGACTGCCCTGCTGAAAAAAGACTGCCCATTCGTCTGGACAACCGTCCAGGACGATGCCATGTCTGAGCTGAAACGTCACCTGTGCACAGCTCCATGTCTGACATACCCCGACCCACAAAGAGAATTCTACTTAGAAGCTGGATTCTCCAACCACTGTCTCAGCGCTGGCCTGTACCAACGACACGATCAAGACAAAAGAGTAGTTGCGTATGCCAGCAAGACACTCCTCCCACCAGAGACTAAATTCTCAGACTGTGAAAAAGCACTGTTTTGCACTGTATGGGCCATTCAAAGATTCTCCAACTATATTGGAGCTCAGAAAGTTATCATAGAGACTTGTCACCAGCCTGTCATGTTCCTCAACAGCCAACGCATACGTGATGGCGTGGTCACCAATTCCCGCATCGCCACGTGGTTGATGGCCCTCCAGGGACGCAACGTTGAAGCCAGATATGCTCAGAACCACAAGTCAGCACTAGGCAACGGCCTGGCTGCCTGCCAGAACTGCTCTGATAACGCACCACCTGCAACAGCTACTGTGGAAGAACCACCACAACAGACATGTCACAGATACTTCGACGACAATACGTGCCAAGGTATGCCCACAGCCTACGTCGATGGATGCTCCTTCAACCAAGAGGGCATCCGCCAAGCAGGTGCGGGTGTGTTATGGGTAAATGATCTGCCTTGCCAACCACAACACTTCAAGCTGGGACCTCAGTCGTCACAATATGCTGAGGTGGCAGCCATTCTAATAACTATGCAAATCGCAGCGACCCATAACATCAAAGAACTCCTTATCTGCACAGACTCGAACTATGCCAGACTAAGTTTCACATGCCACCTTCCAGGTTGGAAACAAAATGGCTTTAAGACTTCAAACGGCAAGCCTGTCAAACACCAACACTTGTTTCAAGCATGTGATGACCTGACTACACAACACGACATGATTGTCTACTGGAAGAAGGTGAAAGGACACTCCAAACAACCGGGCCTCGACAAGGACCTGAATGACCAAACCGATGCCCTTGCCAAGACTGGCGCACTGCACGGTAATCTATGGTCTCCTCCAGCCCAACCACCAGCCTTTGATGTGGCAGTGCTAACCCGCAGCAAACGAACTCTTCCTGCCGCTCTGCCCACCTCTCAGCCTCTCACTCTGACTCCGCAGATTTCAAACAACGACATAGCGGACATGCAAGCCTCTGACACGTCCATAAAGACTTTTCTAGACCACCTCTCTGACCCCTCCAACCACCCACTCACACCGTCTGACCTCGCTGACGACTCATGTCTCAAACGCCTGCATGACATCCAGCACATGTTGCGTGTGATAGACAACATTCTGTGGTATGCACCTGATGACAACACAGCGCCAAGGCTTGTGGTGCCACAGTGCCTAAGGGGGGTCATGTTAATATACGCCCACGACGCGCCATGTGCTGGCCACCACGGCACCAGAGCCACTTATAAGACACTGAAGCAAGTGGCATATTGGCCCCGCATGCAAGAACATGTGGCGGAATATGTCAAAGAATGCCTAATTTGCTGCCAGTTCCAACCTGCAAATCCAAACCACAGAGCTCCGCTACAACGCAGGAGAGTCACATTCCCGTGGTCAGACCTCCAAATCGACTGGGTAGGGCCTCTGCCCAGGTCAACAAGGGGCAACAAGTACTTCCTCACAGTCGTGTGCCAGTTTACAAAATGGGTCGAGTGTCTTCCAGCACCCAACGACACCTCTCAGACCACGGCATACCTCCTGATGAACCACATCTTCTCCAGATTCGGATTGCCAATGAGTGTCAACTCAGACAGAGGTACCCACTTTACAGCTGAGATTATGCAGCAGATCTGGAAACTCCTGGGGGTCCAAGTTCAACTACACGTGAGCCATCATCCGATCTCATCGGGCCAAGTTGAACGGACGAATAGGACTGTGGTCAGTATGCTGAAAAAGTATGTGGCCGCCAACCAGAAAGACTGGGATGTGAAACTCCCGCTGGTGCTAATGGCCCTCAGGGCCACTCCACAAGACTCAACTCAGGTGTCTCCCTTTGAACTAATGACGGGACGACAGATGACACTGCCGCTGCACCTGTTGTATCAGCCAGGAGACTCCAGTCTCATCACAGCCTGCACCACTCACCAGTACCTCTATGAGCTGCACCGGCATCTGAAAGCAACCTTTGCTTTCGCCCAACAACAGCTTCAAAAAAGTGCCGAGGGCCAGAAAGCATACTATGACCGGAAAGCGTCACACCAGGAATTAGCCGTGGGTGACAGAGTCTGGTATTACAGCTTCGCACAGCCATCACACACAGCCTCCCATCGGCTGTCCAAGAAATTCCTGCCCCATTGGACAGGACCTCACGAAATTGTTGACAAACTTTCTCCGGTGGCGTACCGAATCCAATTGAGTCGGGGACAGAAAGACCCAGTGCTCAAATGGGTCCACCGCAACCAAATTAAAAGACATTCGGCTGCTGGCAGAGAAAGGCGGGGAGGGGCCAATGCAAACTAACCTGATTACCATCCTAGGAGCGAAAAGACTGTCCTGCCAAACCAAGGACAACTCTCGCTGACACACTGCCTCTCTCTCTCTCTCCCCCTTTCTCTCCACGTCTCCCTTTTACCTCTACTAGGATGCTGCTGTGGTTCGCCATCCTGTGCCTTCAGTCGACCAGAGGGCAACCGCCACCTGACGTCATCGCAACAGGCCCGGCGGCAGGCATCGTGTTGAGGGAGCAACCAGGTCTCTTGATAACCAACTGTCGGACCCACACCCAGAAGGTGTATGTCCGACTCGATCCCCGCAACGTCTACAGAGGACACTACCCCAGCGCAGTAGCCCAGTACAGCTGGGCCGGTGCCCGATGGACAGAGGATTCCCTTGCCCATGCGGAGGCCGATGTCAGGCACATGCTAAACCAACTTGAAAAGATGACCGTCACCCAAGCGGAACTAGGCGGACACAACCGCCGCCCCAAACGGTTCCTGGGAGCTCTACTCGGAGTCGCAGCAGCGGTGGGAACCCTGTTCAACATCGGTATGTCAAGCGTTAACGCAGTTAACCTAGCCACCGTGAGACGACATGTGGCTGAAATTCAAACCGAGATTCCCCAGTTAAAAGAGCAGCTCACCTTGCAGAGTGCCTCCCTGCAGACCGTCGGAAGGACCTTGAGGGGAACTATAGTCGTTCTCAAGACCCACAGCGTCCTGCTGAATCAGACTGTGAACTCCATGAAACAGCTGTTCACTGTTTTTCAGAATGACTTTGCCCAAACACAGCTGGTCACCGCCCTGATGTCGGATATGTTGAGAGAAGTGAGTTCCTCCATTGACAGCCTGGCCATGGGTAGGATCCCACCCTACCTCATACCTTTGAGCCTTGTCCAAACTGTGCTGGCTTCCGCCATCACCACGCCAGCTGATCCGCTCCAAGTACACCTGGCCTACTCTTTGGGCAGCGCCATCCCACTCTATGTCGACTCAGAGCAGAGAGAAATGGGATTCCTCCTGAATCTACCCATCATCGAGTCAAACCGAATTTACAGACTAAAGGACATTGTCAATGTCGGGTTTTGGAAAGGTAACACGCACGTCAAGATCCGAACCCCAGATGTGGTAGCCTACCACGACAGCGATCCACAGCTGTACCTGGCCCCAAACCTGCACATGTGTACACTGACTAAAGACATTCATTATCTCTGCCCTAGCAAACCCTTCCTCAGAGATAACACTGATGGAATCTGTGGGTTGCAGGCCATGTCCAGCGACAACCGATGCCCTGCTGAAGCCAAGCCTCGCATGCAAGTGGAAGAAACACGAGCAGAGATCATTGGTGACCGGTGGCTTGTTAATACTCCAGTACTCACCGCTACTCTGACGTACGACCAGCATGACACCGCCACCCGTGTCAGCCTGCTCAACCAAAGCATGTGGATTCAAGTACCTAAAGGGGCCATCCTCCACGTAGATGATCTGGCATTGTATCATCTCCCGAGCCACGAGTACGAAACAGAACTAGAAATCCCCTCCTTCTTCAAGGACCACAACTTCACCCTGGGTCCAGAACTGGAACTGGAAATTGAGACAGGGGGGTCACAACTCATTGACATCGCTCCTCTCGACTCCGCACTACAAGCTTTGTCTCGGCAGCCCACCCTGACTGCCTCACCTGTTGTCCGAGCCTGGACCGCCGCCGACACGGCGCTGTGCCTCTCTATGGTAGTCGGCCACATCCTAACACTGGGCGTGGCTTTCCTCCTGTACCGGCGACTCAATGAAATGCGAGAATCTAACGTCAGGCTTACAAAAGCCGTGTCCGGAGGCTTCCGGCGAAACCCCCGGAAAGAGAGTAACACGCTGCCAGCGACCTCATTGAGTTAAGCCCTCAGCCCTGATAATCACCTGCTACCTGAATTCATGATTCACCTTCCATCTTCCCATGCAATGATTGTCGGCAGACGATGTCTCCCCAGAGACGTCATCTCCCGAAAAGCGGGGGACTGTAGAGATTGGATGGACAATCATTAATTCTCTTTTATTAAATCATTAACTCGCAAGAACAAAGAGCCTTAACTAACCACATTCCAACGACCATGTGGTCAACTGATACGGACTTCTCTTAACCAAACCAGGCGTCTCAAAGTCTGCGACGAGATTGCCCTTCTTGGTCATTTATGTTGATGAATGTCTTGAATATCGTTACAAACAGCGAATTCTCACTCCTAAGACAACAAACCGGCCTTGATTTACTCCCCCCTGGCGGAAATCGGGCGGGGGAAGCGAAAAACAGATGTTTCCATTATCTCCTATCACCACATGTGCTCGATACACATCCACCCAAACACACATGCAGGAAACATGACTTTTCATATATTAAATTGTTACTAAAACATATCCGATGTGTCGAAATACATGTAGGAGAGCTGTAATGTGTAAACGTGTCCTAAGAATGTCATCATGCGTGTAAGAGAATTATAAAATGCCTGTACGTATGCGTTAAGAGGTAACTCTGCAGTATTATGTCTGTGACGTGTGATGTTTGATATCGTTACAATCCTCCCAATCTGATCCATCTATTAAGCTGTATATCAATATCGTGAAATGTATAATCACAAGTATATGTTTTCCTTTTTGAAATAAGCTTAATCTTCTCCTTGGTCATTCGAGGCAAATCACCCTCTGGCGACACTGGGTCTGGATAAGAGCTCGCCTATTGACACCTTTAGGATAAGAGATGGTTTACACAAATGGCCATAAAAATTCGGACCTAGGTTGATCAAACAGATTGCTATCACTTAACACCCATCTCTGCGGAGAGAACGAAGCCAGATGTGTGAAATGAAAACGCACACACATATCCACGCTCGCAACCACGGATACACGCACACACACACACCTATGGACACGCGCCGATGCATTCCTTAGGGAAAACCCAGAGAAATGGGTGATTCTAAGAGAAATATGATATATTCCTGTATTCTGGTATATCCCTTTTTGTGTATCATGCCAGTTAAGATTGTTAGTTGTGTAGTTAAAACTCTAAGGGCCTGTATAAAGAGCCTAAGAGCATATATTCACTTGTATGTGCGTCAAACACGTCTTTCATGATAGCAAATGAAAGCTCCCAACGTGGTCTAACTAACCATACAAACGAGGTTCCGTTAAAATGTACTCTGCTATGTTTTTCCATCTCTGTAATGTTTTTGACCATATTCATAACGGCCATAAATCCGAAAAAGTTGGGCGTTCCGACAAGACAAAGGCCACGGAACCCCGCCAAAGCGAGAAAGGATCATTGGAGAGTTCTCTCCAAAGTGGGCGTGGACTCTTCCCGGTAAAAAGCCGTGCAGCAGTTCATTCCCTCAGTCTTGCGCTGTGTATCCTGCTCCCAGATGTAACCTTCGTGTGTTTTCTTTTGTTCATGTTTTTAGTTTGTCTTTGTTTCATTTTGCGTATAGCTAATCTGTTCTCCGTGTGGTTCTCGTCCTCCGACCGAGTTACCCACGTGTGTTTCGTCAGTCTTCCAGCATCCCGGTGATAAGACTGCCTTTGCGCATACAGAACTGTTTTAGGACGTTTGAATTTCCCGCGAAACATCCACGCTCGGAAGTATCAAAGAAGTCCGCCTTCCATCTCCAGGACGCTGCACGCTCTCTCCTACACAAAAACAGGTCTGAATGCAAGTGTTCCATCTCAAATTTAGACGCGTTAAAGTGTGTATCCTGTGGCTGTCTCTGAGGGTCTAATTGTGCTAGCAATTGTGTTTTTCCTTATGTTTCTACATTTCTTTTATTATTTGTTTTAGTTTACTTTGTTTATCTATATCTTTGTTTTACCAGTAGTGTAGTTTTGTTATTAAAAACCTCAGTTATACCTTATTGCCTCTGTTGTTGTTGACCACATAACAAAGCCGCTTTAATATAAAAGATCCTAAACGCTACAATCTGATATTGTTAAGTGCACTAAACAGTGTCAGTAAAGTTAAGCTAAAATAGGCCACAAGCTATTGATAACTTTCAACCGAACAGCACGGCGGACGTGCTGACTGAGAAAGGGGGTTTCAATTGCTTTGGTAATTTTAAAGATCAACAGCCATCGGTCTGTGTAGGATGTATATTCCTAATTAATCATAAATTCGTTGTGTTTAATTGTTATATACATAACCGAATCAGACGTGTGCTGTATAACCCCTCGTGGGTTACTTATGTACGTAAGGACTCGGTTCAGACTATATTCGATAATTTGTTGATCATAGATTAATAACTGTTGAATATTCTTCCCCGAAATTAAAATTGACTAAAAAGCTTATGAACCTTTGAGCATTCCTTACACCAATCACCCTTTCTCTAGTATCCTCGTTTTCTTTCTCCGGTAGCCCAATCAATTTAAGATTCCATCGTCTTCCGTATCGCTCGATTTCCCGGCATCTTTCCTTCAGTTCCTTATTCTCTTTCGTCAGCCCATCCATTTGCACTTTGAGTTGAATTATTTCATTTTTATTTTCTGTCACCTCTTTTTCGTTATTTTGGATGCGCTGTTCGAAGTTTTCAAACTTTCTTTCGAACGCATCCAGTCTTTCCTCAAATCTTTGTGACAGAGTGTGAATAGCATCGTATATGCTTTCCATGCTTACTTCTCTTGAATCATCTCTCTTCTTTAGTTTCTTTGGATTTGGACTCTGTAACGGAGTGTGATCGCTCAGAGGTTTTGCCATCTGCATCTCTTCTTCAACAAATTCGTCATAACATGCCTCACGTATCCCGTCCACACTGAAGTCCTGTTCATTGAGGCTAGCTTGATCCTGAGTGTTAGCCATTTTTTCTTTAAGAGTGATGTCTACCTTACAATCACTTGAGGGGTGCCTGTTGTTCAAATTTAACTGTTTTGGACGTCAAAATCACTTTTTCTGTCGGACCCTGCGACTTTTACGACTGCTCACTTCGCCATCTTGCTCCTCCCCCTGGCTGTCATAAGCTGTCAAATGCGTCTTTACTGAGCTCAGCAGCCAAGCTGAGATATAAACAAAACGCTATTGGCTATTTTAAAAGGGGGAGGAGCTACTCAATATGTCCCGCCCTGTCTTCCTGTTTCAGTGGAATTTCTGTCAGCACATTGAATAATGCTGCACATTTCAAGGCACTTCAGTGGGCCTTTAAACTTGGCTCATAAAGCATTACAGAGTTATTAAAGTGAGCATGTGTGGGTCATGATATTTTAGTATTATTTTCAGTGTAAAACATTTTGATTAATTTTGTTCTTTTATGGGCTTGTTCTTGTTCGCTGTTTTTCTAGCTAGATCTGGCAACAGGAATGAGTCAGACTCAAGACCTTTAATTTCTTGCACCTCACAAGAGAGAAACATCTCAGACGGATGTTAAAATAGGCCTAAGTGATTAACAACTAGTTGTTCAGTTCGGATCCGTACACACTGCATTAGTAAACGTGGTTGTCAGTACCTGCATTTTTTTGGGAGTTAATTTGGTTGTAGAATGTGGTTGTCACTCCTGTAAATGACTTAAGTGTGTGTGTACAGAACAGGATTAAGCTCTAAAAGGTGAACTGACAACCGAATATATATGCAGTGTGTACATGGCCAGAAAGTAGTTCAGAATGTGACTGATCACACATTAGGTTGCCAAAGAACATGACAGGGTGTCATATTCTGTATTTCATATTCTGCACCCTCTAAGTGCACTTCTTTTCTCATTACATCTCCCCTAAGCTTTTTTCCTCAGTACATAAGGTCCCTGGAGGGAGTTTAATCCTTCTGCATGGCAGATAAGTGACCCATGGTAACCTCTCCTCTATTTGAATAACGGAATCTCACGGCACCTGGAGAAATGCATTAACCGATTCCAAAACTGGCCGATGGTGCAAGAACATGAGTAATTGAATTTCTAGTGGGTTTTATTTCTCCAGTTAGGTGAGGCACTTGTGGTAATCATTTAATTTATATCAATGACATGGAATGTCTAATGATTCATTCTAGTCCCATTTTTGGATACAGACTTATTTGTGTAGGCCTACTAGTCGCGCACAAATTTGAATAAAGCTGTTTTAAAGCTCAAAAAGAAAAGTGATCGAAATAGCATCAATGTTATTTCAAAAATTCATAATTGAAGAAATCTACTGAATCTATATGCTTTTAACGGCTAATCTTTGGCACAGTGTGATGCATTCATATTACATACATATTGAGTATGCAATTCCTTACCCAATGCCTACTCTGGTGAATCAGAATGACATGGGCTGACTCACTCATTATGGATTTAAAAGCTGTAATCATCTTCATTCAATCCATTCCTGTTCTTCCAGTCTTCCATATGATTAAAGACCCCTGGCTTTTGATCTGCTTCTAATGTGTTTAATCTGGTATCTGAGGTTGAGGGTAATTGCATCGGTAATGAGAGTGAATGATTTGATGGCCATTAGCATTATTATGTGGTACTGTGCTGATCAGGCAATGGGCAAAGAGAAGAGATCTTCAAGTATGATTTATTAATTAGCACTCTACATATTCCTGCTCTCTATGTGGCTTTGCCACTCATCCACCTGAACAAGTTCTTGGACGTTTCATTGTTAAATGGGGGCATTGGTCAGAATGGTCACTTCATAAAATGTAACAGTTAGTGATGGCTCTGCTGTTTATGCCGTTAAACTGCTTCTGCATTTTATTAATAGAAGGCGCTCAAAACATCATACAATGTATTTTGGCTTTTGTTTAATTTCTTGCTTTCTTGTGCATCTGCCCTAATAAAAAGTGTATGTAAGAATGAATGCACAAATGTAATAGGTATATCTATATACCGGTAATAGGTATAACTAAATATTATGATTTGTTTTGATGATGATGATGATAAATCATCATGCAGAGATTGAGCTGAGCTACTTATGTGGATGTGTGATGAGTTTTCAGCACAAAGTCTGTCTGACACAGTCAGATTAATCATAAATCCCATTGATCACTAGATAGAAAAGGGTGTCAACAACAACACTGAAAAAATAAATAAAATAAATAAAATCTAGTCACATAACTGAATCCTCATCAGCGAAACACACACTGACCTTCCCTCACTCCCCTGAAAATGTCTGTTGGACTGCAACAGACATTTGAATGCAATTGAATTGCAATACTGAACTTTCTGTTTATGTCTGTCTATGAAGACATTATGTCAGAGTGTCTGTGAGACAACGTATGAACGTATGAACCTGATAGCCCCGATCTTGGATTTAGCAGTTGATCACAAATTTTTTTTCAGCATGTCCTTGAGAATTAATGAATAAACATTTTCTTTTGGAGAACAAAGAGCTTTTTCTTACATTAAAGGTCCAATATGTAAGAATTTTGTAATAAAATATCCAAAAATCACTTGCACAGTGTGATATATTTCCTGCAGTTGTGTACTTACAATATCCCAAAAGTCTCCAAAGTTTTTTTATTTCAGAGAAATTCCAATTTTAAATAAGTGGCCGTCCCGGAAAAAAATGTTGCCTGTCAATTACGCAATATCCGCGCTATCCTCGGTTTCCGCTCGTACTGCCATAGCCATGACGTAACCATGGCGACAGACGTGGACAACTACGTAGTGAGTAACGTTTAGCGGCACCCAGTTCTTGTTTCGTTCAAAAATAGACCATGGCAAGCAGACTTTGGGACAAACAAGGAGAACTAAAATGAGGATCAATATCAGCGTGGCGTTTTCGAGATGCCGAGAGCTAGCGTCCGAGACTGACTTCCACTCGACAGAGAGCTAGTGTCCGAGACTGACTTCCACTCGACAGAGAGCTAGCGTCCGAGACTAATTTGGACTTGACAGAGCTTCATGAGTCACGACTTGGCAGCTTCATTAGACAGGTGAGCAAATGTACATAAAACAAATCAATGTTATAACATTAGCTCGACATGATGAAATGTTAGAATATGGTCAGTATGTTATTCTTATGTTGATCTAGTTGCTAGTTTCGTATAGCAAACGAACTAACACGTAGAATAACATTATAACTTTCAACACATTTAAATGCCGTTTAGTGTGATAGTGTAACGTTATACCAAGTGGAACACCGCTGCGTTCCCTCACAAGTTTAATTCGTCTAATAAACTGACCTGTGTGAGTAATCCAGCACTTGCGTGTAGTTCGATAGGATGAAATTTCCTTATTCCTTTATATCCGCGGGACTCGCGTGTGATATCTGTCTCTTATTAGCAATCGCGACCTGCTTCATACCACTGTAATGTTAAAAAACATGAGTTTTCACTCATCCATAAACATTATTAGATCCATCAGCTTGACAGCAAGTCCCATCATTCAGCTCGTCACTGCGTCATAAACATACGCCTTTGTTATTGTTGGAAACTTCGCCCTCTTGTGGCCAACAAAGCTGCATATTGTCGCTTTAATAGTATTTGCACAATACATACTGTAAGGTAAATATTTTGAAACTTTTTTTATCTCACAGTTTATTTGAGTATTAATGGAGGCCTACTGATTTTATATCATACTGTAATATTTACCATAAATATAAAATATTATTATGAAAGCCAATTGAATTAAATGTGAAAGCAAAAGACACAGTGATATTTCATGTTTTATTCCTTTAGCAGGATATCCTTTAATCTTGTGTATGTTCACTAACCAATAACTCCTGCTGTTCTACGTAGATTTTGTGAATCTAATTTTCTCATTTTATTAGTCTGAGATAAAAAAATAAAAATAAACTTTCAGAGAGAGGGTCCTCTAAAAACAGGAGGCTGTCCAAGAGCTGCTTATTTCACTGTATTCCATGGGGAACGTGGTTATCTAATGGTGCCTTTACCAAGTTCTTCAAAACTCATTGACAGTTAAGTAAATCCTGACAGATGTTTCCAAAGCTGTTGGCGCACAATCATTCCCCGCCAATCCATTGCGCAACACGAACACTGCTTTACACACGGCCTATTGAAGTTTCCCCACAGTGCAAAAACACTCTCTCACATAATTTTATTAAACTGTATAATTTAATTTGCGGTCATTAATGAATGCTAATTAATGTTAATTGACTAATATCGTCAAAATCAGGAGGTTTTCTTGGTTAACTTAATTTAATGGACCTTTCAACTAGGTCAAAACAGTATTATAGGTTTGTTCAATTAATTAACTTTTGTTAATTTAAAAAAAGATGTAGCACGTAACAATTGCACTGTTTAGCTACTTGACATTCGTTTAACACAGTTTAGGGATAAATGTCAAACTACTTTAACCTGCTGCAGACAGACACATATGGGAATGTGTTATCAAAGTTTACGACGTAAAACACAGAGCTACACACAGACAAATAAACAAAACAATAAAAACCATCGCGTCATTGAATACCAGGATTCGCTTTAAACTTTAAAATGTAACTCTTACCTCCTCCATGGATATTCTCCTCACACGAATACCAGATGCCCGTATGAAAATGCCTAAAGAGAAAGCGATCGTCACCCGTTTCCCAACTATAGTGAACTTTACTCGGGTCTGTCTCGTTCACCCCATAGTCAATACAATTATGCCGTCTTTCCTTACTGCAGTTGGGTTTGGGGACCCTCTGAGTACCTTCGCACCAGTAGGTCGTGATGAACGCCGTCGTTGAGAATAAGAGTGCCAGAAGATTTAACCCCACAGACAGCAGAGCACGGCATTTTCGAGTGGTCTTCATAGTCCTATACGAAGTGTCTCACACTCTTGAATAATCCTCAAACCGGGCTGAATAAGCTTGATTTGTGTGAGGAAAGCGCAGCGGTTGCGCTCACCTCACCTCACCTCTGCTCACCGGCCCGAAATGACAGTGACAGGTTCGATCTTCACACATATAAAATGAGCGTCACTCCTCTGATGCTCGCAGGTGGATCCATTCGCATGGAGACAGACGTGACTCAAGTGAGAAAGATCTCCAAGGCATCTTTGAGGCAGACACTTACGCTGCCAACTGTTGTGATCTCTCTCTCTCTCTCTCTCTCTCTCTCTCTGCGCGCGTCACCCCCTCCCCTATTAATTTTCGTTTTCTTTTGGTGACTAAAGGGGTCATCAGCCTATTTTGTAAGACTAATTGTGGGTAAAATCTGTTTTCAGTAATTTTTGTTTAAAGTAGCCTAGTTTACTGTACACTGTACAGTCTACCTCTTGTAAAGTTATAGCTAACCATAAACTATGTTATAGTTAATTAAAGTCTGTAATTTATGATCACAGGCTATCATGTGATGTGAAAATCTAATAAACTGACAAAGACAGTTTTGTCGTTTTCCAGCCCGATAACGGATATATATATATATATATATATATATATATATATATATATATATAAATGTGTGTGTGTGCGTGCTTGTGTATGTGATTTATGAGGACACAAATTTGTATAATGACATATGTATTAGACTGGTATTACAACTTAAAAGTGGTCCTTGTGTGTGTGTGTGTGTGTGTGTGTGTGTGTGTGTGTGTGTGTGTGTGTGTGTGTGTGTGTGTGTGTGTGTGTGATTAAGAGGGTTAGAACTTCTGATATGGTCATCATCTTCATTAGGGTGGAGAGTGTGGCCCAGCTGTCAGTTAATGTTTTCTTCGTGGCAGGAGGTTACAAAGCCTGCCCCTGTTGTGTTGTGCAGTCAACTTGACATTAATGAAAGAATTCTCATCGTCATGAAATACCATTCCTACCCCACACGCATTTAGCAGATGGCTTGAAATCCATATTTTCTGTCATCTTATACCCTAGCGCCCCTTAATCATTGGAATACAACAATAAATTATGTGTGTCTGTCTTGAGATATCTGAGCACAAAAAACTTTAACATATTTATCCCTGTGCTGAGATGAGATGGGAAACAACCAGTGTTGGGAGTAACGCGTTACAAAAGTAATGCATTACAATAACATATTACTTTTTGCTGTAACGCAGTAGTGTAAGGCATTACTAATCAATTTTCAGTAATATTTTACTCGGTACATGTTCAGTAACGCTTGCGTTACAACACACTTTTAGTTTTAATTGTAAAAAAAAAAAAAAAAACACCAAGACCGCGAGACATATCACGAATGAAATATGCAAGTAGGCTGACTTGCCTGTTCGTGGTCAGTCAATAGCCGCGTGTGGTTTCCAAGTTTGTAAATAGACTAAATAATGGCAGCGTCTTATAGCCTACTTGTAGGTCTATATCGATTTATTGTTTACAGGAGTGCCGTGCCCGTGAGGCATGATTTCGGCCTCTGTGCTCGCGCTGGCCAGTGGAAAAGCGGCTAATGGTGAAGATGGCATGAAGAAGACTGTAGCCTACATTCGCGAGATGGAAGTATGCGCATTAGGCTACTATTTGTTCTTTATTTTCTTTCTAAAGAGTTAGGCTGTGTTTAGGTGGTATTTTTCATATTTTCATCACGCAATCATTTTTTTTTATGCGGTGCTGACGCGTTGTAACATAGCCTAAGGGTTGCGGCGGCGCTGCCGATAAAGCACGTAAAAGCTGTCACAAAGAACCTGCAAAAGCAATGATTATGAATGTGTCAAATATAGCAAGGAGACATTTTAATTGTTTATTAATAAAGATGAAGTTGACTTTCCTGACTCGCGATCTTCGCAGTAGGCTAGTGAGTGCTCCAGAGAGAATGCATATACAAGCAGAAAGCAGTCTGTTTTCTTTCGTTTTGAATTGTTCTTTTTACAAGTAGACATTTCAATATAGATATATTGTTCAGGTCTGTGAAGTAGGCTACCTTATATGCGGAGTTTCGGTTAATTTGAGACGCGCTCCAGTTCACGCCCAGGCGCCTCCGTTTCGTGATTAGCCTATCTGCAATATTTACTATCAAATCCAGGCAATTGGTTGATGAAACATTGATTAAAATTAAGATACAAAATTAATACAAATCGAAATTCACTTTGTGAATTCACTTTGAAAAGGCTTTGTTTCTTCTGTTTGAAGTTTTAAAGCATCCTTTAGTGCCGCTTCAGATCGGTCGCGTCCCTGTCGCATCCTTACATCCTTTTTTCCTCATAAATGCGAAAACGAAAAAAAAAAAATTTTTATATTTTATGTTCTGTGGAGAGCCAACCCTTCGTCATCCGGTGGGTAGTATTAGGCTACTTTGGAAAAATCCAAAAAAAAAATTGCCTCCAAAAAGTTTTTTTTTTTTTTTTTGTCACGCATGAATGCGTGTCTATTTTCCTCATATAATATTAAATATAAAACACATGTGTAGACTGATATTTTTCGAATGTCTGGACTGCTTTAAGGGAGTAGCCTATAGATAAACAGACGTTTCAATATTGGTATTAAATTCTGAGAATATATATGTCAAGTTTTGACTGCAAAATGTTCATAATGCTGGAATTCCCCAATTTTAAATAATTTATCGTCAACTAGGTTTGTGGTGCGTAGACCAACTAGGTCTACGTATTTTATAATGTTAACTTCAAAATTCTGATAATACTAATAGTAATTTAAAGATGTATACATTGGATCTGGACGGGAAGGATAACTCTGGGAGTTGGAAAAGGGTGTGTCGCGATTCTGCAGGTTCGTGGATCTGAGTGTCGCGATTTCGGTTTCATATCGCATATCATTACAGCCTTAGAATGTTAAGTTCTACTTCTGTATAGGTATTTTTTGTGAAAGTAACTCAAAAGTAATACAGGAGTAATGTAACGCATTACAATTCTGACAGCGTAATATTGTAAGGTAATGAATTACTTTTAAATAACAGTAACATGTAATGTATAATGTATTACAGTTTGGAAGTAACTTGCACAACACTGGAAACAACAAAGGAGTCCTTCTTTATAAGCCATAGCAAACTGAGCTTAACACGCTGATAAACAGGCAAGTGGTATAGCTTTACTTCTCCGGCTGTCATTTCAAATTCAATTTTGCTCAGCCATTCCTTTAGATCCCACTACAACACACTCAACAAACAAGATCTGCAGCAGCAAGGGATGCTCTGCGTGCTCATCGAACACTTGATACAATGTGACATTGACATCCACCATTCTGACCATGGAGCTTGTCACCCAGATTTGACCTCTTTTCAGAACCATTTTGGTGTTGTCGGCTTAATAAAAACAGACTGCGCCTCGATTTGTGCACAACGGCCAATGAAATGCTGTTTGCTGTGAAAGTAATCTAGGAATCTATTCCACAGTCAGGAGTCATTTTCGAAATACCATTTCCATAAAATTTGTATTGCATAAACTGGAGAAGTCCATTATTTTGAGAGGTTAATGGTATTTATGCAAATTGGAAATTGATGGATTTGAACAAAAGGATGATAGCAGGACTGTGTGTAGAGGCCTGGTCGTTCCAGTTTCAATAAAGAAACTTGTACAAGAGCTGACCAGATTGGGCTCTTGGTTAGAAGGCAGCCTAAAGTCATGTTTTTGCAAGCATTTCTGGTATATGTTATGGTTCCCCCAATATTTTTTCAGAAGCTGAGCAAGCAGACACATTCAGACCTGTTTAACTCAGCTTAAATCTTAATTGTGCTACATTATGCACTCTCTAAGTGCTATGTATTCAGTTTATTAATAGGTGGGGAAGACTAATTCAAATTCTGTTCATACAAATACAGACTGTCTCCCCAGGTAGTTCCAAGAATTGCTGTGATTAACCTAACAGCATGATCTTTTCCTCCTCTCATCTCCTTGTTCCTGACCATTAATGCATTAACGACTCTTGAACTCAGACACAAACTGTTAAGTTCACTCTGTGAGTCTCTATTGATTTCTAAGATACCTTGGATCCAGTACATAACATGGTTGTTATGACGTTAGCAGAGGTCTATGATACTTATGATACAGTTTTTATCATTTAGTTTTTCCACTGAGGTCCTATTTTGTGCCAATAACAGTCATATTTGAGTTTTTCTTGAACATTTTTCATTCTCTTCCTGAAATAAAGTAATTTATTTGCAAAACACTTTGTTCTTGACTGTGGGCTTGCTGTTAATATAAATGGGTCTCCACACCGGAGACTCGGGTTCGATATATATATATATATATATATATATATATATACACTCACCGGCCACTTTATTAGGTACCCCATGCTAGTAACGGGTTGGACCCCCTTTTGCCTTCAGAACTGCCTCAATTCTTCGTGGCATAGATTCAACAAGGTGCTGGAAGCATTCCTCAGGGAGTTTGGTCCATATTGACATGATGGCATCACACAGTTGCCGCAGATTTGTCGGCTGCACATCCATGATGCGAATCTCCCGTTCCACCACATCCCAAAGATGCTCTATTGGATTGAGATCTGGTGACTGTGGAGGCCATTTGAGTACAGCGAACTCATTGTCATGTTCAAGAAACCAGTCTGAGATGATTCCAGCTTTATGACATGGCGCATTATCCTGCTGAAAGTAGCCATCAGAAGTTGGGTACATTGTGGTCATAAAGGGATGGACATGGTCAGCAACAATACTCAGGTAGGCTGTGGCGTTGCAACAATGCTCAATTGGTACCAAGGGGCCCAAAGAGTGCCAAGAAAATATTCCCCACACCATGACACCACCACCACCAGCCTGAACCGTTGATACAAGGCAGGATGGATCCATGCTTTCATGTTGTAGACGCCAAATTCTGACCCTACCATCCGAATGTCCCAGCAGAAATCGAGACTCATCAGACCAGGCAACGTTTTTCCAATCTTCTATTGTCCAATTTCGATGAGCTTGTGCAAATTGTAGCCTCAGTTTCCTGTTCTTAGCTGAAAGGAGTGGCACCCGGTGTGGTCTTCTGCTGCTGTAGCCCATCTGCCTCAAAGTTCGACGTACTGTGCGTTCAGAGATGCTCTTCTGCCCACCTTGGTTGTAACGGGTGGTTATTTGAGTCACTGTTGCCCTTCTATCAGCTCGAACCAGTCTGGCCATTCTCCTCTGACCTCTGGCATCAACAAGGCATTTCCGCCCACAGAACTGCCGCTCACTGGATGTTTTTTCTTTTTCGGACCATTCTCTGTAAACCCTAGAGATGGTTGTGCGTGAAAATCCCAGTAGATTAGCAGTTTCTGAAATACTCAGACCAGCCCTTCTGGCACCAACAATCATGCCACATTCAAAGTCACTCAAATCACCTTTCTTCCCCATACTGATGCTCGGTTTGAACTGCAGGAGATTGTCTTGACCATGTCTACATGCCTAAATGCACTGAGTTGCCGCCATGTGATTGGCTGCTTAGAAATTAAGTGTTAACGAGCAGTTGGACAGGTGTACCTAATAAAGTGGCCGGTGAGTGTATATATATATATCAAACCTGGGTCTCTGACGTGGGAGGCATTGGACAAGGAGGCTAAAGACCACAGCCTCTAGTATTAGTCGCTAGAGTGCCTCATGAGATCAGAGGAGGGAGGTTTACCTGCACAACTCTTACTAGCTGGCCTCCGTTACACTCACCCCCCCTAAACACCACTCTCATCCGGGTCACGGCACCAATGTAACCCTTCAGGTCCTACTCACCCCTCTCTGTGCGGGCCTCAAACCCTGGTCTCCGGCGTGGGAGTCAGGCGCTCTAACAAGGAGGCTAAATAAAGCCTCAGTCATTCAACTGATTCATTAAAAACACTGGTTCATTCAGGAACGAACAAGGGATGACTGAGTCATTGAATCATTCACTGACTCACGCAAAACAGACTCATTTAAAATAATAAAATTCATCAGATCAAGAACATTTTTATTTACATTGTTTCGACCATGACTGGATTTCATTTTGCTCTAATATGAGATCTGGTTAGTGACCTGGACAGTGGGTGTTTTTAAACTCCCATGAAAACAGCTGTTGACCTGTCTTATCTCATAACATCTGTTGTAGGGGCAGAGAAAAAAGTGCTGACAGATGTATATGTGTCATCTTTACACCTTTACAGATGTCTAAATTCAGCAGCTCAAATTCATGTCATTGGGGCAGGTTGCATAATCATAACCATTATGTTAAGTCTGTGTTTGACCAAGTATGACCAACTAGGAGTTAGTTTGGGGTAATCATCAATCATCAAAGTCTTACTTTTCAGTATCAATTTAGTCCAATCTACGTTTTTTATCTGACTGACTTTAAAAAGTTATGAAGAATATGAACAGTCTTAAAGAAAAAGCTGGTCACTAACTTATAAGACTAGTCTTAGCGGTATGCAACAAACCCCTGGTGCTTCCTTCCTCCTGATTTTGCCTGGTGTTGATTTATTTTTTACATCCTGTTATTAGAACAGTTTATTTTGTCTTGAACTTAAGTAAAGAATAAAAAAAAATAAAAAAAAGGAAAATGTGTTGGTCTGAATATCATCCATGGTGCAAGAGATCAGACTATGACATTATCTACGGAAACGCTACAAAAAGAAGGAACGTGCGAGGGCTAATTTCTATAAAGACCCATTCAAATTCGTAAAGAAGTTATTCACCAGTGAGAAGAATGGCACTTTAAAAGCATCTAGAGTTGAGCTAGAGAGATATTTGGAGGAAACGCATACAGATGCAAAAAGGCATGAGCATATTTCAATTCTATCAGACATACCACCTATCAACCCACCAGAATACCAAATGGAGGTCTGTGCACCTAAGTGGAAAGAGGTAGAGCAGGCTGTGAGAAAGGCAAGGGCTTCATCATCTCCAGGGCCTAATGGAGTTTCGTAAAGAGTGTACAAGAGTGCTTCAGGAGTTCTGCGAATTCTGTGGAAATTGTTAATAGTGGCATAGGAAAAACAGGTTGTACTTAGAGCATGGCGCAGAGCAGGTGGAGTCTTTATACCTAAAGAAAAAGATGCTACAAGCATCAGTCAGTTTCGTCCTATTTCACTATTAAACGTTGAAGGTAAGATTTTCTTAGATGGCTTCGTTGACACTTCAGTTCAAAAAGCGGGCATTCCAGGGTTCTCAGGATGCTTAGAACACATCAATGTTATCTGGCAACGAATTCAGTCAGCAAAAAAGGAGAGGAAGGAGCTCCATGTGACATTCCTGGATTTGGCTAATGCATATGGTTCAATGCCACATGAGCTTCTTTGGGCAGCATTTGATTTTTTCAGAGTACCAATGTCAATAACAAATTTAGTGAAAGCCTATTTTGGAGATTTGCAATTTAGTTTCTCAACTCCAAAATTCAGCACTGCATGGCAATGCTTAGAGGTTGGAATAATGGCAGGATGCACAATTTCTCCACTGGCTTTTACCATGGCAATGGAAGTAATCATTAGGGCATCAAGATGGGTAGTAGGAGGAGAGCGCTTGGCTTCTGGGATGCGTCTACCACCAATCAGAGCATACATGGACGACATGACAACCATGACTACAACAGTAGCCTGCACTAATCGGTTATTGGGGAAGTTAACAGATAATATTGAATGGGCACGAATGCAATTTAAGCCCTCTAAATCAAGGAGCATCTCCATAGTTAAAGGAAAGGTAGTAGATAAAACATTCTTCATTAATGGTGAGGCAATACCAACAGTTTCTGAGAAGCCAGTGAAGAGTCTTGGGAGATGGTACGATGGAGATCTAAAGGACA
Organism: Semotilus atromaculatus; assembly: GCA_031834385.1. Taxonomy (NCBI): domain Eukaryota; kingdom Metazoa; phylum Chordata; class Actinopteri; order Cypriniformes; family Leuciscidae; genus Semotilus; species Semotilus atromaculatus. The sequence goes on along the minus strand of JAULUF010000005.1, from coordinate 24,898,826 downwards.
CAGTTCGAGTGGGAGAAGTTAGACGACAAGGAGTGGAAGGGTTGAAGAGCATAAACAGCTGTGCTCTACCAGGCAAACTAAAACTCTGGTGCTTTCAGTTTGGTCTACTGCCGAGGTTGCTGTGGCCACTGACTGTGTACGAGGTTTCTTTGACAACAGTGGATAAGCTGGAAGCGTTAATAAGTTCATACATCAGGAAATGGTTGGGAGTTCCACGCAGCCTCAACAGAGTGGGACTTTATAGTAAAGGAATATTGCAGCTGCCAGTCTCTGCTTTAACCGAGGAGTTTAAGTGTGCCAAGGTCAGACTGGAAATGACATTAGTAGAGTCAAGTGACAAATGTGTAAGGAAGGCAGCCCCTGTGTTAAAAACTGGTAGAAAGTGGTCAGCAAAGAAATCTGTAGTAGAGGCAAAGGCTGACCTTCAAATAGGGGATATCGTGGGACAGGTACAGCATGGAAGAGGGGGTTTTGGCCTCAGTTTAGCTCCTCCTAAATGGCACAAGGCAGGCCCAGCTCAAAGGAGGAAGCTGGTAGTCAACGAGGTGCGAAAGCAGGAGGAGAAGATGAGGAGTATAAAGGCCATTTCCCAGGCCAAGCAGGGAGAGTGGATGAGATGGGAGAGTGTGGAACAACGCAAAATGGGCTGGCAAGACCTTTGGTCAATGGAAGAGAGTAGGATCAGTTTCCTTATTAGGTCAACATATGATGTTCTCCCATCACCGCAGAACCTAAACCTCTGGGTAGGAGAGGATCCCTCTTGTCCTTTGTGTTCATCACCTGCCACATTAAGGCACATTTTGACAGGATGTAAGGTGGCTCTTAGCCAAGGTCGGTTTACTTGGCGCCATGACCAAGTACTGAGATGTTTGGCTTTAGCATTGGAAGGCAAGTGTAGTATGACCAATAAGTTGCCGCCTGTTCTAGCAAAACATTACACGCAGAAGACAACATTCCTCCGCCCAGGCGAGCAACCACCAAGAAAAGGTGTTAACACCAATTCTCGGCCAGGACAACTGGAAGCTGCTAGGGACTGGAAGATCTTGAGCTGATCTTGATCAACGGCTTATTTTTCCACCTGAGATTGTCACCACTAACCTACGACCAGACATTGTTTTGTGGTCTGGATCAGCACGCATTGTTCAACTGATAGAGTTGACAGTGCCATGGGAGGATGCTGTAGATGAGGCATATGAGAGGAAGAAACTGCGGTATGCTCATTTGGCCACTGAAGCAGAACAGCGAGGATGGAGAGTCCAGGTTTATCCAGTGGAAGTGGGTTGTCGAGGTTTTGTGGCACACTCTACAACCCGGTTCCTCAGAGACGTCGGATTCAGCGGCCAAGAGTTGCGTCGCACAGTAAAGAACTTATCTGAAGCAGCAGAAAGGAGCAGCAACTGGCTGTGGTTGAGACGGAAAGATTCTAGCTGGCAAGGTACAGGCCGCCACGCTACGGTTTTGTAGAATTCTTGAAAAACTTGAAGAGTCTGTTGGTTTATTTGTATAGGTTGTATAGTATAGGTTGTATAGTATACTATACAATTTGTATAGGTTGTATAGTATAGAATGACGGGTGGTTGGGCAGATATTGTGTTTTGCGGTAGGTGGTATGCCATACGGAACCGTTGCCACTGTAACTGCTTTAACGCACCAGTGGGGCTCGACAGCCTTAGTCAATCGGGTTGGCGCGTATGGTTGGGTTGCGGAGAGATTGTGAGATTGTGGTTAGGTCTCAGCAGCAGGAGGGATGTAGAGGTCAGTAAGCTGGGCTGAGTTGAGTGGGGGACGGAGGGGGGTGACTCTGGGACGCCAGAGTCACTGTCGAGCCCTCTTGAGGTGTCGTGGGCTAGTCGACGAAACACTGAGGACGGAAGGTGCCCACTTGAAGACCCTAGAGATGTCCCCTACTCGGCTCAATCAAGACGGTTGTCGTGCTGGTCCACTAGGGAGACCACACTGTAGTTGCAGCCGTCGTGTGTGCTGACGCGCCAAGTACACTGCAGCCGTTAACGCCGGACAGAAGGGGAGTCACACCCTCATATGGAAAGAAGCGTAAATGGATGGAGAAGCATAGTTTACTGTAAAGCTACGTCTTAGTGTTGCTTATCTTGGCGAAAGCCGAGTACAAATCAGCATGAAGTTTTAACATCTACTCTCGTGTAATGGAAATCAGAACCTACCTACCACTACAGATGGACCAGAAATCTGTATAGTCTCAGAGATGAAGACTGTAAACAAACAATGTTCACCCCTCATATTTCTTTTTAAAGCATCTGTGAATGTCAATTGTTATGAGCGTGATGACTCAGCTTCATAAACACTTCATATGGGAATCTTATTGGATTCACAGATGAATGTGCATACATTTCATCCCTTGTGATGTGTCAGGTGCACATGCATCTTTTTTTCTTTCATTAAAATCTTTTGAAGGTTCATCTTAAAAAAGTTCCTCTGAAGGCTTTTGCGCTGTCTCGTTTCCACAGGTCCTCCCTGACTTGTCTGATGCCCTTGCCTCGGCCATTCTCTGAACCTCTATTTCACAGATGGTACAGCACACAGCAAGAGTGATCTTCTGTTGGGCCGTGTTCATTTCTGATTTAGGAAGAGAGGGAGCAAACCAAACAAGCTCGGTGGCATCCATCAGCGCTGTGGCCTGAGAGTGGAAAGGTGGCGTAAATCTGAAGCCTCTCTATGGCGAGCGAAACAAGGCTATTACAGTATACCTCTCTGATGGATGCATGCACTTCACTTTGCAAAATTATTCTTTTTTTTTTTTTTGTCAAGAACAGGTATATGGAAGATGCAGACTTTTTTTTTTTCACAACCATCTATGCTGATTAATTTATATTAAATGCTGGATTTATATATTAATATATTAAATTATATTAAATTATATTCTATGCTGGGGTTTTATATTATGTAACACGTTCTATTGATTTTCCAATTGGAACATGTGGTTGCGTTCATTAATAAAACAAAAGCCGTAACATTAAATATGTAATATTTTGGTGCCCGAATCTTTTGAGAATTCAGGAAGCCCCTCTGTATTTTTCATTCAATTAATGAATTTATTTATTAGAGCGACCTTACCAGGAGTGTCTGATAAAATATACTTCTGTCACCTGTTACTTTAAAATTTTACTTTGTAATCAATGTGTCAAGGATATCAACCCAAATCCTGGTCTGGAATAATATAGGCCTATTAGATATCTCTCTCACTTTGAATCCCACATCCGCCGGCTTTACTTTGCCATATATTATATTTATTCTTTTGTCAGATTGTGTAAGAGTGTGCTTTGAGTGTGCTTTGATATGTACAGTATGTGCTGTGTGGCTAACTTCAAAGAACATTCTCTTTTAAAAAAGAACTTCTACTCTTGACAAAAAGCGCCGGTGATATCTTGTCAGCTTGTCAATTCCAATTATAGTTTTCTCTCCCCAGCTGAGGCTTTGGAGCAGAAATCTTTACGAGCCATCAGATGCCTCCGCTGACTTTTTGAACAGACCCCTCTTGCTAGATTGGGGGAATGAGAAAGGGATTGTAAAAAGACTGATAGATGGCTGTCGAGCCCGTGTACGGACGTGTGTCTCAGTCTTACATGCCGCCTGCTGTCCTGAAGCATTCTGCCGGCGACGGCTGCGGGAAATATGACACACCAAAGGACTGTGAAGGATCAATATTTAATCTTTAATGTGCCTCTCCCAAAAACCTGCGACTGAAGACTTTGTTTACAATATATTATCCAACTTAAAGGGTCCTTGTTCCACCTGGGTATTGACAATGTCGGGTACACAAATCACGTTGAGCTTTTATAGCAGAGGTGGGAATAAGCAAGGTGAATATAGAGAAGAGGAGATGCAAAGTGCCAGAGAGAAGAAGACAGTACAAACAGGTTAAGAAGGTCGTTAAAAATGGCAAGAGAATGATTAATGGCCAACGGAAACTGCATTAATGAGCTGCCACTATCTTATTATGCTTCCCAAGAGAGTGTGCACTGTTTTTTTAAAAATTATATTTAAAATTGCTATAGCCTATTTATTAATATAATACATTAATTTATATATACTCTCTTGATCTCCAAAGAAGCCTAAGAACCCTTCAGACATAAATGTGATTGAAGTACCTTAAAGGCCCACTGAAGTGCCTTGGAATGCACAGCTTTTTATGATGTGCTGACGTATATTCCACTGAAACAGGAAGCTAATGTGGGACATATTAAATGGCTCCTCCCCCTTTTCAAATAGCCAATAGCATTTAGTTTACCTCACAGACTGCAAATCGTTCTTTGACAGCACCATGGAATCGAATTTGAGCGCTGATGATACGTAATTCAATAGTAGAGGTGTGAATAAATTCTAGCCATTTTATTCTTAACCAAGGTACAGTTAGGTTTAATTAGTCATTTAATAATATCTAATAATATTGTTAGTGCTGAGAATTGTCACATGAATTAATCCATAGATTTTAGCTTGTTTACTTTAATGGTCTGGTAGAACTTTTGCCAAGAGTCTCCACAACTACTTTAAGCGATAAATTGAAGTGCAGTCTCCACAGCCGTGTGAAGACTGTGCGCGAGCCACAAGAGAACACTGTATCCACGGCACTGATAGCAGCGACAACGAGCACTTGTACAGAAGATGTGATTAGAAGCTTTAGATTAGACCAGGGATTCCCAAAGTGTGGTGCGCACACCCCCAGGGGTAAGCGAGTTGCCACCAGGGGGTGCACGAGAGGAAAAATGTAATGGCGGTCTGTTTTTTTTAAGTGGGATTTTTCCATACAATAAAATAAAAAAACATGAACAGTAAACGTTTCCTTTGTAATCGCTTTTATTTTAAATAAAAAAATATATATAATTTATTCGTTTTTGATAGAAACGTAGAAGACGACAGCTGCTGTCTTCTTCTACGCACTGCTCTTCTTATATGCACTGCAGCCGCTAGGCTATATGCGTGCCAACTCGTTTAATAAATAATGACACCAACATATTTTACTGATCATTCAATACATGTGTGAAACGAACAATGATGGATTTTGGTGTAATTTGTTTCGAATTGGGACTAGGAAATTCCCGGGTCGGTAAGTGAACATGCTATTGCGTGCAAAACAGTAAAAACGTTGAACTTGAGACAGAAAATATCGCTATGGAGTCATCGTCAAATTACACAATAGTGGCTTTCAAAAGCGAAAATGAAAAGAGGAATTCGAGAAATGATTGTCTAAATTGCTAAAAATAGCAAGCTTCTTTAAAAAGATAGCACAGGAGGGGGAGATCGAGTGAAGAGAGTGAAGGACCTGAAGCGACCGTGTGTTTGCATGTGTTACGTTGCGCATTCGCCAGTGGTGTTTTTTTATTTTTTTTGGTGCGCGTAGGCTACTCCTGATTTTGTCAGTCATCTCTTATGCTGTGTCTCTATGTCTATGATCCTATCCTGTCCTATTCATGGTAGCCTACTCGTGGATATTGCTTCATCATGTGCTGTATCCTGCATAAGGGTCCGGTGTTGGCTCGTTACCACTGCTATTCTCTTTAATGTTGTGGATCGTTTGTAACTTCATTGCAATTTTATTCCTGTCGTTCTAATTTCCATAACCGTTGTGTTATGATGATGATGATGCTAGCTCCACGGTCATTTAATAGGCCTAGCCTTGCTGCAGTGTTTCTTTTACGCGGCTGAAAATAACCGTGCTTACTGTTACTGAGCCTGTCTGTCACTAAAAGTGGAAGCTTGTGCGTAGCTTTGTTGCATTATATTGAAACTTTGTTGATGTTGTTATTGTCATGCGTGTTCTGGTTATTTGCGCATGATTAAACATGAGTCGTTATATGGCGATAAAACAAAGCTTTGTTGCATTTTTTTTTAAGTGGGGATTGGGGGTGTGCCAACCCGGTTGGTACACAGAAGGGGGTGCGCAGAAAAAAAGTTTGGGAACCACTGGATTAGACGCTTAAGATTAGAATTCTCGTGGAGTTGCGTCAGGGAGATCGTCCAGTAACGGACTATTCTATTGAGTTCCGCACTTTGGCTGCGGAGTGTGGCTGGAATTTGGAGGATCAATGGGACATGTTTTTACACAGACTTTCTGATACGATCAAGGATGAAATTTATGCCCTGGATTTACCCACGGGGGTGGATTCGAGATTACGACGACGGGGACCGCGGACACAGCGAGGGTAGCCGGTCACTGCACAGTCTAATGTATCATTTCCTGCTGTGGAAACTACTGCATCTTTTTCAGATCCTGAGCCTATGCAGATGGGCAGATCTCATCTATCACAGCAGGAGAAGCAGAGAAGGAGAGAGGAGGGATTGTGCTTGTATTGTGGAGCCGTTGGCCACATTGCTCTTCAATATCCGGTAAAAGCCAGCGCCCGCCAGTAGGTAAGAAGTTACTGACGGGTGGAACTACACTGACTAGATCCTCTTTTTAAGCAACTCATCTCACTGTCAGCTTAAGACTTTCTTCTCAGAACTTTGACTGTGAGGCTCTTATTGACTCGGGAGCAGAGGGACATTTTTTAGACGTTAACCTCGCTCAGAGACTCATGATACCTGTGGTGACACTCACTCAACCCATCTCTGTAGTAGCGCTTAACGGCCAACTATTACCCCCTGTCACTCATTCCATGGCCTTAGTCAGACTCATTACCTCTGGTAATCATTCTGAGGAGATTGAGTTTCTTTTAATTGTCTCCCCTTCTGCTCCTGTGGTACTTGGCCATCCCTGGCTGGTACTCCATAACCCGCATATTAATTGGTGCAGGAATTCTGTCTCGGGCTGCTTCTCTCCCTCCGTGTCGTCCCTATGACTGTGCCATAGATTTACTGACAGGCATGTCTCCGCCTAAAGGCAAGTTATACTCACTTTCCGTTCCTGAGAGGGAGGCCATGGAGAAATATATTTCTGATTCTCTAGCCTCTGGGTTCATCCATCCTTCCTCTTTTCCAGCGTAGGCAGGGTTCTTTTTTTGTGGGGAAGAAGGATGGCTCTCTGCGACCTTGTATTGACTACCGAGGGTTGAACAACATTACGGTAACGAATACTTATCCTTTGCCGTTGATGTCTTTGGCTTTCGAGAGGTTGCAGGGAGCATCCATCTTCACAAAATTGGATTTACGCAATGCTTATCATTTGGTCCGCATAAGGAAGGGGGATGAATGGAAAACTGCTTTTAACACCCCCAGGGGACACTTTGAATACTTGGTCATGCCTTTCGGTCTGTCTAACTCCCCTGTGGTTTTCCAGGCACTGGTGAATGACGTGCTGAGAGATATGGTAGATCAGTTCATATATGTCTACCTGGATGACATATTGATATTTTCTTCTTCTCTCCAGGAACACGTTCAGCACGTCAGACGAGTGCTCCAGAGACTGTTAGAGAATGTGCTTTTTGTCAAGGCAGAGAAATGTTCGTTCCATGCGTAGTCGGTTCCATTTCTGGGTTCTATCATCTCCTCCGAGGGGGTGCGCATGGATACCGACAAGGTTAAGGCTGTGGTGGATTGGCCAACTCCAGATTCCCGTAAGGCCCTACAGAGGTTTCTGGGGTTCGCCAATTTTTTCTCATCGTTTGTCTCCTGCTGAATGTAACTATGACATTGGTAACAGAGAGTTGCTGGCAGTCAAGTTAGCATTGGAGCAATGGCGTCATTGGTTAGAGGGTTCAGGGGTACCCTTTATTGTCTGGACCGATCATAAGAACCTTGAATATATCAGATCAGCTAAACGACTCAACTCCAGGCAGGCTCGGTGGGCACTTTTTTTCGGTCGTTTCGAGTTTTCCTTGTCGTATCATCCGGGCTCCAAGAACATCAAGCCCGATGCGTTGTCTCGTATTTTTGATCGTTCCGTTCGCCCGTCTACTCCCGAGTGCATTTTTCCTGAGAGACTCATTGTCTCCACACTCGTTTGGGAGATCGAGTCAAAGGTCCATGCGGCCTTAGAAGGGGTAACGCCTCTGCCCGAGTGTCCACCGAGTCGCTTATTCGTACCGGAGGGGTCAAGGTCCGACGTAATTCGGTGGGGTCATTGTTCCAACATAGCATGTCACCCAGGAGTTAATTGCACCAGTTTTTTGGTCAGCCAACAATTATGGTGGTCCTCTATGGCTCGCGACATTCTGAGTTTTGTGTTGGCATGTTCGGTCTGTGCTTGTGGTAAGACTTCCAATCGCCCACCGGATAGGTTACTCCAATCGCTGTCTGTCCCTTCGAGACCTTGGTCCCACATCGTGCTAGATTTTGTGACTGCCCTGCTGCCCTCCCAGGGCAATACGGTCGTTTTGACTGTAGTGGACTGGTTTTCGAAGGCGGCTCATTTCATTCCCTTGCCTAAATTACCATCTGCCAAGGACACAGCGGTTGCTGTTATAGATCACTTTTTCGGTTACATGGCCTCCCGATGGACGTGGTCTCGGACAGGGGTCCCCAATTTATTTCCAACTTTTGGAGAGAGTTTTGTCGTTTAATGGGGGCGAGTGTCAGTCTTTCTTCTGGGTTTCATCCTCAGAGCAACGGGCAGACCGAGCGTGGCAACCAAGACTTAGAGAGAGTGTTGCGATGTTTGGTTTCTCAGAATCCTTCCTCCTGGAGCCAGAAACTCTCATGGGTTGAGTACGCACATAATTCCTGCCAGTGTCATCCACGGGCCTATCTCCATTTGAGTGTAGTGTAGGGTACCAGCCACCTATTTTTCCCAGTCTGGAATCTGAAGTCGCGGTCCCCTCTGCTCACGCCTTCGTCCAGAGGTGCCACCGCATATGGACCAGAGTCCGTGAGACTCTGCTCCAGGTGGGGGCGCACACTAAGGCTAAGGTCGATCGTCAAAGCCTCCCGTGTACGTTGTGGGTCAAAAAGTGTGGCTTTCTACTAAGAATATTCCGCTCTGTTCCGTGTCTAATAAGCTAGCTCCTAAATTTATCGGCCCGTTCACTGTCACCAAGATCATTAGTCCGGTGACAGTCCGCCTCAAACTTCCTCCAGCATACAGGAGAATTCACCCCGCCTTTCATGTCTCCAAATTAAAACCTGTTTTTCGTTCTAACCTTAATCCGCCGGTTCCAGTTCCCCCACCGCCGCGACTCGTAGACGGGGAGCCTACGTATTCGGTTAATCGTATTCTGGACTCGAGACGGAGGGGACGCAGATTCCAGTACTTGGTGGACTGGGAGGGTTACGGTCCGGAGGAGAGGAGTTGGGTTCCTGCTAGGGACATACTGGATCACTCCCTCATCGATGATTACAATCGCCAGGTAGGCTCTCCTGGGAGTGCCAGGAGGCACTCTTAGGGGAGAGGGTACTGTCACAGTTCATCGATCCATGTGTTCATTTTGTATATCTGTTGGTGTGTTTGTAGGTGTGGGGTTGTGTGTGTTGGGCTTGTTTGTTGCTTAGCACCTGCTGATTACTCTATCAGCCATCAGCTGCAACTAATCACTACTGCTTGTTAGCTGCCTTTATCTAGCTGGAATTAATCATGCATGGTGTCGGTTCGTAATTCCTGTTTGTGTTCTGTCACCCAGTACCTGTGTTCTAGTTCCTTGCGGGCTTCCTCCTGTTTTCCACTGTGCATCCAGTCGGCTGAGGGATCGTCTGGGTATTTGCATCCTGTCGCAGACCTGAATCCTCGCTGAGACTCCAGTCTGGTGTCTCTCGTTCGAGATTGTGACTTTCAGGTCGCCCGCCTGTAAACGTGGCTTTTTGAGTATTCCCTGTTGTGCTTCCAGGTCGCCCGCCTGCAAACGTGGCTTTTTGAGTATTTCCCTGTCCTGTCTGTCGTCAATAAACTGTTCACTTGCACTTGGATTTTGAGACTCGTCATTGTGACAACCAGCTTATTCATTACCTTAAGGCTAACATATTCATACTAAAAGCTAAAAAAAAAAAAAATTTGATTTCAGGGGGACTTTTTCAATCTTTTTTTTTTCTTAACAAACAATATACTGGATCCTGGCCCATATGCTGCTCCCATTGGATGAGCATAATGGTGATTCGTTCTAATGGGTGTAATGACTGAGACAAATCAGATACAATTATTTGGTATATGTACCAAACAATCTTTAAAACTCACTCTGGGATCTGTGGTCCCATCCCCCCAGTGAGTGCAAGAGGGTCTCGGTTACCATGACCACGATCAGATAAGTTGGTTTTATGACTGTTAGCAATGTGAATAGGCCCCTGCCACAAGACCTACAGACATCAGAACGGACTTTCCTGCACTCATGTATCGATGAACTGATTAACATGAAATTAACATGTATTCCTTATGTTGTGTCTTTTAATACTATTATCTGTTGATACTATTATCCCTTCGATACTATGTATTTTATTATAAAACCAACGGTAAATGTAACCTCACTTATACCACGTTTGGGCTCTATAAATTGGTACTTTTAAGATCGAAATGATTGTGTACATGATATGCCGATAGCTGCGCAACATATTAGTATTACAAGAATCTTCCCTAGTTTCTTCATCAGAAACCAATCCAGCTGCACATGCAAATGAGCACGGTTAGGACAAAGACTCATAAATTAACCACAAAGGTATTTTCCCGCTCGGAAATTCCACCTTTCTTATTGGTCGAGTCAACCCTTAAGGGTTGGACCTTTCTCAGACTTTAAATGGCATTCACACAAGCCCTTCCTCCTCTTTGACCTTCTCTGTATTTTCAAGGGAGCTGTGCTGTCCTGCGTCACCTCAGCAGGCCCAAAGGCAGCAGGCCTTGACTCACAACCAGCCATGTGCTCATTCAGGAGAGAGAGAGAGGACTCTCTCAACCACAACAGAACCAATGACAATCTCAGGAGTTTGGCACAACGTCTTTAACTCAAAGCAGAAGAAGCCCATCGCAACTCCCACCACTTACCCTGCGTGCCCTGTCTGGCCCCGGGCCAGCAGGCCACATTTTGCAACTCCAACCATCAACTCTTCCGACTTCCTCCCTTCTCCTGAGTGCTCTGCGTGGCCTCTCCGGCCCAGGACCAGCAAGCAGGCCTCGACTCACAACCAGCCATGTGCTCATTGAGAGAGAGAACTTTCAACCAGAACAGAGTCAAACTAAATATGCAAGTTCATCATATCTATTTCATCCAACGGAGAAGAAAACGAGGGCGACTTCAACATGTAACACTCACGGAACCAGTAACAACTTTAATTTTCAACAACTTCAAGAACTGCTTACCTGGCACAAAAAAATGCAAGTATCAATTCAATGAAGTGCTCTGAAAATAAGCTGATGGTTCTTTTCATAGTTAAATGGATCTTCTCCATAGTTCCATTTCTTGCTTCCAGTTCCATTCTATCACTCACCATTTTACCTATACATGTATGTTTCTATGTACCTATCCACATATGTATGTATGTACTGTATGTATGTTTGTTTGTTTAGTTTAGTTATGTTTGTGATTTAGTTAATAAAACTAATACAATATGTATTTGGTTCTGATTCACTGCTTGCAAACAAAGTCTCTTTTACGATATTGATTATTAATATTCCATAGAGCTAATTGACTGAGAAATATGAGAAAAGTGATGTGTCCCTTAAAGATGTTTCCCTCCCACAGATGCTCTATTCAAACTACCACCTGTATGTAAAACAAGGACCCATTCAAGTACAAATTCGGATCTCACAGTTGTGAGCCCCTGAATAGGGAACCAAAATCTAATTATAATGACAGACACCACCATTTGGTAAGAATATTGCATTACCTGGGTTTATAAGGAAAAGGAGTAAAAAGGTTCGGGGAGTCTGTAGGTTGACTGCCCACACAATCGCTGTGTGTAATTTTGTTGACAGGAAATAATTTCTACTAATTCTGTGATTTCTGAATCATTGTTATGATATGCTTAACTGACGATTTTATCCTTTTGAACTGGATTTTGAATTATTACTTCATTACCTGGGCAATAAATTGTAAACGTTAAATTTTATTCTGATTGACTCTGAAACTGATTTTCCCAGGTAGATTATAGGATTCGTATATTTCCACATCTTTGCGTCAGATTTAGCGACGGCTATCCGGTATCATTTTAAGTGTACTTGAACGAGGAGACAAGTTATTTCTGACTAGAATCAGCAAACGCTGTTTTGATCGACCAGTTCGGGTGTGTCTATATCCACTGTTTTAAGTTAATGATTACTTTAGATTATTGTGCGTGGTCCTGACCACGGGTTTGACCTAAAGCCATTCTAAGAAAAGTTAAGTTGATCGACTGGCATCTGTCATGGAGGTCAATCATCCCTACTAAAGAAAAACATTTATTTTATTTAATAAATAAATAAATGATGCGCGGCCATTATGGAGGCACTCGGATGTATACAACAGCATGGATTGCACTGTTTATGTAACTGAAAACATTGTTACATTATTAAACCACGGAAAAAAAACACGTGGAAGCTGCAAAATCATACAGAGAAGGACTTAGTAAGCAGGAAAGAGCGCGACAAGCGACATTTTGACAAACTAAAGTTAAAATATGGTAAAGATCTGAACAAGCTATTTCTCTAGCCCTAATTCTTCCTTCTATTTCTTATCCCGACATAGGATACGTTCAGATTGTCAGTACAAAAAAGCACATGAATTCCGTTTCAAGCTACATTCATATGTGGTTTGAAATCATATTCAAAACACATCAGGACAACAGCTTCAGTCTGAACGCTCTGATCAGATTTCGCGTGGTATGTGACTTTCTCATGCCATGTATGTGGACGTCAGACGTTGTTATAGGGAACATGCTGAAAGTCGCTGCCGAAACAAGGCTGTGTTGTTGTAAAGTGCCGGACGAGCAGAACATTATTATTTTTTAAACCAGCGCAAACAAGAGCGCGGTAAAAAGCTGTACATAACAGTCTCCACAGTACTGCAGTTCTGCCACAGGTTCAAGACACAGTAGTCCAGCGCGGCGGCTACACATTTCCATGTTGTAAAATTTATATAAGACAACATATTTATTGCAAATGCAAACCCCTCCATCAACGCAACGTCATTGCCATATTGCCAAAGAGCTGCATGGACATCATTTTAGATCAGATTCCAATCGGATACAAAGATAATCGGATTTGGACTGACAGTGTAGCCATAGTGAACTACTTTACGTCAACATTTTAGCCATAGTCAACGCTTCATTTACACATGTGGCTGATGCTGTGCCTCTCTCAACCACGCCTCCTTTCATCAGTTTTTTGCACTCTTCTCTTTAACTTTTGACAGTCTATAGAACTTGAAACGTTTTTTCCCGCTGCGACCGATTAGTACAGACCAAAACTCGACTATTTTTCAGCAGCAATAATCAGCCAAATTTGCGAGTCCGTTCAGTTCATTGGTATTGTTTACGTTCAGTGCCTCCAAAATGGCAGACTTCCGGATTGATGACGTGTAATGAAAACCCTCAATATATCTTTGATTATGTACGTACGTGTGAATATGGCAAGTCCTGGATATTTAGTAAAATTACCTCTGAATTGATGACTGGAGCTGACGAGGTGTGTCGTGACTCGTGCAGCCTTGAGAGAAGGACCGCAGAGCGATATAGCTTCCTGATCTAAGCGGGTAAAATAAAATCAGAGTTTAAAAGAATAATCAAATATTCGTTCACTTTAATGATACCCAGATATCATTAAAATCTTTTACATTCATGGAGTCAGATGAAATAACGAGTCAATACATATGAGAAAATATATTGCATTTAATCTTGTTGTGTTGCGTAAAAGGAAAGGCAAGCAATACACAGAGTAACCTTCCCCGTTTCATTTGGAAACCCTCCTTGGACCAATAGACGGGCTTACAATCTCTTTACATTTTCAGTGCAACTCATCGGGTATCCCCTCACCATGGAGCCTCAAACAATATTTTATGTTGTGAATACTGTTGATATATATTGTAATCTGAGGATTGTAGTTTATCCTTGTTTCCTTAGACGTAACACATTTTTTCCTGTTTAATGTGCATGTGAGCCCTAATCCTTCGGTTCAATAAAGTGACTGTTTAAAGCAACATGTTCTGCACTGGTCAAACACTTATGAGATTTGATTCCTATGGGTTTACCACAGACTTAGTGTGTTGCCGTCCTCTGTAATCTTCTGCTCAACAGCAAGGCTTGTGCCCATTAACCACAGTGTGTTTGATGTGTATTTATATATGTGTGTTTTACTTTATATATTTGTTTTACTTTAATGAATATAAAAAGTTAATGCCCTGTAATTTCCTTAAAAAATAAAGGTTGCCAAGAGAGGGTGTCTTTAAATTGTAAACCACACAATACAATTTTACTGTATGTGAACTAAAACTAAATAAAAAGCACATGAAAGTAAACTTCACTAAAGAAAACTAACCACTTCTGTTGGTTGGCTGTTTTATATGCAAATAATTTAATTTGACTTTTGTATTAGTTGTGTCTCTTGAAACTGTGATGTGGAACTAAGCTCTCTATTTTTTTTTTGGTGAAAAAGATTTGTGTATTTAATACAAAGACAATGACCCTATCTTATCAAGAGTCAAGCACATTGCCTCTTGGCTTGGAACAGATCTGCATGAGGAACAGATGTTAATGTGTTTAAGAGCTGTCAACATGATGATCCAGTTCAAAGACCAGCACTTATACCCTCTAAAGCTTGGGTCCCCTCTGTATGTACAGATCAAGTCAACAGGATGGTTTATGATTTTGGACTTTGGGCAGGAAACAGAAGAAGCCAAAGTGAATGTTCGGGCTCTAGATGTACAAAAGAGACTGAAAATGAATATTGTGTTATTTAAACAACCTGTTGTTCCAAACCAAACTAATAATAGCAGGATCTAAACTCATTTTGTGTTCCATGGAAGAAATAAAATCATACAGGTTTTAAATTACAAAAATGTGAGTAAATGATGATACAATTTTCATTTTGGGGTGAAATAAACTTTACACTAATTAGCATTTTTCATTAGCCTATGAAACTCATTTTCTCAACTACTTTTCTTACAAAAACACGATAAATTTCATGTCTGTCTTCAGCACAGCACTGGGTTAAAAAACAAATCAGTAAAAATAAGGGGCTACATTTCCATTTTCAAGTCACCATGAAATCAACATGATTTGTTTATGGAATATTGGAGTGTTTATTATACAAGATTTATCCCTGCATAATCCTTAAAAAAACATTAACTTCCACTTCCCTTACAACATCATCTCCCTAATTTTTTTCTAATTTGTGAGTTTCTTTTTAATAAATGGGAGTGCTTCAATATGGAAGAAAAATGATCACAACTTACTTTACACACCGACTTTCTTTTAAAAACAGCTAAAAACCAGTCTAAGAAGCCACATGTGTTTTTGCATTTAAAAATACAAGAAGCAGGGCAGTGAAAAAAAAAAACAGGTCTAATGACTGAGACGTGTATTCTAAAGTTGAGCGGTGCGAATAAATTTAACTTTTGCCGAATCCCGTAGAAAGGACGGCAAAAACATCTTTCCGATCGACAAATGCCTTGATTGCGGTTCTCTGTTCCTCTTTTAAAATGAATGAGCTGTCTAGATCTTCTATAACAGACACAATGGCTGAATCTACACATCTAAATTCTCCAGCGGCAGCCATTCTTTGTTGTAAACTAATTCAACCCAAGCGCTCTTTGGTGACGTGGATGATCACGTTACTGTTGATCACCTGTCCATCATCGTATAAAGCCCGCCCTGACAATTTGATTGGTCAGCTTTTGTTTGGGCATACTTGCTTCACAACGGATCAAGTCCAGACCGAACTTCCCATCCTCAAATGTTGTGGGCAGGTCTAAGTTCGGCTGCCAACCAGGCACGCAAAAACATGTTCTCTGTGAACAACCCAAAAAATTGTCCAAGACCTTTCCAAAATCAGCCAACAGAGTAGTCTGACCAACATAGTTTTTAATGTTTTTTTATTTTTATTCAGCTGATCACATGTTCACTGTCTAGCAAAAGTTGTTTTGGCGAAATCTAAAGTTGCTTGTTTCTCCTTGGCTGTTCAGTATGTAGGACCAGACTGCCCACATTCTGTGTGACAAAGAGAGTGAGGAGGGCATGATTGCAGCTGGCTGTGAAACTGAATGCAGGAAGTTGCAGACACCGGACACAAGCTGTGCAGAGTTGCCCGACCTCAAGGCGTTTTCTGAAGTTAAACTGTGCACTTCTTCCAGATTATCATTTGGAATTCAGATTGAATAAGCAGTTAGGGGACATTGGCAGAGATACCTCAGGTCCCCTCTCCCTGCCCCAAAATGACGTAGTTTGGGACCCGTGTGACGGCATCTGCTGCTCTCCATATGCAGAATGATATTGCTTATTTTGTTATTTTAGGATACGGCTGTATAACAATATATCTTTATATATATATTGATGGGATGGGGTTTTCCTGCTGTGGGTCGGACCACCTCCAGGTAACCTCAATAGAACAGAAAGGAGACTGTCATTCAACACCTTCTACCGACACTGAGATTTAATAAGACACTTACCTTGGTGCTGGCAAGGCCAGGATAAACAGCAGTGAGTCATTCAAGGAGATCATTTCACACAGAATGTAATTCAGCACACACACACACACACATAAATGAATACACACTGCATTGTAAAGTCATCCTGAGCCCCCCTTGGCAGGAAGCATCTGGCTAGCATAGTAATGCAGGTGGTGGAGTGTGACACTTGCCACCTGGCACTTCTCTGAAGTGGTCCTCACATACTGGCCACCATGCTGCCTCTCAGTATTGACCACCTGCTAGATTGGCTCAACCATGGGACTGTCTCCAACACTATTATTACCGTCACAGCCAGGTATTGTATTGTCATTGACATTCTGATGTCTTGAGAGCGCTTGTCTATGTTGAAGTAGTTTGAAGTAGTGGTAGCACATTTTAAATCATGGGCAGGGTGATAGTTTCAATGGAATTGAGGAAAGTTTTTGTTTTCAGACAGTGTGCACTCTTGAGTTTGTCAATGAGACAAGAGAAGAAAAAAAAATTGGACATGATGATAATATATTATTTGAATTTAAAGGGGTCATGACACAAGAAACCAAATTTGCCTTGATCTTTTGGTATATAAGAGATCTATGTACTATTAAAACTTCCTGCAAGTTTCATAGCTTAAGATGTCCTCCCCATTATAAACGAAGCATTTATTTAATCAAGCTCTAAATACAGCTCGTTCTGGATCCATGGTAAGAAGTGATGTCCCAGTCGTTTGCATATGACCGCCTCCAGCGCAAGACAACTACACCTCATTTCGCATCATCATGCGTTGTCGTGCAGCGAGTGGGTCTGTTTACGAGATGACTGTGATGCCACGCAGATGTGCTGTTCCTGCTGTGGACAAACAACATGTTTGAATACGCTGCCGAACGATCCAGACGTCAGGGAAAGCAGTCGGATGCAGTTTATTTGCAGCGCGCCAAAGCTTTATTTGAACGGTGAGTGAGATGAGTGTGACAGGGCATGTATACTGACAGAACGAGCAGAGAGCGAGCGAGCCCCGGCCGCGCGCGCGCGCCTGCAAACTGTCTTGCTCTCTCTCTCTCTCTCTCTCTCTCCCTCCCTCGCGCATATGAATCAAAATCAATTGAGAATTGACACGATGGTAAAAGATTGGAAGACCGAAGTTTCACGTGGTGGAGCATTGTGTAGTCTACATGTGATACAAAATGATTAACGTTAATAATTTATGCATAAGCAGCACGTTAGCCAATCATAACAGTATGGGCGTTAACACTGAAGTCTTAAAGGGGAAACACCCCAAAACAGACTGTTTGAATCAGAGGTGAGAAACAGGGTGGGAAAATGTCATAAATCACTACATTTTTTAAGTTTTTTTGTACAAAAACTATAGTAATACTATAATTGCACCTAAGGGAACATAATAAAACAAAACAAAAAACCATGTCATGACCCCTTTAAACATGACAAAACTGTTGACAAAAATAACATTTTAAGAAAGAAACTCATTCAGGTTTGGAAGAACTGTTTGGGTGAATCCCTTTAAAGCCATAGCTACAAGGTTGTTAACTGACGGTCTATGATTTTGTTGAAGTCATGCATTATTATTTACCATCCACTCCCATGAAGCACTGCAGTCAGTTTCCCTACACTCTCAAACTACCTTAAATATTTGTTTGCAATAAAAGTAAAATATATTGATTCTATATATAATCAACATCTGTAATTCTTTAAACTTTTTTATTTACACCATTGTTTTTAATTTGATTGTCATATGCAATGATTCATGGGATTGTAGTTCTTTTCCTCATTAAAGTTAAGTAGGCTACTCTCTACTTAAAGTACTATTTTCAAATGCTTTTTTGCTTCAAATCAAAGTTTGTGTGATTCACCTCGAACCAAGACTGCTGAAAAAGTGGATGACATTGTTGCATTCTGTATGATTGCTTCAAATAAATCCAATCTTAGTCAATAATGTAAAGGATTATTTTACACTTTCTTGCCAAAGTAAAATGCTATTTCCATGACTAAAACTAGATTATGAAATATCCCTAATGTCTAAATTTTACAAATATATATATAAAAATAAATGTTTTGTAATATATGTATTTTCATCAAAAGACAAAAACTATGACTAAAACAATGTGGGGTGAGATAAGTTCACTAAAATGAAGTGGAAAGGGAACACCCCCCATGGGTCCTACAAACGGTTTCATAGCTCCCAAGGAGCAAATGTTGTGCCATGCAGTGAGATCAGATTAGGGGGTTTGTCAACTGACCACAGGGGATGGATGAGGGGAATAGTGTCTGTATCCTGTGAGGCCTCACCACTGTGTGCCACATGTCTCTAGCCTCTGCCAAGCCTTTGCATGCAAATCCACAATATGGACATTAAATGGCAGAAAGGGGATGTGAGAACATGGGAATCTGCTGTGTTTGGGCTGACAGAGGGGTTTTTTTAATATAGTATCATATGCGGTCACCACAGGGATAGGATTCAACATGATGTCAGCGCTCAGAGAGTTCATCCAAGAAGGGTAGGTTTATAATAATACTGAAAAGATCATCAAAATAACAATATAAAAAGCAATAGCACTAACAAAAGTATTACATTTGACTTGTGCACTATATTCTAAAGCCAACGTTTAAGTAATTGTTTAGCATCTTGGTCAATATATGTCATTCATTCAGTCAATTTAATTAAAAGAACAGTTTAGTTGACGATAAAGTGCACAGTTTATTCAAGCATTTTAAATATTAACATGTAAAACTACCCTGTTTTGCACTGTTATACGGAAAGACCCTATTCACAATTTGAGTTAAGTTCTGAAAAAATAATTGTTATACATTAAAGGGACCTGAAAAACATGCAGTGATTTTTAGTTTGTGAAGGTGCCAGAAACCTAACAAATTACACTCCATTACACTGCTTTGGACATGTGCCTGTCTATTTAACCGGACTGACAAAAACAAGCACTTTAGTGTGATCGCCAGCTACTGAAGTTCTAGGAAAGGCTCTCTTGTCTTTGCTATTTTTGTCTTCACTGAAGTATGTTTGGAGTAAAGAACCTTGTTTTTCCAATTAATCTCTTCCGTCATCCCAAATGGACGTGAAACTCTGAGTGATGGAGACACGCATATAACACGCACCTTCTGCCGTACTCTTCAAGCCATCCCATTTGTAGCAAGTGTCTAATCTCAGCCTGAGCCGTAATTAAAGAGGCCATACAGAAGCATGAGGGAGTGCTTCTCTTGAGCGGTCACAGCTCCTCCTGTGCTGCATTCTGTCCAAACGCTTGGATGAAAAGTCTGCATGCTAATGACCAAGGTGTGAAATGTCCCTGGGGTCTGCGATGCATCACGTTCTCTGGCCCACTCGCTGCTAAAGGAGCGGTGCCGCCTGCTCCGGTTCCGTGAGCAGGTTATGAATATAACTTGGGGGAGGGCCTGGTCCCGCAGTGCCGGGCATCTGTTTGACTGTGAGGGTGTTAACAAAGCAGGCAGGTGTTTTGATGGATCTGTGTCCTTCATTTGGGTCAGAGCAGGAGTCCTTCAGCATATCAGGTGCTTTTTTCAGCAAGCCTTGTCCGCTTCCCACTGGGAATTTCTTCAGACTTGTTGATACAAGTCTACTGAGGTAAAAAAAAAAAAAGGAAAAAAGTTGACTATATTCTGCTTCTACAATTTATTTATTATAATTTTTTTGTAATTATTTATTTACTTTTATATTTATTTATTTTTGCTCTGAGTCTATAAAAGTTGCATTGGCTGCACACAGCCTGCGTCATGATCGACTACGGACGTCAATCATAGCTGGATGTTCCAAAAATAGTCTGGATTGGCATACTTTATTGTGTACGAATCGCTGAACCTATCACATCTTGCGTCAGAGGTCAGCTGCAATCTCTCAGCTTTATGTAGAGCTGGTTTTAGGCATAATGATTAAAGAAGATGACATCAGTTCTAGACTTCTGTTTACTGTGGATTTCAGCAAGGCGATTTTGACATAATTAGCTCTTCTAAAAATAACAGAAAAACCTCACTAGAAAACCCTCTCTCTTGCTGACGTTTCGTGGCATCATTGTACATTTCTTCTGAGGTGGGAGATCAGCGGGGCTTTAACAGCAAAAGATTCTCCCCTTATCCCTCGTCTGGAAAGAATCCAGGACTTTGTGTTTGCTTGTGCCATTTATCTGTGTCAAGCTTAGTGATTCGACAAGTAAAATACGGCCTTGGCACAAACAAGCACGAATATGGCCACTGCCATGATGTAACTGAAAAAGACAGTGAGCATGTATTTATGGCACTTTACACAAGTAGGGGACAATATGGTTCTGGAAATTTTGAAGCACATTGTTCTATGGTTACATTATATGAAGTTTACAATTTTACAAAATTATGACGTTGCAGGCTTGCAGCCCTTTTAAACCTTAAATTGTAGCCTATTATTGTCGCCATAGGGGAGACCGGCTTTGGTTGCAACACCATTTACTCCAGCCTCTGTAACTCCCTGAGTTTTTGAGCTAGAACTTACAAATTACCCACATTTGTTTACTACAAAAGACACCAATTCAGACCTCTGAAAAAACATCTACCTTATAACCATTTTATAGCCCTTTTAAGCAGAGGTGTCAAGTAACGAAGTAGCCTACAAATACTTTGTTACTTTACTTAAAGGTGCCTTATGTCAAAAAATTAATTCATAATCCACATATTCCATACCAGATGGGGGCAATATACCTCCAGAAAGTTGGCCTACTCTAGTCTGTTTTTTAGTTTCAGGTTGTTAATCTTCTAAAACCGTCAAATAGTCCGCTTTGTCCCGCCAAAGCCTATTTTGATCGGTGAGGGATGTAGAATAGAATGACTGCTGCCGCTGCGCTTGACGCGTTACGAGCAGAGAGAGAGAGAGAGAGAGAGAGCGAGCCCCGGCCGCGCGCGCGCACTCTCACGTCTTCAAACAACACGAGCGTGGTCCTGCTCTCTCTCTCGCGCGCATATTAATCAAATCAATTGACACGATAGTAAGACCGCAGTTTCACGTGGAGCTTTTCATTTGGAGATTTTTAGAGATTAGAGATGTAACGCACGCCTAGCGCACGTGAACCGATCATCTCTACTAGCTAATAGTAAAAAAACACAAACACTGTTGAAAGATACAGTATGCTGCAACTTACCAAAATGTATTCCTCATACATAATATCGACCAATAATTTTTTTTAACTCTTCCCTGAACTGAAATGTAGTAGTGGGCGTACCAAAGTCCTTTTCTGTCCTTTACACAATTGACATCAGGTTCAAGTACGCCCAGAAGCCGTGCGAGTTATTCGTGTGTTGCAGTTTGGCTGGTGGTTATATATGTTGCCCGCATACCGCCTCCCATGGCCGAAACTGGTATTATGACACCGGCCGGGCCGGGGCTAGTAATTTAGCATGCTAATTCAGGTTTATATCTCGGCAGCACTATAACTTGTAATTTTTTTAATGACATCATTGCACTTATTTCTTCTCAATCTTTTGATACGTGTAGCTAATTTTTTTGATATTTTTACCTCAATTTTTACATATGGCACCTTTAAGTAGAAATTTTGGGTATCTATACTTTACCTGAGTAATTATTTTTCAGACGACTTTTTACTTCTACTCCTTACATTTTCACGCAATTATATGTACTTTCTACTCCTTACATTTAAAAAATAGCCTTGTTACTCCTATTTCATTCCGTTTGTCATCAATATTGAATAAATTATTCAACAAAAAAATGACCACACACACGGTTAATAGATCTGAGTCCCGCCTCCTGCACACATCGCTAAACTGATTGGCTTTGTTGTGTTTTCTTTCTAACTTGTGAGAGGCTGTAGTTACATTTGGTTGTGAGAAGCGGCAAAACTCCTCCGAAGGAAACCTAGAGATGCTGTAAGCGACGGAGAAATCCACAGTTTTCTGCTCAAGAATACGGGGCAAATCGCGTCACATTTGGGGACAGCCGTTTTTACAATATACTGTATGACAATCGTGGGATAAGAGGCAAAGATAATCGTTAGTGAGTGTGTGTGAGAGAGAGAGTGTGTGTGTGTGTGAGAGAGAGAAGAAAGTAAGGGTGTCACGATCGAAATTAAGTCACAATCTCGAACTTCGAATTAAAAAATGGAATCGTCGATGCTGTCACGCCCAGTCGGTTTGCAAAGCGGAAAAAAAAACACTCGTGTTGGAGTGCTGCGAGTCCTCTACCTTAGCGTTCACATTCGCGTTCAAAGCGCGTAAAAAAAAACACAGTTTGCAAGCTCTGCTTAGCCTACTGTAGGCCTATGTGCGTGTGCCATATTCTTCCACTTTTTCATTTAAAACTTTAAATTGACAAAAACTGCAGACTCGGACTCAGAACAGTATAAATCATTATACAATAGATCTTGCATGTCACAAAACTTGATTTTCCACCTCCACGAATTAGTGTCGTTCATTTCTGCACCGAGTCTATTTTTGCCATAGACAAAGGCAAAGTGCAGTAACTACATTGTAGCCGCAACCAGATGGCTAAAATCCTGCTAGTTGATTGAATCACGGGATTTTTAATCAACTGACACAGCTCCACTCACTGTGGACGGACACACAAAGAAGTATGGTGTTGGACTTGAGTAAGTTACTGATTACAGTGCAGACACAGCGTTTTTCTCCAACGAGTAAACAAAGGGGTGCCTTTTTCTGATCACATGTGACCAAGAGGCGCCCTTCTGACTGAAGGACACCCTTCCTGCATGATACCTCACAAACAAGATGGGCATTGTTCCAACAAATAATCAACCACTATCCCGAACTTAAACTCACCATATGCACACCCATACACTCCCCGGAACGGGGGGGGGTGAGCACGAGGTCACCACCCGGCCGAACCCTGAAGGACATTCTAACACACACACCCAAACACACACACACACACACACATGTAAAAGTCTGTGTTATACTCAGAATATGAGCCATTGCCAACTGTATACGATATATCCCTGTATGTTTATGTGTTTCCCAGTTTATATTCACTTCATGTATGACGTTTGTTTGAAGGAATGAACTTGCTTTGAAGGAACTAAATGCTTATAATATGCATGTATGTAATGCTCTATTTTTCTATGTATTTCTGTGACATGTTTGATATCTCTGTAATTCTCTCAATCTGACGGAGCCGAATTCCGATAGCAGAATGCAGTAATGTGCATTCTTTTACACATCTCATGGTTCTGGAGCCGAACGGCTCAATACCATCTCCTCAGTCCAGTGGGCATTCCCCCCCCACAGGACAAAGGAAGCGTTGTCCTCTTCAGAGTCTCGGACAGTCATGGGGGTTCGCGCAAACAGAGGCGTGAACCCAGTCTTTCCATAAAAAGACGGACTCCTGAGAGTTCGGTTGGTTGAGAGTTTTTCCCTGTGAGAGGTATCCGGATGGCTCCTTAGGGAGCTTTACGCCGTGTTCTCTTCTTTTATTTTCTTTCTCTTAAGTTTGTTTTTTCTTTTGTTCATTTCACCAGAAATGAACTTAGTCTGAATTATCTCTTTGGTAATTTACGTCAAAGACTTTTAAGCCTTCTTTGAAACTGCGCGCTCCAGAGCGCAGCAAACCACATGACGCTCCAACGGAACACACAAGACCAGCCGCTCACATGCGCAGCAGAGCTCAGCCTCAGACACCTGAGAACCATTACAATGCAAGTATATTTGAATTACCGAGATGCTAGAGCATTAAGATTGTGTTTTTCCGTGTTGTCTCTTAAAGGTTAAAAATGTCTAGATGAAATTTGCCATTCTGAGAGATCCTACGGATCTCTCTCTCTCTCTCTCTCTCTCTCTCTCTCTCTCTCTCTCTCTCTCTCTCTCTCTTCAATCTCTCTCTCTCTCTCTCTCTCTCTCTCTCTCTCTCTCTCTCTCTCTCTTCAATCTCTCTCTCTCTCTCTCTCTCTCTCTCTCTCTCAATCTCTCATTTTATCTTCCTCTCATCCCATTCTCACTCCTGTTTGTTATTCGTCTGTCGCGTTAGTTTTACTGTTTACTGTACATACATGTATCCCGTGTTTAAATGTAGAATTCTGTATCTGTAGTTGCATTTTATTAAAGCCATTATATTCTTGATTGGTTCTGCCTAAAATGCTCATATTTACAAAGTCAATGAATTGTTTGATCTCGCTACAAAGCTTTACAATGCGTTACTATTTCAGTAACCTAAACTTTATAATAACAAGAAGGTGATATTTTCATGGCCAGAAAATAGCTTTTTGGAATTATAAGAAAGAGACAATTTTTGTTGGGAAATTGCTAAGTTAATCTTACGGCCGTTTGCTGGACAGACAGATTGTTTGATAACTGAATTCATTCCTTTAAAAGTTGTTTCATATAATCGTAATGTAATGAGACTATTGATATATTAATGATGAACCATAACTCATTGGGGAGATCATTCATGTATACAATCGATCTATTTGCAGCTTCGATAATTTAATTTACTGTAATATGCAATATATTAATCATATTCATGATTAATTATTAAAATTCCCTATATATAATTTGAGCTAATTTAATGCAGTAACCCAATGTTGCTACAACATATTTGGTCAAAATTGAGTTTAGACTGAAAATGGGCTTCATAACACCTCCTTTGTCTTGTGACAAAAGCTCTTGGTCCAACTGGGTCCCGTTTTAGAGAAATCACTATGTCAAATTTGCAGTAACTACTAATTTGAAAACTTTAGAGGCATTTTTCTCAGTTTCAATGGTGGCGTAGTTACTGCACTTAGCCTTTGTAGGGCAGAGTAGGCTAACATATTTTTGCTGTGCTGCACGTGTTGAGTTAAAGTGACAGCGCACAGTTCGTGCTCCAACGTCACAATGAACACAAATTGACATAAAAATGTTGTAATTTCATCATAAAGGCATTTAATTAAATACTACATTAAATACTAATATTTTCACAGTCATGTTTTTACTTTAAGACCGAGGTAAAGCAAGATAAACATAGATGTATCTGTTAAACCGTGTTTGCACTGCAAAAAAAAAGCTTTTCTTATTTAGTATTTGTGTCTTGTTTCCAGTCCAAATATCTAAAAAGTCTTAAATCAAGATGCATTTACTAGATGAGTAAAAGCCATAAGATAGCCTATTATTTGTTTTCTGGGGAAATAAATAAAAAATAATCGAAATTATCTGCCAATGGAATAAGAAAAATAATCTTGTTTTTGTTTGAATTAAAATGATTTTTCTTGTTCCATTGGCAGATAATTTTGCTTTTTTTTAAAGCAAAAAATCAATTATTTTTTATTTATTTCCCCTGAAAACAAGACATAATATCTTATGGCTTTTACTCATCTAGTAAATGCATCTTGATTTAAGACTTTTTAGATATTTGGACTGGAAACCACTAATACTAAATAAGAAAAGCTTTTTTTGCAGTGTTTTGTTATGAACTTGAATGTCATCTTCTGTGAATAAGACTGCAGTTACAAAAGAGAAACTACATGGCAGGTTATTTTGCTTAAGTTTCCAATTGACTGAAGATATAAGTTATTGTGACATTATTTTGTTAATAAATGTTTTAAATTTGACAATGTAGTGTGGTACATTGCAAACAAAGGTCATAAAAAATGATTTCCATTACACGAGAGTAGATGTTAAAACTTCATGCTGATTTGTACTCGGCTTTCGCCAAGATAAGCAACACTAAGACGTAGCTTTACAGTAAACTATGCTTCTCCATCCATTTACGCTTCTTTCCATATGAGGGTGTGACTCCCCTTCTGTCCGGCGTTAACGGCTGCAGTGTACTTGGTGCGTCAGCACACACGACGGCTGCAACTACAGTGTGGTCTCCCTAGTGGACCAGCACGACAACCGTCTTGATTGAGCCGAGTAGGGGACATCTCTAGGGCAGTGGCGTAGGCAGAAATTTTATTTTGGGTGGGCCAGTGAAAATGTGAGTGGCCTATAGTTTTTCCTAGAAAAAAATGACTTCAATAATAATTAACCTTAGAGAGTAGAAAAATGAATAGACAAACTGCAAAAACAGTTACACCTTTATATTCGACAAATCATCATGTTCAACCAACAGAGCTCAATAAAGGCTGAACAAACCAGTAGACAATAACCTGTATATTTTATTCAGGCAAGTCAGCAGTGCAAATACAGTTCACCCGAAAATAAAGTAAGCTAAAATAATAATATCGCAGTTAGATCGGCGGGTTAAGCCGCGTCAGGCTGACCGGGAGAGAGGGAGCAAGAAGCGGCCGCCGCCAGAACCTGACTAACCTTCTTATGGGTTAATGAGTCTGAAGAACTGGGCTGGGTGGACTCGGTAGAGGAAGACAGTGGCGTGTCTTCTTCCTCAACTCTTGCTTTTTTCAAATAGCACATTAAAGAAAGTTGTTTAGCCATTATTGTGGCGCCGGCGCCGCTGAGAGTTTTCCTGTCGGTGGTCGGAACCCCCAGCAACCACAGCAACCAATAACGTTCCGGAGGCTTTCTATTCTACAACCAAAGAGTATACGTTCTTTGCTACAACTTGCTTCAACAGTTCCATTTTATTTGGGAAACAAATTAATCACACACAGCAGTCAACAATAAATCAGGTATATATTAATATATTTTCTTAAATACATTTGAATAATAAAAATAAACTAAAAATTTATTTTTATCAAACTTGCCTGGGCGGGCCAGTGAGTAATGTGGGCGGGCCAGTGAGTAATGTGGGCGGGCCAGTGCCGCCCTGGCCCAATACTGGCTACGCCCCTGCTCTAGGGTCTTCAAGTGGGCACCTTCCGTCCTCAGTGTTTCGTCGACTAGCCCACGACACCTCAAGAGGGCTCGACAGTGGCCGTTTCTCAATATGCATTCTTGTCTATACTTGTGTTCTTGTGGACTTGTGAAACGTCATCTTTTGTGGCCCAAGTACTGTCCCAAAACACAAGTTGGCATTTTGGCAAGAACGGTTAAAAATTGCGGAAGTGTTCTTGACACGCCCATTTTACCGAGGATGCATCGGTTGGTAACTTGTGTGAACTTGACGGCAGAAATATCCCAGCATTCATTTCGGCATTCGAGGAAGGAGCGGGAAGCAGAGAAAGGCAGGACAACAGTAAGTCGTTTTTCTACAATTTCGTATGCTATTTCATCACTAAATTCACTTCTGAGAACATTTGATGCGAGAAATCAACTGTGTAGATTTCAAATATTGGCATTTTTACGAAAATGTATGGCGAGTCGTACATGTTTGGGTTCTGCAGACGCCGTCTGTGCGGGGGTATTGCGCAATACCGGCAAGAACACATCGTCTCAATCTGTCAGCAGCGTTCTGTGTGCTCGTCACCTTGTAAGTTCATTCTTCCAAGAACACCTAGCAAGAGCGTTCTACCCAAGAACACAAGTCCGTTCTTTGCATTCTTGGTTTTGAGAAACACCCAGTGACTCTGGCGTCCCAGAGTCACCCCCCTCCGTCCCCCACTCAACTCAGCCCAGCTTACTGACCTCTACATCCCTCCTGCTGCTGAGACCTAACCACAATCTCACAATCTCTCCGCAACCCAACCATACGCGCCAACCCGATTGACTAAGGCTGTCGAGCCCCACTGGTGCGTTAAAGCAGTTACAGTGGCAACGGTTCCGTATGGCATACCACCTACCGCAAAACACAATATCTGCCCAACCACCCGTCATTCTATACTATACAACCTATACAAATATAGTATACTATACAACCTATACTATACAACCTATACAAATAAACCAACAGACTCTTCAAGTTTTTCAAGAATTCTACAAAACCGTAGCGTGGCGGCCTGTACCTTGCCAGCTAGAATCTTTCCGTCTCAACCACAGCCAGTTGCTGCTCCTTTCTGCTGCTTCAGATAAGTTATTTACTGTGCGACGCAACTCTTGGCCGCTGAATCCGACGTCTCTGAGGAACCGGGTTGTAGAGTATGCCACAAAATATATTATATTGCATAAAAAAGTCTAGTCTAAAAATGGCATAGCAAACTGTGCTTTAATAAAATAAATGTAAAAATTCGAGAATCAAATCGAACCGTGACCTTAGAATCGAAAATGTAATCGAATCGAGGATTTGGAGAATCGTGTGTGAGTGTGTGTGTGTGTGTGTGTGCAATCCATTACAGGGTCAAAATATCCCCACAATGATGGCAATATCCGATTATTTTTTTTTTTTATTTTTTTTGGAAAACAGCTTATAAACAGACTAAGTGAAAATGTACAAATGCAGAAAGTTTTCTGTGATCGGTGATTCTATCTTCCGCTTCATGAAACACGTTAATGCTCAGTAGTACACATATGGTTTGCATTGTACTAAAATTGAAATTGAGGATCTGACTGACCTCCCCTTCTTTGAATACTCCTCAGTCCCTTTTGTTTTTTTAAACGCTGACAGGCAGTTAGTTTTGGTAAAAAAAAATACATTCTTACCTCAAAATTATAATAATTAAAAAAATCTTCATGTGTCTATTTACAGCCTTTACAACCTATGTTACAACCATACCTGTAAACATAAACATAAAACATATACATGTATGTACAGGATAATTCATCAGATGGATTCCACTCGTGTATTTGACTTTTTGAACAATTCATTCATTCATTGTCCTTCCCATGAACTGTCTCCATTTTCAAGTAGTGAGGGCAAGTCCGAATCATTTCCGCTAACTGGTTCTTTAATTTAAATGAACAGGTAAAAAAAGAAAATAAAACGGGGTTAAATTCAGTTTAGGTTAAAAGAAATTCATAGGGTTGTATTTTTATGCATAGCTCAATGTTTAGTGTTATAGGTTAATTTTAGATAATAGTTTATCTGATGGTTCTGACACCTATATCTACCATACTCTTATCATAGAATCATAGTTAACAGCTATTCCTACCGAAACCATTCTGTACCTTCGCATAGTCCCTTTGAGGGGAGAACAAGATATGGGAGCCTCAATTGAAAACGGCTCAAGCAGAGACTTGTGTTGCTGTTCCTGTGAGTCCCAGCCCCATGAATCTATTACCGCTGCCTCAGATCTGTCTGGGAGTGTGGCTGCTCTCATTGGATCAGCGGACACTCCTGTGGGGAACCGGCATTTTAATGAAATACCTGAAAAGTCAATTTGCACATCTCTTCCCTGTCCTTTTCTGTCATTAATTACAGCACCACTGGCAGAGGGGATTTAAAGCACTGTTTTAAAATGGAAATCTTTAAACAAATGGGTTGACAGAAAATGTTTGAGCTGAAAAATAGGGACTTCTCATGCATAATTGAATATACCAGATTGGTCCTAATTTGCTGTTACATTTGAAAAGGTTAATGAGAGTTGGCTTGCTATTGTCTAAAGCTCACCTTAAATTTCTGATCACATCCTTGTATACCAAGTTTTAATTTTTTTCAGAACATAATGGATTTTAAAGGACCTGTAACCTTGACTACTGAAAGTCTGGTAATTGTAGTTTTAATGGAAAATCATTTGAATTTCTTGTGGACATTAAAACATTTTTACCTGCTTAGCACATTCTCATTATTATGTCAACAATACAGTCTTACAATGTGCATGAAAATGCAAAGTGTCATTTGAGCACCATAATTTAATGTTCCAAAAATCGGTAAAGTAATTTGTTCCTCAGCTCTCCGTAAGCAGGAATGACGTTCGCTGCAGTTTGTAATCCAATCCTCAGCCCCCTTAAATCTTCTTATGAGAAGAGAGCATGGCGGAGCATCTTGCTCGGGTAGGGACTGTTCCCTCCAAACTCATTTCACGTGTGGCTAAAAAAGCAAATGGAATTTGTCCACCCTTTAAAATGTGCCACCTCATTTAATTTAATAGTGCCATTCAGTAACCTGATGCTATCTTAGCCTCCCAATCAACCTGTCACATTGGCCTTGTACCCTTGTCAGTCAAAACTTGAAATTTTCCATCCATCCACTTTTTTCCCCAATAAAAAAGATCAGCACACCAGAAAAGCATTTTGTTGTGTTTTTTATTGCTTGGACTGATTACCCGGTGTTTATGACCTTCGCCTGTTTTCAACTACGAGTATGGATACCCTTTCAATAAAACTGCATTTGGATCCTCAACCTTTGTGTCTCGGAGCAGTTCGTGACATATACCCTAATAAATGGGCTTTATGTATTGCTATACTACATATTGCTATGCTACATACTATTATCTACTATAAAGATTTAATTTGTCATTTGTGGTTTATGTTGTACAGTGACTATCTGCAGGTCACATTGTTACGCCACTAGTTGGCAACAAGTGAACTTCTGTATGAGTGAGTGTTACGTACTGGCAAGGACGAAGCAGAGAGTGAATCAAAATGCGAGCACTTTAATAATCCAACAAACCAAAATCCAAATAATCCAGGGAAAACTCAGAACAAGGAACACGGGACTAGGAACATAACAAGCAACGACCGACAAAACACAACTGAAACACAGAGGTATAAATACACAAACAGACAAGCTAAACAAGATAACAAGGGGGCGTGGTAAACCGGGACACCTGGGGAGACTAATAAACGAGACAGGGAACACCTGTGGACACTGAGCAACCAATAAACAAAATGACAAGACACATGGCAGGATCACATGACAAACAGGGAATCACATGACAAACAAGAACAAGGAACAAGACACAAAACCCACACCGTGACATAGCCCAGCGCCCAGCCAGGCGGAGAAGACCCCTCGGGCGGCCACGGCGGTGAAGACCCCTCGGGAGAAGGAACAGACACTGGCTCGGGAGAAGGAACAGACACTGACTCGGGAGAAGGAACAGACACTGACTCGGGAGAAGGAACAGACACTGACTCGGGAGAAGGAACAGACACTGACTCGGGAGAAGGAACAGACACTGGCTCGGGAGAAGGAACAGACACTGGCTCGGGAGAAGGAACAGACACTGGCTCGGGAGAAGGAACAGACACTGGCTCGGGAGAAGGAACAGACACTGGCTCGGGAGAAGGAACAGACACTGGCTCGGGAGAAGGAACAGACACTGGCTCGGGAGAAGGAACAGACACTGGCTCGGGAGAAGGAACAGACACTGGC
Source organism: Semotilus atromaculatus (assembly GCA_031834385.1). Classification (NCBI taxonomy): domain Eukaryota; kingdom Metazoa; phylum Chordata; class Actinopteri; order Cypriniformes; family Leuciscidae; genus Semotilus; species Semotilus atromaculatus. The sequence goes on along the minus strand of JAULUF010000005.1, from coordinate 24,867,323 downwards.
TCGGGAGAAGGAACAGACACTGGCTCGGGAGCAGACACGCACACTGGCTCGGGAGCAGACACGCACACTGGCTCGGGAGCAGACACGCACACTGGCTCGGGAGCAGACACGCACACTGGCTCGGGAGCAGACACGCACACTGGCTCGGAGGTGGCCATCGTGAACAGTCTCTGGATCGGCAGAGGTGACGTGCACAGTCTCTGGATCGGCAGAGGTGACGTGAACAGTCTCTGGATCGGCAGAGGTGACGTGCACAGTCTCTGGATCGGCAGAGGTGACGTGCACAGTCTCTGGATCGGCAGAGGTGACGTGCACAGTCTCTGGATCGGCAGAGGTGACGTGCACAGTCTCTGGATCGGCAGAGGTGACGTGCACAGTCTCTGGATCGGCAGAGGTGACGTGCACAGTCTCTGGATCGGCAGAGGTGACGTGCACAGTCTCTGGATCGGCAGAGGTGACGTGCACAGTCTCTGGATCGGCAGAGGTGACGTGCACAGTCTCTGGATCGGCAGAGGTGACGTGCACAGTCTCTGGATCGGCAGAGGTGACGTGCACAGTCTCTGGATCGGCAGAGGTGACGTGCACAGTCTCTGGATCGGCAGAGGTGACGTGCACAGTCTCTGGATCGGCAGAGGTGACGTGCACAGTCTCTGGATCGGCAGAGGTGACGTGCACAGTCTCTGGATCGGCAGAGGTGACGTGAACAGTCTCTGGATCGGCAGAGGTGACGTGAACAGTCTCTGGATCGGCAGACGTGCACAGTCTCTGGATCGGCAGAGGTGACGTGAACAGTCTCTGGATCGGCAGAGGTGACGTGAACAGTCTCTGGATCGGCAGAGGTGACGTGAACAGTCTCTGGATCGGCAGAGGTGACGTGAACAGTCTCTGGATCGGCAGAGGTGACGTGAACAGTCTCTGGATCGGCAGAGGTGACGTGAACAGTCTCTGGATCGGCAGAGGTGACGTGAACAGTCTCTGGATCGGCAGAGGTGACGTGAACAGTCTCTGGATCGGCAGAGGTGACGTGAACAGTCTCTGGATCGGCAGAGGTGACGTGAACAGTCTCTGGATCGGCCATCTTGTCCGTAGACACTGGCTCAGAGGAAGTGACGTGAACAGTCTCTGGATCGGCCATCTTGTCCGTAGACACTGGCTCAGAGGAAGTGACGTGAACAGTCTCTGGATCGGCAGAAGTGACGTGGAGCGGCTCTGGCTCGGCAGAGGTGAAGGTGGAGCGTCTCTGGCTCGGCAGAGGTGACGTGGAGCGTCTCTGGCTCGGCAGAGGTGACGTGGAGCGTCTCTGGCTCGGCAGAGGTGACGTGGAGCGTCTCTGGCTCGGCAGAGGTGACGTGGAGCGTCTCTGGCTCGGCAGAGGTGACGTGGAGCGTCTCTGGCTCGGCAGAGGTGACGTGGAGCGTCTCTGGCTCGGCAGAGGTGACGTGGAGCGTCTCTGGCTCGGCAGAGGTGACGTGAAACTCTGGCGGGACCTGGCTGACGTGAAGCTCCGGCTGGACGTGGCTGACGTGAAGCTCCGGCTGGACGTGGCTGACGTGAAGCTCCGGCTGGACGTGGCTGACGTGAAGCTCCGGCTGGACGTGGCTGACGTGAAGCTCCGGCTGGACGGTCTCCGGCTGGACGGTCTTCGGCTGGACGGTCTCCGGCTGGACGGTCTCTGAGGAGGCCTTTCTCCTCCTCCTCCTCTGGGCCACTGGACTCGGGACCACCAGACTCGGGACCACCGGAACTGGGACCAGTGGTGAAGGCCTGGCGTACCTCGGAAGGAAGCTCTCCAGACATCGGGCGAGTGCCTCTCTCCAGTTCAGACCCGAGAGATTGGGGAGCTCCCTCGGGTCGACCTCCTTAGCCCCCAGCCGGTAACACAGCTTGACTGCCTCATCACCGAGAGAGCAGGAGGCAGAGAGAGGAGCAAACCCCCAGGTATACTGGAACAGATCGCAGCTATCCAGGGCCAAGGCCGCGATCTGACCGGCGAACTCGCGGCTCATGCTGGGAAGATTTGTGCTGCTGGATTCAAGTTTGGTCGGTCGTTCTGTTACGTAGAGGCAAGGACGAAGCAGAGAGTGAATCCAAATGCGAGCACTTTAATAATCCAACAAACCAAAATCCAAATAATCCAGGGAAAACTCAGAACACGGGACTAGGAACATTACAACAAGCAACGACCGACAAAACACAACTGAAACACAGAGGTATAAATACACAAACAGACAAGCTAAACAAGATAACAAGGGGGCGTGGTAAACCGGGACACCTGGGGAGACTAATAAACGAGACAGGGAACACCTGTGGACACTGAGCAACCAATAAACAAAATGACAAGACACATGGCAGGATCACATGACAAACAGGGAATCACATGACAAACAAGAACAAGGAACAAGACACAAAACCCACACCGTGACAGTGAGTCCTTAATAATGAATTCATTAGGTGTGTTCGACATCGGCTGCGGCTGGATGTAAGCGATCGGCGAGAGTAGCCGTGTGCAGCCGGGGAGGAGCTGCAAACGGAGACGTGAAGTCGGACACTTCTGGTTCCCGTAGTGACCGCTCACGTGGTGTTTGCATACTTTATCACAGCTGAAGTGAAATAAATGCAATATTTGCTAAATACACAGATGTTTAGAGGCATTTTCATTCAATACTTTATGTACTGCTTCATAGAGCGTCTGTTTGAACAAGAATAAAGTTCACCATAAGCGTACAGCTAGCCTACTATCAATAAAGTGGAATCCACGTTTTTTAATCAGTTTTATTTGGATAAACATGACACAATATAACATTGCGACTACATGAAAAGAGTGGTTACTGTTATAAAAAAAGATTTGTGAGCTGTAGAGGAACTAAAGGTGGTCGAATAAACACGAAACACACGTGATCGTTGTCATGCGGTGAATCCGGCCAATCGTGGAACTACCGTGTCGTCATCAGAGTTCGTGCAGCCCAGAGCAGCCGCTCTTCAGAAGCTGCGCTGGATGGGTTCTCCGGCTACTCTCGAATCGCTCTCGCGTTACTTTGATGGCATATGTCACAGTCACGTGGTGTCGGCGCTGTTTCAAGTCGGACAAAATTTCTAACCGGCATGCACTGCTTCAAGTCAGCCGCCGATCGTTCTGCGCAGAGCTGCATGAAGTCGAACAAGCCTATTGATTTGTTACATGTGTGTCCTGTGTTTCCCCCTGCTTAGTGTTTTTGGTTCAGTCCTGTGTCCCAATTTTCCCGCTCCTTGTTTGTGTTCAGTCCCTTCACCTGTGTCGAGTTACTTTGCCCCAGCTGTGCCTTGTTCCCCTAGTCTGTTCTCTGTGTATTTAAACCCTGTGTTCTCCCTCACTCTTTGTCCATTCTCGTTTATTTATGGGATGTGTTGTGTTTCCTGAGTTTTGGTCATTAAATTCCTGTTACCAGTTACTCCTCGTGCTTCCAACCACCACGTACCGTGACATGATTCCTTTGAACCAAACTGATTTATTTAAGAACAAAACATTCTGTGTTGCTTGGAGATGCGTTTTATTTTATGCTATTTTTATATTATGCTTTTATTTAGTTTGGAACGGTTTTCGTTGTTGTAGAAAAATAGACAAAGTAAATGGCAACTCTAAAATGTATTTTACTCAATAACTTCTTGTTTATTATGTTCTTATAAAAAATATTGCTCAACACAATTCACATTAAAACAGCTTAATAACTATTTTGTATAAATCGAAGGCAACTGTTTTAATGATTTGCACTGTCATATCAAATTCTACAAAATCCCACATTTCTTAAAGCAGCACTATGTAGATTTTCAACCTTTATAATATTTTTCCAAAACCTTTGAGATGGTACATCGACTTACAATAGGTTGAATGACACGTCTACCATAGCCTGACGGTGTCTGTATCGCTTTTACTGGCACTTTGTAACTTCGGGGTTCGTGTAGGAACCCGAGCACAAAAAGAACTACAAAATTCGACTGCTTTACGGCATACATCACTTCCCCCACCACCCCCCACTTCCTCAAATTCTGACGTGCGAGCGTTTTATTTATTTTTTTTATTTATTTTTTTATTACCTCCTGTCTGTTGTTATGGCCGAAGCCAAAGGTTTTGTCGGAGGACAGTAGAAAGAGAAAAAGGGAGAGTGACAAAATAAAAAACCGGACAAGGATCAATATTGGTCCAGCGTTCACTCGCAGGCGTGAGCTAAAGGAGGAGGAGGGCTGCGTGCCCGATGCTGGCCATCAAAAAATAATAATTATAAGCCTATGTCTAAACGGCGTGTACAAGTTTGGCATGGGCTACATTACATTCTTGCAAGTAAATAATGCATGATTAGATGGACAAAATAATTGTTCAGGGTAACTATCCTAATGTCTGCAGGCTGATAGTCATGTTTGTTTATTTCTTTTTCTGGTGAGAAAGTGTCTTGCCTCAGGCTATAATGCAAATCGATTTTTCAGATTCATCTATGGGAGCTTGATATTATAATATTGAAGATAGCTATTACCTACCACACAAACATTTAATTGAATTAGCATATCCATTATGTAAAACAGTAGCCAATAGGCTACTATAAAGCCGCTGGCTTGTAAACGTGAGCTACGCGATCTTTTGGCTTTTGAAAAAAATAAAGCCCATGAAACTATATTCATATGACATGCTGAAATATATGCCAATGTACCTGGGATGATGACATTTCACACGCAACGCTGACAGTCTGCCCAACTCCTCTCAGTCTGAGAACTCCTGCAGAGTTCGGGGTATCGCTTGTCAACAAATGCACGCGTGTATCCCCTGGTGTAACCATGACAGATTTTACAACTCTAGTAGAAGACAATACTGTTTCCAAACTGTAGGGACCCCGAGAGCAAAAGTTCAAAAGTTACCGAATGCTGCTTTAAATTCCTTAAATTTCCAGTGTGAATCATTCCATCTTTTGACCCCATTAGCCCAAAACATGGGTCTTGAAGGAACATACCCCCAGACCATTACAGCAGGTCGCTTCTCAGGAATCATACCTTCACTGAGACAGTTTAACGACACAGCATTGCCTTTCGGCATCTATTAGTCACCTGGCATTTCTCCAAGATGTTTTCCAAAAGGGTATGTTATTATTGAGAAAATTTAATGACAACAGTTCAGAAAAAAGCTAGGAATCTCCAAGCATTCAGCATCTAGTTTGTCACAATCTGAATGTAGGACATATAGCAAAACTAAATGTATGGTTCTGTTAAACATAGATGTGCTTATCTCTGTCTGTCTCCGTTTGAAATGAGAGAATCTACATGTTTTTGGATCACAGGATCTAATTCCCTGTCTCTCTCGTGTTTTTTTTATTTATTTTTTATCAAAGCACATGACAGCAGGCTGAGCCTCCATCACCATTATGTTAAACAGTTATAATCTTTTGACAAGACTGCAAAGACGTTCTTGAAGTTGAGAGCTGTGAAAGAAGGGGACCACTTAATCTCTTTTCCATCTCCCTTTTATTCAATTAATCCCCAGCCGGCACAGCTGTTTGAGACACTGTAAGATTGTGTAATGTGTCCCAGCCACCCGTGCCGTAATTGAAAATGATGATCTCTCTCAGTCAAGAGCAAACAGAACACTTCTTTAACTCTGAATTAATGTCCTGTGGCACTGTTTTTGGCCACCTATTTAAATACTCCAAGATGAAAGTTTTAATTTCACAATTATGAGAATTAACTTCCATGAAATCTGCTCTGACTTATTGTGATTGAGATTTTTGTCTAAACATTGACAATAGCACACTGCTTTATCCAATGTCCTATTAGATATAAAAATCCCTGCAACATTAAATGTCAACTATATTATGAATTGGCTTGCACACAACTGTCACTATCAATTGTTTTGATTAAGCAATACTATTTAGAATTTTCTTTTACTCTCACCATGGGCTTTCTACGATACAATAACTTTTTAATGCTACAATAAATTTTTTTAAACTGTATAAATGAAATACTGTGTATTGGCTAATATTACTTTTTAGATTGTTTGTAGTGGTAGAGATTTTACTGACTTAATCTCGTTACGCCAAAGATGGCGACAAGTCTTTATGAGTGAGAATCTTCAACCGACTTGTTAAGCGACTGATTAATTCAGAAACTAAACAATTGACTGTCAGCGTCTTAATAAACGAGCCTCTGAATCATTCGCTTGACTGAATCTTCCAGAAAAAAATTAACTGAACACTGATTCATTTGGAACTTTGCTTTGACTTCCTTAGGATCTGTTTTTGTTGGTGGAGCAAACAAAGTAACTTGCAGTATAATATTGTGTTCACAATATTGAAAAAAGTAACTTTTGTAACTTGTACATCTGTTATTTCACTTGTATTTTGATCTGTCATGTCTGTCTACCATACAATATTTTCTTTTCATATAAAAGCTGGTATTATTTGATGTCCCATTAAACATCTGTGCATTACATAAAAATATTAAAATGCAATATTTGTTTATCTGTTTTTTTGTTTTTGTTTTTACTATAGCTAAGGGTTTTACGGATCCTTTAAAATTAAATAACAATGAAATCCTGAGCTATTGCATGTCAAATCCCATATGTGTTTGGACATTATTATTTTTAGTAACATACAGCTATGTGGCCCAAAGCATATGGCATGACAGATCAAGCTTATAGAATTATCCTTCCCATCATTTTAGTGGTTCTGAGTTTAAATACCATACCTAAGTTCAATGACAGGAAGTAAAACCATATTTATGTTTTCCATTTATCTGTATTTCTACATTCAGGTTCAGATACGCTCTGTCTGTCTTTTAGTGAACAGTAAATGGACCATTCTTAGCTTCTGTATAGGGTCACAGTGAGTCCGTCTGGCACAGATACCAAGAATGATGCACTACTCAATTAAATTCAAAATGCTCACAAACCCTGATGCCAGAGATGTTGAATGTTTGTCCAGGCATTTCTTTAAATAATCCCTATTCCTCATTTAAATGGATGTTAAAATCTAATAATGCTCTTGATTTGGCCTTTTAGGTTGAGGTTATTGTAGTTTGTTGCTTTGATGATGAACCCGGAAATGAAGTTAACATTATTCTTGAGATTGTATCGTCTTGGCAGCGTCTACAGTTGTAAGACCTCCAATATCTTTGGATTAACTTCTCAGTCTCTAAGAGCTTGTTAAATCTTTGGTCAAGATGTGCACTTTGATTGGAACTCAGTCAAGACTTAAAGCGTGTCTGTCGCTGCTTTTTATTGATGTGCCCTCTCTCATGGGGGTTGACTGTATGACCGTTACATAAAGATGTCCAAGAAAGGACCACACCACTTACAAGAAGATTTTCCAAGAACGGCATGTTCTCTTCATGAGGTAAACAGATTGAAAAACTGTGCTGAATGGTTTGAAATACCTTATGGATCTTAATCCTTTTTAGTCCCAAAAGATGGAGGGACCACCTGTTACATATTGTATAAATCCTTTTTCTATAAATATACTATACAATAGTAATGTATTTATACACTTTATTTTGTGATGCTTACTTTGCAAAGCTATTTTTACAGAGTCGTATACTTGTACCAGACATATTTATGTTGCCCTAATTCATTAAATGTGAGAAGCATAGAACATTTAGTTGAACTTTACCTTCTTCTATTTAACTTTGGTCACAAAAATTTTATTGAGATCCAAAACTAATTAGTGGAATCCCTCTGTAAAACAATTTTACTTGATTGAAATTCACATACTATGCTAAAATATTATTTAAATTTGGTATGAATTTATGATATCAAACACATTGATTTTTCTACTTGATAGCTTGTTGAAATCATAACTACATTGCTGCCATATATCCAATATGAATCTATTATAGATTTATGACAGTAATACCAAATGCCCTCAGAGTCAATTCCCAGAGATCTTTCAAGCATACATTGTAGTTCACTTAGCTTGCAGTAGGAGGTGCTTTTTTTAAGTGCTATGTCTTTGCACTGGTCTTGAAATAAACTAGAGAGCTCAACAGAAAGTAATAAATGTGGAACTTTATCATTCCAGTGGAGTCACTGTCCTTCCCAACTTCTGAACATCGCCATCTAAATTTTTAAATTGCGCTCTGTAAATAAGTGAGAAATAAATAAAAGATGCCCCTTATGGACATTTTCCCAGAACTATGAGACTTGCATGAAGTAAGTGGTCCATGACTCAAGGTTAAAGGCTTTCCAAGTGTACAAGCCATATAATTTATAAATTTTCAAAATGATTAAAATGCCTTGCTCTAACCCTGGTTTGAAAGTTGTTGTTTTTTAAGTCAGTCTTAAATAAAAAGTGATCACATATTAGAATTGTATGAGGCTTATCATATCTAAATTTACCATGTGCATTTGACTGTTTGCAAATCATCTCAGTTACGGATGTAACCCTTGTTCCCTGAGTAGGGAATGGAGACGTTACGTTGTGACGACGAATGGGGTTTCGCTTAGAAAGCCATTCAACTTCGAGTATTACAAATGGGGCCAATGGCAAAAAAATGCCATGGGTCTGCGGAAGTTGCATAGCGTAACTCCGCCCCACCTCGTGGGTATATAAGGAAGTATGCTGGCAACAGTATCTCATCTAAGTATCACTGATCCTGAATAAGTGATGATGACTTCTTCATGTTTTTCATGGTGGTTGGCAACCATAGGACCAGATTTCATTCCCGCGATGCGGAAAACACGGACATAATCGTGGAATCCATATAAAACGGAATTTACTGTATAACGTGAAAATTCACGGAATTGTCATATCTTGGATAAAAAGTAGGTCAGTAAATTTAAATAAAAAATTGCAATATAAACTAGTGTATGTGAATATTCGCATAACGAGTATTTAAATAGGAATCATGCATGTTGTGCGTGTCTCTGAATGAGCCATTTGATGATGTTTCATTTACCACAACACTCAAACACACTGAGGCATGCACGACGCTCACAATGTTTTCAGCCTATATGAGGACATTAATGCATGAACTTTATCTACACAGCCGCTCTGAGAGTCACTTCAGCAGCATTTTAGCTTGATTTGAGAAAACCTATCTCATATCATAAAACCACATGCTCAAAGGTCTACACGGCAACCCTCAAAATAAAAGGTTGGTTTAATCTTTGAAGAAAGTTTAGCTTAAATCATTACATTTTAAATCATTGGTTATTACAATGTAATTAAACCAATTAAAATGGAATCAAGAAAACAAAACAAAAAGAAACAAAAATAACTTTTTTAAAAAGTCATAGTGCCCCAAATTTAATTTATTTTAATATGTTAATAGATGATTGTTTCATGGTTTCAATTAATTAGACATGCTTTTTGATGACTAAAATTTAATTTAACCATTAAAATGGGACTCGAAAAATATTAAAACAGAATACAGAAAAAATTAAAATGTGAAAAAAAAAGAAGAATTTGGAATGTGAAAGAAAAAAACAAAGAAAAAAAAACAAAGGGCCCTACAACCAGCTTTTAGGTGCATTACCACCACATTCTGCTCCGGACGTGGACATCACGTAGCAATCTCAATCCTTGGGCTGACACGTGAGAAATTTGCTTAATGGAAAGATACACACACTCTCGACACCTGGTATTGTTATATATATATATATATATGTATATATTTGGAACAGTTTGTGAATAAACAATTGAACTGATAAATTATGTCTGCCTATCTGTTTGACTGACATGATGTTTAAAAATGATAAAAATTTATTTAAAAAAAATAGCTTAGATACATGTAGTAAGCTACTTTTGCCATATTGCTGTAGCTTAGCTTGCTACATTTCCCAGGGAGGTAGCTTCAGTGTAGTGAAGCTGAATTTAATGTAGAGTAACTGCTAGCTTAGCTCACTACATTTTCCAAGTAGCTTGCCCAACACTGCCCGGAAGGGGGCTGCATATGGAAAACACTGGGGTGTCCAGCCCACAGGGTGAAATGTTTCAACCCCAGGGGTGGCAAGGTGGTTTGCCAAGGGAAAGACACATGCTCAGAGAGGCTTACAGTGGAAATACACAAGTGGGGGTCACCAGAGGGGAACCATAGACATGGAGACACCTAGCCAATGTGAGAGGTGCCGCAGGCATAGACTCTGGTGTTGACGTCAACAGTGCTGGAGGAACTCAGGGCTTGTCGGGGAAGCTCACCTGAGGAAATATCGCACGTATCCAGTCCGTGGAGTGGAATGGCGAGCAAGCGAAGACACCTGAGCAGATCCAGTTACTGGCTAGTTGAAGCGAGTACACAAGGATACTGGCTCCACTCGGAGATTGTAGAATCTCGCGAATGTTTTGGGTGTCGCCCAGCCTGCAGCTCTGCAGATGTCTGTTAGAGAGTTGCCATGCGCTAGAGCCCAATAGGAAGCCACACTCCGAGTGGAGTGTGCCTTCACACCAAGGGGGCACAATCGACCCTGGTGCTGGTATGCCAAAGCAATGGCGTCCACTATCCTGTAGGGATGTGCATCTCCATAGCTGAGGCCGATGCGATACGCATCTTGATGCATAGCCAACGATTCGATAGATTAAAGATATATATTATAAGCATCTACCGATGCGATGCAATACGATTCACTACAATAACGATGCGGTGCGATCCGATTTCGATTCGATTCAACGCGATGCGATTCAATGTTATACGATGCAATGGAGAAAAATATGATGCTATGCAATTCAATATTGTATAGATAGTTAACTTTTATTTCTTTTGTTCAGACATAGAGCAAATCATAAAGTGGCTTAAGTGCCATATATCTGACTTTTAACGCATGGCTCTTTCACAAACACAAGATTGGGCTAAATAAAAACAGACATTCCTTTTCTGTCCTGTCTCCAGAACATTTTTTAACAGCTCACACATTTAACAGTGAAACAATCTAAGGATGCTCAGGGATAAACAATAAAGAAATGTTCCTAATGTGATTTCAGCAGGCTAACAGTGACCAGAAAGCAGGTGCTGTTTTAACATAAACAATAATAAAAATAAAAATAAACTTTCACAAACAGGTCTTTCAACTGTATTCAGATGTATTATATACATATATATATATATATATATATATATATATATATATATATATATATATATATATATATATATATATATATATGAAAAACGATTATTTGCAGTCACAGGCTTCTGTAAACCAGATTAACTTAAATGTCCTACTTTAAGGTTTAAATGTATAGGTGACTCTCAGGACACGCCTCGCTCTCCGTAGTGTTGTGATACGTCATATTCACGTACAGCAGCGTCAGCAGTGGTGATGAGAGAACGTGCTCGAGCAACAGTTCAGAAAGAAGAAATCAATCTAGTCGAACTGGACGCGCAAATGACGTGAAATCGTGTCTATCCTCGCGTCTTTCAGGACCTCCAGACCCGCGTCAACGCGTCTTTAGATTGACTTAACATGGAAATCACCCGCTACAGATGCTCTATCTGCGTCCGGTGTGAACGCAGCAGTTACATAAAATAAAATATTGGTCACAAATGATTGGTCACTTTCTAAATAAAAGTATAACGCATGTACTGATAATTATATATGAATAAATCGTTTTTTAACCGATGCAGATATGTTAGAACCGATGCATCGCGATACAAATGTCAACTTGTATCCGATGCACACTTATTTAAATCGATGCATCGCATCGTTAGCTTTTATGCCGATGCGAATCGATGAATCTTACCATCCCTACTATCCAGTGAGACAACCTTTGCTTGGAGAGAGTCTTTCCCTTCAGCTTTCTACCATAACAGACAAAGAGCTGGTCTGAAGTCCTGAAACACTGCATTCTGTCTACGTAAGCACGGAGGGCGCGTAGTGGACAGAGCAGTGCCAAGGCTGGGTCTGCCTCCTCCAGGGGCAGCGCTTGCAGGTTCACCACCTGATCTCGAAAGGAGTGGTGGGAACCTTGGGCACATATCCGGGGTCTCAGGATCCCGTGAGAAGAGCACCAGTTGACGAAGAGGTTCCACTTCAACGCATAGACATGTCTCGTGGACGATGCTCTAGCGGAAGTGATGGTAGCCACCACCGCTGGTGGTAGGATACTCAAACCTACCTCGTTGCATCCAGGAGCCACATGTGGAGGTTCCAAAGATCGGGACAAGGGTGCCATAGGGTCCTTCCTCAAAGGAATTGCTGTCGCGATAAGTACAAGTCTGGAGAACCAGGTATGGGTAGGCCAATGAGGCGCAACCAAAATGACCTGCTCCTCGTCCTCCCTGATCTTGCACAGGGTCTGTGCAAGAAGGCTAACTGGGGGAAGCGCATTCTTGCAGAGGCCTCGTGGCCAGCTGTGCACTAGTGTATCCGTGCCGAGCGTGCCCTCGGTCAGGGAGTAAAACAGGTCGCGATGGGACGAGTTGTAGGAGGCAAACAGATCTATCTGTGCATCGCTAAACTGATCCCAAATCAGCTGAACCGGCTGGGGATGGAGTCGCCATTCTCCGGGAAGAGGCTGAAACCGTGAGAGCTCGTCGGCTGCACAATTCAGGACCCCCAGATGCTTCTGACTCCATAAGAGGAGGTGGCGGGTGAGTTGAGACATACGGCGGATGCGTAGACCACCTTCTCAGTTGATGTACACTACTGTCGCGGTATTGTCTTGATCGGACTAGTACGTGCTGGTTCTTGAGCAACGCATGGAAGCGGTGCAGATCAAGATGTACTGCCAACAACTCGAGGCAATTGACACACCAAAGGTGCTGGGGTTCTGTCCAGGAGCCCGCGGCAGCATGTGTATTGCACATGGCACCCCAGCCCGTGGTGGAGGCATCTGTTGAGACCTGAATCAGCCCTACCCTCTTGCATGAGCATGCAGTGAGGCGGCAGCCTGCCCCGCAACTCTGTATGTCTTTGCCACAGGAGTAGACAAAAAACCTACAGGCATTGGAGGGGTGCTTAGGGTCGCCACGCCAGGTGGAGGCGCTGTGGGGACACCGATGTGTTGCCACAGAACACTCTACGGGGGGAACCCCAGTATACCCTTGGCCGCGGCCTCTGCGAGGGCAGAGAAGGCGGAAGAGGCCGCTGAGCAAAAAGTCAAAAGAGACTCCCACGATCTCTTGACCTCTTCATGCACGTCCTGAAATGCCACCCCCAAAACCAATCATCAGACTTGAGCACTTGGGACATGGCGGAGGTCCACACAAACCCGATACTCGAGGCAGCCCGGGAAAGCATAGCTGTCAACTCTGGATCAGACTTGACAAGCTGGTCGCCTCTTGGCTCCGAAGCAAAAACATAACTGCATTTTGTCAGCGTACTTCCTTATATACCCACGAGGTGGGGCGGAGTTACACTATGCAAATTCTGCAGACCCATGGCATTTCTTTGCCATTGGCTCGTTTTGTAATACTCGAAGTTGATAGGCTTTATAAGCGAAACCCCATTCGTCGACCCCCAATGCTGTTAATTTAAACTTAAATTAACCCTTAAAGACCTAGACCGTTTGGCTCAGAGGAACAAATCACATGGGTTTCTTTGACGAATCAATGCTGATCAAAACTTGATGACGCAATCACATTCACATATGGAGCATCTGAATGTCCAAACGCAATTAACCCGATACCACAAAAAAGCCGTGGATCTCCTCTTTATGGGACTTTTTAAAGCATAAATTGGATTAGTGGTTCAAAAGTTATTAAACATTTAAGAACAGCAGTCATTTTTATGCCGCCGGCAGCTGTATAGGTCTTTAAGGGTTAAAAAGTATATCAGATAATAATAATAAAGCATTTGATCTACCAAAAGGAATTATAAGGGTAAAACTAACAAAAAACTAGACAAAAACCTCAGATTTTTAAGGTGCATTGAGGACCACTGGTTATTTCCAGGGCAATTTGTCTTACATTGTGTTTCGTTGTTCTTTGCATCTCTGAGGAAAATTCAATAACACATCTCTAATATAAAATGCTTTCTGATAAACTGATTATCTACAGTCAGACTTATTCCTAGGCCATTCTTAAAGAGATGGTGCCCTCAAAAATACCATTATTTACTCAACGTCATGTTGTTCCAAACCCATATGACTTGCTTTACTACATGGAACACAAATGGACTACATTTATTATGATTTTGTGGCACTTTTTTTCATTGTTGATGCTTGAAAGCCCGAGTCCCCATCCACTATTATTGTATGGAAAAAAAGCGTGAACATTCCTCCTAACATCTTAATTTATTTTCTACAGAAAGACATCATACAGAGTTAGAATGACATGAGGGTGAATAAATGACTTTTATATTTTTTATAAACTATGTCCAGATTTTTGTTAGTCTGTGTGCTAGTGTGGTACACCGCAAGATAATGCTTTAATGTTGAGAAGCAACCAATGAAGATACTTGATACTCACAAGACTTTCAATAACTTTCAAATTCCATTGCACCAGTGATGGATTACTGTCACGAAAATGAATTTTCAGCTCAAGATACTTATGGGAATAAGAGATGATTATACAATGTAGGGCTGTGTAACCATTTTTCTGCCCTCCTTTGAGTGAGATGCTTCATAAATCTTCAAAGATGTAAGAGACTTCCTTCTGAGATTTATGATATGTATTTGTCATCAAGTGTACAGCTATTATATTTTGCTGACGTTGTTCATTGGTGTTGTTCCTTTTGGACATGTATAACGGATATCAAATATGTGGTATGGTAACTCTGGAATTACTTGGATTATTTGAGCTGTATAACTTCATGGTCACAGTGTCCTAACCACTTTTTAATACATATCCACAGAGAGGCACAACACTGTATTTCCTCCTGGTGGTCACATTTAAGCATCACAGTCTTTGGTCAGTGAAATACAAGCAGAATTTGTGTGTAAATCAGTTGTAAAACTGCTTACAAAAAAAATGTTGTATTGAATTAAATGCAACAATTTACGTAAGAATGGTTTTATGAACAATTTACATAAATCGTTTCATAAATGAGGCCCTGTGTATAGAATATGTAGGGCCACAAAATGTATTTGGACCCTTTAGACACACCTAACGAATAATGAAAGAATGTCTTTGCGCTATATAAGAAAATATAAAACTACTCTATTTGATTTGAGTTTTGATCAATGAAAAACATTTGGTTTTGATGTTCAAATGTGCACTTGTATAGGCCTCTGTATGCAGTTCTGCTGTTGAGTGGGGAGCTCTGATTAAAACTGTGACAGAGTCAATAAATGATAGCGTGGACTCCTTTTATCCTTTTACCTTTTATCTAATACTGCCTGCATGGTCTTCTCAATTCATGGATGGATGGATGGATGGATGGATGGATGGATGGATGGATGGATGGATGGATGGATGGATGGATGGATGGATGGATGGATGGATGGATGGATAGATAGATAGATAGATAGATAGATAGATAGATAGATAGTATAATGTCAAAAGTTATAACACACAGAAACTTTGGAGTGAATGCAACAGACTGAATTTATTATAGCTTACATGAGATGGCAAATATGAGCAAAGAGATATTAAGTCTCTAATTACCATGCTCATCAGATTATACACATAAATACACAATGGGGAAAACACAATTTATTTTGTCCATGAAATGTTCTTAGATTGTACATAATCAGTTTATGTACAACCTGCATGAGTCATTGATCATTTTGAGAGCTGCAAACGCACATATCACTTCACTGACAGTCATGCATATTTGAATACTCATACAGACTAATTCCAACTAAAGTCAGTGAAATGTAATACTCTTGTGCTGAATAACAAATGCATATATTTGTTTCTTTTTTATTAGGAGTAATAGAAGTTTTCTAAAAATAAGTCCCGTGGTAACAGCTGTGTCCATTATTTTGTTGCAACGTTAATTATGAGCAGGCTGTCACATTTTAAATTGCTGCTTTCAGATAAACCACATGGAGGGACATTCAGTTCAGCATAGTGTTTATTACCTGTTTCCCAGCAACATACAGCAACAAGATGCCAAAAGAGAGAGAAGCTCAAAGAAAGACTGCGAAACAAATCTATATGATAGTCGTTTGCTATTAAGAGAGATCCAGCTCAACTCAAGAGCAGAGCTTTTTAGGAAACAACAGGCATCTTCTTAATGACCCGTCTGCGCACCGGGTTAGCAGGTGCTGTGCTCGCGCTGGCCCTCTCTGTCTTCAGTTCATCGATAAAGGTTTCCAATGGTCCAAACTTCTCGGTCAACTCACCAAGATGAGTTTTCAGGGCGTTGAACTCCTTGTACAAGTCGTCTAGCGCCTCAGAGAGAGGTTGAATCCTGGGTAGAGTTAAAGAGAGAAAGAAATATGAGAAGCAATAACACTATAGCACAACCGCTGGTTGGAAAAGTACTTTGAGGAATATGAAGCTGATTAGTTTCCAAACCATAAGGAGCCAGAAAGTTCCCCATTAAGCACATAAAATATTTTCCAATATAATGAAATGTTCAGCTCTAAAAAAAGAACACAGTCCACATTTTAACATAACTGCAGATACCAAAATAACAATGTTGTGTTCCTGCTGTTTTCTGTCTGTGGAAAGAAAGAATCCCTGAATCAGAGAGTTTGATGTAACACATTGAACCTCATGAAAGTCTACCTGGAGTAGTCAGGCAGCAAGGACTGATGGTCGTTCTGCAGGAGTCCTTTAACTTGGTTCAGGATGTCAAACCTCCAGTCATCAAGCACTTGAGTCAGATTTGCTACTCCTCGCATGCTTACTTTCTCAGCTGAGGAACCGAACAGCAGTATAGTTTACATTTTAATCAGACGAAACAGCAGTAATATTTCCTAGCGGTATTTTTTAGGTTCATATGAACCAAAAAAATTGTGAAACAATACTTCATAGCAGCAGCAAAACATATAAATGTATAAATGAACCAGTATGTGTTTTTATTAAACAAAAAAAGACATCCGCTCACAGCCGTCACGGTAGTTCCACTCCTCTTTTGCAATGCGTCTTCTCTGACCACAGACAATGACCACGGTCATGGTCAGGAACAACAGGCTCACTTTGAAACTCATCCTAGTTCTTGATGTTTCCTGCACAATAGCCTACAACCAAAAAAAGATTATGTGAAAGCAAATTTCTTCCCCAAGAAAATGTTGAAATGACTGCCCAGGTCTTTTCCTCTACTCTACTAAGCAGATGATGTATGTTTACTGAGAGATGAATCAAGCCCTGTGCTAAACTCACTATTAATCTTAATCCTAAAAATAATATTGGTGCATAAACAGTGTATTTGGTTTCAGGGCACAATCTGTGCTGACTTGCTTGAAGGCTGTGCATGAAATTTTCTTCATGGTCTGTAAGAAAGCTACATTTTATAAAACAATGTGCATGTAAAAATAGAATAATAATAAAAAAACAATATATTATATATAAACAATATATGAATATATAAAATGCATTTAAAAAGTTTTAAATATGAAACTTTTAAACTGATACGAAGAGCCAAAACAGTCTGGATTATTGGAATTATAGAATTGTGCTGGTCTAAACAACCATGTTTACTTACCAGTCAAGTGGGTTTGGGAAGACGTGAGCTCTTTTCAAGTGCCACTGCAGTTCTGTGTCTGGGTAGCTGCACCAGTCTGTCCCAAGACTGAAAAACACTCCCTCCTGTTTTAAAACATTCCCTCATCACACATCTTTTCCAAACATTTGGCTTGTATGAGCAAGCCACTATGGTTTGAATGTCAAAACTCTCCCTTGAGGTTCAAAGAGTTCTGTAAGGATTTGTTTGTTTGATTTGTTGCTTATTTGTGACTTCTGTGCTTAACCAATAAAGTTAGCATGCACTTTTAGAGTGTGTTCTGTAATTACCATATAGTCTATGTGAAATAATGCAAAAAGAGCAAAACATTTTTGCTCTTATTTATGTTTGTTTGCTGCTGTTTTGTAGCCTGACACATATGATTATTTTTTAGTAGCCTCTTTCATTTTAAAGTCTGTTTGAAAAAATAGGTTGAGAGTTTTTAGCTAAAATAAATAGTTAACACCTGGTATAGTCGCCATGAAAAATGCCACAGAAGCTGGCATGCCGTTAAAAACAAACAAACAAACAAACAAACAAATAAAAGCATGTCTGGAATTTGAGTTTTGTTTGTGTATAAGGTTTTTTTGTGTATAATTGTTTATAGCCTGTAGGCTAAATAAAATGAAGAAATTTACAGCATATTTCAATGCTGTATGTTATGACAAAAAGCTTAAAGCACAAATAAGATGTCTTTCAGCCTCTGCAGATATAATGAATATGTCACATCCGTTTTTGAAACGGTTGCCAAGCGACAGGACGGTTGCGTCGTGTCTCTGAAAACACAGAAGGTTGCATCTTTAACGTTATTAATCTTGACGTTTTTTTGTTTATGGGAAAAAGCTACATGTAGGGACTGTGTTCGATAATGCCGTTAACAACGATTAAAGACGGCGAATACACGGCCACCGTGTACAAAATGGTCAGTGATTAGCTGCACAAGCTAACAGGCTAGCTTAGTTACCACTGTTCTCTTTAGCTGTTTGCTTGCTTTTAGCGAAGCGTGTGTCGTTTTATCGAAATCATTGGCTTTTTACTTATCCTTATTTCTTTCTTTATAAGATCAAAGAAGGGCGATATGGAGACGCAATTCATATTTTGAGCAAAGAACATCAGAAACACACTAAAGTAAGTTACAGGAGTCAAACTGGACTCATTCTTTACATTGAATCAAACGTCCTTTTGCTTCCAGTTGTGCTCTCTTTTGTTAAGGAAATATTACCAATTATATATATATATATATATATATATATATATATATATATATATATATTATTTTATCGATAGTATACTGATATTTGATCTGACAATCTCTCTGTTTATGTCCAGTCCAGGGCTGCTCTGTCTCTCCTAGCCTACTGCTACTATCACTTGCAGGACTTCACTAATGCAGCAGAGTGTTATGAACAGCTGACACAGCTTCACCCAGAGGTGGAAGACTACAAACTTTACTACGCCCAGTCTCTATATGGAGCATGTGCATTCCCAGAGGCCATGAAGGCTACTTTTCTCTTAGACAGCACAGCTAGTCATACTAAGGTAACACACTTAAGTTTTGTCCTATCTGCAAAGAACCTTAAAAATGTTATGCAGTTTAGCAGCACAGGTGATTGAGTTGCTTGTAGCATTAAATTTGTAGATGTGACCATCTAGGCCTATCTCGAAACTGTAGTTGTCACAAAAAGAGGTTTTTGTTAATTTTTTTATTGTTTATTTTTGGTGCCTTATTTTGAGGAGTCCTCTATAATACTCTTCGAATTCCATTCTTTTCCTTATTTTATTTAATATTCGATAATAATCGAATATTAAATGCTCAAATTAATCCTATTATTAATATTTACGACATTATACAGGCTTATTATGGATCGCTAATGCCACTATAGCATGTGGTTGTTGTTACACATTCTGTCCACTAGAGGGACATCTAACTTACAATAAACATTTTATTCGTGCTGAATATGGTTGAAGCGCTTCCGATAGTTTTCGCCTAATATCTCCGCGATAACACCTATGGAAAACACCACCAAAAATTCTGAAACTTATATTGTTCGTGCGTTTTTCTCTTCACGGGCGATTTGCGGGGCGCTTTTGACGTCGTTAAACATTTACCATTTTTGACAGTATTGTTATGATGATACAGCTTGGATAACGTGCACAGTTACGATTCAAAAACTTGTTTATCAGACGAATCAAAAGCATTTCATTTTCACATGCGTGTAAGCCAAGGCGGCGAGAAACGCAAGATTGCATCAAAAAAATGATATTATATATACATTAAAAAGCAATATTCGATTAGTAACTTCAGCATTCGAATAGTATTGATTTTTTTTAATATTCGAATTATATTCGAATTTCAGAATTCGTTCCAACAGCCCTATTTCACAAAAGTTATGTGTTTCCACAATTCTATAATTCCTACAAGGTATCCTAGATTTGTATGGTAAATTTGGTAAATCCTCCTTTTATGCTTCCGCTCCTCCGTGAGAGATGCGAGACCGGCCTCACTCACGCCGTTCTCTCACGTCCCTCGGCCTCGATCGTCCTGCTCCGCCACACTGGTCTATCAGACTTTTGCCGAATACAGACGGTAAGACAGCGATAACATCTTTTTTAGACATGAAGGCTTTTAGTGTTGTTCTTCTCGGGGTTATAACGAAAAGGAAATTTTTAAATCGCTTAAAACAGACGCGATAGCTGATTCGAACGAGTGATGTTCGACGGCGGCATCCATCTTTGTAATGTAGGCTCCAAAATCCCAGCGCTGTCGTCATCGTGTAAAGCCCGCCCCAACGTTTCTGATTGGTGCCGCGATTTCGGCGGATTGGAAATGGGCTTGAATGAGCTCTTTGCCAGAGCAAATTTCAGAGAAAAAGTTGTCTGGGTTTTCCCAGGCTAGTGAAGATCATAACATGTCACATTGTATCCCTTTTAAAAAATAATAATATTATAATATCATAATAATAATAATATCATTATTCATCCTATTTCTAAACAGATGATCAAACTGCAAGCTGCCATTAAATATGGAGAGGAAGATTTTTCGGGAGCAAAGGTAACATCTTTCTTTCTTCCATTATTTTTAACCCTCATTCCATTCCAAACCCTCTCCTTCCTTGTGGAAAATGAATCACCATCTGACCACATAAACGACTGTTTATTTTGTTGGAATATTTGGTTTTGCTTCTCCAGACTCTGGTTGAGCAGTTGCCTCAGGATGATCCAGACTACGATGTGGATCTCGGGTGTTTGCTTTATAAGGAGGGCGAGTATGAAGAGGCTTGCAAAAAGTTTTTGTCCTCCATGAATGTACTGGGCTACCAGCCAGGTGAGCATAAGCTTCTTTAGCACTGGTTCCGTTGAATTATAACTGTGTGTGTTTGTGGTGTCTACATGCAGGAGCTTAATAGACAAAACAGACAAACGCACAAACTGGTCTCTCCCAGTAATTTTTTTGCCAAGAGTAACAAAACATAACATTGACTGGTTGACCACACTGCGTAAAGGTAGTCATTTAGATTTTTATGGAAATTGCGGTATGGAGACCTTTTGACACACTGTGATGTTTTCTAAAACTAGCTGTGCTGGACTATGTCTGGTTGTTTTTTTTCTGTTACAGATCTGGCATACAATATAGCACTCTGTTACTACAGTTTAAAGCAGTACGCTTCAGCACTCAAATATATTGCGGAAATTATTGAACGTGGAATCAGAGAGCATCCAGGTATGTGTAACAGAAAATCTTTTAAGATGTTATATAGTTAATTTCAGTGAATGATTCTTATGTCTATAGAACTCAGTATTGGAATGACAACAGAAGGCATTGATGTAAGAAGTGTCGGCAACACCCTTGTCCTGCATGAAACCGCTTTGATTGAAGCCTTTAATCTGAAAGCAGCTATTGAATACCAGCTGAAGAACTGTAAGTATAGATAAACCATCCGACATGATGTTTCACTTTGGCACCTTCCTATCATATACTTTTTGACGTGCACTCTATTTATTCATAGGGTATCATAAACCGCAAATCCATTAGAAGAATCTATGGCTTCCCAGGATTCAGTGTTTTGCTCAGTGCATTTGTGCCAAATTTAGCATGGGGTGATACAATGCTCTATTTTGACTGCTTACTCTGGGAGTTACTTCTATTGAACTTTAGTGAATGTAATTCAGTGATACTGGCCTCTTATCTCTAAATCTTTTTTTTGCAGATGCTGCAGCACAAGAAGCACTGACTGACATGCCCCCCAGATCAGAAGAGGTACTAAAATGTCACCTCTGGGTTTACACTTTGCCTCCTTGACACTTGGCATTCGCATGCATTATCTATCCAGATAGTTTCTGGATATTGTTTAGCAGACTGGATTCAAATGTGTCTGTTTGCACTTATCCATTCTTTAGGAAAACAGCACTTACATATTGCATCAGAGCACTTGCATATTGCATTTATAATACGTTTTCTGCCATTTACTGAATTTTTAAAACAGAAATGGTTTACAGTAAAACAGTATTTTTTTTCATAAAGTATCTTGTCTATTGTGCTGTCCCGCTAAAAAGTAAAGGATGTTAATAGGGATTAGATCAGAAGAAGTGACATTTTAAAGTGCTCCTGCAAAAAAACTGCAGGGTTTGGGGAGAGAAATAATTAGAGATTTTATGTGTAGTCGAGTGAAATAATTTATGGGATATTGTTCATTAAATTGGGCAAGCAGATTGCAAGACCTCAGTGTCTGTTGACTTAATCATATTTTGCAAGCAGAATAAAAAGAGAAGAAGCTGCAAAAGCTCTTTAAAGACTGATAAAAATAGAGCATGATGAAAAAATTTACTACCTAGTCCATCAAAGTGATGGATCATTATTATTTGTAGCGCCACCTCTTGATATGTTATTTAATCAACGTGATCATTAGATATTGCTTTAATCAAAATGCATTTGCATTTATACCGTGTGGCATTTATACTTCGTCAATTGAAATCAGAATCCATCTCTCCGAAGGTGGTTTCAGTGATCCACGCACATCTGATTTACACTTGACTTTAAATGTATTCAAATGCTGTTCGATTGTAATCTGACCACCAAAAGCACCTGTTAATGTATTTATAGCACATTACTATTTTATTACAGTATATTTCCAGGTGATTTAGTTCTTCTAATTTCTGTAGCAATGCCGAAAACAAAGGCTGCCAGATAAGATGAGATGCCTGTCAAGAGAATATTTTCTTCATTAGTTATGCTGTTTGATCTGAGCGTGCTCACTCTTGCAGGATAGCTTCTTGTGAATCAATGTCATAGGCATGCCAGTTCACATGCACACTTGCAGAACTTTTATCCTATATTGACAGACCATGTGCCGCCCATTTCAGAAGAAAGAAAACAACCAAGTCAGTTTTACTTGAATAGCACAATATAAGTTTAGTTTTCCCAAATAATGTCCAAAGATTTCTTTTACCAAAGATTGTCTGTAGTTATGCACTGGGAATTTGCTGTTATTGTGATTCCGGTGCAGGTTTAATCCTTTTCTGCAGGGGTTTGTATTGTGAGAGCTTGTAAGCCCACACCTGCTGGCTGGAATGATGGTGGGCTGCAGGGACATGTTTTTGTGCTAGTTTGTGCTGGCACCTAAAAGTTAATGAGTCCAAACAGTGATCCATCTTACATAAGCACTCATTAAATACACTGTTTCTTCCTGCAGGACAGTTATTTTTAAACACTGCATCTGTAGCTAGGACTAGCGCAAGGAATGCACCAGCGCAAATGCTATACAATATTCACATGGTTTGCAATTTCATTAAAAGAGATCCTATATTTAAAAAAAGTGTCTTGTTTAGCTGATTTTGGATTGAACTAACAATAATACAGAGCAATTTCACTGTTAGTTTATTGATAAATAACTCTGCATGCATATCTTTTTGAGAAATGCACAAGCGAACATATGCTGCCCTCTAGTGTACCAGAATGCCATTGTGATGGTTTACCATTTAGTACAAATGACAATTTAAAGCTAATTTATGTCAATATCAGTTATCCTTATTTTGCTCTTTTTGTCTCTTTCTATGTGTAAGAAATGGAAGTCTATCAACCATAGAAATGATGATTATGTCCATTGTAAGTATCTCTTTTTTTACATTTAGGAGCTGGATCCAGTCACTCTTCACAACCAGGCCCTAATGAACATTGACACCAAGCCCACAGAGGGTTTTGAGAAACTTGCTTTTCTCCTTCAGCAAAACCCCTTCCCTCCTATCACTTTTGGCAATTTATTATTACTTTACTGTAAATATGAGGTGAGCGTACTTCATTGATGAGTGTTCAGGAAAGCGATTGGTTAGTGGCATAGAAATTATGCAACTCCGGTTTAAAGAAACTGTATTGTATTGTATTTTTCTTTCAAGAAGTGAGATTTCTTTGCTTTTCCGTCTATAGTACTTTGACCTCGCCGCAGATGTCTTGGCTGAAAATGCTCATCTTACTTACACGTTTCTCACACCGGTAAAGCAGAAATTATTTCGTTGCAATTTTATTTCCCATCAGCTCTGTTGTATGTGCACAGTTATCAATTTTAGAATTAGAAAATGCAATCATGTAGAAACAAGTCTCTACTTTTTATTAGCCCAGATAGTCATTCCAGTAATAACATCTACATTGATTCTTGTGGCCATAAGGCATTTGCAAGTAATAACACACCAGGTGATAATTACAGAGCTGCCTCATTCATATTGACATATCGGTCCGAACTTGCATCAAGACTATTGGGCTCATTTTTGTATTCTCCTTTATAGTACCTCTATGAGTTCTTGGATGCCATGATCACATGCCAGACAGCACCTGAGGAAGTAAGTGATCTTTTGCAGAGTTTTCTGAGTTGACAAGTACCTAGTGAGCTTTTGTTTTTTAATGAATTTAACTTTGTATGTGATGTAGGCTTTCCGAAAATTTGATGAAATTGCTGGAAAACTGACTGAGCAACTACGCAAGGTTACAAAACAGGTTACAGCTTTGCATTTTTCCTTATAAGAATTCACAGTATTTATGTCTGCTTGTGTCAAATATGACTCCCTGAATACACCATTAAATCAATGTGTCTGACACTGAAAAGTCTAATTAGAATTGAACTTTCCTTTAAGGTGCAGGAAGCAAGGCATAATCGGGATGATGAATCCTTAAAAAAACATGTCCAAGATTATGACGAAGTTCTTGAGAGGTAAACTTAAGATTCATTTACATTTATTACATTTATGCGTTTAGCAGATGCTTTTATCCAAAGCAACTTTCATAAGAAGATATTACTAAAGCTTCATTCTTAGGTGTTTGTTCCTTACTTCATTAATGTAAATTAATGTAAAATGGTGACTGTATATAAATACGTTTCAGGTTGTGTCCTTAATTTTTTTTTTTTAAGGTACATTCCTGTGCTAATGGCACAGGCCAAAATCTACTGGAACCGTGAGAACTACAGCATGGTGGAAAAGATCTTCCACAAGTCACTGGAGTTCTGCAATGAGCATGATACTTGGAAACTTAATGTTGCTCATGTGCTCTTCATGCAAGATAACAAATATAAAGAAGCCATTGGTTTTTATGAGCCCATCGTTAAGAAGCATTATGATAATGTAAGTATGATATTGCTGAATGCGCTTTTCTTTTAGATGAAAATATGAATGGTAACTTACGAAATAAAGTCAGTCCTCAGAAAGTCTGCATTCTGTAGTACCATAGTAGTTTAGAAAATCAGAAGTGTAGTTTATTAAGAATGTAGTTTTTTTTTTTTTAAATATACATATATTTATTATAAATCAGTAAATATTGTGTAAAATTAGTGACATTTCATCAGTTCTATGTATATCTGCAGATAACTGTATTTGGATTGTTCATTAAAAAACAACCAGTAGTATTTAGCATAAACAGTGGGATCCAGATGTGTTTTTAAACAAATTAAAATAAGATAAAAACACTGAACTCAAGAGGTATCTGAAGACGTAGTTCATCTTTGAAGACTCATGGATTTATTGTGTATAAGATTTCCTGTGATGGTAGGTCACATTTCTATGTTGAAGTACTTGGCACCGCAGACTATTACATAACAAATCTAAACATTTCAAATGAAAACACGTTCTTTGCTCCTCTGCTTGCTAGCTGGAACAGTGTAACATTCAAGAGTGTCCCTGCAAAACAAAACCCTCGGTAAAACGATCTGTGACTCTTGGAGTCTTGCTGTGTGACTGCATGGAGTTTGCAGCATGATGTTTCTTCTTCTTTTTTTGTTTTTTTTGAAGAGTGTCTGTTATTAGAATCATTGAAATTGATTGTCACATTTTGTCCCGTAGATCCTTAACGTTAGTGCGATTGTCCTTGCTAACCTGTGCGTGTCATACATCATGACCAGCCAAAATGAAGAGGTAAACATTTTAATCTTATATTCTATATAAATATTGATACTAATTGGAGCAGCCTTGTTTCATCACCTCTTTCTGTGTTTTTTTTATTTTATTTTAACCTTCTGGACCACGTCTGTGTGTGCACAGGCAGAGGAACTGATGAGGAAGATAGAGAAAGAAGAGGAGCAGATCTCTTATGAAGAGCCAGACAAAAAAGTCTTTCATCTGTGTATTGTAAACCTTGTAATCGGGTATGTACAATATTTTTACATAGTTGTATTAAATCAACCCATAATAACACTTTGTATGTAATCCAGTATGTACAGGTACTATTTTCCCTTTCCTTTTACTTTTTAAATTTCAGTCTGTGTAAATAACGCTAACGTTTAAAAGTTTGTGGTCAGTATCTTTTTTAAAAATTATTTTAGAAGAAAATGAATACTTTAGACAGAAAGATGCATTAAATTAATCAAAGGAGACAGTTAAAAAAATATAGGATTTCTATTTCAAATTGAACTTTTTATTCATCAAATAATCCTGAAAACAAAGATCCCGGTTTCCACAAAGACATTAAGCAGCTGTTGTCAACATTTATAAAAAATAAGAAATTAGCAGCAAATCAGCATATTAGAATGATTATCTGTAATACTTATAATACATAATTTCTTACAGGACTTTGTACTGTGCTAAAGGGAACTATGACTTTGGTATTTCTCGTGTCATAAAGAGTCTTGAGCCATACAACAAAAAGGTAATCAATATTTAATTTTATGTTTTTAATAAGTCATTTTTAGTGTGTTCAGACAGCACATAAATACACTTGCTGTATTTCTCTCAGTCTAGCTCAGTTACCATCCTCAACATGTTGTTTTTGTGTATTCACAAATATCTATTGAAGAGGTCTTGACTGTATCCAGCTGCATAAACAGTGTTACTTAAAGACCTCAGCATTCTCACTCTCATGACACCAGCAGATGTACAACACTGGATTGCTACTGGACTTCCTTTTGCACCCCATCTCTGTCTTTGGTCTCCTGTCACCCAGGAGTCTGTACTGAATATGCACATTTAAATCCCCCCCCAAAAAATCATGTTTGGTTAGATGCTTTGCTTTGCAAGGTCTTTAGCCGCAAGTTCAACCGATGTTTTCTGGTTTTACTGATGTGATTTGCCATGTGATATGATATAGTTATTTGTGCTTGGCATGACAATGACGTCCTGTGTTTTTAGCTTGGAACAGACACGTGGTTCTATGCTAAGAGATGTTTTCTCTCACTACTGGAAAACATGGCCAAACACATGATCATGCTCAGGGATCCAGTGGTGCAAGAGTGCATTCAGTTCCTTGAGCACTGTGAATGTAAGTATTTCCTCTAAAGAAGTGGTCTGATCCCACAGATAGTCCCTCTAAAAGAGGTTCTGTATTCAAATGTAGCAGGACTGTGCCAGTGAAAAGCTATAATCCTCCTGTAATACGGAAAGCATCAAAATCTAATCCAGTGATTATGAGTTCACTGTTGTTTTGATTGTTTAAATCGGTGGGGATGAAATGCTGTTTTTTAAAAGCTGGGATGCTAATTAATTTTCAATCCTGAGATTCTCCATGGGACTAATTACTTTTTTAACCCTCCCCTCTAGTGTACGGTAGAGATGTGCCTGCCATCATAGAGCAGCCTCTGGAGGAGGACCGCATGCACATTGGCAAGAACACCGTCACATATGAATCTCGCCTTATAAAAGCTCTCTTCTATGAAGTCACAGGATGGAATGAGTAATCCTCACATATCAAATATATATATTAGAATAAGATATTGTGAAAATATTCATCACATACCCCAATTTTCTCACTGGCATAGATGGTGGTTTGACTAATAATACTTTTCAACATGGCTACTTTCTAAGCAGCTTTGGGGAGTTCATGCTGTGCCTGGACTAAAGTCAAGCATGCATTTTTATCCATGCATTCTCTGTAATAATGAGCCCACAGGGGTTCACTCCCTCCAAACATGAAAATGAAAATATTAACCAAAGGGCATTTTTTGTTTTCATTTAAACTAAGCTCTGTTCATGTTAAAATTATGCTTCTATTTAACCTTTTATGCTCAATGCATTAACATGGGAGGCATTAAAATTGTACAGTTTGGTCATTTTTCCTCAGAATAAAAAAAGCATCATAGTATATTTTCTTTATTTATTATAAAGTATACATTTTGTTAATTTGATTTTATTAAAAGGTATCTTCCTGTAAATGTTTTCCTGGCTATTTTGCCCTTTGCATCATGTTGTTTTCACCTAGACAGCATTAAATCTACCACAGAGAAGACAGTTCCACTACCACTTCCACACAGAGAAGTGATAATAGAGGAAAGAATAAATACCAAATACATCTAAAGCCTGATAAAGAAGGAAATCGGGTTCTGGGAGCATTATCATTAAGCATGGCCCTCAAATTAAGGGTCTCTTTGTTATGTCCTGCTCTGAAAGGTAATAGTTGAGAAAACCTCCTAATGTGCTCACTGCAACTCCTGTCATATGACTTGAGCAGCCATCTATGAAAAGAAACATGTACGAGTTAGTTTCAGACAATATAACTGTCATGTTAACGAAGTAATTCTTCATTTTTATTAACAACTGCATCGTTAAGAGCAAACTAACACCTGTCAGAGTTTTTTCCCTCCTTTTCACTCGTTTGTGGGGTGCATCCAAAAATTCCTCAAAGATCTGGGAGATGTCCTCTGAGGGGGAACAACAATATCGCAATTGACAGTTTAAAAGGTCATTTAAACCATTCATTAGGATTAGGATATTTTAAAGTATATATTTAACATGATTTAACTCACCTTCTTTGCCAAAACAACCCACTTCTTGGTCTTGCCATGTTAAAATAGACTGTAACCAGTCCAGTTTATAGAAGTCTGAGAATCCCACTAAACCACATAAAAGAACTGTAAAATAAAAATGTAAAAATGCATTAAGTGGATGTTATAAGAATTTTTCTCCATTAATTGATTCAGTCTATAGCATATACTAACTGTTTTCTATGAAGATGTCCTGCATTTGGCCAGTAAGACCATTCTTGAAAATATCCTGGTTGCTTTTTATCATGTTGGTGCAGAAGATTTTCTTATAATGTTCCACAGTTATGTTGACACGAGACAATCTCAGGTCCCCCTTGAGCATTCTGGAGCACCCTTTCTGAGGAGACATGTGTCAGACTGAAGGTACACAGATTTACTTCAGAGTACACCAGAAATGTGTTACACTTTCTCTGTTCTTAAAGGGATCGTTCACCCAAAAATTAACATTTTGTCTTCACTTACTCACCCTAAACAAAAGAAGATGTTTTAAAGAATGTTGGTAATCAAACATTTGATGGTCCCCAATGACTTCCATAGTATTTTTTCCCTATATGGAAGTCAATGTGGGACCATCAAATGTTTGTTTACCAACATTCTTCAAAATAGCTTCTTTTGTGTTTAACAGAAGAAAGAAACTCATACAGGTTTGGAACAACTTGAGGGTGAGAGTAAATATGTATTTTTGGGTGAACTATGCCTTCAACAAAAGGTAAACAATCATCTGCTTATACTATAGTAAAGATTAATAAGAGTGGTTTACCATTGTTCCTATCATGAAGTAAAGTAGCTGGTGGGACAGGGAATAGTGTGGACATCCAAACTGTGTCATTGTGTCTCTACAGGACTTAGTCACAATACATGGGGTTCCATTGTCTTTCCTTTCAATAAAATAACAGTTACCGTATTGACTGATATCTACAGGTATACCCTTTTGATTATATTTTATTTTATTCTACAATCGTCTTACCATGTTCCTAGAAGGAGAGTCATGCACTTGTCACTCAGGTGCTCATCATAGCACTCCATAGACCTCACTGAGGTATAAACCAGCGAGGGGTCTGTGGAGCCCCATTCTGCAGGCAGGGACCAAAAGGAGCTGTGCAAAATGGGCTCAAACTCTGCTCAGGAGAAACAGTTAAGGGTTTCTGTCATTATTAGACTGGATTTTGATTAGGGTTTCTTTTCAAAGAGTATTACCTTTGAAGTAATTGGGGTCTGTCTCCTGAAGAGCGTTGACGGCAGTAGAAAGGCTCTTGTTCAGTCTCTTCAGCATAGAAACTGCAGCTGCGCGCTGAGAGAGACTCAGAAAATCCGAATGCGGCCAAGTTCGTGTTGCCTCCCGCAGCTGCGCTGAATTACATAAGCAGACATATACGCCTATGGTGAACCAATGATGGATTATTTACTTCAGAAAACCATCAGATCATGGTGGGTTTGAGCCCTCTAATAAAGCACTGAACCCGGAATAGATTTTACATATCACAATGATAATCATAAAAAAACTTTAGTGTTTTGTTTAAAAAGTCATTAGGATAAATTATGGTTATAGCTTAACAGCGCAAGTGGCGCCAAAAGACAATATTGATTGCGCGAGGAGAACCTCAACAGACTCAAATTACTGATAGACATTACATTAAGCGTCGACAATCCTAAAACGAACTGGGCTCAGTTAATTTTACAACCGAGTCCACTGTCAAGTAAATCGGTCCATTAAAATAAGACTCTTGAAAAGCTACATGAAAGATAGCCTAAATGTTTTTGTTATAATAGGCTTATAATAAAATCATTTGAATTATTATGGCACTCAAACAAACGTGTTTTAAAACACAGGCTATAGGCTTTTAGAATAGATACAAACTGTAATGGTTTACCTTGAAGTATTATGTATCCAACAACACCGTCCAGGTTGATGTTTCTGCCCTGCATATCAAAGTATGTGATTCCTTTGGATAAACTCAAAAGTATGTTATCAATGACATCCTGGTTTGATAAATCAATTGTAGGCGAGAGGAAGATAAGTACAAGGAAAGGAAACCACATTTTAAGAGCTTTAAGAATATAGAAAAACAAACGGGGCAAATCGTTAATGGAAGAGTAGTCCAATAGCTTTTTTCCTTATTTCAAAGGCGAAGCTGTTTGACCAAGCAAACCCATCACGTGACTCAGGTCCCCTGAAACCGTGGGGTGCCACATAGTTTGAATAATTGCTTTTGCTTAAAAATACTTCTTTCTTTCTTTCTTTCTTTCTTTCTTTCTTTCTTTCTTTCTTTCTTTCTTTCTTTCTTTCTTTCTTTCTTTCTTTCTTTCTTTCTTTCTTTCGTTTTAAGGTTAGGTTTTAAGGTTCTCTGTTTGTATTCTATAGGCTATAGGTCTACATCATCTGCAAAAAAGCATATTTCTCCATTGACGAAAACATTGACAAAAACATCTGGCATAATAATAGGCTAACAATTGCATGCCGAAAATATAATATTTTAGTTGTTTATTATATTAGGCTATATGTTTTACATGTGACGATGTTATTTTTGGTAGGCTCTTAAATTGTTTGAAATGTACCTTTTTTAAATGGAATTTAATAGGCTATAGCATAGCCTACTAATGTTTTAGTGTTTCTAATATTTACTTTTTTCTGTTGTAGGCCTACATATGTAAATAATGTCGCTCGTAAAGCTCCTAAAGGTTTGCACTAGTTTAGTTATGCAATGTGTGCAATGATAATAAAAGCATGTATACAGTGAATTATGACATTCAAAATTATTCAAATGAAATGTTTGCCTCACTAATTTGTTTTTAGTAACTGTATACTTTTAGCGATTATTAACATCAAAATCCCTTCAAAATGTACGAACGACATGACTGACATGCTGTTGAAGAATGGTAATGCAATTATAGGTGTATTCGCTGTGGTTCGTGTCTCTTTAAATTTCATGTCCTACTTTAAGCCACGTCATAATCAGGAAAACACAATGGCGGATGCCAATGCGGCAGTAGCTGTGGTGACAGTTTCATTGGTTCTTTTAGGACTTTTATCGGGGTTAAGCTTATCGTGGGCTCTTCTACCTGTCGCTGTAGTGGTGCTTATTTTTGTACTAGCCAGTGGATTAAGGGGACGAGATGAACTTGCACATTTGAACGTTTGCGTGTTGGTGCTGGGAGATATAGGGCGCAGTCCTCGCATGCAGTATCATGCGCTCTCTCTCAGCAGACATGGATACAGTGTCACCCTAATTGGCTTTCTTGGTATATACATTTTAACGCATGCACTTCTCATTGCATCCTTTTTTTGCTTTTATGCATGATTCCAAATGCCCATAAATGTAGCCCCCGTGTCTGTAAGGCATAAGTTACTAATTAACAACAAATCACGGATGCATTACATACAGGTCACAGTGCTAGTTTTTAGCACCTCTAACACAGGCATTTTGCTCACATAGGTACTAAACCTCATCAAGACATTCTTGAGGATGACAGGATAGACATACTTCCTATTTCAGAACTAATGGGGCTTAGAGGTAATTCGAACATATAATACAAAGAATACTTGCAAGCACAACAGACCATGAACAGTCGTTCTGATATAAAGAATAATCTTAATTTTACTTTCAGTTGGCCCCAGAATTTTCAGGTATGTTTCAAAGGTGATACTCCAGTCTTTCCAGCTGTTCTATGTGTTGATGAAGATTGAGGACCAAGGCTATATCCTTATGCAGGTGTCTGTCTCTTTTATCAAGTAAAGTAATTTCGATGTCTGATGATGTCTTAAAGTGAAATTCTAAGTTACATCTGTGCATTCCATAGAACCCTCCAGGACTGCCAGCTATAGCAGTGGCATGGGTGGCCAGTCGTTTCAGGGGAAACCAGTTCATCATAGACTGGCACAACTATGGATACACCATAATGGCTCTTACTCATGGGGAGAATCATTCAATTGTTAAGGTGGCAAAATGGTACGTAACGCATGAAAAATATCTCTTAAGGACACTGTTTTAAGTGATATTTGGAACTGTGAACTGTTTAAAACACTGTGCTTTGTGTTGTTGGCAGGTATGAGAAACTCTTTGGATGTTTCTCGGATCATAACTTATGTGTCACTAATGCAATGAGGGAAGATCTTCGGAAGAACTGGAATATTGAGTATGTTTAATGTAAATTATTTATTATAATTTGTTTATATCAAATACTATTAATAGTAATAATAATAAAACTTTAATTTCTTTACAATACAAGCCAGTTTATTAATCTTGCAATTGTAGGGCAACCACATTATATGACAAGCCACCCTCGATATTCAGAGAAACACCTCTGAAACTTCAACATGAGCTGTTTGTC
Organism: Semotilus atromaculatus; assembly: GCA_031834385.1. Lineage (NCBI taxonomy): Eukaryota > Metazoa > Chordata > Actinopteri > Cypriniformes > Leuciscidae > Semotilus > Semotilus atromaculatus. Next base: position 24,834,263 of record JAULUF010000005.1, on the reverse strand, counting down.
AGAATGAGCAGTGTTTATTCACCATTTAGGCCTAGGTAAGGATTTTCATGTTGAGCCATTTGCTCTTATTTCATTAAGTCGCACAAATAGTAGTTAATACCAGTCAGCTCTGTTCCCATTTAGGTTTTTTCATTTTATTAGTGCTTTACATGTTCCTCTTTATAACTACTTAGTTCTGATGTCACTAAGGAGCACATGGAACAGACAGCCTTCACAGAGCGAAACACTCAAACAGGTGCTGTGACGCGCTCTGCTGGACGACCTGCTCTGCTTATCAGCAGCACCAGCTGGACGGGTCAGTGCCATCTACACTGAGCTATAAGGATGTTGTCCTTCGTTCGCTTAATTGAAATGTCTTAACTCTTCATTATTTATGTTCTCTAACAGAGGATGAAGACTTCTCAATTCTTTTACAAGCCCTTCAAGGTTATTATTGTTTTTTATCTCTCCATATACACTACTGTTCAAAAGTTTGAAGTTAGTCACATTTTTTATTAATATGTTTATTCTGCAAGGATGCATTACAATAAAAGAAAAAAGAAAATCCAAATAAAGTGTTCTTTTGAACTTTCTATTAATCAAAGAACCTAAAAAAGTGTATTATAGTTTCCACAAAGCTTTTTTAATTCTATTAATTTATTTTTTAATTCTAATATAAATAATATTTTACAATATGAATGTTTTAACTATATTTTAAAACCTATTAGACTATGTAATCTCCAACATCTGATTTCTTCCCATCTCCAATAGAGTATGAGAAGTTTGTTGAGGAAGAGGACAAACTTCCATCATTGGTCTGCGTGATTACAGGTACACAATACTGAGTCTAATATGTATAAATGTTCAGCCTGTGTTTGTATGTTTCAAACACTTTGATTTGTCAATATAGGTAAAGGTCCTCAGAAGGAGTATTACAAGAAGCTGATTGACTCTAAAGAATTTCAACATGTCAAGATTTGCACTCCATGGCTGGAAGCAGAGGATTATCCAGTTTTACTTGGTACGAGGGACTCATTAACAACCATTTAAACTTCATAGGCCAGGGCCCGTATTCATAAAGAATCTTAATGCAAAGAGTAGCTCCTAGTGACAAAATTCTAAGAAAATTCTTAGAAATGTGGGTGTTTACTCTTAAAATTAAAGACAAAATCCTAGTAAAGAAAAAAGTAATTCAGAAAGCATCTTAACCCTTAAAAGAGGTCTTAAGGTCAAAATTGTTAGGAGCACCGACAAGGACAAGGACTAAGAGTTTCTTTAGCAGAGGAGAAAATGGCAGAAAGACGAAAAGGGAGAAGAAATGTGTTGCAGACAATGGATGACAGTGAGTTTGATACATTAAAACCAACATTCAAACCACCACTTAAATAGACATGCCAGCAATCAGTGTAATTGGAAAGAGTGGAACAATTTTTATCATTCTAAGCCAATCAAATACCTTATAGGAAATTAACAGCATGGTAAATAAAAAAAAAGGATTTATATACACATATATATAATGTGTGTCTGTGAGAACAGTCAAATAGGAAAAATTACGCATGCCATTTCAAAGTGAAGGCTTAGAATGGACCCTATACTTAAAATCACTCCTTTTTTCCTTCTTGGACAACCAACCAATCACAGTCTTCAAAATATTGTGTCATACATAGCAACAGGGTCGGTCCAACCTCCTCACTAAGATGAAAGTTTTTGTCTTTTCCTTACTCAGAGTTGCTCTCAGATCGGTCCCGAATCGCTCTTAAGCTAAGACTACTACGTAAAAGTTTTTAAGCTAAATTAAGAGTTTTCTGAGGGGATTCTAAGAACCTTTATGAATACGGGCCCAGGTTTTTACATTTAGCCGACTCCTGGTTGTTTTGGCTTAAAATACATCCATTTACATGAGCATGCTGTTCTGATGTTTTTCGGCACAGGTTCTGCTGATCTTGGGGTCTGCTTGCACAAATCCTCCAGTGGTCTTGATCTTCCGATGAAAGTGGTTGACATGTTTGGATGTTGTCTGCCAGTCTGCGCCATACACTTTCAGTGGTAAGATTGTGAGATCTGTTCTGCTAACATGTTAGGTGTCATGCAGGGAACAATTACATCTGCTCATTATCTGTTTCTTGTTAGCTTGCATGAGTTGGTGAAACACGAGGAGAATGGACTCATTTTCAAAGACTCCAATGAGCTGTCTCAACAGTTAAAGGCAAGACATTCAAGATCAAGACTTTCTATTCAATATCTTGAATCCCTTGTGATAAATGCTCACGGCTAATTCTGGTATCTATGTAGCTTCTGTTTTCAGACTTCCCTGGTGATCAGGGGAAACTGGACATCTTCAGGAAGAATCTAAGGGAAACTGGGCAGCAGCGCTGGAATGAGAATTGGGACCAAAACGTCCTTCCGCTTATTAAAGAGCACTGCGACTGACCATCTAGGTGATGGGCTCATGTAGCATCCTCTCAAATCCTTTGACTCCCATTCTATGGAAAGTTACTGTCAGGTACTTGCACAGGGTACATATTTTTAAGCTAACTGTCCCCACAATGGGACAATCAGGATTGCAGCAATGCCACTGGGAAAGACTTGAATATGAGATTAAAAAGCACACCTTCCTTGTAAATAATATGTAAATAAACACTTTATTACAAAGAGGTTTTTTTTTGTTTTGTTTTTTTCATACATATATTTTGATAATTTCTATAGTGGAGGCTCGGTTGTATGGAAATACTTGAGGAACAGAATCTTTCATGATGACATGTCTCAGTCCAGCCCTTTCTGTAAATTAAAGAAACGTTTCATTCATTATGAAGAATCAGGAATAATGAAAATGTTTTAAACCAATAGTGCAATGGAATAGAAAAGTTTTAATAGTCTGAAACCTACCCAACTGTTCTTTGAAACAGTCATACGTCTGTGGGTTACGTACAGTAGATGCAATGTAAACATCAGGATGGTTTTCTTGAACTTTGCAGTTTAGAAGCCTGCTCAGCAGCTTCACCAAACAAGCAATTATGTCAGGATCGTACACCACATCTGGTTCAAACAAGCAGAGCAATGTTACTGAAGACTTCTCAAACATTATATGTTATTCAGAGACCTTCTAATCATTAAATGACAATAAATCACATTTGAAACTAATGCGTGTAATCCTGAAAATATCCTCTGGGTTTTGTGTCACCTGCAGCGATGATGGTGTTGGCCTGTATTCTTTGCAACTGTTCATCAGACACATTTTCCCAGTGCAGTTCCTCCACGCTCATTGATGCACTGTTGCTGTCAGAGTTAGTTAAGCAGTTTGTGATATTGTCCTTCAGCCTCTGAAGCACAGTTTGATGGCAGTCGCTGAAGATGTACTTGGTTAGGCTGGATGACCGACATACTACAATGCCCGTAAGTCCAATTCCACTGCCCAGCTCTAGCACTGTCCTGCATGTACAGCCCAAATGTAAATTTATGGCAGCATAAATGTAATAATTTAAACAATTAACAAAATAGAGAAAGTCACTTCACTTTATTCAGACCTTCATAAGTAGCTTGTCACTCTGTTCTTTTTTCTCATATGCTACTGTTCAAAAGTTAGGGGTCGGAAATTTTTTTTTTTTTTTTTTTTTAAGAAATCTTATCCTCGCCAAGGTTGCATTTTATACAGTAAAAAGCTTTGTGAAAAGCAGGGCGGGCTTTATACAATGATGGACAGATGATCAACAGTAACGTAATCATCCACATCACCAAAGAGCGCTTGGGTTGAATTCGTTTACAACAAAGAATGGCTGCGCGCTGGAGAATTTAGATGTGTAGATTCAGCCATCGTGTCTGTTCTGTAAGATGTAGACAGCGCATTCATTTGAAAAGAGGAACAGAACCACGATCAAGTCATATGCGTCGCTCAACATTTGTCATTTACTCTGTTGCTCTGATTGGTTGTAGGTCTATCCAATTGAGTGCAGAGGCAATTTCTTTCCTGGTTCGGTTGAAACATGCCCCATAATCACAGCCCAATGGAGCAGTATCAGACACACATTCTGACTAGAATCTGAGTATGATGACGTCAGGCTACCAGTCTTCAGTGTCACATGATCATTCAGAAATCATTCTAATATGCTGATTTGATTTCTTACTATCAATGTTGAACACAGTTGTGCTGCCTAATTATTATTTTTTTTGTGGAAACCATGATAAAATATATTTTTTAAAGATTCTTTGGAATGTTCAAAAGAACAGCATTCATTGGAAATGTTTTGTAGCAATGTAAAAGTCAGTGAGTCACTTATGATCAATTTAATGTATACATTCTGAAAAAAATTACTTTCTGACCTTTGAACAGTAGTGTATATATAATTAAATATATTTTTAAATTACTAATTATATTATCAATGTTAGTGACTTAAGATTATTAGTATTTTTGTACTTGATTAATGACAGCAATAGTATTTCTAATTTCATGCCACATTTCTTTTTCCCCCTCAAAACTCTAAAATATTACATAAACATTAAATGGCAGTAATCCCAGATTTTCAATGTTGTCTCAGATTTATGGATATATATCCACTGTATAACATACAATTCTATAATATAAAGAAACAACAAATGTAATCAACCAGGGAGATGTGAAGTGTCAGACTTGCTTTCTTTTGAAGATGTGTGTGTTTTCCAGAGCCCATTCAGCCAGGTACAGGGCAGCCTCCCAGGTAACCAGACCTGTGGTGCCCTGAGCGATGAGGGCCACGTTCTCTGCTAGACTAACCGCATCTCCTGTTGGCTTTTGAGATCGAACACTTTCTGATATTGTATTCTGTTATAAAGAATAAGATCCATTTCTAATATGATCTAACTTACCAGAAAGTAGGTTTTGTAGCATACGTCCTCCTCCTGAGTACACATGAGCTCTCCTAGTGCTTCATACAGTTCATCCAGAGGTTCAGCAGATATCATCTCATGCTACAAAAATAATTCTTCATGAAAACAAGCAGTATCTCAAAAGCAGTAGAAAAAGTGTAAACATGTTTTAGAAGTTTTGTAAACAAACAAAGCCAACCCTTTTGATCAATTCTGTTAGGAAGCGTCTTCTGTATTTTAAAGAGGGGGGGTTCTTGAGACAAATGGGATGCAAACATGTCTGCAAAAAAAGTTAATTTAATTGTATTAATTGACTCATTCGTTCACTTCCACAGTAGCTTCTTTACCTTCTGAAGAATGTCCATTATGGTGTCTGAAGGTTTTGAAGTTGTAAGTTCTTTGTCTAAAGACTACACAAAACATATTGAGTTATTCATGGAACAAAAGAAGACCTACAAAATCAATCCTAAGTAATGTTTTAATACACTGATGTTGCAAGTCAATGGACTACTTACATCCCATGGAAATGTATTTAAAAGACCCATAGCGAAGAAGTTCACTTGAAAGGAATGTATGACGTCTTTTCTAGTTTTGTGGCCCATTCCTTCCTCTTATATAGCTAATCTCTTTAAAACACTCAAATATACTTACTGCTGATGATATTATTACTAGAGAATCCGGAAGATGCGAATTCCATGGTGAATTTCTTCGTGTGTATTTGTCCAGATATTTTGTGTTTCGGGCGCCACCTAGTGATGGCAATTTCAAAACACTGCTTCATGAAGCTTCGAAGCTTTTACGAATCTTTTGTTCCGAATTAATGGTTCGGAGCGTGTATCAAACTGCCAGAGTCACGTGATTTCAGCAAACGAGGCTTCATTACGTCATAACTGTTTCGAAACACTTCGAAATTTTCAAATTTCAATGGTTCTCTCTGTCAACCCATGAACCATGAGGATCACTGAGAACCAATGAACAAGTGTCTGTGGGTTTTACCTGATCTATGATCAGTTTTATACATTTGTAGACGTTTTAATTAGACATTAGTATAAGTAAAATGAGGTAGTTACTAGTCTTATTGGCCTGTTTAGCTGAGCCATTCATAGAACAAACTAAACAAACCCTGACAATTGATAAAATAACACATTTACACATGATAATCTTATTAGATGATTAGATTTGTAAAATTAGATTACAAAAAAATTTGTAAAAGGTGTTTTTATACATGTTTGGCCTTGGGTTTTTGTTGCATTTACAATGTTCTGACCACTAGGGATACCGTGGAGACGGGTGTCGGATTGTTTCGAAGCCTCGGCACAATATGGCACATTTGATTCGACTGTTTCAGTGTTTTATGAAGCCTCAATCTGCCCACCACTAGCGCCACCTGCCGGCTTGATGGTGCAGCGGAATCATATGACCACAAAGCCTCGCCCACGTGAATCTCAGCAAAGAGTTTTCTGTTATTTTCTAAAGTGGTTTATAAATGTAAGCCTATTAATGTTGAACCATATATTAGAAAGTGTTCTACATCTGGCATGATAATGATAATGATTAAGATGGGCATGCAATTATTTGAGGTTGCTGCTGCCAAAACATTTTATTGCTTGTGCATAATTATATAATAGCTACGTTATCTGACTGACCAGAATGACAAAACCGAAATCCTGAGATCAGTTAGGCTATTATTATTCATTTTCTCCGTTGTTCAGTCTTATTTTTACCATAGTTTTTTTCGATTGGGGAAAAAGGGCATATGCCACTGTTTAAAACTTACTGTGTAAGCTTGTTTCTTTCAAATTGCATAGCCCTTTGGGGGTCTAGATGCACTTCTCCAAAGCATTTCCTCATTTTGCGGTCAGCTTATCTTGCGACACTTAAGACACATCCTACCTTAATATTTGTTTTTGCTGACTAATACATAGGTTTGCTTACTTACTTTCAAAACAAACCTGCTGCTAATGTGCTGAAATTCTTGGTTGTACAGTTTAATAAGCAAACGACACAATCATGTTAAAATGCCCGTCAGTTTCGCAAAGCAGCGCTAATGGTCAGTGCCACACCCTTGGTCATCAGTTTCAAAATACTGACAAATACATCACCTATGATACCAACTCATCATTACTAATTGTCTAATATGATCAATATATTTTACAACGTGTGACATTTTTCAATCTCTTTATAAGCCTGTCAGTTGTATATTAGCCTACGTGTTTAATCATCTTGGAAATTAAGCCAATAATAAAGCTAGATTAGATGGGTTACAAATGTATCATTATTAGGCATACATGAATTATGATGTGCTCGCAACGTAGGCTACAACAGCATTAATTGTGGTTAAAGTCGCTTGTTTTAATTAGTTATTTTTAGGCTATTTATAGCGTATTACCAGAGTATGCCAAGAAATAGACTGCATGCAGTAACTCCACATGCCTCTTTTGCTATTGGTCGAGGTAGAGCAGGCAAAGAATTGCAATTGGACGGAAAAAAGATCGGTCATCTGAAGATCTGATCACTCCTAGTTTGCAGTGGTCATAAGAAGCCCTCCACACAACGAAACTTTCTCCCAGACACTTCATTGTGGATCTCAAAGGAAGTCAAAATGGACGTGAGTAATCTTAGACCGCATCGTCGCTTCATTATTCCTATTGGCCTATATATTTTGTCAAATTGTCTGTGTTTGTTTATAGGCAAGAGAGCATATGTCAGATTACATTCTCCATATTATAAATTACATCAAATAATACAGTAGGCCTATGTATTAACGTATAGCCTACTTGTAGCAGCTGAAGTTAGGTGTTTATGTATACTGGTGTTTGTTGTCTGTATGGTGCATAGTGTGTGAAGCGCACGTGCTTTTTTAATGGGTGTTAACTCACATCTCAAATGCTCATTATTGTTAGTTCCATCATCAGATCCATTTCTATCATAATGTTGTAGCCTACTGGTAATACGTTTTTCTTCTCATAAATAATAGGAAATGCGGTTCATAAAATCTGACTTTACCTCAGTTTAAATGAATAGTTCATTTAAAAATGAAAATTCTGTCATTTATTCACCCTCAAGTTTTTTCAAACCTGTATGAGTTTCTTTCTTATGCAGAACACAAAGGAAGATATTTTGAAGAATGTCGGTAACCAGACAGTTGATTTACCACTTTGACTTCCATATTAGGGGAAAAAAATACTATGGAAATCAGTGGGGTAGGCTACATCAACTGTCTGGTTACCGACATTCTTCAAAATATCTTCCTTTGTGTTCAGCAGAAGAAAAAAATTCATACAGATTTTTTTTTATGTGCGCCTTTTCATTGAGCAATGCAGCCTTAATCAAATAATAGAAAGATAATTATGCCAAGTTTAGGACAGAGGTTTCATAGTCTTAGGTTATTGGGTTTGCAATGTAGGCTGTAACCCTTCGTCTTTTTAGGGTAATTCATCATACCTTAACATGTTCAATTCTCTGGCATTTCTACAGATGAAGCAAGACTCTCCAATTCAAACCCAACTATGGTCTGAAACCATACAGACCCAGGGACATTAAAAAGGAGACCCATTAGCTCACTTTCACTCTTAGCTCAGAGAAATTAGTGTGACTCAACTATTCTTTGCAATGCTAAGACAGAGCATCCCCGGCCAGCTTCCCTTCTGCAGTTAAAGTAAGCAGTTTAGAAATTCGAGAAAGAAAGAGGCATATCGCACTGCTCTGAGAGTGTCGTTCTGCAGTATAGCTTCTGTCTGAGAGCTGGTTTACAGTTACTCACACTGACTAATGTGGAAAGAATTCACCTCAGTTACACATCTGTCCTTTCACATTCTCAGTGCCTTTTTTCCCTTCTTTTTCTCCTCCTATCTCTCTTTTGACCATCTTTCCTCTCCACTATTCAGCCAGCAACAGCTATAAAAATCTACTTTCCTTGGCAGCTGTTAATCACAATAGAGCCCTTGTATAATTCAGCTTGTGATATTGCAGCTGCTGACCCAACATGGCTTCTCAACTTACTTACACCAGAGCTGTACAGAGATGGCATGGCCACTAGTTTTTAAAGATTGAACGATTAAAGTAGTCGGAAACGGAAGTCGCAATAGTCTTTTCTTCCCTATTGTGACTTATATCCAAGTGTAACGGCTTCTTGAACAAGAAAAAATTGAGTTTTGTCCATCGGAAATTGATTGGAAAGTTGGATCATTCTGGTTTGCTATTGCTGTGTTGTCATGTGAGTGACAGGTTGATCCCACCTTAACGCCACACGTCTTCAGAGAAGAGATGTCACTGCAAGAGGAAGGGGAAGTTATTTTGATTAAAGATTATGAAGGCACATGCATTTTATAGAAATAATGGTGTGCACAGATAAATCATTCATAATAAAAACTGCAATATTCCACAAAAGAAGTAAGAATTTACCATTTTAATTTCAGGGTGACTTTAAGATATAGTTCTTCTTGCATCCATCTTGTAGCATAAAGGTTTTCCAATAGAGCAACCATGCCACATCTGCAGTTTTTTGAAAGTTCAAGTCTGGCTCTTTGCCTTTTACCATTGGACCAGGATTTTCCTTTCAACGCATTGGAAAATTTGACAGCATTGCTTTTGTGAAGCTGATTCTGTGCACTCCATCATTACAGCTGCAGTCTCTCTTTGGTCTCTAGGGAAAACCAGGCACAGTGCCCAGCTGTACAAGTCAAATTTAAGTGGATACACATGTTCTGCTATTCATGCTATATGACAAATAAAACAGTCGGTGAGATACACAAAAATCTAATTACTCTTAGAATGAAGAGTAACATGAGCTCTCACTCTGTCTAACAGGGTGTGCTTGTGCAGAATATGTCCTTCAAGGTGGGACAGACTTTGACAATTACAGGAGTCCCCAAGGCCGATTCTACAAAGTAAGCCTCCGCAAAGTAACTTTTCGAATTCAGGATGTCAACAGCAACAGGAGTTATGTCTCTCATTTTTTTCTATTGCAGTTTTGCCATTAACATTGGTCACAGCCCCGAGGACATCGCTCTACACATGAACCCTCGGTTTGATGCCCATGGTGACCAGCGCACTATAGTGTGCAATTCATTCCAGGGTGGCAGCTGGTGCGAGGAGCTAAGAGAGAGCAACTTTCCATTTAATCAGAATGAGGATTTCCAGGCAAGACACAAGACTTTCATATATATCTTAATGAAAATGCTGTTTGAGTATAAACATAAAGATAATGATAATAAAGAGCTGTGGATGAAACGTAATGTCCCCTTATATTGTGCGATTTTAAAGAGGACCTATGCTTTGTTAAATGTTCAACTTTCTTTAGCAGTGTGTAATGTTTCTGTTTGAGCATGGAAAAGGTCTCCAAAGTTACAAAGCTCAAATTGACTCCCTGAAACGGCTCAATTATAGTCTTGAGTTTTGTTCTTGGAACAAATACGTCACAATATTCCTCATTTAAATAATTCCTGATTGGTGGCTGGCCTGGTTGAATTGCGTTAGTAGTGTGTTCATTATGGTTAGGATCGTGACATTTATAACACACTTGATGCGGTTGACCAATCAGAGCACATTGTGCTTTCAGAGAAAGGGTGCTTCATAGAGACAGGAACTAAACAGAACATTACTGACAGATAGGGAAGAGAGATGCTGCAACATTGTCAACATGATTTTGTTTTTGGGCTCTACTAGAATAGGTTTTCATACTTTAATGTTCAAAAAACTTGAACAAGAGCATTTGTAAAAGGGCTTAATAGGTCCTCTTTAACAATTATACTCTTGTTTCTTTTCTTCCTTTAGATAAAAATCACATTCACCAATGAGGAATTCCTGGTGGCTTTTCCTGATGGTTCTCAAATGCACTTCCCTAACCGTCATGGTGCTGAGAAGTACAAGTACATGCACTTTGAAGGCGAGGCCAAGATCCATGGGGTTGAGATCAAGTAGATTAATCAAAATAAAAAGAAGGCTCACTGTTGTGTCCTGAATGCTAAATGATTCTTTGCCTTGTTTTGTCACTTATCCAGCTCTGTTATTCCACGGTTTTTACTTACTCAATAAGTCTCTCAATCACAATCTTATTATTTCTATGCCAAATCAACGTTCTAATTTTGCTGTGGCACTGTCTATTTTAACCACTAGAGGGAGCGCAAATACAATCAATTGTCATGAGCTTTAGAGGTAGGCCTACTTGTAAACCATTATCAGAGATTATCAACTGCTTTTATATGATACAGTATCATGTTCTTAAGTCTGGTTTGAAATTAAAACAAATTCACAATCTATAGCTGTTGGCAGATATAAATAAATAAAAATAATATCCTGTTTTCACCAATAAACTACGCCTCTTGGTCTTTTTGTCTTAATGTATAATGTGTTCAGGCAGAAATGTCTTTTCTTCATGTTGTTGTGTTTAGGTTTAGTTATTCTAAACAAACAGATGGAGAAGATTGAGAATTAATCAAAAGCTTTAAAGTCCCCGTGAACCGGAAGTTGCAACTGACTTTTCTCCAGTGTTGTGACGTATTTCTGAGAGAAACGGGCAAAATAGTGGGCATGGCTTTTTTTTTTCAACTAGCACCTGATTGGATCTAGAAAAGTAGGTGTTTCTAGTAGCCTGTCTACTGTCAGTTGGACGGGCGTGGTTACGGATGATAAGCCGACACCCAAACCGTCAAACCTACGTCATCAGGGAAGGTCCTCCAAGGCAGAGGGGAGGGGCATTTTCAGACTTTGATTAAAGATTACGAAGCCAAAAATTTTTTTTGTGTGGATTGACTTGCACGGATGAATTGTTCACCACAAAACGATCAATTTAGGCAAACAAAGTAAGTATGGTCAATTTTGAATTCATGGGGACTTTAATTCCATCAGGTGCTTATCATACAAACAGAAATAGGAAGTCCCACTGCCAGTTTAAAATAAATCATTCATGACATGAATTAAATGTTCAGTGCATGAGACACTAAACAGCACAATTCAAGGGTTTTGTGAAGTTGGCTTTTTTTCTGTGGTTAGAAACAACAGAATCATGGCATAAATTATTATCTTAAAAAGTCATCAGTTTAGTCATACTTTGATACATCAAACTATTTATGTGGAATAGTAAAAAAGACATAAACTGTCACTTATGTGAAGTGTTTATAAATATATATTCCAATGGTATAAAATATGTTTTTCATAGAAGTTCAAATTTTTTCCACCTGTGAAAGAATATCAATGATTTCCATAAGATTCAATTTAAAACAAAAAATCATGCAAAGAAATTAACTTTGGCTTTGTCCTGGCTTGAGAAAGTAAAGAAAACTTCTGCAAAGGAGATAAAACTATCAATCAATCCATTTAATGCCAATGAAATCTCTTCAAAAGGAAGAAGCCAATGACCTGCATATTTCCTGTACTGCTAAAGAAATCTTTTAAAAGACACACTTCAGATCCAAACACCTCTTGGCTTAGAGAGATGAATAGCCTTCACAGAATCTCTTATGTAAATTGGACATACTGTATGCCTCAAATTCAGTCTTGGCCAAGGGTAAACTGTTCAGTACCTTGATTTTAACCTTTCAAGTGCCAACTAGTATTTTTACCACTTGCATTTTAGACTGCATGAAACACACTGTGTGTAGTTATAGTCAAGAAAATAAACACTATTTGCACCCACTATTACAAGAATGTGCATTATTTATTCATTGCCCCAATTATACAACTTTATACAAAGTAATTATAATGCACCCATTGTAAAAAAAAAAACTAAAAGTCTACCTAACTAGAATAAATTATCAATCCAACACATTCTTCTTATGTTAATTCAACTAATTCACTCGAGTTAAAGTCTACTTAAATACTTGTGTTCATCTATTGAGTAACAGGTAGTCTTTTGAATTAAAAAAATGTAGTCATTGTTTTGCATTTAGCAACACAAGGGGCTACAATCATTGGTCTTTCATCTTTAAAACTAACTACATGATATGAATATTATTTGCCTCAACACTAGGGGGAAACATTTTACCCTGACAGACAAATATATTGAACACAAAAGTTGCAGTGATATACCTCAACACAACACAATCCTCAAACATGGTGATGATCATCATGTTAATTCAGTAAAAATATGAACTCTAAACCATATCAAAGCTACAACAGCAGCATAATGTAGCCAGTAAATGCAAAGCAATGCTTATTTTAAAATAATAGTTACCACATAATTTTTTTCAAGCTCCCAATGCATGCTGGGCACTGACACAATATTGTACGGGTGGTGATGGCGCAGTGGATAAGACACATGCCTGTGGTGTGAGAGACCCGGGTTCGAATCCACTGTGCGACACCAATGTGTCCCTGAGCAAGACACTTAACCCCTAGTTGCTCCAGAGGTGTGCGACCTCTGACATGTATAGCAATTGTCCTGAGCAAGACACTTAACCCCTAGTTGCTCCAGAGGTGTGCGACCTCTGACATGTATAGCAATTGTAAGTCGCTTTGGATAAAAGCGTCAGCTAAATGTAAATGTAAAAATGTAAATATTGTTGAACGTAAATGTACATTTTTGCTCAGATAACTCAATTTTTGGAGTTTTGGACAAATATTTGAGAATACGGTCAACAAAACAACTTTTGTTATTAAAGTAGGCCTATTCTTGTTTAGGTCACTCTGATGAACTGACTCGATCATAAACGATGATCTTTATTCAAGATAAATTATCTTTGTTCAAGCTTCTGGTTCAAGCCTTTCACACAAGAGGGTAAACATAAGCAAAATAAACAAACGAATGATTAACTAAATGATTTAAATGTATATATATATATATATATATATATATATGCTTAATTTAAAAAGCATGGTAATAATAAACTAATCAACTTAGGTGGGCAAATGAGAGGCGAAAAAACACCGGGCGACTGCCAATCGATGCAGGATAACGACTGTGACGTCAACTTGTAAAAAAAATCAAATAAAAGCTGTTTCCCCCGCTTGATCTGCTATTTGTCCCATAATTCTACGCGCGAACATGACACGAATCTTGACCCTTTATAGAAATACGCGCACGTCAGTACAATTCAAATATAAACGGTAACGGCTCTGGCGGAAGTTATATGACAGCAATCGTACTAAAGAGGATGTTAATGAAAGGAAATATGAATACGATGGATGTTTATTGGCAGCTAAAAAAATGGAGAGAAGCAGAGGTGTTTCAGTGGTAAGAATCGTTCTAACTAATATTAGCTTAGTCTAATTTGTTTTAATATGAAACTGGAAAACAGACATGTAAGCAATTAAGGTACGAGATGATCGTGTCTCGTGAATAAGTCACGGCTGAAGGGCTCTGCTGTTTGTCGTACCTGCAACCCCTTCAGCCGTGACTTATTCACGACTAAGCCTCGAGTACCGTTACGTGCTTTTATAAAACGGTTAAGTTACCACATAATACAAATATTAAAGCCAACAAATATGTATCAATACTACTTTCATAAAGTAAAATCACTAAAAGTCTTCCTTCCGCTGGAAAAAATAGTCCCTGTCACTGACCTTAAATAGCAACATAAGTTACATTACATTATTACGTTACGCCATTAACTTAGATGGCAGCAAGACTGCGAGTCAGTCAGTAGCGAAGATTTTTATATTGAAATGACTTATTTTCAAGTCATTTCAATACGAAGATGAAAGACGCGTTGTTGACCAAGGCAGTGTCAAAAAAAAAGAAAAGGCTAACGTTAGCTGTGTCAGGGCACGGAAAACACACAGTAGGCTATGGCAGTGGACATTCAATTTTTTTTTATTATTATGAACATAGGACTAAAATGCTAACGTTATCTATAAATGCAGATAAGTTAACGTTAATACACTCGCTCACTCTCTCACACAATACTCTACACAGTAAAGGCCCGTTCACACCAAGCACGATAACTATAAAGATAACGATAAAGATAACTATATATGCGTCCACACCAACGACTGATAACGGTCTATTCTAAGCACGCGCGCGCCCGCGCTGCGTTTTCAAAGTAGACCTTTAAATTAGAATGGATTCTGATTGGCTGTCAGTGTTTTATCGTTCGACAGCTGGAAAAAAATCGTTCTGAAAGTGATCCCAACGTATCGTTCCTCATATCTTTATCGTTATAGTTGTGGTGTGAACTCTGTTATTCTTTAATATGGAGAACGATTTTTAGAATTATATCTTTATCGTTATCTTTATAGTTATCGTGCTTGGTGTGAACGGGCCTAAGCCTCAATGATATATCAATGAGAACAAATGTTTACGTTGCTAAGAGTGGTTGCTAAGGTTGTTGTGTAGTGATACCAGAGAATGGCTGCGTCCGAAATCGCGTACTATGTGAGTAGGTACTACATTTAAATAAGAACGTACTTCGCGACCGTTAAAAAAGTACGTTCTATATAGTATGAATACGGGTAGTATGAATGAATCCGGACGTACTACATGCGCCATGTTGTTGTCGCGTGACATACGCGCTGTCATAACAGTGCGAAAATTTAAAGAGCCCATTCCACTGACTGCACCAACTTCGCGCTGTTTTTAGTTCTGCTTTCTGTTTTCATCTGCGTTTTTACGTCGTCCGAGCCGACAATCAAGAGGAGGCGTCGGTCAGCTGCTCGCAGATCACGGCTTTTGTGGAGTTTCTCAAATAACATTTATTTACCTAATAGAAATTTTACCTCATAAAACACACACACAACCCCTATGAACAATGACAGATGTTGATTTTTGACAAGGAAAAAGCCAATTATTTGCTTGTAATATTACCATCGATAAATAAACATGAATGAATCAATAGAGATATGCATGTGTGTCTGTGTTTATCTCTACAGCCCATAGCTAACGTTACAGCCATAGACAGTATAAGAAGTGGACAGAGCCATCTCATTGGAACTCAGTTGAGACAGTTGAAGCCCATTTTTAGCGATTTTTTAGCACTTCCGTTCCTGACGCGCAGACTCAAACCTACTCAAACTTAGCTTGATGACGTGTGCACCCTGTCTGACAGATGTAAATATTCTAGTAGCTGTGCGTGAAAACTGCCAACGTTGATCTTGCAGAGACGGCGAGCTTGAGCAAAGAGTTCTTTGGCGTGAGTGAGCAGGCGTAAGTAATTTGTATAGTATTTATTTTAAAATGTAACGCCAGTACGCCATATTAAGTTAATGCATTGATTGCCTGTGAGCTTCTCCTACTGTCTGTACGGTAATTTCTCTACTGTGCGACAGAGCGTCGAGTGGTTATGACGCAATCGTTAGCCTATTTTTACAAAAACTGTTTCTACGGGGCCATAATGTAACATAGAAGGTAATGGAGCCCTTTATACATTGTCGTGTTTCTTTAGAAATAAATAATGGACAAATGGAGTCTTTAAACGCCTCAGATGTAAAGTTATTCGCTGTCAAAGTGACGCGAAAATGAATGGGAGTCAATGGGAATGCTAACGCAAGTGAAGTTCTGCTACAAGATGGCGGCTCCCGCGAGGCTTCAACTTCCGGTCGATGGATTACCCCCTTGGTTACAGCCGTGTCTCCGGTTTCCGCCATTTTCAAATATAACGACAACAACTCCTCTCCCGTGGGCGATATTTTTTTTCACAGGATGGTAGGGGAAGACTCATTAATATTCATTAGGGAACTCATCTCTGATTGGTCTTAACCCCAGTGACTGGTAGGTTTAGGGGCGGGGTTAGGGGTCGGTCATCAGACCCCCAGTGACGGGTAGGTTTAGGGGCGGGGTTAGGGGGTAGGTCATTAGACCAATCAGGGATGAGTTCCCTAATGAATATTAATGAGTCTTCCCCTACCATCCTGTGAAAAAAAATATCGCCTCCCGTGGCATCATGGGATAGTAAAGTGTCCATCGTATGCGCACTTCAGAATCTCGCCGGAAGTAGTAGGTCATCCGGGGACTTTTCGCCTACTGTTTTTCGAATTCTATGATTTCGGACATACTACTCTGCTCGCGTACTGTTTTTCGCATACTATATAGTAGGGAAGTAAGCGATTTCGGACGCAGCCAATGTCTAAATAGGAGAGAATTGGCACTCTCTGGTTACTTCCGGGTTCTGGACTGGCTGCAGTAACACGTCTCTGCCCATGCGGGGGCGCTCGCGGGCGAGTGCAGAATGAATGGAGGTCTATGGAGCTATACCCCTCAAAATCCACTTTTCTCGGGATATAATTTTTTGTCTAGTAATTTGTATATTGTATTCCAAAGTAGATGCAAAGAAAATTCACATTGCTGGGTGTTAGATTTTTTAGAGTCACTTATTTGCTTTAAAAGGTCTTTTAAAATGTCAATGACGTCATACACATCAGCATCATTAGCAGAATGCTAGCGTGTTATGGGCAACAACAACTCCACCTGTAAGAAATCGAAAGGACATAAGTACTCGTTCATTCAACTTTCGACCTATAACCAGTGTTGAACTTGCAAAACCTACAATAAATTTGTAGATTTCTCAACGGCAATCGGTTGAAAGAGACACATTTAGCCGTCTAGCCCCATAGACTCCCATTCATTCTGCACTCGGACGATCGCCCCCAGTGGAACTCTGGTGGAACTACAACCAAAATTCGGTACAATCGGACTTAATAGGGAGTGCCCAGGCTTTCCGTAGACAGGCTTTGGTGATACACACAGCTATTGACCAATCAGAACTGTTAACCGTATTAAAAAAATGGGTTACTTATTACTAATTCTGGCTGTTAATGTTAATAGCTAGTACACAATGTTTTGGATTATTTTAGTTTCATGTGCAATATTCATGCAAATATTTGGACTTCAGATATTATGGTATGTTCTTGTGCTTTGTTTTGTTTTGTTCAATTGCAGCTTTCATACTCATTATAGTTTGTATCACTATACACTGTTGTCGGTTTTAGTACTGATGAACCATGACAGAAGAATTCTCTGCTGTTTTCATCCACAGAGCTAAGTGCACAGCTTCAGCATCAGCTAACGTTACCTGCCAGGTATTGAGCAACAGGAACCTACGATATAACCCTGGCTGGTAAGTGATTTCTGTTCTCGCGGAATAACATGATCATGTTGAATGGAAATGCTATGATTAACTTGTGCCTGTCACAGTGTCACATATTCATGCTCGTACTTTGTCATACTCATACTTTTTCATTCTACATTATACACTCACCGGCCACTTTATTAGGTACCCCATGCTAGTAACGGGTTGGACCCCCTTTTGCCTTCAGAACTGCCTCAATTCTTCGTGGCATAGATTCAACAAGGTGCTGGAAGCATTCCTCAGGGAGTTTGGTCCATATTGACATGATGGCATCACACAGTTGCCGCAGATTTGTCGGCTGCACATCCATGATGCGAATCTCCCGTTCCACCACATCCCAAAGATGCTCTATTGGATTGAGATCTGGTGACTGTGGAGGCCATTTGAGTACAGCGAACTCATTGTCATGTTCAAGAAACCAGTCTGAGATGATTCCAGCTTTATGACATGGCGCATTATCCTGCTGAAAGTAGCCATCAGAAGTTGGGTACATTGTGGTCATAAAGGGATGGACATGGTCAGCAACAATACTCAGGTAGGCTGTGGCGTTGCAACGATGCTCAATTGGTACCAAGGGGCCCAAAGAGTGCCAAGAAAATATTCCCCACATCATGACACCACCACCACCAGCCTGAACCGTTGATACAAGGCAGGATGGATCCATGCTTTCATGTTGTAGACGCCAAATTCTGACCCTACCATCCGAATGTCGCAGCAGAAATCGAGACTCATCAGACCAGGCAACGTTTTTCCAATCTTCTATTGTCCAATTTCGATGAGCTTGTGCAAATTGTAGCCTCAGTTTCCTGTTCTTAGCTGAAAGGAGTGGCACCCGGTGTGGTCTTCTGCTGCTGTAGCCCATCTGCCTCAAAGTTCGACGTACTTTGCGTTCAGAGATGGTCTTCTGCCCACCTTGGTTGTAACGGGTGGTTATTTGAGTCACTGTTGCCCTTCTATCAGCTCGAACCAGTCTGGCCATTCTCCTCTGACCTCTGGCATCAACAAGGCATTTCCGCCCACAGAACTGCCGCTCACTGGATGTTTTTTCTTTTTCGGACCATTCTCTGTAAACCCTAGAGATGGTTGTGCGTGAAAATCCCAGTAGATTAGCAGTTTCTGAAATACTCAGACCAGCCCTTCTGGCACCAACAATCATGCCACGTTCAAAGTCACTCAAATCACCTTTCTTCCCCATACTGATGCTCGGTTTGAACTGCAGGAGATTGTCTTGACCATGTCTACATGCCTAAATGCACTGAGTTGCCGCCATGTGATTGGCTGCTTAGAAATTAAGTGTTAACGAGCAGTTGGACAGGTGTACCTAATAAAGTGGCCGGTGAGTGTATATTATATATTATATACTATACTCATACTAGGCTATATGCCAGCAGCCATATCACCCTGTAGCCCAAGACTGGTTGCCCACTGAAGCTCATAGATACACTAGATGTCGCCTTGGCTACGGCAGTTCATTAGAACGAATGCGTCAATAGAGCCGCCATCATGGAACAGGGGAGCCTTCCTCTTTAATGCATCAGCGTCAATGTAGACAAAGGTCTAATGGAAATAAAATCACCATATATCGTCATGAATGCGATTTTCTCGGCTTTTTTGGTTTGTTCCAACGGTCAGACATGTATTTAGCATTGATTCCAGGATTTTTTATTTTTTTTATTTAACATTCTTCCTAGTTCATATTTCATTCGTGTGAACATCATACGCAGCACAAAAGTTCACCATCACCCATGAATTCGAAGTACAGGCAGAGATAGCAGCGTTACCTAGCTACTTCCTATGACAAGACCCCTGTTCCAAGATGGCGGCGGTTTTGACACATGCTTAGAACCCCAAGGCGATATCTAGTGTATATCTATGACTAAAGCTAAGCAGTGTTGAGCCTGGTTAGCACCAGGATGGGAGACCTCCTGGGAAAATTAGGTTGCTACTGGAAGAGGTGTTAGCGAGACCAGCTGGGGGCGTCACCCTGTGGTCTATGTGGATCCTAACACCCTAGTATAGTGACAAGGACACTATACTGAATGTCCACTGCAATATCTTGTCTTTTTAACAGTATAGTGAAGTGCCTCCTAATCATCCCCATACTGATTGGCTTCATCACTCTCTCTCCTCTCCGCCAAAAAAGTTGGTGTGTTCTGGGCGTTCTGGCGCAATATGGCTGCCGTCCATCATCCAGGTGGATGCTGCACATTGGTGGTGGTTGAGGAGATCCCCCCTTCTATGTAGAGCGCTTTGAGCGCCAAGAAAAGCGCTATATAAATGTAACAAATGATTAATTATTATAATTATATTAGTGATTTCACTCACTTTCTCTGCCTCTCTGAATTTTTGTACCATGGGAAACTTAGAACATTTTTAATTTGCAAACTGTCCATGTAAAGCAGAAGAAAGAGTTATTTTATTTGAATATATGACCCTATGTTAATAATAATGTCAGATAGGGCTGTCACTTTACGTTCGAAAATCGATTGCACAATTGATTGGACCAACCAACTCAAATTTAGAAAACGAAAATAGGGAATCTATTTTAACGTCCTTTTTTCTTTTCTTTTCTTTTCTTTTCTTTTCTTTTCTTTTCTTTTCTTTTCTTTTTTTCATCAAAAATGTGTTTTAGGTGGACAGATCAATACAGTACACAGTACATGTAGGATGTTGGAAAATAACAATGTCTTTTTTGTTAAAGGGACATTGTGTAGGAATTACTCCCATCTAGCGGTGAAATTGTATTTTGCATTCGAATGAATTGTGCTCTCCAGCACCTCGCTTTTTCCAATGCGCGTTGCATCTACGGTAGCCGTTATGTACCAAAAAGCTATGACAGGATGTCTTCTAATAGCACTTCGTCGAGTTTTCCTTCGGGTGAACAGGTTTGTTATTTCAAACAAACTGCAACTTGACAACGAACAAACGAATGTTACAGTATGAATTACTGACTGTGAAAAACATGAACTATTGTAATTAGTATTTATGCCTTCTTTATTCGTTATATTTTCTGAAGTACGTGCATTGTTAGATTATATCATAATCATCAGATGATTCAACAGTAGGGAGAGGTAGAGGAAGAGGACAGAGAGGCAGTGGATCAGTAGCCGCGTTTCCACTGTCGGGCCAGTGCGAGCTAGGGCTTTAAACGGACCATGCCGGGCTAATAGCCTCGGGCCAGAAGTACCTGGCCTGCGTTTCCACTGCCGGGCCAGAAGCTCTGCAGTGCTTCACTAAAACACGGCCTCTCTGGAACAATGTCACACTAACCCATCATTTCACCAACAAATGGAAAGAAATCACTGGAAACAGCATTGCAAAACAAACATGATAATAAAAGCGACCGTTTTCTGGCATTTTTGTTGTTTACATGAATATTTAAAACCCAAGCATCGATCTTTTACCACAGGTCTAAAAAGTGATACATTGATCACAAATTAATGTATGTCAAAATTGCACATTAGTCACACAGAAATAAATTACAGTTAGGTTTCACAAAAGAAAGAGGACACAGTTTACTTCTTCAGTCGCGTCTGTTTCTGTTTATTTGGTAGAACAGGACATATTTATATCAGATTTAGAAAGAATGATAATTTCTACAAATATATGCCACCAATAATATGACCTGAGGAGCTTTATCACTCTCTCGACTCCCAGTAGGCTTGATATTTTCAGTCAGAGAAAAAGAGTAAGCTCCAGGAAAAAAAAAGTTGCTTTATTTTATGATAGTCCGGTATAAAGAGACGAGACGTAGGCTATCTGACCGATAAAATAAAAACATGATTGTGATAGCCTTTATGATTGGTCTAATTTCTTCAAACGTTCACCATGTTTTTTTTACTATGCGTATCTTCAAGCGTTTACTATGTTTACTATGGTAATGGTTAGCGCGCATAGTCTTTTGCTCGCGTATAAATATTTCTACCTTATACAGTGATCAGAATCCACATCGGATCACAAACAGAAGGCATTCAAACATGAAAGTGAGTTAAATAATTTTAAAAGCCTTTAATGCTGACAGAATCATCCGGCGCTGCCGTCTAGGCGAGGAGGTGGATGACGAGGAAGAGGAGAGCGAGAGTCAATACCACGACGACAAAGATGCCTGGCAGCTACAAGCTTTCTTTTACTGTCTATGGCTACAAGAGATGATCTTGATAGAATTTAAAGTTTCCAAAGGCAGAGAAGAGAAGCAATGCAGCCTTTTAAACTTACCGGGGCAGTGACAAGCGCCTCTCACTGCTCTGCACCTCCGTTTCTGCTGTTTTCAGTTATAGCAGGCTCTGGCTCTGAACGAAAGAGCCTAGTACTTTTTGACCCTCTCTGCTATTATAGTTTTTCAAGATGGCAGAACAACATGTAATCCTCCGTGGACCTACCCGTCCCATGTCTATAAAAATAATAAATTCTTCGTTTACGAGGATAAGTCAGATAATTGGCAGAGGTATTTGTACACCATTGAGGACATAATTATGAATAAAAATTAGTGATGCACCGATGTGAAAATTGTGGCCGATACCGATAACTGATATTAATATTGCTGTTATGGCCTATACCGATATTTACCGATGTCGATATCTCTGTATAGAAAACACATTTTTATGATAATCAAATATGATTAGCTGAGAAACTATAGAAAACCAGGAGAAACGCGCTGTCACATGCTCAATTTTTTTAAAACATTTATTAGGCTTCAAAAAATATAATAGCTTTTAATTTAAGTGAACTTCAAACAATCCTCACATAAACCCATAATAAATGTCATATTTACCTGTGCCCTTCCTGTCTAACAGGTGGGACATAATACATAAATTGAATAAAGTTATCAAACAGTCTGCGCTGCATGAATTATAAATTATATATAGACTAATCCTTATTAAAGCTACACAAGTTCTTGAGTCAAGAGCAGTGAGTAATTTTCTGTTCCCTTTGTTCTTTGATTAACTTTACTGACAGAAAGCATTCACAGGCAGCGCGCTCTCTTTTGACTTGTCGCGCATGAATGGTTTACAGCATTTGCACGAATAAGAACGGAATCATGTAACACTAGCCAAAGGATGACAAAAAATAACAGATGCTGCGTTAACAGCCCTAATTTGTTTATTTCACATAAAATCGCAGCATTTTGCGTCATATGATCGCATAGGCTTGACATCGCGATTGCGATCTGATTAATCGTGCAGGACTACTCTAGATGTGTAAAAACCTATTTTTTACAGTCTATGGTAAAAACAAGTGGAAAGCGTGGGCGCGATGCTGTCTCCTTTCCACACGTGCTTGCTCTCCCGTGGCGTCTGTCGTTGCTATGCAACCATGAACTGCGCTCTCCATGATGACAGGGAAGTATCAGCAAAAGATTAATTGATTTCTAGCCCTTGCATTAGCTTTACTACTAGATATATTTATGAAGATGAAAAATAATAAGGCGCCCAGTACAGCTTTGGTCAGCTGTTCGGCCGAGCATTCAACACTGTGAGCTGATCAGTTGCTCTATCACTCGCACAGCATAAAGAGCATAGAGCAACATGTCATTTTCGTGATTAAAATTAGATAATTTGGAAGCAAACAGCTCACAAACAGCTCATTATGACAGACGACATCGTTGCTCCCTCACCAAAGGCAAAGTCAAACTGACTGACCTTTTTTTTGCCGCCTCCAGCACTGCTTCAGCACATTATGTGTGCTCGTGCAAAAACCAACATCCCCACACTCACATCTAAGCCTACACGCACGTCAAATACACAGGAATGATTATCGGCCTGTTCACATCGGCCCTTTTTTGACATCGGAAAGAGACCGATGTGTAAAAAAATGGCCATATCGGCCGATATTATATCGGCGGCCGATATATCGTGCACCACTAATAAAAATATTGATTTTAGATAATAAAATATGATAAAACAATTACACATAGTCCCTTTAACAAAAAGCTTTTTAATATTCGCTATTACTTCAACGCAAGTGAACAAGCGCGCCGTTATTTGTTGTTTAGTGACGTGTCAGTGACGTGTGTTCAAGCAAGCCAGAAATATGCAGATTCTGCGCAATACGCTGTATTTAATATATCAAGAGGACTCACGAGTTCCGTATTTGCGCTAAATCCGCCCAGCTTTGGCTTCACGAACTTCCCCAGCAAAGAGAGTAGGCCTAAACCTAGAAACACGCTCGTGATTTGACAGCGTTACCCGCGGGTAGGCGGGTGTTAATTTCAATCCCTGAATGTTGCACTCCTGTTTGTCATTGTGCACGAAACTTCACACCAATAAATGTGAGATGTGCATCTCAAGCGCCCTCTTTACGGTCATCATAATGCCTGTAGTTGTCCGTGGATTTGCCTATATTTGGTGTTAAAAATGGAAACGTCTTTAGACATGGAAAATCGATTTTACTATCGATTCAATGAACACTTAAGTCTCAAAAATCGAACAGGATTTTTTCACAAAAGTGACAGCCCTAATGTCAGACAAAGTTTTTTAATGATTAATTCAGGAATGTGCATCTGCACTTCTCTCTACAATGAATAGCTTACATTTCTGCTTTAGAAAAGTATCCATGCTGTTACAGTTTCATAATAGCAAATTCACAAATACTGGGACTCCCCTGTCTCTGTTTTTGTATATCCTTTGATCACTTTGTTCTAATGGATGTTAATTCATTGCCATGGAATGTCTTCTGTCATTGACTGGATGCAATTCAGGGGTCTGGTTTCCATGGAGAGCTGACATTCTGAGTGTTGAAAGTGGACATGCATAATCGGGAAGGGCGGTCTGTACTGGGCATGTGCGCAGAGATGTGCAGTGGTTATTAGCATGTTTTAACATTCACTGAGGTCAGACGGTGGCATTTACCCTAAATCATCGTCTGCAATGCCAACCACAGCAGTTCAGGCAAGGGGCAAGACAAGTGATTAGCTGTCTGAATGTGTTATCACATAAATTAAATAATACTCACTCTTGTGAAAGAGATATTGTGATGTGTGACGCTTGAAGAATGAACGTCTTTGTTGTGGAACTACATTATTTTTGATATGGTTATTTTTAAAGTCTAAGCAATGGAGTGTATGTCATTCTAAAATGAACTAGCCTATATCATTTTGACCAGATGATCAAAGCATATATACTGTAAGATTATACTAATTATTATAATTAAGGAGCAGAAAATTAAGTTAATGGGGCAATCATTGCGATGATTTCTTCATTTTACGCTCTCTTAACTGCTATGATGAATCAGATGGCAGCCAGTTTGAGGAATGGGCTGGCCTTAGTACTTAGCATTTAATATTTTAGTTTATTTATTGCTGAAGTGATACAAATTTCTCTCACATCCCATTAAAGAGGAATTGTCTATCCTCACCAGTTCCTTTTATTTCCTTTGCCTATGCTGTTGATGTTAATTTTGAAAATAAAAATATCTTCCCTTTGACACAAAATACAGTTTCGAAAAACCACTAGATGCCACTAGGAAACCAAGAACAAGTTACAATATTTGAATCAATGGTCTTTGCATAGTTCTTTTCCTTTTAGCCATTTGTATATGGTGTGACATTTTTTTTCATCCCTATTTCTCAGGCTGTACCTTTTGTGCAGCGTCATGGGCCTTAGTTAGGGAGAATAGATGCTATATTTAATTTTACTCAGCTGAAAATGAGGCTGTGAGGGATGAGGCTTTAACTGTAATTTTCATAACAGTTTTATGGAATTTTTCTACTGAAAGATTTGAGAAACCTTTCATTATTGATTTGTTGACAGTACAATCCATTGAGCACACAATCCATTGTACTTCTATCCCTCCTCAATGCCTCATTTCATTGCTGTAAAAATGTAATATGGTTCTACCTAGGGATGCACCGATCCACATTTTTTCACTTCCGATTCGATCCTAATACCTGAATTTGGATATCGGCCGATACTATTCCGATACCAGAGCTGTGTTTGCTTTAATATTATTATTATCATTATTGTTTGATTGCTGAAATAAACTCCTCTCAACAGGCAAGTATGATATGTAGGTACGCACGTATGTATGCATGTATGTCCCAAAAGGCAACGGTAATTATAAGATCAGAAAATGATGTCAGAAAAACAGGAAATCCTGTTAACAGGAAAAATCCCATTCTGAAAACAAATATGCAACTGTAAGGGTTTCAAATTGATTGTCATGTCAATATTTATTACATACCCAAAATGTCAAATACTTGAGTCTTGAAATATAAGAAAAGTGCAAGTGTAAACATCTTACACACACACTATCAATAAAACAGTGTGCATCTGAACAGCACAAATCAAGTACTGTAATGTTTCCAGAAGATATCCCTGACGGCTCCCATTGTCTTTCTGCCCCCTGGCTAATTTTTTTTTTACTTTAACGTGGTGCTTTTTTAAATGTTTGATAGCATTCATTGTGTTGTACGACGCGAGGGAGCTTCCGCCTCTCTGAATTACAGGTTTGCAAACACTGCATTTTGCTGTCTTGCTCTGCGGCATTTCCAGTGTGAAGTATTTCCACACAGCGGACATGTTGGCTAGCCACAATGCTATCCTGCTAGCTGGCTGCAAACTACGGAATGGATTTCCTGAGCGGGGCCGTGTCTCATAACTCTGTGTCTCATTGAGCCGCGCCTCCGTACAGAAAATCCATTCCACAGTTTGCAGCCAGCTAACAGGCTAACTGGCGGGAATCACTTTTGGAGTCATTTCAGCAGACGTTAAACGTTAAATGCGCAGACATGGCTCATGGATATCGGATATCCGCAGGTTGGATCGGGAAAATCCGATACGTGAATTATGCTGGTATCGGTCACGATACCGATACTGGATCGGATCGGCCCCGATGCTGATACTAGATCGGATCAGCCCCATAGTTATTCCCTTTACAAAAGTCAATGATCTGTACAATCACATTCTCTTTTACCTGTCTCGTGTCTCATCATCACTGTGGTTTCTGTCTAAATTATGTCCTCACACAACATAATCCGAATACTGAATCTTATTTGAACAAATATCAAATCATTTGAATCGCTCAAATCATTTGAGTCTGCCTTTTTTTTTCTCTCTCCCACAGTCACGCAAAAAAAGACTGCATATGCGTTATCCATTTAAATGGATGGAGTGACAGTGTCAGAGTCCTGACAGGAAAAATAAATGGAATAAGTAACCAGTGCAGAGAAATGTGTTTAGTGACAGTGAGAGAATAAGGCGATAATGGGACCCATCCGTTACATTGGTGCATGTGTGTGGGGCTGAGTCTAAGTGAGATGGATGACTGTGTGTTCATACCCCACTGAAGCTCGGGAGGTCTAAGTCCTACACAGACCCTCTCAGCCAAGACTATCGGAGAGGAGTGCGCCTTTATCAAGGCGAGGTTAGGGCTGGGCAAAAAAAATTTGATTTTTCGATTAATCGTTTTTTAAAATGTGGTCGATTCAAAATCGATTCTCAACGGCCACAAATAGATTTTTTCCACATTCAGGGCTCGAATTTCGGCGCAGCCGGTTATTGCGCAACAACTTTATTCATTCTCGCAGGTCTCCCATTTATAATGCGGGAAATTCACGTAAACAGAGTAAATTGTATCCACACAAATTATACAATCAAATCAGTAATTTTAAAACTTTCTCTGAGACGCAATTTCACAAACGGCGTGTGTGTTCAGCGGTGCTGCGTCTTCTCTCTCTGCACAAGGTAAGCACTGCAGGCGTCGATACACTATGGAACGCGATCGGGGCCAAAAGTCTGTTTACGAAACGCGTGAAATTTGACCGCGTCAACACGCGCTGTTTGTTCGCGTTAACGCGTCAAAAAGCACAGTAGCCAATGAAATTGCTGTATTTGAGACTATATTTGCATATTGTGACGCGATGGTACGTATCTCTCTCATTTGTATGTACGTATAGAAACATCAAAAGTCATGTTTATTAATGAATTATGTCGTAATGGTACACACATGCAAACATCAGACGTTATAATTGTTCATGAGGGATAATGCATTGGTACGTAGTGTGTGATGTCAGCCTTATGTCATGATTTGTCATGCCTTACGTTCTTTCTCAGTATGAAACGCGATCAGGTAGAAAAGTAAGCAGCTGAAACCATAACCATGGCTCTTAGAAATGTTTATGATGTGTGTAATGTAGAGAAATGTGTTTTGAGTTTTGCAAAAAGTTTGTTTTTCAAATGCAAACTCAGTGCAAAGCAATAATGTCCTTGTATTTTTGCAGACTTGTTCTAAAGATTGGGTACATGAGTGAATGGTTTCACCGAGTGAGCCTCAGATTCCACTTTTAGCGTTTTAGCAATTTGAAAAAACTGTAAAACAAACTGTGACAGAGGTCGCCTATGGAATGAACCAATAAAATCTTAAAATTGCATGGAACTGAGAAGCAACAAAAAAGACTGCAATTAAAAAAAACAAGAGACAATTATTTTAATGCAAGCAATTTTTTTTTGCACACATCAGCTTTGGAATAAAAGAAAAGAAATCTGTAAATCTGTTTGTTAGTAATCTGTACTTAACCCTTTGATGCGCAAGCTATGGAAACCCCTTCTAATGCGCAACATGGGTCTAAAAAGACCCGTATTCATTTCCTATGTTATTTCATGCATGGCTGGACTTTTTTTTTTTTTTTTATCTTTTGAGATCAATTTATTTAAGCATTTAATATTCCATGATCTATAAATTCCATGATTTATAAATATTAAAAATGTCTTGTTTTCAATTTCCAAAAATTATAAATTTTTATTTTATTTATTACATTTTTTCTAGGTTTTGTGTTACTATATCAAATTTACTTATCAAGCATGATAAAACAAAAGAATAAAGAAAACATTTTGTCAAATTAATCCTTTTAGCAGTCATTTAGACAACACATTTAACACTTAAAATGTTTATTTGCCACTTTGTCTCACATAGCATTCACATATCACATATCACAGATCACTGATAACACTGAAATTAAACTATGTAACTGTATTGAATTGTGGTGAATGTGATTTAATAAAAGAAAATACAAAACAAACAAAATAAAATCACACTGGTACAGCGGCATCTGTACTATTAGGCCTTCTACATGTAAATAAGCTTTAAAATACAATCTTTTTTTAGCTAACATTAGCTAGCTAGAATATGTCACCAGCTAGCTATAGTTAATAGTGTTGGACATGTTTCTCCTTCTCACAAGTAATTTCTTTCTAGGATTACAAGGTCAAGGTAACCATAGCCTAATATTCAAATATTATGTCCATCTTTTACAAAATATAAAATATTTTCTGTGGTTAAAATAAAATAAGACTTGCATCAAATATACAAAAGCAGCCGTATTGAGTTGTGAAATGTGTGGCAGGTGAATAGTATTCTGCAGTAAATGTTCCTACTTGCAACAATGTGCAAATATCAAAGGTTTCTAAATGGGTCATTTTTTACCCATGTATGTAAAATTGATGTAGAAATAAAAAATAAAAAAACGGTTTGTTTATAAAGTAAGAAAGGAAACATTAACACAATGATTTGTGGAAATCAAAAACAAAATATTTAATGAATACCTGGAATAAAAAAAAAAAATAAAAAAAAAACGTTTTCACTTTATTTTGATGGTCCCTTTAACACATTCTGTTGACTATAAGTAACTTTGCACCTACATGTCTACTAACTCTCAGTAGAGTGTTAGTAGAGTATTAATAGACTGGTAGGGTTAGGGTTAGAATAAGTTGACATGTAGTTGCAAAGTTACTTATAGTCATGTAATGAGAGTTAGTTGACATGTAGTTGCAAAGTTACAATCAACAGAATATTCAAAAGGGACCATCAAAATAAAGTGTTACCAAAAAAAAAACATATATTTTAAAGATTCAGCAAAGAAATACTCAGCCATCACTGAAATAACATAGGAAATGAATACGAGTCTTTTTAGACCCATGTATGTAAAAAAAAATGTAGAAATACAAAAACTGTGTTTGTTTATAAAGTAAGAAAGGAAACAAAAACATAATGATTTGTGGAAATCAAAAACAAGATATTTAATGAATACCTGGAATAACAAATGATAAAATAGATATATTTTAAAGATTCAGCAAAAAAAAAAACACTCAGCCATGCATGAAATAACATAGGAAATGAATACAGGTCTTTTTAGACCCATGTTGCGCATTAGAAGGGTTGCGATACAAAAACGATTTTTATTCGAAAAGTAAGAAATGAAAAATTTCAATTAGGATTTTTAATGATCTAAAACAAGTTAATTGAGGAATACCTGGAATGCTGAATGATTAAATTAATTTCTTGCAAAGATATAGAAAATCAAAACTCAGTCGGGTCTTTTTAGACCCATGTTGTGCATCAAAGGGTTAATCTGTGTTTTAAAAACATGAATTACATGAATTAAACATGAATTAAACTCCTGTCTTAATATAAACCCGTCTGGGAAACCGCCCCTAAATATTTACCTAAGTTATTCTTGCCACTATAACTTATGGATCCCTAAAGACAAGTGTATGGGTAAATAACATATTCATAATAAAAATATATAATGAATATCAAAACCCATGTTAAATATAATGTAGTAATTTTATTGTAGCACTCATCAGCCTGCAGCAGCCAAGATGATGTTGCTGCAATACAGACAGAACAGCAGAAACTATACAACCAATTAAATACCAAATTACAAAACATTATTAGGCTATGTGAAAGTGAATAAATGTATGTGTGTGTGTGTGTGTGTGTGTGTGTTTAGTTATAAATGTGTGCTGTGTAAGTTAGCCTAATACTTTTGGAAATGATAACTTAAAACAAAAACAAATAATAACCCATAAAGATTATAATAATTGTATTATATGGATAATTAGCATTACTTAATATACAATGTAACATTAGGCTACTTTACTTTAGCACAGTAGTCAGTAAAGCAATGCCACAATAAACTGAATGATTAATATGTAGGAAGGCTACATCTTAAGGTAAGTCTGTTTTTCTAAAATATTACACTTCAATACGTACAGAATGTGCGCGTTAAGAAACACGTTCAAATTGGTCGTCTTAACATGGTAAAACTGTGCGTCTTTACACGCACTAAAGTAACGCGACGAAAACTGACGCCTTAACACGACCAGAATGAGCGTGTCTACACGTTCAAAAGAAACACGTAAAAAATTGCCGCGTTAACGCGAACAAACAGTGCGTGTTGACGCGGTCAAATTTCACGCGTTCCGTTCCGTAAACAGACTATTGGCCCCGATCGCGTTCCATAATACACACTCACGTTTAGGAGTCAGGACGTCATGACGGAATATTCACTTGCATAATCGGGCCAGCATTGCATCTTTTATCATTTTCACGTCTTTTTATGTTTTACCAGTTTAAACATTCAAGCGATTTTAAACTATCCAGTGCTCACACGCTATCAGAGATGTTTTTCACTGTGTGCACAAACAGTAAAGCCAAAATCCGCCTCACAAACAGCTCGCCAGTGACAAAAGTTATTTTTCGCGGATTATGTCGCTTTAACGGTCAAAAACACAATGTCTTGATGTCAAAACTCTGGTCTTGGTGAACCTCGTAAAGACAGTCGGTTATGTCTTAAATAAGCATAAAACAAGTGTGACAGAGTATAATGAAACAGTAATGTATCCGTGCACTAGTTCTTAAAGTGAACGCAGCCATATGTCTGCCATTAATTTAAGTCTGCCTAAATATTAATTTAGTCTGCCTAAAAATGTCTGCCATTAACATAATATCGCTTTAATTGTAAGGAATCAGGATTAATAGTCTTACAGGTTCCAATGAGGCAGTGTTACTGTACTTTGAGCCTACTGTTAGTACTAGTGTTAAAGTGTTAGTTTTATGTAAAAGTGCCATTTATGAATGTATTCAGCATGTATTAATTATTTCCTCTGTTGAACACAAAAGTTTACTACCATAGTATTTGGTAACCCATATTCTTTAAAATATCTTCTTTTTTTGTTCAACAGAAAACATTTTTTTTTATACGTGATAAATACATACATAAATGATGAAATAAAACTATCACCAATAAGCCAGTATTAGTTGTCCTACATTGTTCATCAGCCTCCATTTTACAGCTAATGTTGTACGATTTTATGATTCTTTTATTTTAAAAATAAAATTACCTGATTCTGTTTGATTAAGGAATGGGACTGTTCTGACTTTTTTTCAGCATAAATTTTTCATCTTGCATCAAAATAAAATAAATAGCTTAATATACAGGTTTGTGGCTCTTAATTTTTTTTTATTAATTATCCACTTGTAAACTTATGTTCACTGTTCTTTTTTATTAATATAGTATTTGTATTAAATCTATTTTCATTGAATTGAATCAAGAATCAAATCGAAATCGAAAATCGAATCGAGAATCAATATCGAATCGATTTGAGAGCTTGGGAATCGAAATCGAATCGAATTGGATCATCTGAATCGATACCCAGCCCTAGGCGAGGTGTGTGTTTAAAGAATTAGTTCACCCCAAAATGAAAATTCTGTCATCAATTATTCACCCTCATGTAGGCCTGAAGTCAAACCCATAAGACTTTGTTCATTATTGTTCATCATTTAGATATTTTTTTAATGAAATGTAATACATTTCTGTCCCTCCATTACAAGTTACTCTGATGCTTGAAAATCTTCATAAAGAGATTGCAAAAGAAGTCCATATTTAATCAAGTGGTTCTATCCAAGTCTTCTGAAGAGACATGGTCACTTTACTATATGATTTTATTTAGTTTAACTTAATTTAGGCTTTTACACTTATAAACATTGATCAGCAAATATACATAGAGCACTCGTATTATGTTAAATAGAAGCTCAAGCATGCAGTTTTGTTTTGTGAAGGAACAAAAGCCTTATGGGTTTGGAATGATACGAGAGTGTTATTTTAAGCAGTGGTCAGGTTCTGAGGACATCCACATGCCTGTCGTGTTACAGTATATATAGAGCGGGAGTGCCTTGTTGCCCTTGGCTCTGATCAAAAGCCTGCAATTGACTCATTTATTCAGTGCAAAGCTGGAGGGCAGAAAGAAGCTAGTCCATGACCTGACATGGTGGTTGTAGCTGCTGGACTCAGGCTGCAGTGATGGGATGGAGAGAGGAATTGTTTCCTGGGTGGTGCTGCCTAAGGCTCCTAGCTTGATGTGCTGCTTTGCTGGCTGATAAGAAGAGCTGCTTGTTTCAGTGATACAGGGTGTTGTGCCCACTGCCCATAGTGATTAAGAGCTACTGGCCTTTCTGGTTCTCTCCTCGTGTTATCATCAACCTTTTTGTATGCTCTTAAATCTCTTTACTGTTCCACCTTTTCTGGATCAAGCTTTCTTTTTTTCAATGCCTTTTTTTTCTTCTCGGTTCCATCTTTCTTCCTCTCTGCATCTCCCTATCGCAGTTCGTCTTTCACGTCCCGCTGCACTTGATTCGGCCTCATCAGATCCTCTTACTCTTGTGTCACTAGACCTCGGTTGTAATTTACTGCAGTACCTCCAATGTACTGTATGTCTGTGTCTGGCTCGTAATCATGTAATCTGATGTAAGATAATGCAACCTTGTGAAAGTCCTTGAATAACCGCAAACAAATGAGGGAGTGGGAAGACAAACAGGACTCATTTGCAACTAAGCAAATACATTATGCTTTTTTGTGCTTTATATGAAATCCTGACCCCTTTGACAATGACGTACACAGGGTTCCACCAGGTCTACAGTATGTATTCTGAACGGCATTAAGAATTTATTCCGGGAGCTGTAGGTCTGCTATTTTGCCCTGCTGAAAGGACCAGATTAAGCACAGCCATGTTGTGTTTTAGATGCTGGTCCCCAGCATGCAATAAATAAGATTTTTGTTTCTCCAGCTTGAAATTCTGTCCCAGCAGTCTCTTCTCATAACTCAAGAGAAGCCACACACATACACAGAGAGACTGTTGTCTGTTACTTTGTGTTGTGTATGATTAGCCTACTCTTGAGAAACAGTGTGATGGAGACAGACAGATGGTGTGTGTGTGAATGGAGGATATATTCTTGCTCTTAGTCAGAATGTGTGTTTTTGTGTCTCAGGTGTGTGCGTGTGGTAATCAGCTCACTAAGGCCAGAGGTCATCTCCCTGGGGAAGTGCAAGGTTTGGATGCCATGACTACCCATGTCACTGCTTTCTCGTTCTCCCTCTCTTACTATAAATCCCGTGTTTCTCCCACTCATTGCCTGTCTCCTCCCTGCCATTTGCACCTTTAGCCGCGTTTCCACCGCAGGAACTTTCCCCAGGAACTAGGAACTTTGGGGTGGGTGGTACTCGGTGTGTTTATACCGCAGGAACCAGGGTCTAAATGAAGTTCCGGGTAAAAATTTCCCCCCCAGAAAGTCCCTGCTGGCGAGGTAGTACTTTTTCAGAGTTCAGGAACTTTCGGGGTGGGGTGGGACTTGTGCGCGGGACTTGTGTCCGGTGGCGCGCGTTCGTCCCATCGATCACGGTCAATGTTCGCTATAGCTGATAATAGGGCTGCACGATTATGACAAAAATCAGAATTGTCAATTATTCCCTTGAAATTGTAATTGCGATTATTAATTGCGATTATCATAATTTACATTGAATAATGTTTTGAATAGCTTTTGAAATGCCATTGTTTGAAGCGACTGCATGCCATTTTGTCATATCAAAATACAAGCTGAAAACACTCTTCCTGAAAAACTTTTTTTTTGCTTTTCTATAGCATTAAGCCTCAAATGTCAAATGTATTGTTTTATGTATTTAAAGAAACCAAACCAAAGTAAAAAACCCTAAAGATAAGCTGTAGAAAACACATCTGTAAAAAACTGTAAAAAAACACATCTTAAGCACACAGAATAATGTAAGTGAACTTTTTTTTGTAATTGCACCTTTAAACGATTACATAATTGTGGCATCCGTAATTGTAATTGCGATTACAAATTCGATTAATTGTGCAGCCCTAGCTGATAACAAACGTTGTCTACTTTTATATCTATCGGTGTAAACGCAGTAAGCTACCGGTCTGGGGCAAAAAAAGTTCCTGGGACAAATAGTTCCTGGTAATTGCGGTGGAAACGCGGCTTTTGTCTTTTGCTTGTGCAGGGTGTCCACGCGGTAGTAAAAGGTAGTAAAAAGAATTTACCAAAATGAAGGCCCTTGAAAGGTAGTAAAAGGTAACAAACGCAATTTGACCACCTCAAATTGACCACCTCATCACCACCTCAATATACGAATTTCCATTTTTTTTGCTTAATATTTGTGTCTCCATGTTTTAACTTCATCTAGCATAGTTGTATACGGTGCTAACAGAACCTGAGTGAGTCGGAGTTGATAGCAATGACGTAGAAGTTTTACACGTAGAAGACAACAACATTTACTGCCTTTTTACCTCGTTGATATAGTTGATATAGCCATATTAGTTGGGCTGGGTATCGAGTTTGATACTTTTTAGGTACCGACCGAATTGTCTCGATACTACAGAGTATCGAAACATGTCTTGTTTTTCGGTACCACATTTCGATACCTAAGGGGTTAATCTACTCAACGTCAGTGAAACAATGAATAAGCATGCAGCATGATTGGCTGTGGCGGAAAAACACTAACGTTAGTTTACGCAGTTGCCCAGAGAGACGTGGCTCGTCGCACGAGAGGCTGTTGTGTGTGTGTGTCCCAACCCAGATAGATAGAAAATATGTGGAAAAGATCAACAGTGTACCTACCTATGTACCACACTCGATGTCAGAAGCACGCGATCCAATATTTTCGACAAGATAATTGCTGCCAAGACCGGCAACACTTGAGAGCGTTTTTCCATCTTCGACTGCAAGAACTGGAGCGCGTCACAAATGAACCGAAACTAAGCGTATAGGATACTTGACTCACAGACACGAGAAATAGGCATATAGCCTAGACTTAAATATAGGTTAAAATATGTCTACTTTTAAACGAAACAATTAGAAATAAAGAGTTTGATTATGTAATCCATGCGTAATCCGTGTTCACTACTGCAGGAATGACGATCGAGTCAACATCGCCATATTCATCTTTGCAGACAACACAATCAGTAAACACTTGTTTATTAATAAAAAAGTTTAAATATATCCTTGCTATTTTTTCCCGACACATCCATAATCATTAGGCTACTTTCGCCACTGCTTGCGGCAAGCTTTATGCGTTGTTGTTTTTTTTTTGTTTTTTTTTGAGCGCGAGGTATACTTCGCACCCCAGTAGCCTATATTTAATTCAATTCAAATTTATTTGTATAGCATTTTTCACAAAACATATCGTTTCAAAGCAGCTTTACAGAAAATGCATGTGTCTAAATTACAATTTGTGATCTGTTAGAGGTGAGTGACTGTGTGTAATGCATTTCAATTAATTTTCATTGTTTCATTGTTAAACAATGCATTAAGGCAGAAACAATGAGCTCATTGAAGTAAAGAATACATGTTGTTAAATGATTAGGAAACATAGAAAACTTTAGCATTTGTTTTTTTTTTACAGACTCAAAATATGAGTGTAAAAAAGTCAACAAACTGAAAAAAAAAAGAAAGGTAATGTAATATTGTTAAAACGGATTTCCTAAAATTGGTACCGAAAAAGGTATCGTTCAGGAACCAGTATCGAAGTCAAGGTATCGGTATCGGTATCGAAAATTTTGTTACGAGACCCAGCCCTACATATTAGTTGATATAGCCACTTGCCACTTGTTTCTATTTTCTACTAAACTTACAGTATGAATTGGGGAAATGTAAGTTTTCGCAAACTTGGGTTGAGGACCCGTCATTTAAAGACTGACTTAAGCCCGTCATGGGGAATGACCGGGAAGCATTTTGCACTGTCTGCAAAAAAACTATAATTTTTACCTGGAACAACATTACCGCTATCAAGTCACACAGTGGATCGAACATTCACCAGCAGCGGATTCGCGTGAGGGGGGAGCAGCTCCGTATTTCTTTGTTTTGCAGTGCTAGCAGTACTACACAGATTGCGGCAAATCATGCCAACTTAAGGTCTGCTGTTGTCGCACCACCTCAGCAGCAAACCAGTGCTACCAGCACCACCACTCCAGCGATAGCCAGACAGCAGTCCTTACCGTCACAAAACATCAGCCCTCAGGGCTATGCAACTGGGACGACTGGATGAATTTTTTTTAATATAATAGCACTAAAGCTCACTTGGAAATGAGGCCCGATGTCCAAAATTCCGAACCACCCCTTTAAGTCTGTGTATGTGAGAATGTGTGTTTGTGGGTAAGTGTGTGTGATGTGACACACTTTATTATTAATCTGTATTAATGTTTATGGTGGTTAATTGTCATTTGTTTTTAAGAAGTGCCAAGGTTATTATTCCCCTTATTAGGGCTAAGGGCTATGGTTAGGATAACTCAAGGGCTAGGGAAAGATAAGGACAACTAGGACAACTCGACACTACAAAAAAAAAACACATAATTGACAATGACAATACTTAATGATCACAATTAAACATTAGTGTACCTAATATGTATGATGGGTGTGGCAGTGTCACACTTACTTTATAGTAAGTAGTAAGTGGTGCTTTGCATACCCCTCCCACCCCCCAAAAAAGGGCTGCTCCTTGATGTCGTGTTGGTAGTAAAAAAATATTGTTGAGGTGGTAAAAAACGTAGTAAAAGGTAGTAAATTCATCTCTTATGATTCCTGCATACCCTGTTGTGGAAATGTTGCTTGGCCTAGAAAAACATAATTTTGAAAACTAGTACAAACCCTGTGTATCAAAGTCCTTATGTAGATAGTTTAAGGTGCTGGCAAAAAAAGTTCAGTTTTCTGTTGTCAATGTTGTAATGATTAGTGTAGCTTAGTGTTGGGCGATATGCTCTATTTTCATATCGTCCTATCGTTAGCCTGTGAGATCGCCGATACACAATATTATCGTGAGGGGGCGGGGCTTATTTATTTGATTATACTTACTCATTAATTTGCCTGTTTAGTTACTTTGTTTTATATATGAGAATATTTTTCTATTTTGCTAGCAAAGGTGGAGTGTTTATTAATAGTCTAAATCAGGTTATTTCCCGGTACAGTGAGGTAAAAAATAAAAATAAAAATCCTCCTCATTCGTTTATCTGACTCCGAGTATTCAAACATGTTAGCGGGGAATTTATGGACGCATTTTGTCCTCATGCCATTACAGATGCTGCATTTTGACTGTAGCCTAGCCTACTTCTGAGATGGAAACATGCTTTTATAATATAAAATATTATAAATATATTTATATATTTGCGATTATATTTCCTCCTACTGCTCTCTGTCTGGATGCATATAAATTCACAGTAAGGACGCTTTCCTGCCATACAGCCTATCACATATGACACGCGAGAACGCGGGTTTAAAGAACGCGGGTTAATGTGTTTATAATGCCGGGAGAAATCAGGGCAATGGCCAAAATCTAGCCGAGTCGATCGGTTTATACTTAAACGACTGGATTCCGATAAAGGAAAACGGGTTAATTAATGCGTTTACATGACCACATGCACTGTCAGTTTATTCAGCATAATCGGGTTTAGAACGTGCATGTAAACGCGCTCATTCCCTGAAAGTGAAAGCAGAAACGGACTGAGCTTTCGGCATTTGTCGCTGCTTAACGCCACATTTCTCTTAGAGACGACGACGGATAACGGTATATCAACTATCTTAATTTACTGGCTTAATATTTCTATTGTGGACCTACATTAATGGCAGTGAAAAAATTAGAAGAATATCTTGTTAAACAAGTTGTTTTTAAAGTGTTTGAAGCTGCTTTTGATTTTCACAGATGACTGATTTGTGCCGTGTTTGTGAACTAAAGACTGTTGATGTGGTGATGTCGTTATGAATTTAGGCAAGACAAATTAATTGTAGTTCCTAATATTAATTTAATAACAGTATAACCTTAATGATAATAATAATAATAATAATAATAATAATTAAATACATTAATGGGAAACCGAGCCAAATATTGCATTGATATCGTCAAAGGCAGCAGCCATCGGCAATATTTCGGACTATCGTCGATACACGATACTATCGTGTGGCACAACCCTAGTGTAGCTCACACAGCAGTCACTTTGAAAACAAGCAACTTTCTGTTGCTCAACGTGACTATCTTGAACTTGCATTATCTGCATGGGGAAATCTTTTGGCCCAGGTGAAATTCCTGGTCACATGGATTCCTATTTATATGACTGTATTTCCCCTGTGAAAAATGTAAATGTGACCACACCTTTACACTGTGTCCTAACTAGACCACATGCAGCAAAGCAACAAGCAATAAGATATTTTGGAAGTAGATCCATGTTTTTGTTCTAACCACCTGCAATGAGTGATAGGACTTTTTTTGTTGTGTTTTTTTTCTTTGCCTTCGCTCGAAACTAAATGTTTTGCGAGGAAACAGTTTCACGGAGGAACGCAAACATTCGCGTGAGAGTGCAAAAGCATTGACTTCATCATATTTTTTTTGCATCACAATGTCCCTTCAAGGGGCTCCATAAAAATCATATACAGCCGACCAAAAACAAGACAACATTTCCATAACTAAAGAAAGCTAAAACTTAAAGGCATCTTTAACACGTTTATATTGCTGACTTGCAAAGCTCTGTTTTTTCTTTCAAGACGTGCATATCTACTTTTTTTTTCCTCTTCCATGCTTCACATAATAACCAAGCTAAATTCCTTTGTTTAGCTCTGTGCAGGTGTATGTACTAGTATAGGGATTGTGTGGGTGTGTGTTGCATTAGTGAGATGAAGATGTTTGTTTGTAACTCTTGATTTTCAGAACAGACAAATGTTTTTTTTGTTTGTTTTGGACTCTGTTTTGAGTCTCACTCTCTGTTTTGGTCTGTCTTTGTGTGTGTGAGAGCTCCATGAAAGCGTGAAAGCATTGAGTTCAGCAACCAGATATTTTTAGCCCTGTCTCAAGACCTCTCTCTTCCTTCTTTCCTTTGTTTCTCCTCTCTTCCTCTCCCCTGTCATCACCCCCTCCCCTTCCCCACTCTGATATGTGTTTATCTATCTATCTGTGTGCATGCCTTGAGTGACAGCATGAGAGTGACAATAAGAGTGAGTGAAGATTGAATTCATCAGTTGAAGCAGTTGTTTCTAACGTAGCGTTTTGCTCTGAAAAGCCCACCTGCCTAATCACTCTCATTAAGACATGATTAGCGTTATTTAATTCTCATCAGTTCGACCTCTTAAAAGCTGACCACTCAAACGCTTTCATAAGCTACATTTATAATCAGATTGATGGCTCAAGTGCACTGAAAAGCCTTCTTGTATAGCTACACCTCAGTTGATCTGATTGAACTTGATCCAAATGAAATTTCCTAATGAAATTTTTGGATTGAAACCTAAAATAATATCAGGGCTATATGAAATGCGATAACTTGTTAAATAATGCGATATGCGATGCGGTATTGCTTTAAGTGTATGAAATCAATTTAAATTATATTTATAGGGCCCTATGAAATCTGTTATAATTTTTTTAAAATTCTGAAAAATTAATAAATTTTCCGTTTTAATTTTTCTAGATTCCGTTATTTTATTTTTATTTTTTTTTACTCCATTTTAATGGTTAAATTAAATTTGAATTATCAAAAAGCATGTCTAATTAATTTAAATCATGTAACTTATACAATTTAACAGCAATTTATTAAAAAAAATTACACATTTTTAGGGCCCTATGAAATGCGTAATTTTTTTTTTTATAAAATTCCGTTTTATGTTTACCAAATTCACGGTTTTCTGGATTCTATTTTAATGGTTGAATTAAATTTTAATAATCAAAAAGCATGTCTAATTAATTGAATTCATAAAAACAATCATTTATTAATACAATAAATTAATTTCTATGAAATGTTTAGTTTTTTCAGAAAATCTGTGTTATGTATTTAAATTTTTCTGACAATCAAATGAAAGCACAAAACATTAATTTAGTTTATCTTTTAACCATATGAAATTAAACTTTTTTTTGTTAAACAAATTGCTGCACAACAGAGCTTTACTGTTAAAATTAAAACATGGAATACAAATTGTGATTATTCCTTAAAAATATAGTTTTAATGATAAATTATTATTATTAGTGTTAATGTTAGTATTATTATTACATTGAGACGTAGGCAGCTAAATTCTACTGTACAACAGTAATACATTTCTATCACAATATCTTCAAATTAAACCAAACTTTTATTTTGACGGGTTGCCGTGAAGACCTTTGAGTTTCTGTGTTTATGATATGACTACATAATAGTTTTTCTAAATGAAATGGTAAAATCCTGTGGAGATGAAGTTCCGAAAATACAGCGAGCGTCACGCATGCTTCAGTGTGTGTGGTAAATGAAACTGCGCGTCTGCACCATTCATTCACACGACAGAACATGTAGCATTTATATTTAAATAGTCTTTTTGCGGTTTAATATTAACAGGCTCTAGAACATCAAGAACATCCAGGTAAACAAAAACACATGAAATTAGGGGTGGATAGTTAGTTATTTATTCTAATGGTTAGTTATTCAAGAAAGTCACACGTAAGCTACGGTCTCGTGGCCAGTCTATTCCTTGCTATATGCGACGACCTAAAACCTTGACTTTTCGCAACATTTTAAATTATATTGCGATATGTACATTTGCGATATTTCTATATTGTGAAGCCCTATTGTAAACAATTAAATCAGACTCAATCGGATTCAAAAATACCTTGCACACATGCACAGTGTTGTGATGCGTATGTTTCCGTGAAATGTACATCTTACAAACAGGTCAGTGGAGGAGACTGAATGTTTCCTAAATATTTAATAAAAAGCTCTTCTGACATATATGTCAGCTTATGTTTTAGACATGCCACCAAGTCCAAAAAATGTGATTGTAACTCTGGTGACATCTTGGTACATGCACCGAAGTTTTGTTTAGAATACATGTAATGCACGTATAAACAAATATATTTCAGAATCTAAAATCAGGTTGGATAGATTGCGATTGAGGAAAATAAACATTTTCACAAAGGAGCAGAGGACACAGAAATGTAATTTAGTTTAAAGCTGCAGTCCGCAACTTTTCCTCTTTGTCACCATCTCTGTTCGAAATCTGTAACTGTAGTTATTCGCGGAATTATCATTTTTACGTGGGATGTTATGTAAATCGGCATGAAACCGCGCGGATGAACAGTGTTTTGAGGCGAGTGCTGCTGTCAATCACCGCGCTGTGTGGATACTGTCATTCAGAATCACAGATTCACTTTTTGAAAGTTTGACCAACATAAGAATTTTCACCGGAAAATGTCTTCTGAACAATTAAGTAACATCCATTTTTGTTCTGATCAACTAAGGGGGAAAAAGCATTCGACATGACAAGCGATCGTTAGATTTAATCAGCACGATTTAAGTTGAACAGCAACCGTGCAAATTATACGTTGTTCTCAAATTGTTCATGTTAACAACATAAGCATTGCGTGACTAACGTTACATTTAATGTGTTTTATGATTACCTGTGTAGTTTAGAATTCATATTCTCCATAATAGCTAAACGAGAAAAGCACAACAAAGGAAACTCCATAACTGTGTGAATTAAGAAAACGTACTGTTAGACGATTGAACTATTGAAATGTCTTACTTGTCCAGCAGAAAAAAGCCGTCTCTTCTTCCGTTTTGAACCCCTTCAAAACACGGAGTTCACGCACCTTTCAAAAGCCCCGCCGATGTGTATCCTTGTGTTCGCATGAGACTGTTTCTTTCTCTTTCTCTTGCCACCTTAAATCCGAAGTACGAAGTCTTTTGGGTTTTATAACTGGTGAATCTCCAGTTGACACTGATGATTGTCGTTTGGATCTTTCTGGATCCGCCATAAGTTTAATTATGTAAAGTGCGAAACACCTTCTTTATGTGTACGGGTGTGACGTAATGACGCAAAGACATGCTCGAATTTCCCCACAGAAACCCACTAGTACCACTGGAATTAAAATCATTATTACAAGCTAACCGTTTTGAATCTAGCTATGGCAAGCAGATACTTTTGAACACTGGCTGAATATGTTTTTTTTTAATAATTATTTTGTATAATTTTTTACTTAAAAAAAGTTACGGACAGCAGCTTTAACATAAACTAAGTCTCTGTTATTATCCCACATGGACATTTAATGAAGTCTGAATATTTTTTTATGTAGTCAACTCAAGCAGCACTTCTACTTCTCTTCAACGCTATGTGCTCCTGCTTTATCATTCAACTGATGGTAAAGATTTAGCCATTCCTGTTTGATGAGGCTAGTGTGAGTGTAATCAGGTTAATATGTTTGACAGCATTGCTGCCACAGTATGTCATTATAGATATTACACCCATTCACCCACCCCTACTAAGAGCAATTTCCCACATTGCTGAATATAGAGGAGATTACACCGCACAGAAGTGAGCATGTCAGTGAATGTTTGTGTGCTATAAGAGATAGAAATGAAGATGTAAAACTTCCTGTTTATTAAAGCCAAGAACAACATCAACGCTTGTATATTAAGTACTATTCAGATATGATTGAAATCTATATCGTACTTTCTTTGCAGGGCTGTTTGATTGTATTTTTAACAACCGTAGGTTATTGAGATGTGATTCGAGGTACAGAGTGAAAAAGAGAGGGCGGGTGTGTGAGAAGGAATCTGTGGAAAGGAGTTATTCACCTAGACTTACATAAACTCTAGCTCTATATTTAGACAGCGTGACTTCAGATTTCTACACCAGAGTGATCGACCACATTGATATGCGTGTGGGCCTCAGTGTTCCTCATGCACAAACTGCGGTCGGAATGCTTTTGCCTAGCTG
The DNA here is from genome assembly GCA_031834385.1 of Semotilus atromaculatus. NCBI lineage: Eukaryota > Metazoa > Chordata > Actinopteri > Cypriniformes > Leuciscidae > Semotilus > Semotilus atromaculatus. Next base: position 24,790,662 of record JAULUF010000005.1, on the reverse strand, counting down.
TATCAGACTATAATATAGCCGCTATATGCTGCTTTGTTGTAGATAAATGTGTATTGACTGCTTTGCTTTGTGTTGCTGTATAGGAGTCTGTTGAGTATATATAATACTGTATGATGTTATTATGTATCAGGCTGGTGAAGCTCAGTGCTTTGTTGTTCATCAGATTGTTGCTGCTGTGTATTGCTGATTGGTGAGTGTTTGAGCATAGGAGACAGTGTAAGCGTAGATTAGACTGGTGTGTATGAGTTTATATCACACTGGCTTTAAAAACATTGATGGATATTTCAAAATGCTTTGTCATTGCACGGGGCTAATCATCACGGGGTAGCATTTATATAAAATGTAGCCTACTTAATTACTATATGAAAAATGAGGAATTTCCAGAATTTTAAGACAATTCATACTTATAAAAGCATAATTTTTTTTTAAAAAAAACATCGTTATTGTCACGTTTTCAGTGTGTTTAGTTTAGTTCTGTGATCCTGTTTCCCCTGTCTTTGTGATTTTTGGTTTAGTCCTGTGTTCCAGTTTTCCCGCTCCTTGTTTGTTTTCAGTTCCTTCACTTGTGGTCAGTTAATTATCCTATTAGTCCCCTTCATTTAAGCCCTGTGTTTTCCCTCAGTGTTCGTTCGTCGTCGTCGTCGATGTATGGTTGTGTGTTCACTGAATTCCTGGAGTTTATTTTGTTCCTGAAGTTAAGTTTCTTTAATAAATCAACTATATCGTATATCCAGTGTCCTCGTCTTCAGCTACCTGCACCAACAACCCTGACAGTTATATACTTGTTAAATGTAATATAAATGTTCTTCATATGTTAGTTATATAAGTTTATTTATCCATTTCAGTTTGACTTCTAAAAAACGTATCACTTCTTCCCAGTCAAATTATAGGCCTACGTTACATTATTATCGTTACATTTTAATTTTTTAAATGTTTTTTAGTCTCACCAAGGCTGCATTTATTTGATCAGAAATGCACTAAAATAGTAATATTACATTTCAAAATAAATTTAATATATTTTAAGAGAAATGTAATTTGTTACTTAAGACTGGAGTAATGGCTGCTGACAATTAAGATTTTCCAGTGTCACATGATCCTTATCGATTTCGAGATATCATTCTAATGTTCATTTGGTGCTCAAAAACATTTCTTATTATCAATGTTGAAAACAGGTGTGTGGTGCTTAATATTTTTTGTAAACCGTGATTCTTTGAATGGAAAGCTAAAAAAAAAAAACGGCATTTATTTGAATAAATAACATTATAAATAACTTTCAGAAAACTCTTACAAGGAAAATAATAATTATAAAAAACAAAAAATCTCACTCAACCCACACTTTTGAACAGTTGTGTCATATGGTAAGGTGACATACAGGCTACCGATTACCAGGTTTGTGCTGTAGCATTTTTATTCTTTTTCTGTTAATTAAAAATGTTTTCCCAGTGATAAAACAAATATGGTATCTTGTCTATAATAAGGTTTATGAAACTCACAACACAGCACTGGGTAAGACTAAAAGAGCTCTTGTCACAGCAGTTCTTGTGATGATGACACTCTAAACAGCAAGCATTACTATATTGTACTGACAGAAAAAGTACAGCATGAATGTCAATTTACAACCCACTCCATCAACATGATGGATCATGATTATTTGCAACCTCTGTTCGTGAGTGCATAAAATGCGAATGTTTTTGTTTTTTGCTGAACTTCCTCATATTTACCATACTCAAGGGAGAGAGAATAGAGAATCCATACACATTTCTGACCTGATCAGGAGAATGTAACTGTGATGTTATATGATTCAGTGAACCAGTTATCTTTTTTTTATTATCAGGAGAATAGTTGTTGATGTTCTCATATCAAAGATAATCAGTCTCCCTCAGATTGCAAATCCTCTTTGTAGATTTAGGATGTGTTTTATCACTGTGTGTGTATATATATATATACATACTGTATGAATGGGCAAGAAAGAAGATCTGAGCGTCTTTGAAAAGAGCCAAGTTGTTATGGCAAGGCGACTGCGTCAGAGTATCTTTGAAATGGCAAGGCTTGTTGGTTGCTCCCGGTGAGCAGTGGTAAGGGTGTTGGGCGCCTAAGGCTCATCGATGCACAAGGGCAATGAAGGCTATCCTGTCTGGTCCGAGCCAACACAATGTCTACTGTGGCACAAGTCAGACATTGTTATGGGAAGAATCTGTCACAACACACTGCATTGCACTCTGCCTCGTATGGTGCTGCACAGCCGCAGACCAATCAAAGTGCATATGTGACCCTGGATTACAAAACCAGTCTTAAGTCGTACCGGTATATTTGTGGCAATAGCAACAAAACACTGTATGGGTCAAAATTATCGATTTTTCTTTTATGGCAAAAATCATTAGGATGTTAAGTAAAGATCATGATCCATGAAGATATTTAGTAAATTTCCTACCTTAAATATATCAATTTTATTTTTGTAAGTGGATGCAGCACAATCACCAAAAGAAATGGAAACCTTTAAAGGAAACCTTTTCCTCAATATTTAGATTTTTTTTAACCCTCAGACTCCCGATTTCAAATAGTTGTATCTCGGCCAAATATTGTCCTATCCTAACAAACCATACATCGATGGAAAGCTTATTTATTCAGATTTCATGTGATGTATAAATCTGTCCACCGATGAAAGAGCCTACAATGGGCATGCAAGTGTTGGATAAGGGCATTGGGGTTAGGGGTGTGCCGATAGATTTTAGTATCGTGTATCAACGATAGTCAGAGATATCGCTAATGGCTGATGTCTTTGACGATATCAAGATAATAATTGGCTTGTTGTTCATCAGCATTTTGTTTTGGTTCCATAGCACAATAACAAAACATTTTAATGACACTAGTTAATAACAATAATAACAAATACAAATGAATATTATTAGTAATAATACTATTGCAAAAATTACATAGGCCTAATAACAGTCTTTAGGTCTAAACACAGCACAACAATCAGCCATTGATGAAAATTAAGAGCAGCCTCAAACAATAAATATTGATTATTCTTTTTTTTTTTTTTTAGCATTAATGTATGGTCCACAAGAGAAATATCAAGCCAATTAACTAAGATAGTTGATATACCAATATCAGCATAGAGATGTTGTGTCTGAGAGAATTAATGCTCTATGCAGCGTCAGATGTCAAAAGAGAATCCTTCAGTGGCATAACTCTTGTGCAAAATTTGCTAATTGCCTGTGTGAAATCCAGGGGCTCGCCTTTTGGGTGAAATATTTCTATGCAACGTGACATTTCTCTTCATCACCAATTCAATCTTTGCTTGCAAAATTATAGAAAAAGATTCTCATTTCCCTCAATAATAAAATTAAGTTAATAATTATATATAATAATAATTAAAAAAAATAAGTAATAAGCAAAATAAGTAAAAAAGTGAAAAAGAAAATTAATGATGAAACAAGCAAACAATTGCACCCATCAACCCCCACACCTTGGAAAGAGATGGCACCAGGATGCACTGTGCGATGCACACGGAGGAAGTGTGATGCTCTGTGCAATGTTCTGCTGGCAAACCCTGAGTCCGGCCAATCATGTGGATGTAAATGACAGTTGCCACCTACCTAGACATAGATACCCCTTAATGACAATGGTGTTCTCTGATGGAAGTGGCCTCTTTCAGCAGGGTAATGCACCCTGCCATACTGCACACATTGTTCTGGAATGGTTTGAGGAACATAATGAAGAGTTTAAGGTGTTGCCCTGGCCTCCAAATACCCCAGATCTCAATCCAATTGTGCATTGATGTGCTGGACCAAATAGTTCGATCCACGGCAACTCCCCTCACAACCTGCAGGACTTGAAAGAACTAACGTCTTGGTGCCAAATATCACAGGACACCTTTCGGGGCCTTGTAGAGTCTGCTGTTTTGGCAGCACGCGGAGAACCAACAGTATATTCGACAGGAGGTCATAATGTCTTGGCATAGATAGTGTCTGTTCTAGGAGTTTATTTGTGTGTCTGTTTCATGTGTATGTTTATGCGTTTTTGACCACACTGACCTTCATCCCTAATGGTGCCATTGAGGTGGCGTTAAATGTGTAAAGACATCCTCCCTGCTGCCACTCTCACTTTCATCTGCAGCTGTGCACGGAGCTAATGTGACCTTCAGCTCTCTCAAACCAGTCCTTACTATTCCCCTTCTACTCTCCCTTTCAATGCCAGACTCATATACGCACAGCGTGAGACTCTGTGTAGAACAGCAAACTGTGATTAAATCATTTCCTCTCTATAGGATGCTTGGCCAAGGATCTCAATAGCCTTTAATATTAATATGCAATGAGATTAGACCTACAACAACTAAAGCTCATTTAATGTCTCCTGCTGGCATTCAAACTAATCCATTACAGTCCAAATTTAGTGCTGGTGAGTTAAAATGAGCGTGCAAATGCAACAAAGCTTTATATTGTATAATGGATATCTTTTTAAAGCTGAATGTCTTTTAATTTTAAAGCTCTTTATGCTTGCACTCAAGTACCTTACATTGTCTGAATAAATGCTTCCTCTGGTAAGGCCGTCAGATACCGGATACACTACACAAATACTCTATGGTATTTCTAATGTAGAGCATAGTTTGTAAATCTTTGTACAACAGCAAATAAATTCTCTCAGTCTGGTATTAAATATTAGTTTTCATTTCTATTTATAGTGGAATCGGGAGTCTCCGCAGTATGTAACAATATGTCAGCATAAGTTGGAGGGGTCCTGGTGGTCTCATTCAGTAACAGTTTTTATTGGGAAGTTGAACCAGTGCATCAGACCGCAGCTGCTCATTGACCCAGACAGATAATGAAAGGTAATGAAAGTCTGTTTATATAGCTTTGTGCTTTAGAGAGAGAGAGCTGCCTTAAGGCAGAGCAATTCATGAGAGCCACCTGGTTGTGACTGAGTCTGCAACTGCATCCAAACACAATGACTAAGTTTAAGCTGCTTGTGTAAATATTTTAGTGTTACCGTCACCTTATCTTAAAGCCAATAAATAAGTAAATAACAACACTGGGTTCCATGTAAACAGTTTCATATTGTTTTCATAAATTTAACATTTTCCTGTTGAGTATTTGAAATACTGAAAGGTAGAATAGGAATCAGTCATATGTAGTTTGTTGCAAAATATCCAAAGGCTTTAACAGAGAGTCATATTCTTGTGATTCTGCTTGACTATGGTTATGGATTATTAATCTCATTGTTTATTCCATATGTCAGTGGTTCTCAGCTTGCTTTGCTTCAGGGCATTAAGTGATGGTCAAATACAGTCCCAAAGTTGTTTCTTGCAAATACAAAAAGTAAACAAAATGTCCTTACATTAAAATATTAAACTTTATCCAATGTAGGGCTGGGTATTGGCAAGGGCCTCCCGATACGATACGTATCACGATGCATGGGTCACGATACGATATATTACGATACGATACATATTGTAGGGCTGTCAATCTTCCTCTATAATACTATTCGAATTCCATTCCTTATTTTATTTAATATTCGAATATTAAATGCTCAAATTCATCCTATTATTAATATTTACGACATTACACAGGCTTATGGATTGCTAATCTATCGGATGCACTAGTGCATGTGGTTGTTGTTACACGTTCTGTCCACTAGAGGGACATCTAATAAACATGTTATTCGTGCTGAATATGGCTGAAGCGCTTCCGATGGTTTCCGGCTAATATCTCCGCGAAAACTCCACCAACAATTCTGAAACTTATATCGTTATTTTCAGTTCGACTAGACGAATCCGGTGAGATATGTGCGCTTTTCGCTTCACGGGCGCTTTGGGGGGGCTGTAATGGAAACACGACAGCGTTTAACATAGACTAACTTCTCAGAGTTGTTTTGCAACCGTGTTCATTATACTAACAATCATTCAACTCCGGATTGATTCTGGAATATTCGCTGGGGAAATAAGCACCGCAACAATCCGTCCTCCAACGCATGCTCATGTTTTGATAGTGCTCGAAGAGGAGGGGCTATTCGCGCGCGCACCTCTGTTGTAAGTTTGTGAGAGAGAGAGGGGGGGAGCAAGCTGCGCGCAGCTCTACAATAAAATACAATTTTACCCATATTAAATAGTTTAAAAATCTAAAAATCAATACGTGGTGGTCGGCGTTGATATTGTGGCGGGCCGCCACAAATTAATTAATGTATGGGAAACCCTGGGGGCGCTTTTACGTCGTTAAACATTTACCATTTGTGACAGTATTATGATGATACAGCGTGGAAAACGTGCACACTTGTGTTACGATTCAAAAACTTTATTGTTCATCAGACGAAACAAAAGTATTTCATTTTCACATGCGTGTAAGCTAAGGCAGCGAGAAAGGCAAGATTGCATATACACTTAAAAAAATATATACATAAAGCAATATTCGAATAGTAACTTCAGCATTCGAATAGTATTGATTTTTTTAATATTCGAATTATATTCGAATTTCGGAATTCGTTCCAACAGGCCTAACATATTGCGATATATTGCATTTTTTTTTAACCTCCTACGACCTGGTGTCCACATATGTGGACATCACATTTTTGGTTGTGTGGAGCATAATACTTAATTCTGTGTAACTGGAACATGTTTTTCACAAACGCGGACACTTACACTGCCATCTGGTGGTGTCAGGAGAGAAAAAAACTTAAGTTATGCATTATAGGGTTGTATGATAAAAATGGCATGCAGATTTGACAAACTTTTGTAACAGTAAAGATTTACTATGCTGCTAAATTTGATGTCCACATTTGTGGACAATGGGACTTAGCTTAGTTGAAACTGTATAAGAATGTTAGCAAAAAATAAAAATTTGTAGCTTCGTGACGCACACTGGCTCACTCACGATCGCGCACACACACACACGCGCACACACTTGCTCACTCACTCGCGCGCACACAGACAGACAGACACACACACACTCACACTCACTCTCTCTCTTTCTTGCTCACTCGCGCGCACACACACACACACACACACACTCTCGCGATCGCGCACACACACACTTGCTCACTCACTAGCAGGCACACAGACACACACAGACACACACACACACACACACACACACACACACACACACACACACACACACACACACACACACAGAGTCTCTCTCTCTTGCTCACTCGCTCTGAAAGCGAGTCTAAATTTTCCGCCATTTTCTCACTCCCGGTAACTTTTGAGACAACTGGACGCGGAGACTGCGCGCGAGAGAGACCAAGTGTGTCCGAGCATTAGTATGCGTGCGCTCTTTTACACACTCGGATTTAAAAAAAATATATACTAGATACTAGAGGTTGAAATATCGATACACTATCGTGAAAAAAAAATATTGCGATAGTTAGCTGTATCGATATTTTTGCACAGCCCTATGATATTCAAAATTATTACCATGACATGATGAATAGGAAAAACAACAACTTTGATTTTTAAATCTTTTAAAATAATTTCATGCTCTCAGCCACCGATTTAAATTCATTAAAAATAACAAGGCTACTAAGTGCTGCACACAGTGTGCAGCTAATTAATTTAACAGGTTTTTTTTCCTAAAGTAATTTTTTGTTGATTTTTAGTCAAAATTTCCGGACTTCAATCGACCAAGATTTTCTTTGGTTGATTACAGCCCTAAATATTTGGTGGTGTTTTCGCTGAGATATTAGCTGAAAACCATCGGAAGCGCTTCTACCATATTAAGCACGAATAAAATGTTTATTGTAAGTTAGATGTCCCTCTAGTGGACAGAATGTGTAAAAACAACCACATGCTATAGTGGCATTGGCGATAAGCCTGTGTAATGTCATAAATATTAATAATAGGATGAATTTGGGCATTTAATATTCGAATAGTATTATAGAGGAAGTTTGACAGCCCTAGAATGTATCACTATTTATGTCTGAGCAAAATGTTTAATATTTTTTTAAGTGCAATTTTGTTTATATCCATTTTATTTATTGTTTTTGGCATTTATTCAAGTGCATTTTTTTTGTTAACAGAGACTGAGAGTCCATTGCTTTTATTGTTTTTGGTTGTTTTGTTCATTTATTGTGGATATTTAAAATGTTTTCCGGTTTCAGTGTTAAATAGTCTTTAGAAATAAAAGTTTATTGATCTTTGAAAAGGTGTAACTGCATTATTATGCCATTATCATTATTTTAGATGAAAATGGTCTCAGAACGACAATATTATCGTCTATCGCAACAATTTCTGGGACAATTTATCGTCCAGCAAAATTTGTTATCGTGACAGGCCTACGCACAAAATGTCCGGGATTCGGCTTTTGCGTTCTACAGTCGCCATTCATTATGTTTACTGTGGCAAGTAGGAAGAGACATGAGGACCGCGGGAGAACGGCACGAGGCCGGTGGCGTGATTACTGATGAGCGACACATGTGAGACGCACCGGTCTCGTATCTCTCACGGAGGAGCAGGAATTTTCTTAGCAATAATGCTACCGATCACTTGTTTAGCGTTCATGTAAACACTACATTCAGATTCACTAATCGGAATTAATTCAGTTAGATTGAAACAAAAGGTGTGCATGTAAACAATGAATGGCAACTGCTGAAAGCAAAAGCTGAATCCCTTACATTTTGGACGATCTCGAGGCTGGGCATGTCCGGGAAAAAGAGGATGTATGGTAACCCCTTCTACTCGGCTTTCTCCACAGAACAAGAGCCTGCTAGCATAGCTTCCAAATAAAAGATTGCTGACACTATTTGATCATTCTGTGACTGAAAACATGTGGGACAACTCCTTCTACTGGCTGTAGTTTTTAGCCTCTGGCCAAAAAATCCTCCGATGACGCAAAATGATGATTTTTGCGTCATCGGAGATTTTTTTCCAGACAAAAAATACATAAATCTCTCGTCTCAGGGGGATATGAGGGAGGAAAGCACAGTAATTCGAAAATACTACAGGTTTTCTACTGATACAAAGCTTAATGCTAAATCCTGAAGTGTATTGTAATAATGTATTTGGAGACACAGTCTTAATAGGGAAGCGAACACAGATTCTTTATATCTTTCGTTAATGTTAAAAATGAATAAGTTTAATAATTGACCTAAATTACATCATTAGTTGATTTTTTTGCATTTAGCATTGTTTTTTTCTTCTGTCCTTGCCCCTGTCAGAGCAAACCTGTGACCTATTTTTATGTCTAGACCCAGGTACTGAAAAAATATGATTCTGCTTGGGTTAAATGTATAGAGCTCAAAACAGTTTATTTACTTTTCTTACTTGGAGATTGCGATTAATCATGCAGCCCTACAATATACTATGTAATCACACTTAAATCTATTTGGCTTACCGTGATTTTGAAATTGCAAAGGCTGTGATTTATTTGTTATGCGCAGCTTGTCCTTCATGTTCTGAAAAGCACTGAGTTTTAGTCACCTTCCAGCGTTGTTCACAGTCCACACACACTTTTTCTGGACACCTCGGTATCTCTTCACGTTTGACATCGGCACATTTCAAAACTGTATTTTACACCAAATGTATCTGAATTCTCTGTTGTCAAGGTTTCATTTTATCAGTTGTGTGCATAAGGGAACTCTCACACTTGAGAGCAGTGGTGGGTAACTCCAGACTCTTTTTTCACAGACACCCTTTCTGTCTATCACACAGTGTCTCTCACTTTCTTCTGCTAACTCTCTCTCCCTTTCTTTTTTCTCTCATCTTGTCGTTTTCTCACTCTGGTCCCATTTGACTCACCGGGTTCGAGCTGATAAGCACCTTGTCATCTCTGTCAGGCCACCCAGGTGCTGAAAAGTCTCTTTAAAGTGTAAATGTGTGTATGTGCATGTGAGAGACTTTGTATTATCTGTGTGTGCGAGTGTGTTTGTAACTATACAGTACATCTCGAAACTTCTCACAGGGGTCTTTTTTCGTCTTCAGTCCGAGGTAGTGCTGTCTCACAACCTTTCCATCCTTTCCTGAAGGCGTAATGCAATCTTTCCTGCTTTCTCTGCCTACTGTGCTGTACTGCCTAAGGCAGTGGCTCTACAGCTGCCATTTTGTCATTATAATTCTGATTTTAAAACAAGTTTTGGTAACAACCGGGATGAAAGCTAAAAAGTTGGAAACCTGCTTTATTTCCCTAACACACTGTGACTACAGGGCAGGTTTGGACAGGAAGAGCTAATTTTGTTGTCTCATCTTTAAAAAGATGAAGTGCTGTGAAAAATCGCATTGCCACCTCACATTCTATCCTTCAGAAGACAGGAGTGACATTTAAATAATTCTAATCAATGCCACATCAACGTTCCCCACTGAGTTTAGAGAATGCTCATGTCACTCAGAGTAATTTGTGTCACTTGGGGTTAGCGACGGCTGACTTTTTATTCTGCCTCTCCTCTGTGGCCCTCCTGTAGCCTGGGTGACTTGTTCCTCTCTACTCTACTGGAGAATCAATACTGCAAATAGCCATAATAGAATTACGGAACAACAAACTACTCTGTTTACTTTTCCTCCGTGTGCGGAGAAGGCAGTCGTATGACAGCAGGTGTGAAGATGCAGGGCTGTTTACAGGAATGAACACCAATCAGAGCTCGCCTCAACATCTCCGCAAGGGGAGAAAGGCAAGCTGGGTTCCAACTTGTGTGAGGTAGGAAAGTTTACAAAATCTACTAGTGGCCTGCCAGACTTCACATTACTCCTCTAGGGTTTGCTTGTGTATGTCTGTCAAGAGCTGGAAAAGGTAATTTGTCATCTAAGGGTTCCTTCACACTTAAGCATTTGTTTCAAAACCTGGTGCGTTTTCTTCCTTGGTTTGGTTTGTTTAGGCATATGTGAACATGGCAATCGTGCTCAGATCCGCACCTAAACAATCGCTCTGAGACTGCTTGAACAAGGTGGTCTCGGGCCAGTTGCAAACTAACTCTGAGGTGATTCGCTTGAGGTGTGAAAGGAATCCTACCCAACGGACTCAACGGCTCTGAAATCTGCAAACAAAAACAAATGGGTACACCACCACTCAAAACCAAAACAAACAGTGTTTCAACCAATCACCGACAGGGGCGGGTGTTGTGAGATTTTGAGGTCGTTCACGGCTGGACGCGAAGTCGGAGCAACACCGTTTTGAGTGGTGGTGTACCCATTTGTTTTTGTGTGCAGATTTCAGAGCCTAGGCTGCCTACAGAGACGCGGTTTTTGGACGGCATGCTTATGGGCCGGGCAGCTAGCGGATCATTAGGAAAGATTAGGTGAATGTGATCATTTATGTTTCGGCCTTTTTTGGGCCTGAAATGACTGATACAACCTTTAACCTCTAGACAGTGCTGGGAGATCCAGAGAGAAAGCGCATTTGAATTTGCTGCAGTATTAATATGAATGTAGTATATAATTTAACAGCGGGAATGACAGCTACATTCGTATAGTGTTTGAGTGTATTTCGACAGTTACAAATAAAGCCACAATAAGCTCATGAAGCGAACTTGTCAATCATGTTGATGTATGACGCAGAGAAAACACTGACCAATAAGGCCTCGTTTACACTGCAGGTCTTGATGCCCAAATCTGATTTGTTGCCTATATCAGATTATTTTTGACCGTCCGTTTGCCGTCCTAATTTGGAAAATAAGACCAGTCCATTTTATAATGAGACTGGATTATAGCCAGATTTTAGTATAGCAGATATGTTTCCAGAGCCAGATTCACAAGGACAGAACTTTTATGTAGAATGAAAGGAGAGTGCATTCATTTATTAATTTGCTTAATTCACTTTATGAATTAATGTAATTATAAAGCAATTAATGAGAATGCCACTAAGGTACATAAGAATGCATTTAGGACCTCAACATATATTTATTATATGGGTGAATTTTGAGTGAACACTACTGTCGCATGAACAGATTAGAGTTCATTTTGATAAAGTGAATGCATTTAAATATGAATCTGACCTTGATTGCTTTTTCTCAGGCTTTATTTTAGTTGTGTAACACTTGTACAATTTTTTTGTTTTTGTTTTTTAGAAAGAAATTTAGGAGAGACTGGGGGAGTGTTGTAACATGGGGTCGGTTGTAACACTGTCAGTTTGACAAGTCAGAAAAGAGGTGTGGTGAGGTCATCAATATCATCCTTTTTGAACTCACAGGAGAAGTGGCATGTGGGCAACATTGACTACGTTTACATGCAGCCAATTTTCGGGTTATGGTCGGGTTAAGGTCACTATTCGGGTTTCTGAAACATTAGGAATAACCTGTTTACATGCGTGAGCAGAGAGAGTTTCTCCTGTGTACATGGAATTGCAATATCCCGATGTAAACAGTGACGTACGGTTAGCGTCTGGACGTACGGACAACCTTAAGACGCAATATGCGTCATTTCCGATTCTTCTTCCTGTATCCAAAGATGACAACAACAGCAGCACGCGGATAATGAATAGTTCGGGGCAGATAGCGATCGCCTTTGTTTGCGCTTTGATGCTGGTAACGTTACTGACCTCGCTCCAAACGTATGCTGTGCTCAAGGGGGTAATCCATCGACCGGAAGTTGAAGCCTCGCGGGAGCCGCCATCTTGTAGCAGAACTTCACTTGCGTTAGCATTCCCATTGACTCCCATTCATTTTCGCGTCACTTTGACAGCGAATAACTTTACATCTGAGGCGTTTAAAGACTCCATTTGTCCATTATTTATTTCTAAAGAAACACGACAATGTATAAAGGGCTCCATTACCTTCTATGTTACATTATGGCCCCGTAGAAACAGTTTTTGTAAAAATAGGCTAACGATTGCGTCATAACCACTCGACGCTCTGTCGCACAGTAGAGAAATTACCGTACAGACAGTAGGAGAAGCTCACAGGCAATCAATGCATTAACTTCATATGGCGTACTGGCGTTACATTTTAAAATAAATACTATACAAATTACTTACTCCTGCTCACTCACGCCAAAGAACTCTTTGCTCAAGCTCGCAGTCTCTGCAAGATCAACGTTGGCAGTTTTCACGCACAGCTACTAGAATATTTTCATCTGTCAGACGGGGTGCTCACGTCATCAAGCTTAGTTTGAGTCGGTTTGAGTCTGCGCGTCAGGAGCGGAAGTGCTAAAAAATCGCAAAAAATGGGCTTCAACTGTCTCAACTGAGTTCCAATGAGATGGCTCTGTCCACTTCTTATACTGTCTATGGCTGTGCTGCGTCTCGCCATGTTTACTTCCGGTATACTGCACGCGGGTTTTTGTATGCACTGAGAAGTTCCTCTACTCAAAAGACCAAGATTCCTTGCGAATAGAACATGCGCAGTGGGGACAATCACTATGGGGATATCCCGATACGCGTTTACATGACCAAAAATTCGGGTTAGAAAAGGGGTAACCCAGGTATAATATCCCGGTTTTTAAAATCCGGGATATGAGCATATTCGGGTTTTTGCCGGTGTTTACATGGCCATTCGCGACCGGGTTATTGCTAATATCCCGGTTTTGAACGGGTTATTGGCTGCATGTAAACGCAGATTACGTAGATTTTATGACCGAAAACAACAGCAACAACAATAAAAGCAAAACAAAATTTGTTTTTGTTTTTTTGCCTAGCAATCATTGTATTGTAGGTACAATAATTTGACTTGCATCAAATGTAATCTTGAGAAACGGCTACTTTAGGATATGCTTTGCATTCATGCTTACTTCAAACCCACATGCTAAAACAGCAAGCTAAGTTATGGCGTTTTTGGGGTGGGGATAGTTGTAACAGTTCATTAAAATGTTACAACCAACCCCTTTAATGATTCCAATGAGTCCAGCTATCAATCACATTCTCTGTTAAGGCAAAGTCACTTAAATTGTGTAGCACATCAAGGGATTTTTGTGGTTAATGTGTAGTTTATGCGCATGTCTTCTTATCAAACAAAAACATTATCCGCCTAAACTGAGTTTACGTTTTTTTTTGTTAGAGCATTTTTAGAATTTATGCATCCAGCATTTTTTTTTTTAAATATGATATCCCAACAAATAGTTTTTTTTTTTTGTGCTAAATTTAAAGTCCTAAAAGAAATGCAATAACATGTTTGGTAGCACATTACTTAAAAGCTTTCATGCATTATAAAGGTATTCATAATGTACATTATAGCCTAATGCATCATATCTTTTCATAAATAATTGTAACCAAAGTTAAAATGCATTATAATATTAGCAGATTCCTTGTTACATCTGAAATTGGTTGTTTGTCATGTGTTTTAATACATTATACTTTTTAAAGGCGTGTTCAATGAATATGCATGTAATATAATGTATTTTAACTGGTTACAATGATTTATGAGACTACAATGCATTATATGGAGCATTACAAGGCATAAATAATGCATTTAAAATACTTTTATAATGCATTATTTATAAAAGCTTTAAGTAAATTGTTACCTAATGTTTTTTTGTCACTTTAAATTGTCCACTTTATTCAAAACCGATTATTCATTGTTCTTCAATAAAGTTGTTGCATTTTGGTGTGTGGATCATATTTCAGCAAATCGCCTGTCATTGCTACATCAATCCCAGTGCCGGTAAAGACATTCATAATGTTATAAAATATTTCTATTTCATATAAATGCTGTTATTTTGAACTTCTTACTTTTCAAATTATCCTGAAGAAAATGTAATGTAATAGCTGCTAAAATTTCAGCTTTGACATTAGGAGTAAATTGCATTTTAAAAGTTATGGGAAAAAATGGATTTTTAAATTTGTAATAATTTTTCATAATATTACTGTTACTGCATTTTTGCAGCCTTGGTGAGCAGAAGAGACTTTCTTTTCAGAAACTAAAAAATTGTATTGACCCCAAATTTTTTGTTATACTATTGTTCATTTGATCACAACGTTTAATGTTGATTTAATGATAAAGATTTAATGTTAAAAATGTGTAGGTGGTAATTAATGTTAATAAAAATTTAATAAATGTTTTTAAAGCATTTTTCATTGTTATTTCATATTAGCTATTGCATTATCTAATAATGATGATAATGAATTTTGTTGTAAAGTGTTAACATTATTTATGACAGTGTATTGGATAACACCTAGCTAGCGTCATATATGCATGGACTGCAGTTGTGTAATGTGATTTACTCCCCATTTTTAGCAGGAAGGATGTAGGAGTACTTCAGTCTCTTTTTGGCAACAGCGTCTGCACTATAGTTACTCTTTTGCATTAGGGCGACGAGGATCAGCTGACTGGCATTTGAACATGCACTTTTGGCAGAGATGCTCAGCACCATTTGATAGTGGGTTTAGATATGTGAGCTCTGGTTTACTCTCTCTGATGATGGATGCTTAAAGACAGTACAGAGAGTGGGAATAGAACCCAAAAATAGCTGCATTGTTTGGTTTGTTCTCCCAACAAAAAGAGAACAGCTGTAGACGCCCCTTTGCTGTGAATATTTTATGAAGGCTTATGGCTTGGCTCTAGTGCTGGTACCCTGTTTAGTGGAGGGGGTTGCCTAGCCGACGACAAGAACCCTGCAGAGCCTTTTTACCTATTTTTACCTGTTTTACTATTTTAGGGAATAGGGGTTATGTGCAACTTGACTTCCGTATTCTGTAAAACAGATCGCATTGCTTCCGGTTCAGGTCTTTTGTATGTGTTTCATAAACATTTTTGCAGTTTTACTCAAGATAACTTAAAAGGAGCGAGCAAAGATGAGCATAACCAATGTCCCTCGCATATGCAGATTGATATTTAAAAGTTTTTACATTTTTCTTAGGGGCCCACTAGGGGGCCTCTTTAAACTTCCTGGGAACCCTTAAGTCTTAAAATGATTTACATTTAGTTATGTTACCACTCTTAATTAAAAGGTTGTTACATATTTCTCCTGTCTAGCAGCTTGAATAGTCATTTTTTGCAGTTCTTTTTTTTTTTGCTGCTAGTGGCACAGAGGTTACACGCTATTTTTTCATTGTTGTTGATAGAACCTTTGTACAATAATTTGTATACTATATGTCATACTACATATGAATACTATATGACCACCACATATAGTTGGGTCACACAATATTCAGTTATTTATATATATATATATATATATATATATATATATATATATATATATATATATAATATATATATATATATATATTTGTTTTACCTACATATGTCTATTTCTGTTTACATGTGTATACAGGTTTTATTTGTTTACTTTAATGTATTATGAGTTCGCACTGAACAGTGCAGCTGCATTTTCCGAATTCTGGGTGGCAGTTGAGAGAGCAGAGTTACCGTGACGACTGCGGCACATCCAAAGACAACAAAGAGTTTATTTTAATGAACCACTATCTCTTGTCTTTCTTTCTCATTTACTGTTAAGGTCAGTTAAATTCATTAAATTTCATATCAAATTGTAATTTATATGTTTTAATGTCCAAATAATTTGTTTCAATTGATTATTTATTTTTATTAATAATTTTAAGATGCTTATGTCATGGAGAGGTTAACTTTCAGCCAGTTGTGTGGAAGAATTAACATTAAGTTAGATCATTTCTGCATATGGTTAGGGTTTCTATCTTGATTGATTGATTTATTTACTTATTTATTGTGATTTGATTTAAGTATCTATATGTATTATTTATCTCAACGTATTTATGAATACTGTGATTAAAAGTGTCGTAATGACTCTGAAGTACAATGTTTTTAAAGAGACTAAAGGTGATGATACACAGGGCAACTTTTTGAGCAATGTTGCTGGGCAATGTTGCCGTCAATGGGCAACCAGATGAGACACAGGGCCCACGACCGATCTAAATTATCCAGAAAGAAATGTATTGCCCATTTTCAATGAGAAAGCGGTCAAGCAACAATCGCTCGGCAAGATTGCCAGGCAAAATTGCTCAAAAAGTTGCCCTGTGTATCATCACCTGGCTTAAGAGGATAATTTAAGCAACCACTAAAAATCTCTCTCTCTCTCTCATTTACTGCTAAGTTTTTTAAAAGGTTTACAGTCTGCTCAGGACCTGCAACAATTGCTTGCCCTGCAACATTACGTTGGTGTCATGTGTACAGCTCTGAATCTACTGAGGCCTGGTCATGCTTTGTCTTTTCTGTAGATCCAGCAAGCACTTTTCGGTGTGTGAATCCAAGCGTGCACCTCCAGGTCACAGTTGATTACGTGTTTCAAGATTTAGCAGAAATTTCTTCTAGTGTCCCAAAGGTAAGGCCGTCTAGAGAGATCTTGCCTTGTTGCTTGAATCAGTCTGCAGCGCTTGCCACTGGCTTTCCTGTCGATATTCCTTGCTTGTGTAATTCTGAAATGTATTTATAAAGAATGGAAGCTCTCGAATGACCAGCTAACTTAACTTAAATCTATTGTGCTGTGTGTAACGTAAGATAATCAGGAGCTGGCCTTCTTTTTAATTTTGCAAACCAATGTATTTCTGTATCATAAAGCATGATTTATTTACTGCAGTGAGGATGGGGATTGCGTGCTCAATTAGACATTGCTTTGATGTGAACACTTACCATCATTTCATAGCAGTTAAGATACAGACAAGAGCTTCCAACCGCATATCATCAGCTGCTAGGGGTTTATCACGCGTGCTCAGGCGTCACAGAAATGTGTTGCATGCGTGCAGCACCATGGACAGCGCAACTTGTTCTGTCCGTGGTGCTGAAGTAGTACGCAACAGCTGTGCAAAGTAGGCAAATGTAACTTTCTTTGATTAAACTCATGGGGAGCATTATAAAAAGCAATTTAGTCTTTTATCTAAAGACCGTTTAAAAGGCAGCATCATAGCCTTAAACTTTGTGTAAGTTACATGATTGATATATTTTCAGTCCATTTCATGTATATTTGCTCATTTCTAAAACATGAATTGCATAACACTTATTTTGCCGTAATTCACGTGTAATTTTTTATTATTTTTTTTAGCATTAAACCGTTTTTGTAAGTGTTCATTTTCATGCAGCATTTGCGTGGCCTTGCAGTGTACAGATGCCTTCACCATAAAATAAATCCACCTGTTTGTGAACTGCATAAAATATCAGTCTGTCTTAAACCATGAGGGCCAAATGATGTTCCTCAAAACGGATATTATATTATTGGTGATCTTTTTTTCCCCGGTTGATTTCGATAAAACTTGCGCAATTATATTTCCCCAAACGCAAAAGTACACATTGTGCCTAACGAACTAAGGCACACCAGTTTGCTCATTCCAACGACTCATACGCGTTACAAATAACAATGTTGGATATAAACCTATTTTATGAGCTACCTGCTCTCAACACTATTCGCAGGATAGTATTCTCACACGAAACTATGTCACAAACGACATGCCACAGCACTTCACTGCGTGTTTTAAGATTCGTCTAACCAACGCGTATCCCTCGCACGCCGTCACAGTTTTGTGATAATTGTATTTTCTGCTCATTGTTTCTCTTACCGTCTCCCGTAGATTATTTTACACATGGCAATGGCACTGGAGAAAAGGGGAGTTGCTACTACACACAGCTCGACAGCAAATCATTCATGTGTGTGCATCGAACATGCTCCATCTCGTGAGACGCAGGTGAAAGGGACTCTGAACTCGCCAGCGTCAGACGCGTCAGTGCGCGCTCACATCCGCGTCGCTCAGTTGGAGTTCTTCTCCGCAGTTCAGGGAGCGTGAGTCAATGCGAATTCACCTGCTGGAGAACTGTGATCACGCTGCGGGGGAACCGAAGTTGATATTAGAATAATAAAATATGTTTTTCGCCACATAATGTTTGGGATTAAGGACTCTCATCTTTTTATGTGGATTATTGAGTGTGCAGATAAATTAGAAACATCCAAGAGCAACTGAAGGAAAGCGATGCAACTCGCTCCCTTCCACCAAACCTCGCGACGAAACAGGTTTTTTCTTTTTCTTTGGGAATATATGCGCAGAGTGGAAAAGGATTTGGGAAGATTTGCGTACCTTTGGGAAACAAATCCAGTTTCGATTAGAAATAGGAAGGACTAGGAAGTTTAAATAGCAGACGGATGTAGTAGGCTACATACGATCAGACGACTGAATGCTGTTTCCCTTCCAGACAAATCGGTTGCATTCTCGTGACAAACTTAAGGAGTAGACACCCTTGGAAAAAATGGAAAGAACATCAACGGATAACAGCGATGATTTGGATTTTCTGCATGTGGGAGTACAGATCTAATTTTTTGGTCTAAATGAACAAATCGATTGGCAAAATACGAGAAAGACTCAGAATTATCACTGAGTTTTGGCTCGTAATGTAATTGGCTGCAGACAAGTCATTTTGTGGACGGTTAAGCAGAGGTTATATAATGCAAGAACTGAGAATGACATTTCCTTGTCACAGAGCTGCAAGCTGGAATTTTGCCTCAATTTGATTAGACGCTGTTTTCCTATAGGATCTTTTTTGAAAATCAACGTCGCTCTTTTTTTAGTGCCCTGCGGCACGCAATTTTGATGTCAGAGGAGGTAAGGCAACTCCTTATTGCAGTTAATGTTTTGTCTTTATCCCTTTATTATGTACACGGCGCTTTACTCATATTTATTATTTTTGGCACTGCTCAAAACACACTGACGATAGTTTTTGGGTTTATATAGGCTACTATTCGATCTTCTGAGTTTTATGAATCCTTGTAGTACATTCGGTCTCAGTTACGCTGCAGAAGTAGCCTAACGCTGAGTGCTTTGCTTCTTATAAGAATGATACAAAAGTCTGTCACGTTTAAATTAACTAAACGCGCAGAAGAAAACATATATTTGAATAAATTAAAGTCAAGAATACGACGCGAGGAGACACTTGTATGTTTGTATACATGTTTTGTATGGCCTCACAGAAACTTAGAAGATAAAGTAGGCTACCTGCGCAAAGCAAAACAACAAACACAACCGTAAGACACTGGCGGTTAATTATCTACGTTGTGTGGCTAAGGTGCGAAGACGGACAGCCAACATTTTCAGTGCAACAGTTAGAATAGAAAAAAATCTCACGCTATGCTAATTTCACAAGTTTAGATTAGCTTTGTGAGGTGACTGCGGAGACTCCGGTTTATATTGTTGACGCAAGTGTAACAGCAGGAATGTTCTGAATATTTTTTTAAATGTTAGGCTACCGTTATATCATCGTTAGTTTTAAAAATTAGATTTTTGTCTGAGATCGTGTCCATCACTGACCTATTGGCCACCTGCAATGCTAAAGCTGAATATTATTTGGCTTTGTTATGAATCTGCTTGTTAACAAACGTTCCAGAAACGGCAAATATGATCTGCTTAGCAACAAAACATTTACCGAGCTACATCATCATGTCTATGACATTGACATCTCATCTGTTGTGACGTAAGCTATTTAATTTTCTGCGTTGTCACAAATAATGCTACTGTTAAGATTTTCATATTTAATTATAGGTTTCCCCATCCCCTAGCTGTAAATAAAGCAATTCATACTTTTTACTTTTTACTTTTTAAATATTAAAATACTAATGCAGTTTCCTATTTTTGTCACAATTATGTATGTTAGCATATTTTATGTTGTATTTTATTGTTTATAGCATTACTTAAGGATTGTTACACAGTTGCTGGAGAGGACATTTTTTATGTACTTTTAAGTCATCATGTGGCCCCTCCATGTACTTGTTACAATTAAAAACAGATTTGAATAGCTCCACATGACATGAACAGTACTGTTATACAACCATCAAAATGGCACCTCTAATTCCTGTTGTCACTGTATTTTTTATTGTAAAGCTCAGTCATTAACAGAAGCCATTACATTGAACAAGTTGTTGTTTTATAGTTGCTGTCATATATTAAATTGTCTGTCACCGGGCTGATGGCTCTGAATCAACCACTGTTTTAGGGGTGTAACCATTCTTTTAAAATTGTAGTAATGAAATATCAGTGGACACATCAAATAACTTAAATGTTTTCACTGATCCTGCTTGGCTTGGGGGCTCGTTGCTCTTTAGCATTGATTTATGTATAAAATCATGGCTCAGAGATATTTGGTTATACAAATACAACCAGATAAGTATTAAAGGACAACTCCGGCGCAAAATGAACCTTTGGTCTAATTACACATTGGTACGTAGTCAACCGTTCTCTGAGATTTATTTTCATGATTATCGAATGTAAAGAGTTTTATCTCTTATAGATCAAGCTTATAACGCTAGTATATAGGGCATAGAGTAATGAAAATAAAAATCGCTAGTTAATACCACTAACAAGGCTCAAAATAGCCCAAAACTAACACGGTAGCATAATGAGGGTCCCTACCTGCAAACTGAAGCATTGAGAACTTTGTAAGTGTACAGACAGTTCAATAAGGAGATATTTTATAAAGACAGTCCACTTCGCTTATAAAGGCAGGAGCCATCTTTGGAAAACACTCTCGAGCCAAGTGCGCTGCTGAACTGTCTTGGAATCTCATATGGTCCATTCTCGAAGAACGCACTGAGCGCATAAGAGAAGCACTGAAGGTAACAGAGAAAATAAATAAATACAAATAATAATAAATAAAAAAAAGAGACAAGATACAAAGAAAATTTTATTCTATACCAAAAGAAAAGGATAGAAGAAAGAAGTGGTTAGCTGTCGGGGGGGGGGGGGGGTGTATGATGTATATACCCATACATCAAATGGGTATGCACTCTCTGTTGGCTTGCGAGCTGGAAAAAAACTAACTCTAGCCAGGCCAATCACATCAGAGTTGGAGGGCTGGGTGGACTTATGGCTGCTGCTGCTGAGAACAGCACTGAAATCATTCTTAGTTTTCTGAGAAGTTTTTAAGGAAGTTCGGAGTTTTGCTGACCGGATAATGTGCGTAACGCTTTTCAGAGAAGATAAGGTATTTTACCACAATTCACACCCAGCGGTAATTTAGGAAAATAATCCGAATGCGCCACACAATACTATGGTTTTCCGACCTTTTACCATCGTGTCGATTCATTTTGATTAATATGTGCCAGGGAGAGAGAGCAAGACAGCGCTTAGGAGACGGCAAACCCTTGTTTATAACGTTACTTTCGCCTGGCCCCAAAGAGAAAGAGTGCGTGCGCGGCCGGGGCTTTCTCTGCTCGTTCTTCAGTTAAAATCGCTTTGGAGCAGGGCGTACAATATCGATGGTTCTTAAAACTTAGAACCGGTTCTCGAGTGGAACCGGTTTTCAATTCCCATCTCTACTTACTAGCAGCACTGACAATCAACAATGATCAGAGTAACCCACCACAGACTGTTTACATAAAGTCACAATCGCCTTGTTTGCCTTCCCCTAATGTTCTTTCAATGAGGCAAGACTGGGGCAGATAATAATGGACAAAAGAAAACTGGGGGTAACAATTAACGATCGGAGCCTAAAATTGAAATTTTCTCCAGGTATCTGTCTCTCTCTCTCTCATTCAAATGGGCAGTTTGGGCGGTATAGATCGGTAGGGACCCTCATTATGCTACCGTGTTAGTGTTGGGCTATTTTGAGCCTTGTTAGTGGTATTAACTAGCGATTTTTATTTTCATTACTCTATGCCATATGTACTAGCGTTA
This sequence comes from Semotilus atromaculatus, assembly GCA_031834385.1. Lineage (NCBI taxonomy): Eukaryota > Metazoa > Chordata > Actinopteri > Cypriniformes > Leuciscidae > Semotilus > Semotilus atromaculatus. The sequence goes on along the minus strand of JAULUF010000005.1, from coordinate 24,768,187 downwards.
TAAGCTAAACAGTTTTTAGAGATAAAACTCTTTACATTCGATAATCATGAAAACAAATCTCAGAGAACGGTTGACTATCTACCAATGTGTAATTAGACCAAAGGTTCATTTTGCGCCGGAGTTGTCCTTTAAAATGGCAGGGCCCCCAGCATACAGAGTCCAGGAATTACATTTTACTTTGTACAATTTACATTTTTAGTATTACATTTTAGAGCTGATAATTTATTTAAGTGTAATTTCGCAGATTTTCAACCTCTTTGTATTGTATTGCAATGTTGGTAGTATATGTAAATTAATAGCCTAATGTTTACTCATTCTCCGTGTTACCTTTTGACAGCTCCAGGGTTTTTGTGAAAACTACAGGTTTTACATTCACATTTTTCTATTCCTGCCCACAGACAGTCGGATCGAGAGAGATTAACAGAACAGTTAATGTAGGGTACAGTGTAAAAAAAAAATCTGTTCAATCTACGGTAAAATACCGGCAGCTGTGGTTGCCAGAAATTTACCGTATAAAATAAGGTAGCAACATATTAGGTTTTACAGACTTAACTTAAAATTTACAGAAATAAACCGTATTTCATTATCTGATATTATGTTAATTTGCCGACGTATTGAAGTATTAATATCTGTTTTGTAACATTGTGATACACTGACAACCAACATTCACAGCAGTGATGAGAGTCACATGATCAATCAAAGCTCATCACAAGCAGTTCTTCCACAAGAACGTTAATACTAATATATAGAAGCTGCACAGTGTCATTCACACAAACATTAAACACCATCATGGTAAAACATGAAATTTTAAAAAGGCAATAAACATTAATTTAACAACATTAAATGTAACATAAAACCCTCATGTACATAACTGATTAGAAAAAAAACTAAGAAATCTATGAAGATACAGTTATTTCAACAAAAAATACATCAAATGCGAAGTGTCACGCAGGGAATTGTGGGAATTTCAATTTACGGTTTTTCACTGTAAATTATACAATGAGTTGTTCTTTTTCACTTTCAAAAACTGTCAATATAACGATATTTTACAGTAAAATTACATTAAATGTACCATTAGATCTATTACAGTTATTTACCGTATATAGTAAGGAAACTTTCTGTTAACCAATTAACGTTTTTTCACTGTAGCATTTTTACAGTATTTTACCGTTAAAATCACGATAAGTTTTTACAGTGTAGAATTATCACTGGATTTTTTTTTATTGTACTTTGTCTACTCTTTAAACAGCATTATGGTAAAAATGGAACACTATGGCTCCAGCTTTCACACCTGTATACGATAGCGTTTGGTTTGGGAGGTTGTACCGACAGTACAGCGTCGCGGCGTTCTCTTCATATGTATAATTCTTTGCTGCCTTTAGCCACCGCTCACAACGCACTGGATTCTTCACTGGAAACTGAAAGTAACTCTCGCTAGACGTTTACTTGCACCCCAGAACAATACGAGTTGGCACCATGATAACTAAAAGTTTGCTAAGATGTATTTCCTACTAAAGCTACTAAGCAAGGCACCATTTGACTCTGGTAAGCGTATTAGGCTACATAGAGGACTGGTGTGATGGCCTTGGACGGCAATATGCCCAGTGCGTTATAGGTGCGGGAGATTTCCTAGTGATTTGGCAAAAGGAAAGACTACAGCCTTTTTTATGTTTTCTCTAATCAGGTAGTGGCAGTGATTAGAATTTTTTTTTTTTTTTTAGCCTAGTTTTATTGAAAGCCCATTTTGCCAGTAAAGTACCCATTTAAATATATGCCGTGTGGTATGTTATAGGATGTATGCATGCATGGATCATGAGAGACAGTGAGGAAGACAGAGGGAATGTGTGTGAGAAATGGATGGTGAAAAGGGTTGTTGAATATGTAGGGTGGCTCAGGGTTTACAGAGCAGGCTGCCGATACAATATAAGATGAAACAAAAGAGCATGTGATAATCTTAACAACCATAAAGGACTGGCAGCAGCTAGACGAGAGGGAGGGAATGAGGAGGACCTGCTTGAGTGCTCTTCACTTTGTAAAGTCTGCCCTCACTGCACACACCTGTACACTCACTGCGGGGTCTTTTACTTTAGTCAGGTGCTCTTCAGCTCTCTCAGAGAAAGTGACTCAAGTCAAATCGCTACTCCAGATTCCAACCACCCCTGATCTCCTACCCAAACCAAACAATTTGTGTAGTTCTTGTGCACGTTATTATTGCACAAAACACATTCTATTTAACCTGGAAGAGATGTCTAGATGGATGCAGACCACAGTACTGATCAGTGGGCTGCTGCGCCTGGCACATAGGAGTCTGAATTCCCTAGTGACAATAAATTCATAAAATAACTGTTTCAGCACTGCTCCTGCTCCACGCTGTGTTGTTGCTGGCATGCTGAGGGTCTTAATAACTGAGTGAGATTTCCAAGGATCTTTAGAACTCATTAGGTGTTCCATGGCTTTGAACACATTGAGGTTTAGTCTGGTAAAGCTGGTTGTGCTTGTTGTTGAGTTGTCTTGTCAGGATGTGTTTATGTGGCCCCCAGCGTGGCCACACTTTCAGTGCTGCTGTCTGTCTGCACTCACACCTGCTGAAAATTCAGCACTGCCTTTGGGTGAGTGGGCCACATTATGGAAGCTGTGACAGTCCAGACAGATTTATTTTGTTTGTGTATATTTTTGAGGATTATAAAAGCAATGGAGAACGAATGTAACTTGCATTACTGTTGCACTATTTATTGTATGTAAAAAGATTTCTTATAGTTGGGTCAACGTCAAGACGTTAATTTTTTTTTTCAACATGGATGCTTTAAATTGATCAAAAGTGACAGTATACATTTATAGACTTGAGTAATGATGCTGAAAAGCTTTGCCATCACAGGAAGAAATTATATTTTAAAATATATGTGAATAGAAAATGGTATTTTGAATTGTAATATTTCACAATATTACAGTTTTTACTGTATTTAATTAAATAAGTGTTCATTTTGACAAATTTAGATTTTGTTTTAAATGGAGCGAATTTTTTTTCAAAAACAAGCTAACCCCAAACTTTGGTAGTCCGCATTAACCCTTTCACACGTAAGTTTAAAATATTCTAACTGATCCACCAGCTTGAGTTTTTCAAGACGCCCGTTATTTAGAACCTGTCACTTTAATGTTTCCATGGTGATGCGTCATTGCTTGTCATGTGACACAGCGCTGAATGAATGATGATATGCTTTTATGTCATTTTTCCATTTTCAAAATATTCACAAATGTATTAGCTATAGCTTGAAACACTGATATTCCGATTGTCAAATATGTGCAAGTGGATGTGTTTTGTTGTTTAATCACCTTTATAACGATCGTGTTAGTTGAGCTGTATGCGCGATGGGTGGCGCCATGTTGGTTTGTGCCACAGTTCAGAGAATCAGATCTGTTGGATTTACAACATGTCAATTTCTCCACTAATCACAAAATACATGAAAGTAAGTGGCCGGTGAACTGGGAGAAGAATAGGGCAAAATGTAAAGCTACTTACAGAATGTGTATCTGATATGAATAAAACGTGTTGTCTTATTATAATGGAAAGGATTATTATTGCCGCTTCCATAGACATTAGTGTGTATTTTACAAACTCAAAATCATTGGTTTGCTAGTACTTATGTGTATTTAAATGTCTGAAACCTAAAATAAACATTATGTGGTTGAAAACACTGAATAGTTGTGATATTCATTCGGGTCACATGACGTGACTGTAGCTTTGCGCAGCCATCTTTACGACCGACGGTCTCAGTAATGCCTGCAATATATTGTGCAGTTGGTTGCAACAACAGCCGAAAGAGGAACCCCGAACTGGTATTTTATTCTATACCAAAAGAAAAGGATAAAAGGGGGGTCTAGGCACTCTCCGTTGGCTTGCGAGCTGAAAAAAACAAACTCTAGCCAGGCCAATCATATCGTGTATAGAGCTATTTTTTTACAGTCTATGGTATACAGTCGGTGGGCTGTGCAGGCTTATGGTTGCTGCTGCTGGGAACAACACTGAATTCATTCTTAAAAAAGGAAGTTTTTTAAGTTTTCGGAGAAGTTTTTAAGGAGTTTTGCCGACCGGATAACGGCAAAGGTTTAATGTGCGGAACGCTTTTCAGAGAAGATAAGGTATTTTAGCACAATTCACACCCAGCAGTAATTCAGGAAAATAATATATCCGAATGCTCCACATGATACTATGGTCTTCCGACCTTTCCGAGAGAGCAAGACAGGGCTTAGGAGACGGCAAACCCTTGTTTATACTTTCGCCGAAGAGAAAGAGTGCGCGCGACCGGGGCTCTCTCTGCTCGTTCTTCAGTTAAACATGCCCCTGTCACACACGCAGCAGTTCGTCTACATTACTCACCGATCAAATAAGACTATGTCGGGACAAAAAATCGCTTTGGAGCAGGGCATACAATATCGATGGTTCTTAAAACTTAGAACCGGTTCTCGAGTGGAACCGGTTTTCAATTCCCATCTCTACTCACTAGCAGCACTGACAATCAACAATGATCAGAGTAACCCACCACAGACTGTTTACATAAAGTCACAATCGCCTTGTTTCCCTTCCCCTAATGTTCTTTCAATGAGGCAAGACTGGGGCAGATAATAATGGACAAAAGAAAACTGGGGGTAACAAATAAGGATCGGAGCGTAAAATTTGAATTTTCTCCAGGTATTTCTGTCTCTCTCTCTCATTCAAATGGGCAGTTTGGGCGGCCATACCGGGCGAGATCGGTCGTAAATATGGCGGCGTTCTATTTGTAGTGACGTAGGTGGCATTTATGAATATGTAAGCACTGAGCGCGTCCGTCTCTGGCTCAGCGCCAGCCAACGCGTGAAAGCACGTTTGAATTTAGCAGTTGATCACGTGATGCACTGACAGTTCTAATCACACCGGTGTGATTGTACGTGCGAAAGGGTTAACATGTAGTGTTAGAAGAAAAAAAAAATTCACTAGCGGAGAAAGCATTTTTTGTGTGTGTAATTTATCACTGTGGCAGTATGTTGTAGTAAAAATATTTATTGTAGACATGGTATCAAACACTTCTTCAAATTACCACCTTTATCTTTTTGCATTTGTTAACTTGCTCTTTAAAAGTAATGAGATTAAGTTTTTAGTGTAAAGCTCGAGAGAACGCAGTCTAGAAGGCAATCTGTCTCTCTCTTCTCATATCTCTGCTGTGATGTAGGGGATTAGTGCTGTGTTTAGCTGCAGAATTTGCTAACCAAATCACACCCTTCTCTTTCTTAACTGCTCCTAATTGATCAAGTTAGGAGATGGAGAATGTGAAATATTCCTCATGGCCACCAGCTGTTTTCTCTGGAAAGAAAGCAAGCACACTCTGCATACAGAGCAGCTGCAGGTGCTGGTAGAGGACCTCAATTACCCCTTTTCCACCAAGGCATTGCTGGTGCCGTTTCGGAGCCGTGTTGCGACAGCCAAAGAACCAGTTCTCGGCCAGGAAAATTGGTTCCAAAGCGGCACCTACTCTTTGCTGGACTAGAACCGTTCTTTTACCACGTCATGCTTACGTCAGGGGCTGGGGGCAGGGTTATTGTCGAACTTCTTCTCGAACGTAACCTCCGTCTATAGTAATCCAGACGAGCATCACAAATGTGTTCTAAACGTCTTCTTCTGACCCCAATATAGGATCGCAACGCCAGGAGAAACATTTGAAGAAAGACAATGTAGTCCACCATTGTGAAGTTGGTGAAAGCTAAGAAGTATGGCAACGTACACAGTGACGTAACGATGTAGTTCGCTGGGCTCTCTAGTCAGTGGAAAAACAAACAGGTTCTGAGAGGTTTGCAAGTTGAACCAACTTTGAACCAGCATCAGTTCCGAACCAGTTCTTTTTTGGTGGAAAAGGGGTAATTGAGAACACTGACATCTGCCTTCATCCATCTGTAGAGGGCAAGAGATCAACATCAAATGTACCAGGCTGCTTTTATTTTTCTTTGCTAATTATTTTGGAAAAACTTAAAGGGGTCATATAATGCCATTTTTGTACAAGCTAATATGATTATTTAGGGTCTAAATTAAAAGTTTGTAATATACTTTAATTAAAAATTCTCATTAGTATTGTAAGAAAACACTTATTTTACCTGGTCAAAAACAGCTCTGTTTTCAGCACGCCGTTTCAGTGCATATGACTTTAAATGATAATGAGCTTTGCTCCCCCCGCCCCTCTGTTCTGTGCCTACACCGTTTATAACATAATAACACAATAACCATAACGCGTTGTTCATTATAAACGTGGGATTATGAATTATATTGAGAACGTCGTACATAGAAAACATGCCGTAATGTACCCTGAGTGTAAACATAGCTGCATTCATCGTGAAGCGTGCAGCTAGCGATGTGCAAAGATTAATATAAATATTAATATAAAGGTTAATAAAACGTACACTCACTTCAGTTCTTCTGGAGCAGCTGCAGGGACACGAATAGTTGGTAGCGATTCTTTTTTCAGGAGCAGCTTCCAAAACCAGCTTTATACTGACCCTCGTTTATAAAGCAGTCTGGTGTGTGAAGTGATTCGCGCAAACATGAAAGCAGTGACGTTGATCGTGGGGAATATTCACTTCGAAAACAAACTCAGCCTCTGTCTTCAGCGGTTCGGATTTAGGAACATTAAAATGACTGCTGTGTTCCTTATTGCACCCAAGAACAGAACACCACTTCGCTTAGACTCCATTCTGCTCATAGACAGTGCTCCAGTATCAACGCGGACTATGATTGACAGCTCGCTCGCTGCCTCGATCACGAGCGAGGGCGGGTCTGTGTTGAAACGCTGCTGTCAATCATCAATCGTGGGAGGGGCGTGCGAGCTTGTGACGTCACAGGCTCGAACGGCTTGATTTGAGGCAGGGGAAAACATATAAGGAGATTAAAACAAAACCACTGGATGGATTTTTATCATTATATGATGTTTGTGTACAGGCACTGCCAACACACATTTCAGTGCAATCAACTTGTAAAAGTGCATGTACCATTATATGACCCCTTTAAATTGGACATTGCAGCTCCACATAACAGGTGGTTTGAGAGAGAGCTTTGCTTGTTTCAACAGGGCCCAGAATGGTTTATAAATGGAAAACATTTACACTGCATCTAAGAGAACAGAAGTAATTTTCGATTAGAGTTGACGGTTTGTGGGTGCAGTTTTGCTATGTGTCAAAGTTATGCAAATGAGCAGTGATGTATTGATGTGACCAGCAATGTTTTTAAAAAAAGTATTACGTCAAAACCTACACAATGACTTTGATTAATACGTTGATAATCATTCATCTTTCTTATGAAATGTTATATTCACTGTTGTAATTTATATACAAAATATTTCCTTTGCTGAATGTTCATTTTTAGCAGCAAGAGAGCTCATTGATTTTAAAAATAAGATTATCTTATTTTTTTACCAGCAATGCATCATGTTGGTGGTGTCTTGTCATAAGTGTCATTTACCATTTTATTTCTCCACAACTTTTTGCCATGGATGATTGTGTCCCCACCACTTATTGAAATGGTTTGCAGCGGCCGGGAATGTATGTAATAGAGGAAGCATCCCCACTTGTCATGCTAGAGCTTATTTTGTTTGTTTAATAATGAGCAGTGATTGAACTCTGTTATTTTTGACGTTTTTCAGAAAAAAAATGGGAAAGCAAAGGCACGAGTTTTCTCTCAGAAACACGCTCACTCGAATGCTTCTATGGAAACCCTTAATGGTTGACTGATTTTAAAAGATTCTGTGACCGACAGCGGAATATGTATGAAGTTTTGAAATTTACATATGTCCCAAGTACATAATTCTTCATTTAAAATTCCTGTGCTATAAGTACGCCTTGGGCTGTCATAATATTCAACCCTTCGTAAAATGGAAAAAGAAGAACAAGATAATGCAGCGTGTAGCTACTACAGCTGCACAAAATCATGTCGGCGAGATGACAGATGAAAGCAAGACACTCTACTTGCACTGAAAAAAAAAAACGCTCGCCAGTGTTGTTTGTTATTTGGATTGTGTAAAAAAGACGGGGTGTTAGACACCCCAGTTTGCCGATCAACTTATGTCTGGAATTGAGCATGATGCTTTTTTTGTATTTGTACAGTCTTGGTCACAAACTCTGCCTCATTACTAGCCAATAAAATAAAATGCTTAATAAACAAAGATGAATTTGACTTCATTTATTGTTTGCTTGCTTGCAATAATATCATTATTGTGAATTCTTTTGGCCACATATTGTGTAGTGAAAATCTATTATTGTGAGTCTGTGACAACCCCAAGTATGCTGCTACCATTTCATATCCCGACCACTTTTTTTTTTTATAACAATATAACGCCCCTGGCTGTTGTCAATCTCTCGTCTTTTCTCTCCTCGCCTGGCCCTTAGTGCTATAAACTCTTATTGCTGTCTCTGTGCAGAGAAAATCTCAGCTTTATAGGAAGGCAGAGCCGAATACCTAGAAACACTGACAGGAACAGTACAGAAATGTGAAGTGCTCTGAGTGATCCAGTCTGCTAAACTTGCTGACCGGCAGCTGTAATCCCTCCTGGCTGGGGTTAATTAGATCCCCCCTCTTTAATTTCACCCTGTTAATGGGCCTCTGAGGGGGGAGAAAACGCCCAGCCTCCTGCTCACCTGCTTTATGAGCCCAACAGGTCTGCTCATGTTAAGTGTGGTCGGTGCAGCGACCTCGTTCTATGCATTTGTAATTTAATTGCGGCTTGCGTCTTCATGCTCTGTTTTCCAAATCAATCTCAGCTATTGTAATCTAGATTCAATTAAAGACGTGTGGAGACGGTCATGCGTATAGGGGCTCTGAGCGTGTATGTGTGTGTATATATATATATATATATATATATGTATGTGTATTGGTGGGAGGGATTAGGAAGGCATTTGTTTGTTTTCCATGGCTGTTTGTTTTGGTGGCTTTGGTTTTGCGCAGTACGCAGGAAGGAGTTCTGCGTTTTCCCTCAGGCTTCAGGGTTTTTCCTGGCTCAAAATGAGGCGGAGGTGGTAAAATCGTAACACTAGGGGGGATTTTTTTTTTTACATTTTAAAGATATTTCATTAATCTGGTGCACTATGAGTCACTAGAATCTGTTGTTAAAAATAAATAATAATCCACCCGCCAACCACCCATATTCTTTGACTTAGATATCTGCATCTGATCATCACATTACAATTATTCAATTAAGAATGATAATATGGTAACATATCACACTGAAGTAGGCTGATTTAAAATGAACATTTATTTAAATTAAAAGTTCTTCTTTTGGCAAAAAACAGAGGCTTAGCCTACTCCCTTTAAACTTAAATTGTCAGTCTTATCGGAATATTTTTTTGTACCTTTTATAAAGGGCATTTTTCCCCAACTTTGATTTAATGTATGCTCTAAATTTCATTTCAAATTCTTACATTTTATCAATACATTCAATTAAAATAAGAAGACACTAGGCTGTTACCAATCAAATTAAATAATTTACATTGTTATATTTACAAAAATGATAACTAACTGTATTAAATGACATTATGAGATTGTTTTAAATATTTTTTTGAAAATACAAATAAGGAATGTTGAAAAAAATAATACTTTGAAACTAAACCGCCAGTAGGAGACCGCAGGCGGCCATCTTAATGAGCGAGTCATTGAGTCATTCATTTAAAATGATTCGTTCAAACGGCTGATTTATTCAAAATGAGGCGGTTTGATAATGGGTAATTGAATCTTTGACTTGACATGAATCATTCAGTATAATGAATCATGGGTGAGTGTTGCTGTGAGATGTGCTATGATTCTGTTGTTTGGAACTATTTTTGCTGCTGAAACAGTCATTGTGTCTAAAAATGTAAGTAACTTAATTTTAACTATTTGTTTATTGAACTGTTATGAAATCAATATCTCGGTTTCAATCGTGATGGCATTCAGGAAAACAGCACTCTGGTCCTGTGTAGCCTATATATTGTTTCTTAACTATAATTAATATGTTATAGGCTAAATAACTGCACGAGACTCAACAGCGCAACTTTGTTACCGTACGTACATTAGGTAGGCCTATATTATTATCAACTATAGGCTATCAATTGCCACTTAAATTAAATGAAATAAAACAGAATCTTCCTCGTGTTTTCAGTGATTCCCTAGTTATTTTTAATTTGTATTTCTTATATTATATTTTATATCACTTTTCCCTTTACTAAAACAAAAAACACACGTGTCCCGGACAAGCGTTAATGTCAAGCCCTGATATGTTTTCCATTATTGGTTTTCCCTGAGGAGAATTACATTGTTGAAAACGAAAGTAAAAGAGTGACACAGGTTCATTGTGTTTTACAGTGATGAGAGTTCAGAGTCTTTATTAGCCTACTCTCAACACATTATAATGATTTATCTGTCATCCATCCTCGATTGAATGGAATGTTTTTGTTACTTGGCCAGCTCGACGCGCTGATTATGATCCATGCAGCACTATCGGCAAACTATAAGGTTTGAGAATGGACAGAAGCGGGAACCGCAACAGAACCGTCATGGTAGAAAAAGTGTATGAGCACGTGACTGACTGTCTGTCCGAGTTTTGTCGAGAGGTGGAGTCGGCACGAAATTTTCACGGAGGCGGCCGCCTCATAATTGTCTATGCAGGAAAATCCGTGGGCTTCAACGGAGGGTGAAGAAATTACGCTTTATTGTCCTCTGTAGGCTCAGACCGGCAGAGGAATCTTTCTCCTATGTGTCATTTCAATGAAACAAGAGACTGTAGGAATGCATGTGATCTTTATGAAGTGGATAAAAAAAAACTGTTGCTTGCACTCAGTATCTAGTGTCTTCAAAACATCTCACTTAACTTCTTTCACCCCCTTTTGTTCCCTCCCCTCTCTTTAATTCAGTTATGTCCCATGTGTGCTGGTCGATAAGGCATAGCCTCTTAATGCATGCAGGCATTAGTGCAGGCAACTGAGAGATTGGGGCATGTTGGATCACTAACAATATGATCTAAAATCGAAAAGTTGTTTTTGCTGTTTTATGTCTTTTATATCTGAACAATTCCAGAGTTATGGACCTGACACTTGCAGTCTAAACCTGAATGAAATATAAATTACCATTGACTCATCTGTTTATATTTTTCGAAACCCCTGAAAATAGAGTCCAGACATCAGAAAAATATCAGTCAATTAATGTGTTTTGTATTTTAGATCAGGGAAATACACATGCTTTACGGACGTGACAAAAACGTTTTTTTGGGAAACTTTCTGTGAATTGCAATGCACAAACCAGAAGGAACAATATCTACCGAATGGAGAAGGGTTGGCTCTTCACAGAACATAAAATATGTTTTTTTGAAAGACTTTTATCATTGTGCTTAATAAACACAATTTATTGACCCATGTTCTGTTTTCTATCATACGCCGTGCACGTTTGCGATGATGTAATATGCACGCAAACGCACCAGATAGAATTCTACAGTTAACATATGGGCTATGGCAGTCTTTGTTTTGATACACTAGTATGTTGAAGGCTTACAGAGAAAATCTTAAAGCAGACTTGGCACTTTCGGTTTTCGGCCTTGATTTCCTCTTTTTCGGTTTTCGGTTTCGGCCAAGAATTTTCATTTCGGTGCATCCCTAATATTGATGCTTAGATTCTATCTATGCAACAGTTTATTAAGCCTTTTCTTTTAACCGTTAAATTTCAGTTACTGTGCGCGTGAAGAATAATTCATGGTGCTCTCTACTCAAGTGTGCAAGGTTTAAAAATTGCGATAATTGAACACGGTTTTCGTGATAATTACATTTTAAATGATTAAGTGACAATGGTTTTCCAAAGAACTCCTGTGCCTATGTGGCTCTTTTTAACACTGTAGTATTTTGGTTCCTCATGCAATGCCATGTGAAGGCTTGAAGGTCATACACATTTAAAAGAGGTTTCCTGCCTTGCCTGAGATTTCCCTGGATTCTTTTGAAATTCTTTGCAATCTTGCATGGATAAATATGATTTTCAAATTGTTGGAAATTTGAAAATTCTCTCATGAAGTTTGGCACAAAGTGATGAACCATGAGCCTGTGAATATGCTATTTTGTACCCAATCATGATACCCTCGCCTGTTACCAATTAACCTAAATTATTTTGTCAAAATTTTGTGGACAAAATGTCCCAACTTTTCTGAAAATCGGGTTGTATACAGAAAACTTTGTTGCTGATATTTTGGTGCATCACAAAAATTTAACTGATTTAAAGTCACCATGAAATCAAAATGGACAATTCTTGGTGTGTTTTTTTTATGGAATGTTGCAGTATTTATTATAAATAATTTATCCATGCACATCATTTAATTTTTTATTTTTTTAGATTCAGTAGTGGTGTTATTAGTTTTTTCCTTTCCTTTGTGATTTCAGTTAGATATCCCACTTTTGTATATGTTTGTCTTGTTCACATTGCAATTTGAAAATATTGTGACATCTCTGGAATAGGGATGTCAATTTTCACAAATTCCCATGATCGCGTCGTTTAAATTAACGATAAATTAATCGATTAATCGTTAGCCTTAATACTCCAATATGCGTCTGCTGCAGTGGCATATGGCCAACAGCAGGACAGGGTCTGCAAATGCTGCTCAAAACGCTATGTTCCTCACCAAATTAATGAGAATGTTTTTTAATCTAAATAAAGGGCTAGTAGGATTGTAAAATGTTTCGATGTGATTGATAATTAAATTAATTATTAAATAATCAAATATAACGACTAATACAACGTGTCACCAACGCCGCCTCAGATGCGCTTGTCAGAATGTGTGACTGTTGTGGACGTGCTCTTCCTGGAACAACGCACTGAAAATGGCAACTAAACCAAACGATTTAATAAAATAGTGTTCTCATGTTATGTAATATGACAGTCCCAAATTAATCATCGTTATTATTAGTTGTGCATTGCTGCTTGAGCGGTGCGCGCTGAATGAATAACCGTTGAGCACTTTGCTAGCGCGTTAACTCAAAGAAACGCATCCTATATGAGATTAATCAGATATATACAAAATAAACATAATTATATCTGCACAAAATGATGTGAATGCACAAGTGAACTTGAACTAAGTCACGTGCCATTCAGACTGACTCGTGTTGTTGGAACAACGCGACACAGCAACTAAACTAGGGCTATGCGATATGGGCACAAAAAAAATCATGATTTTGACAAAAGACATGCTTTACAGGTTTAATGCATTCTGTGTGAATTAGAGATTTATAAAGGGGAAAACCCCTTTTTTCGAGAATACTGAAGTAAAAACTTTAACACGCAGTGTAGCTGCACAGCAGACACAGATGAGCGCGAGAGCGGAGAACTATTACAACTTACATTTGCACAAAACAAAAGGCTGCGAATGCACACGCGAACTTATAGTCATGATGAAGGTGTAAAATAGTCTCAAACATAACTCCGGCGCGCTCGCTTACATGTTTCGGGTTGAGCAGCACGCACGCACATGAGCCTGCTTAATCGATGAACAATAACTTTTATCGATGAAATGTATTATCGACAATTAATTGATCGTCGATTAATCGTTAACATCCCTACTCTGGAATGATTAGGTCATCTGTCTATCCCAGGGATCAGGGTATGAAATGTGTGCATGTTGAAGGTTTATTGTTGAGGGATACGGTTTATCCATTTCTGCCTGACTCCTTCAGTCTCTCAGTGTCTAACTCTCCCTGCCAACACTTACCATCTGTCCCCGCTCAGCTGGGGAGCATTCAGCTCAGCTGTCCTGAGAGTGAGAGCGAGGGGAAAAAGTGAAACAATGTGTGTGTGGGTTAAAGAAAGAGAGAGATACATTACATTAAAATTTGTTTATAAGAAATACTTATTCCTTTTCACTCCTTTTTGTAATGTCCATACAGCCCAGCATCTTTCAATTGCTGTGAGACTTTGTATCTTATGCAGAGGCCTTTGTGATCTCTAATGTTCCTAATTTATGTTGCCATATATATTGTCTTTATATTGTGCCAGATGTAACTTAGCAAAGACTGTGGCTGTACTGTCCTCCAACTGTGGTAATCTGGATATAAATTGCACTTTTTCATTTTAAGAAGAACATTCAGTCTAAGCGACGAGAACTTTATCATAATTCATCCTCCTAAGATTTTACTCTAATGAGATGCCAGTGGCTCTCAGAATCGACACGAAAACAGGTTTTTATCTTGGACTAACGTCAGCATCTAACAGCATCCCTGGTGAGATCCAGAGGGGTCTTTTGAAGAAACAATGCAGAGTAAGAAGAGAGACCCACAGGGGGCAGTTAGTCGTGTGAATCGCCACAAGTGATTAGGGAAACTGTCTAATATGCCTTCATCTCAGGGCATTCATGGTTAAATAGACCATGTTAAGTATTGCTATTTTTACAGTCCCCTTAGGGATGAGGCACCCATGAATACATGGGAAACATTCACCCCGCCTGTTTCCACCTCATTTCTTTGTCTCGGTTACTCTCTCTCTAGTTCCCTTGGTCACGCAGTAATAGGGACCGTTTACACAGGACGTGCTCTTGCATCCCTCTGTACTGCTTCTTGTTTTTTTATGTTAAATGTACGGTAGGGCTGCATGATTATGACTAACCGTGATATTTTAATTATTCATATATTTTTATTAATTTCACATATATTTGTATAATATATATATATATATATATATATATATATATATATATATATATATATATATATATATATATATATATATATATATATATATATATATATATATATATATATTTACATCTATGTTAATATAACCTATCTAGATATAACTTGCATTTAGAATACTGAGTTGTAATTAACTTGCATTCAGTTCATATTTTCTGTGAGACAAGTGCATGCAATATTATTTGTTATACATCCAAAACAAGCTGATAATGGTTTCTGAATTATCTTAATACTGTAATTACATTTTATCTCATCACACTTTTTCTTTTCTTTTTTACATTACACACTTTTTTCTCATTAGACTGTTTTATACCTCAGTGTTATAATGGGAGTGTTCTAGTTTTGTTGCATAGCACATTTGCATTGTACTATATATTGGAGCAATACACTGAAATTGACATTCGCCATTGCATTCACAACCTGTATATTTTTGGTTAAAATAGGTTAAATTGCCAAAAGAAATGACAGCATCTACTGCACTAGACCAGCTTTTAAAATCATCTCTCGTCACCTGCTTTTTATTTTATTGCGCTGTTTTTAACGCAACACTGTCCTGTGTGAACGCCTCCTTGTGATGTAAGGTAACTTGACAGTTTTGTTGTGACTTAACAGATCATAACACTGTCGTAACATTTGTGTGTATAGTCCACAGTGTTCTCCTCTGTCATTCCCCTCTTTCACACAGCTCTGCTCCCACATCAGGCTTCAGTGTCAATATTTGCCCAGCAGAAGACTAGACTTCACCCCACCCCACCCCACCCCGCATTGCTCAACAACAGCCCAGTCCCACTGGAGAGCCTCGGTGCTGTGTGGGTGTCTGAACCATACCAAATGCGCTGGGAGAGGGGTGTCCTTAAAACTCAGTGGGATGTTAAAGCATTGGTTCCGGCTGAGAGGCCAGTGTGAAACAATGAGATCACCTTGAAGAGGTGGATGTACCTCTGCTTTGTTTACGTGCTATGCCCACTTCGTCCTAAAGTTGATTTTGAGCTGAGATACAGTCACCCACAACTTCTATTCTGTCTCTTTCTCTTTCACACTCTCCTCTTTCCCAAGAGGCCTCTTGGATTTTGTTCTGGCAGATATAACCATGCATTTCTTTAGTGTTTAAGGCTGTTTGTACACAAGAGGCCTGATGCAAGAGATCAGAGGGTTAGATCAATCCATCTTCAAAGCTCAATCTAAATCGATTCATCAGAGACAACACAGCACCTGTTCATCTGAACTGCATCATGAGAGAAATGCTCTCAAATGTATGAAGATGAATGAATCACCCCACTTCAATAAGCATGATGCATTTCAATCTCATTTAAACATTTGATAGCTATAAAACAAGCAGAACTTTCATTTCATTTGTAAGCTTAATTAACATTATAAAACTCTTATTAAAAGGGATAGTGTGCCCACAGATACATTTTGTCACCATTTACTCAAATTGTACAAAACAGTTATACAAAAGTAATTTTTTCCCCAACGAACATCCAAAGAAACGTTTAAAGAATGTTTACACTACTCCTTTTTCATTTAACTTGACGCTTTTCCGTGGAATTCACCATTTGAATCAAAATATGTAATTTATGTGAATGGTGAGTAGGGATGTGACGGTGAGGATATTTTCCCACTGGTTAATCGACATGTGACAACACCGGTAATGCCGGTATCACCGGCAGGGGCTTTTAAATCACTAGTTTAAAAAGCAAAGTAAAATGCATTTGATTTCATCATTATTTTTAGGTGTGTGTGTCTCGTTATCTCCTCTATTTAAGTTCAGTTCAGTTTGTAAGTGTTTGTTGGGCCTCGTCCCAGTGTAGTTGTGTTGTGGATGTACCTTGTTGAATTCACCTTGTTGGAATTTAAGCCTGCCTACCTTCTTCATCATCTTCGTGTTATTCATGTGTTGAGTCTCTCCCACACAACCCGTGACAACAAATCAGTTATTTTTAACCTTTAATATTATAGTAATATAGAAAGATTTATTTCCTTTGAGGAAATTTGCCATGTGTACCATACCTGATAGGCCCCAAAATAACCGATATCTAATCTATTTGAATCAAAACAAAACTGAATCGTATCACAAACTTGTGAATTGAAATCAAATCGAATTGTAAAATGTGTGTTAATGCCCAGGTCTAGTTTTTTACTTGAAGCAAATGTTGTCTTTTCCCTTTATTTTTATCGTCGGAGTACACCAGAATGCTTTGTTTACATGTTAAAATGTTAAAAGAGGGGGAAAACTGTGGCCAGACAATCACAACGTGGGATCAGAAAGGTGCCAACTTGCACATTCTTCCTGTTTTTTTTAAGTGACATGTGACCAGAATTCATAATATTAATTTGGTATTGCCTCATGACCTGTGAGACCCACTAAATGCTGGTGCCTGTCATGAACAACTGCAAAATTAGTGGTGGGCAAGAGACCAAATATTACACTTTCATTGTATGGACTCATACAAAAACCTGAAAAACATGAGGGTGAGTAAATGATGTAAACTTCCTATTAATTTGATAAAGCAAAATATTATGGCTAACATGAATATGCTAAAGGGACAGAAAATATAAAATATAGCCTACATTTGTAAAGATTACTTTTTCATTTGCATCTGTGTCAGCAAGCTAATAGACTCCGGTCTGCATCTGTTTACCTTTTGAAGTTTCATTAATTTAATTTAATTTAGTTTAATATTTGAGGTGACATCCTGTTCCTCATTCTCTTCAGTGCTGCATGAGAAATGGTTCCTACCGTCACTTATTTCCCAACATTTTATAGCTTTACTGGCTGATAAACAGTTTTTTGAGAGTTTGTCTGCTAGTGAATAAAACACCTTGGACAGATTGCAGACTAATGTTCCCTGAGACTGTACAGGACCTGAGCTACAGCTAATCTGCTTGTGTGGGCTTTGCGCAATGATGGAACCACATTTCTGTAGGGACATGGACATTAAATATTGATTTAAGTTGGAATTATTTTAACATGTCAGAGAAAAGTGCAACGAAGCACAGCTATGTAGGAAATTGGTTGCTTGGAGCAACTGTGAAAAATACAGTGGCAATATACAAAATATTTGACAGCAGAACGCCATGATTGACCAATCCGAATCTACTATTCAATGCTGTTAGAATGTTTTTATGAGCTCTGGCTACTTTCTCTTAGCATTCTTCGCAATAGGTTGGCAGTATCTCTAAGCCGTTCGATTTGACATTCTGTGACTCGAGCTGCTGATGGTGTCACTTGTCAGCGCTGAATGAGAAAATTAAAGGGTACGTACACTGTAGAATAATGAACGCACTCCAATGAGCAAGTTTATTTTTGAACCAAATCTTATCTGATTGTTGTTTTGTGAGGCTTGCAGTCTTTTGCTTACTAGAAAGGGGAAATCAGAGATGTTCTGGAGAGAGAAAGAAGAGCATGAGTCATGCCATAGTCAGGAGACTGGGAGGTGGTGTTTCAGTCGCTTGTTCTTGTTTGCTCTGCTTCATTGGGAGACATACACACCCATATTAGTGTTATGATTTTAGATGGTGATGCACCAAATCATTGGTAAATATATGTAATTAATTAAAAAGCTTGAGAATTTATTTTGTTTTAATTTAATATTTTTAATATTTATAAATTTTTATTTATTTATTTTTATTTACTATGCATATATAATAGGGCTGCCCCCTATTAGTCGACCAAAATTTTTATTAGTTGGTTAGTCAAAGAAAGAAAAAACCTTGTGGCGAAGTCACGTAGCCTACTCCTTGACGGACAGATCGTTAACGGCGGGTCCTTGGGAAAACAATATGTAAGGAAAAAAATCCAAACGTTTGCCTATTATCCATTGACCTAAAATATGGTTTATCGTTTTAAACATGTAAGTCAGGGGTCCCCAAACTACGGCCCACCCCCACATTTGAACCGGCCCTCTGAACAAAAATTTCATTTTAAATATGTTTTAATCATATCATATCTGTATTTGATAATACATATTTATGGCGGCAAATCAATATCAATAAGAACCGAGCGCACAACTGATGCTGGCGCACGCGGTAAATGACTTTCGCGAGAGGATAACAGATCTTCACGCGAGGAAACTATGGAGGTAACGGGAACTCGCAAGCTCATTCTGCGCGCGCTCATGACATCTCTGCACGCAGTACAAGCCCTCGCGCATGATCATTCCAGTCAGTGGAAGCGCTGGAAATGCTGAAGGCGGAGTTTGACGTGCGCTTTCCGTGAGCTACATGTCCGCGCTAAAGAAATCCGCCTTTTTCAGAACCCCTTTGCTGCTGACATTGACGAAGCCCAGCCTTCTTACAGTTTGAGTTGGCTGAGTTACAGAACTGCGATGTTCTTAAAGACGCGTTTAAGCCCAACAGTCTCATTGAATTCTATACTGCCCTCCCTAACGAGATACCCAAACATCAAAAGGAATGCAATGAAAATGTCCACACTTTTTGGCAGCACGTATATCTGTGAGCAAACATTTCACGCATGAAACTGATGAAAAATCCGATGAGATCAAGACTCACTGATGAACATTTGCATCAGTCTTTGAGACTGGCTGACCAGCCAGAAACAAGCCCATAGTTCACACTTGTTAGCCCAATACGCATAAGTAAGTAACTGTTTTGATTTCAAAAGCAATGAAAAAATTTCATTACGATAGTAATAATGCTCTTTTATTAGGCTATATATCACTTGATATGTACGGTGCATAAATAATTAATTAATCTGGCATTAGAAGGCATAATACTGTAAATAAAATCATACAAAAATTTCCACAATAATAAATCACTCCGGCCCATGTCATTTTCTGTTAGACTACGGCCCTCCATTATAGAAAATAAAAATGATGTGGCCCTCACAGAAAAAAGTTTGGGGACCCCTGATGTAAGTAGTAGCAACTTTACATAGTTTCGTGCTCTAACGTTAACCTAGATAAATGTATGCTATTATTAGGTGCATATCCAAGTGTTTGTGCGGAGTGTGGAAGCTGAAGTATAGAGCACTTACTGCATGACATGTAGGCGCCGGCATGATCACTGGCATTTAACTTAAAATACTCCGTCATTTTTAGTCTTACATCAAGAGTAGCCTAATATGTCATTCGAAACTGACTAATTTTATTTGTGTGCATTAACACTAACTAAACGTTGTGCTTTTGTAAAATAAACAAAACAATCAGGATAAGCTTTCTGCCATCTCGGCCTCTGTGAACTTTGAGTGCGTCAAAAAATAAACCGAAACTCAGTCTGAACTTTCCTAACAGACATGAGAAATACATCTATCCAAAGCTTGAAATTTCTATTTTAAAATGAATCGATTCAAATGGAAAACAAATATTCTAAGGCTATGTTGTGAAACATGCATAGGTGCGTGCACTGTTCTGCGGAGATGACGAGTCATCTTAATCTCTGCAGCCGAAAACACAGAAAACATTATCAGTAAATTATTAAAATGTTCAGACAGTTTCCTTCCTGTTTTTTCTCGACACATTCATAATCATTACCTTTGGCGGTGGACTGTGGCAAGCTTTATGTGTGCGCTTGAGCGCTGATTAGGCTATTTATAGGCAATTAAAGGCTCATTATTATGATTTATGGCTTATTAATTTACTATAGAAAAATCTTTAGTCGAGGGCAGCCCTTATATATCATAATTGTATAATATTTTGTACACTTAATATTTGTAATTTATTTTGATTGAATAATTTTACTATTTTTATTTGATTGGTTTTGATGTAATATTTATTTTATTTACATTTAATTAATTAGTTAATATTTAAATGACTACTTAAAGGCACAATATGTACTTTTTCTGCTTTAAAAATAGCAAAAATAATTGTATCTATGTTATATATTTCTTTTAGTTGTGTACTTACATTATCCCGACAGTTTCCAACAACTTTCAAATCCGGAGAAATTTATAGTTTAATTCGAAGACACTGGCCGTGTCTTTATTTCCGTTTCGTCGCCCGTCTATGGCGTCATATAACCTTTGACTCCTCCAAGTCTCTAACTTCCTGCGGAACCGGGCGAAACTGCAAACACAAAGCAGGGGAACACCGGACACTATCTGCAGGATATTTTTTTTTCCTGCGATATTGCGATATGTCACCAGATGTTGATTACTAAGCGCGAGCGTGAGGCAGAGAGAGCAAGACAGCGCTCGTGTTGTTTGAAGACGGTGAGAGCGCGCGCGCGGCCGGGGCTCGCTCTCCCTCTCTCTCTCTCTGCTCGCTCTCATATGCGCCCTGTCCAGCGGCAGCAGTCATTCTATTCTACACCATTCACCCATCAAATAATGCTTTAGTGGGACAAAAATTCGATTTGGCAAATTCGAAAACTCCTGCATAACTGACTGTGTTCATGAGGATATTCACCGAGATGGGCATTCTGACTTAATTTTCAATGTTCGTGTCCGTCAAGCTCAGAGAGAAAGAGCACTGAACTTTGTGTCTGCCCGGCTCTGTGTGCGTACACTTCTTGCGCTTGATGTTTAAACTAACAGGGCTTAAAAACACATGTAAATGATATGTGAATGATAAACTTTCACTCTATGATGGTTAAACTTCGCAATTAATCCGTGAATCACAAGCGTTACAGGACAGGAAGCAGCTGACCCGTACTGATCATGAATCAGATCAACTACGATACCTATCGCACGTCATTGACAACGACAACAACTCCCATGAGCGCACGCTCTTTCCCGACGTCATCAAAGTACGTCTTTTGTTATTATTTTGATTGAGTGACCCCTGGTGGCCAAAAATTACATACTGTACGTTTAACTTTTTAAATAAAGCAGTGTCTCTGCATATTATTATTATTATTATTATATATTTATTTTAATTTGATTACATTTATTTAAACATCTAACTATATATCTTTGTAAATATCTTTTTTATTCTATGTTATCGGACATGCTGTTGAGAGTCATGAAAGTTACTTGTATTGGTATCGACTACTGACGTGATATGATATCGTGGCATCCCTACTTTCAGATGTATGTAAATGTAAAGCAGAGAGGCAGAAAACAAAGGAAAAAATAAACATTTTAGAGATTGAGAGAACACAAGCGGGAGACATGAGGTTTATTAGGAAACTATGGAAACTGTTTAGGATGTAACAGAGCGAGAAAGGGATGTGGTAAAAGAGAAAGCCTTTGAAGATGAGCAGGTGTGCTTCTGCCTTTGATACATGTAGCTGCTCCTTTTAATTCATCTCACACCTCTCTTATCTCTCTATCTGTTGACAGAGAGGTGTCTGTGACTCTAGGCTTTAGCTAAAGGCCCTGTAATGGTGATTTATTGCTAGTACCTCAGGTCGTACCCCATGCCCGTGGGTTTGCAGATTTGTTCCGGATGCATCTCTCGTGGGTGCATGTGCATGAGGTAGGGGAGAGCTTTGTGATATTTCATTGTGCCTGTAAGGAAAAAGACTCTCTTGAGGGAACTGCAGGGATGATTCCAGGAGAAAGAGGATGGAGAAACAAGGAAAGGAGTATAGAAGGAAGAAGTATAGTGGAGTGGAATACATATGAGAGGAGAAAAGAATGGAAGTGAGGAGAGAAGAGAATATATGGCAGGACAAAATCCATTTTGGTTGGTGATGAGGTGATGGTATGGTAGCACACACAAAGCAATGCAAATAAAGTAGTGCCTGTTAATGTTCAAGTATTGAAGCCCCCATCTAATCATAAGGTGGAATGATTTCATTCATGGAGACAAATAAAACATGTTCAATACTGCTGCTAAATTTTAATGATTCCATTTTCCGTGACAGTTTTTCAGTTTAATATGCACATTATTGTTTGGCCTGTGATTTATTCCCAGACATGGAGTCATTTGTTTCATGTTAGTCATTACGTGTTGCTATCCCCCCTGGGCTCTGGCATTTCTCATGTACTGTATATGAAAGCCAAAGATGACTTGACTGGCAGTCTATGTCATACCTGTCAAGTTTTGGATTTGAAAATAAGGGAAATATTCCGGCGCCCACCGCGAGCAGTCCCACCACCCCATTAATTTTACCACATGTAAAGGGCCACACAATCAAAAAATAAAAATTAATGATCTTTATTAAATTGATGTAAACTTTTCAGCAAAAGCAAAGGAATAGTTCACAGATAAATGAAAATTTTCCCATATCCCTTACATTTTAAGACAGTGTTATAAATGAAAACACAAAAGGGTAGGCCTATATATGAAGAGCATTTATTTAAAGTCTTATTTGCATATTTTTTGTTCATTTAACATTGCTTGTCTTTATTTACATTTTATTTTTGTTCCACACATTCTTTTTCATTTCATATCGCTTTTCTTTTTGCAGTTTTTCTTTTCATTTCACATAACTTTTCTTTACTCTTTTAGTGAGTTATTGTACAAATTTATTGCAGACTTTGCATTATTTAAGACTGTTTTGGAAGGTATGTATTTGTGGGCTGGGCCAGAGTGGTTCATTTTGCGTGATTTTTTTTCCCAAACCACTTCAGCGGAAATCCCGCCCTGCAGCCGATTTCATTGGTTTAGGTTATAGTGACGGGTAGGTTTAGGGATCAGGGTTGGGTGTAGGCAAACTGTACAGTGATTGACATGACCAATGAAAACTTTAGAATTAGCTGCAGGGCGGGATTTCCGCTGAAGTGGTTTGGGAAAAAAAATCACGCGTTAATTTTACATGAGAGTAGAGCGCAAACAGTTCTGTTGTCTAACGTCATCCTATTCTCTGTAACAATCTTTCGTACCATGCTAAACACCCTTTCCGATGTTTTTGTGCCTCTAGCCCGCGCTTGTGGATGGGGGATTTCTCGTGCTGACATACATCATTCCTTCCCCCGTGTCAGTGAGATGCTAAAGTCGCAGTTACAAAACTTAAAAAACGCGTGACTGTCCCCCACCCTGCTCCTCTTCAGAAAAGTAAATTCGCTGCCATTGATCGCGGTATTTATGATGAGGGTTTTGTTTTTTGGCAGGAGTGCCTTCCTATCTATCGTAGCGTCCATCATCCGTCTGTTTTTTTCCCCCTCCGCGTTGTCTCGTTGTCTCATCATCTGACCTCACACGCTAACCTCGCGACAACTGCCACCTACAGTCTGTAGTAGGCTACTGCAGGTGGCAGTTATCGCGAGGCTAGTGACAGAGCTCAGATTGGGAATGTTTTTTTTTACTCCGCCCGGGGTATTATTATTTTTTAATAACGCAGGTTAAAATACGGGAGATTTACGGGAAAATACTAATACGGGAGGACGGCGGGAAAGAAGGGTAAAATACGTGACTTTCCCGGCCAAAACGGGATAGGCTACTTGACAGGTATGGTCTATGTCTCTGTAAATTAATATGTTGATTTTTGTGTTCATGTTTGTGTTGATATGCACATATGTACTTGTTTAAGGCCGTGTGTCCACCAAAGCGTTTTTTTTCACGCGGCTGGCGTGTTTTTTCAATTGTTTTCAATGGGAGCGCTGAGCGTTTTTTTTTCATGCTGAAGAGCTGAGCACTCTGCGTTTTTTACTGGTCGCCAAGAGTTTAAGAATGTTCAACTTTGGGTAAAACACAGCGCTCATCACTGTCGCTTTTTACCAAGCCGTCCAATCACATTGGAGGAGAGGCGGGACAAATACCACACAGACCAACTATCACAACAGTCTTTCTGTACAACGACATCAACCAGCAGAGCTAACCGAACAAAATGGATGAAAAATTTTTTTTTAGTATGAAACAAATTATCTGCGAAATCAGTTACAAGTAAACTGTGCTGTGGATATTCTGTATCATAGCAACCAAGCGTCTCAACTGAAAAAAATGCTGTCCTGCTGAAACGCTCTCAAGCGCCTATAAGGCGTTTTCAGCAGAGCTGAAACAAAAAACTTACTTACAAACTTGGCACTGTTATGAGATCCAACATAACCAATGCGTTTGGCATCATTGACTTAAAGGGCCCATATTATGATATTTTAAAGTTTCCTAATGTTGTTTTGGAGTCTCCTACAACAGGTTTGCCTGCATCAAACGTCAAAAAACTGTTTCATTTTCTCATAATATACATTTGCACATCACCATATTTTAAATGATTCTCAAACGACTCGCCAAATGAATCAATCTCTCTAAATCCCTCCTTTCCGTGAGCTACTCTGCTCTGATTGGCCAGACAGCTCAGTCTGTTGTGATTGGTTTACCGCGTACAGCACGTGTTGAAAACAAAAATTCACATTGCCATAACACCGACAGCTCCATCGCAAGGACGACTCGAGCAGGACGTTTCAGTGATTCACTACTCAGTTTGAGGTAACTTACATTATATGTTGCTATTCCTCACCATCAGCATTAACAAGTGCATGTCCATCAACCGATTATTTTAAGTACTAATTTATTTACAGAGTATGTTTCTAATATATTGCGGTGAACACGTGGAAACTGTATCAATAGCAGTGCATGTAGGCTATGCAATGTATACATTAGCCGTGAATGACTGATGTAACAAACATTGGTAAAACAAATCTTGCTCCATGCTTAATCTTTCCTCAAAGTAGTGAGAAGGACAGACAATCTGCATTAATAGACAGAGTTTTATGTAATAGTGGCCCACAGCTGATTAACTGACTCCGATATTTGAGAAGTTGTCAGTAAAATTAAGGTAACAGGAAAAGTTTAGGATTATACTGCTGTAGCATCATGGTAAAGATTAATTTTAAACACAGATTCTTCACATGCTCGTCCTTGGGCAGTGGAAAAAAATGTCTTTACCATCACATTGTGTCACACAGCATCTCCTCAATATGATACTATCCAGTATCCACAGGATCAGCTGCCAGTTTGAGGTTTAAGTTTCCCTGGTCTATCTGCACACGCAATAAGTGGGAGGGCTAATGTTTCGTAACGGCTTTAGACGAGACAGTCCTCTCATAGTTCTTTGAATGGAAAAAATTAAGTTCAATATGGCGGCTATAGTTTTGCTTTACAGTTAAAAGAGCAAATCGGCGTTCTTTTCTGACGCTTAATGTGTTTAACTTTTTATCATTACTCATTTTAACCCTTCTTATCCACTTTCAGTTTCATTATATGGATAAGAGCAATCTTCTGGATAAGAGCAAACATTTCTTGTTTTTAATTTTGGGGTGAACTATTCCTATAACCTAAAATTAGCTTAAACTGGGTATTTTGTGCTATGTAGCGTGGTACTAACACATTTCAATACATGAATTTAATCCACGTATAAAACTCACAGATGATGTCCTGTATCCCAGTACTCTTGGTTGACACAAATCAATATCTGAGATTTGCATAGTAGGCAGAAGGCCAGTGCACAGTCCTGCCAAAAGCAGTGTGAGATATTGATGTATCACTGAATAAACAGCCACGTTCACACACAGACTGCTGAAGTACGGCAACCTCACAGACTTTATGTGATTTGAGATTAAAACACTTCCTCATTTCCCTGCTGCATCATCTGTTTTGGTGGGTGTGCACACATTACGATGTCTCAAAGGCAGATAAACATGTAAGATAATGTCACTGAGGATCTGAACCAGCACACTTTGCAGAGTCCCAAAAGACTGGAGGTTTTACTGCATCGTAAAATACTTAAATGCGAGTCGATGCGTATTTGCCACAAGCTGTTTTTTACATCCAGCGTCATTCTCTCTTACTATTTCTATTGTGTGGGTGTAGGGTGATTGGATGAATCATTGTGTGTGTGTGGGCATTTGTCATAGAGCTATCTGAGACAATTGAAAAAATATTTGACAGAAACCCCATGCCTTTGGTGACAGAATGTTTCCAGGATCATTGAGAGTAGTCCCACCTAAGTCTGATCTTTA
The DNA here is from genome assembly GCA_031834385.1 of Semotilus atromaculatus. NCBI lineage: Eukaryota > Metazoa > Chordata > Actinopteri > Cypriniformes > Leuciscidae > Semotilus > Semotilus atromaculatus. Next base: position 24,741,687 of record JAULUF010000005.1, on the reverse strand, counting down.
AATGTGAAGATCCAAACATTTAAACTTCAAAAAGAATTTGTAAAGATACTGTTGAGGAAAAGAAAATAGATGTGAGAGCTAGCGAGGGAGAACATTTAAACAAAAGACTATTTTGGGGTCTATAGATCAGTGTGCACTCCTGAATAATGCCCATTTTGGATACAGTTTAACTGTTGGCTTCTGCAAGACAGAGGAAGTGGCTGGATGGAAGAAAGAGATTAGTCAGATCCTCAGGCAGGGATGTAAATGCTGACAAATACAGCTTTATCCTGTCATCTTTGCTAGCCTCCTATCTCCAGGATCCTGACTCAGACAAGTTTCAGGGAGAGGCGCCCATCAGCCAAAGCCGTCCTGGAATGTTCCTTCATTTATCTGCTCGCTGTTTGTTGCCTAATTGTCTGGACAGCTGAAAGGCTTACTGCAGCGCCAAACATGACTCCTTTTCTCATCCTGGGCCTATGCTGCAATGCTGAAGTTCTAGCTTACTGCTGAGACTGAGAGACTATTTATATCAGTGTTAAAATACTTTCTCCTTTCCAAGCTTAATTTGCAGATAAGTAATGGGACGTTCACACTGACAGAGATTTGCAGTGCCGAAGCTACCACATATCATTCATTTTCAGTGAGAATCAGCAATTCCTGACAACATAGTTGAACAGAGCTTGGGAAGCACAGATCTTTAATTTCACACGATAAGTTGTTAATTATCATGTTGAAATTCTGTATACAGTTTTGTCTAAATAAATTAAAACACTAAAAGCTAAGTCGTTTTTTAATTCTACAAACTAATTCTACACATTGTAATGTACAGTATGAAAAATTTGTAAACATTTTGAGATTTGTTAAAGATTGCATTCAACAGTGTTATTATTAGTGCTTTTAAAAGTTAAAGGTGCAGTAAGCAATTTCTGAGAAACATTGTTGATATTTGAAATCGGCAAACACACCCCTCCCTTCATTTCTCTGTCCCAACAGTAACCACCAACAGCTGCCACATCAGTCGGATCATGTAAATATGGATGAATTAGCTGTGATTCAACAACAGCATATCTTCGTTCTTTGAAACAAAATAACAAAACAAAAACAAAAGCATAAAACAAAAAAACAATGTTACTAAAGTATTAAGCAGAAAAGCAACCTTGGCATCCATTTTCAGGCCTTCCCGCTCTCTAACGTCCCTCCAGCGCTCGTAGAGTTGGCAGGGCTACTTTGAAAATTAATTCTGTTACAGTTACAAATAACTTTATAACATATTAACACTTTAACTGTCAGTACCTAAAACCGCCAGTGGGTAAAATGTACCCATGCACATGACTACTGTTTTGATATGGCTAAAAAAAATTACAATGTTACTTCAGCGTTACCCATGCGACGCATTGCTGGTCGGCTGAGCCTTGAAAAGTGGAGCTTAAAGTTAAAATAATTAACACCTTGTTTCATTACATCTATCCTTTAATGAATCATTTAACGTGTTTGTTGAATGAACGGTTTAATGACTCATTCAAAGACAGTCCCTTGCCACCACCTAGTGGCATAACAATGTAACTGCATGCTGAGTGACAGCCTGTCTATGCGCAGAGATGAAGACAATGATACAGGTGAAATATCAGCAGAAAGCCTCTTGTCCAGTCAGATTTGAGGACTGGAACTAACTGTTATACATATACTAATAAGCCTAACAAGCTTATTGCCAGGTTTATGTTGTTTAGATTATCTGCATTCTCCACGGATATCACTACGATCCACGTATCACTACTGTCTGTCAATATAGCATTATTATGTCAAAATGCTAATTTATTTAGTTTTAAGGGAAATCATTGTAATCCCGATAGTATTTAATTTTTTTTACAAAATGTAAACTTTAATCAGATTACTGTGTTTTTTTTACTTAAAGGAGCCTTATGTAAGATTGTGGCCAAAACTGGTACTGCAATCACTTTCAAATTACCGTAGAGCGGTGTATCCCCTCCCCCTCCACCCCGACTCGAGGTTGCCAGATAGGCTGCAGGATCCAGCAGGAACGTGTGTATCTGCAGCTGTGATAACTAGAGCAGATCTGGCAACCCGGATGCCGCAACACTACTGACTCCGTGATTGGTAGATCGGTGGAGGTGGAGCTCAGACCAAAACAAAACATGACAACATCAACATCAGTTGAGGGCTGCAACTTCACTTTTTAAATGACAATATTCTGGCCGGACTACTGTTGTCAGTGATATAAGTCTTTGAAATTAACATGATTTCTTAATGTCTAGTGACATATCAGGGCCATTTTATGATTAATTGAAATAAATTTCTTACATACAGCTCCTTTAACTGTAATGAATTACAGGTACCAGATTTTTATGTAATGCCGTTTACTTGTATTCCACTACTCCCCAACCCTGAGAGCTGGAAAGCTTTTCTTATTACCATGGGTCCTGGCTCTTGCATCATAGCCCTTCTTCAAAGGAATTATATTATTCTGAACTTTTCCTCTTTGGTAATTCTCAGCCATCTCTCTTTCTACAAATGTCCTGTTTGCTTACTCTCTCTCCTCCCCCATCATGAGTAGATACACCCCCTATTGCTGATTGGCTACAAGAATGCTTTGGTGCTCCGTGGATCGGTTCGATACACTTTGTTTTTCTCCTAGTTACACAGCCAGAACTATGTACAAAAAATAATAATTTTCAGCACACACACACAGAACAGACATCTAGCAAATATTCACAAAAAAAACCCACGTAGGTGTAGGGCTGGGTGATATCATTTTGGATTTAGGCCTAATTATTCAACAACTAGTGCTCTTCTAAAATTGACTAATGATATATTTTCAGCATTATATTGTGGTGATCTTACAGGGGCTATATATTGATCTTAGGATGGCTTTTGATCTAGATCTACTTTTTCCTAGTGCTGGGCGGTATGACCCAAAATCCATATCACGGTATTTTCCTAAATTATACCGGTTTCACAGTATAATAACGTTTTATGTATAAGCATGACTGGCTGTTAACTAGGGATGGGCCTTTTTCAAAAATATTGTATTCGAATATTCGGGCTCATAAAAAACGAATATTTGAATATTCGTTTTTTAAAATGTCATTTAATGAGAAAGACGTTCTTTTTTAAGTTTAGCCTATGTTTTTTTAAACGTTTTTGTCACCATTATTGAACAAGCTTACTGTATATCTTAGGTTTTATTTTAGTTGAAAAAAATAAACAATATGTGCAAACAAAAAATATAAAGAACAAAAGAATTTAAGCTCAAGCACCGCAAACGGAAAAAAACCGCTAATAAAGCAGACTGCGCCCGTACGTACATATCCACTGGAGTCAGCAGTATAGTGTTTATATTGTTTTACGTTTATGTTAAGAAAAACAATAATATCCACATAACGTGCTGAACTTCTGACAGACATTGCAGAGACACAGTGTGGTAAGAGAAGTTACTAACAGCACTTTGTGTTTTCTGTTCTTAAACCTGTCTCCCTCAACAAAACTTAAAGGAAGAATATGTCTCAAAATCATAGATATCATCTCGGATCACGATTCCCTCAGGGTACAGCTTGCGCTTACGTGCAGTCGTTAATGCAGTGATGGACAGCTGCTTCCTCGACTGGTGTTTGGATTTCATGTGATTTCTCATTGTGGTGGTGATATTATCATAACTCAGTTTCATATTTTTAAATATAATTTTCATCTAAGTAATTCCAAACTTCGCGAGGCAGATGACGACATTATATGATAATACAATCCACTTGTTAAACACGCTCCACAGTGCCACCCAGTGCATTTAATTATAATTGCGAAAACAATGTAAAGAAACAAAGTTAAATTTGAATAGTATTCGTGCACATCCCTAGTGTTAACCACAATTTCTACTGATTGAGAAAGGAAATACTGGAGTAGATTGACTTAGAATGCCCTATTTTACTGTCATGAGTGAATATTGTAGAAAAATTCCACACTAGTATTAATACAGGTTTGCAAGGCCCTCACAAAATAATGCTGTTTACAAAGAGGTGCCAGCTGGAGGCACTTTAGGAGTGGCAGAAATATCGATTTCCCTGGTAACGGCTGTACACAACGCAGCGCTCATAAACGCTGCTTTATCAGGAAAGATTAAATTGAAATAACATTGAAACTTTTCTAAAGACCGTCAGTTCACTTCAGATACATTATATAAAAACACCCGCACCACATATTGACTTTGAAAGGTGCAGTGCTCATGTTTATTTCAGCGATGTCAAAGCCTTTTGGAAAATCTGTTTGTGGTGGACAGTGTTGAGTTGATATTGTGAACCCATGTATGGGAAACGATGTTATATAATTTGACAGCTATCAATTATAGTTTAATCTATCCATCTTCACCATCACCCTTAGTAACACATACAGTTGTGCATCACCACAATGAAAAACAGTGAAAAGAGACCCTCTCAAACAGTGTTACGCTGCACAGCGTTCCAATCGATGTTAAAGCGACATACACCAGTATTGCAGTATATAAAATATTTATATCATAACAAAAATAAACACCGGTATTCGGTATGAACCGGTATACCGCCCAGCACTAGTTTTTCCTCAAAATTCTTTGTGGTTTAACTCTTAATTAACTCTTAAACTCCTATTCAGACATTAAGGGGAAAAAAATCTGATTTATTCAAGAAAGAGAAATCACAGGGTAGGACTGGGCGATAAATAGATTTTATCGATTAACTCGAATGTTTAGTTTACGTCGATTTGTTTGAATGAAAATTGTTTTTCTCTTTAACATCCGCCGACGCTCCCCTATGGGCTACCGTAGTTCCGAATGGCCTCGGCGTTTGCCATAGAGATACTCAAACAACATGGCAAATAAACAAGACCGTGACAGCACAAGCACACCCACCAAAAACATTTACAAAATGAATCTGCAGGGCTGCCAAATCTCACAAATTCACCTTGAGACTCACGCAATTGTCACTTTTTACACACTCTCATGCCACACATACAGGTCCTTCTAAAAAAATTTGCATATTGTGATAAAGTTAATTATTTTCCATAATGTAATGATAAAAATTTAACTTTCATATATTTTAGATTCATTGCACACCAACTGAAATATTTCAGGTCTTTTATTGTTTTAATACTGATGATTTTGGCATACAGCTCATGAAAACCCAAAATTCCTGTCTCAATAAATGAGCATATCATGAAAAGGTTCTCTAAACAAGCTATTAACCTAATCATCTGAATCAACTAATTAACTCTAAACACCTGCAAAAGATTCCTGAGGCTTTTAAAAACTCCCAGCCTGTTTCATTACTCAAAACCGCAATCATGGGTAAGACTGCCGACCTGACTGCTGTCCAGAAGGCCATCATTGACACTCTCAAGCAAGAGGGTAAGACACAGAAAGAAATTTCTGAACAAATAGGCTGTTCCCAGAGTGCTGTATCAAGGCACCTCAGTGGGAAGTCTGTGGGAAGGAAAAAGTGTGGCAAAAAACACTGCACAACGAGAAGAGGTGACCGGACCCCGAGGAAGATTGTGGAGAAGGACCGATTCCAGACCTTGGGGGACCTGCGGAAGCAGTGGACTGAGTCTGGAGTAGAAACATCCAGAGCCACCGTGCACAGGCGTGTGCAGGAAATGGGCTACAGGTGCCGCATTCCCCAGGTCAAGCCACTTTTGAACCAGAAACAGTGGCAGAAGCGCCTGACCTGGTCTACAGAGAAGCAGCACTGGACTTCAGGCATTTTGGCATTTCCTTCTCCCCAGTCTTCCTCCAGACTCTGGCACCTTGATTTCCGATTGACATGCAAAATTTGCTTTCATCCGAAAAAAGTACTTTGGACTAGAGGTCTTCACAGTGCACCCGAGACCCGTCGACCCGGGACCCGACCCGGGACCCGTACGGGTTCGGGTCTAAATTTTAAATGATCGGCCGGGTCCGGGTCGGGTCCGAATTTATTACTTCGGGTCCCGGGTCTGTTTAAAATTGTGTGTAATACCCGTGCGATCGGACTCGATCAGAGCCAGAATGAGTCAGATCAGCACTGCTTGTGTTTTTTTGCAACTTGTAAAAGTAGGTAAAGAAAAGAGAAATAATAAAAAAAAAAGCGATCTCTCTCTCTCTCTCTCTCTCTCTGCCGTTAGAAGCAGAGCGCGCGGCCGCGCCCAGACTCAGTCAGAGAGAGTTAATGCAACTGCACGCACGGTAATGATGGATACCTTCATATAATATTTTATTTCTATATTTTATTTTTTTCTTGGTAGTAATTATTGATATGTAGGTAGGCTACTATGTATAAGTGTCATTTTGAGTTCGTGTACCTATTATGTGACATAGTAAATGGTTCAAATCTCAAAAATGCTTGCAGACTTTGAGTTACGCACTCATATTTAAATATATTTCAAATCAGCAACAAAATCTGAGGTGAATTGTCACATAAATGTTTTCTATGACTCTCAAATTCGTTAAAAAAAAAACCCAACATTTTAGGCTGATCCAGCTAGCGCGCATAAGCAGTCTCAAGTTTGTCGCATGTCATGTTTCTTTGGCAACCGGAGCTTCCAGCAGAGAGCACATATGATAGCAAATAAATAATGTCAGTGGCCATGGCACTGAACGAGCAATTGTTATTATAAGTTAGTTCAAAAGGACAAACGGTTAAGTTAGTTATTATGCGAGTTGAGTCAGAATGCACATGTGCAAAGTTGCATTTGTCATCCATCACCGTGACATCAAGTGGATTTTTAAAGCTGAAATACTGAGTGGATTAAGCTTGGAATAACGAGAGAAATAACATGGATAGAACTTTCTTGTCAGTGGATTGTAATGCATCACAGTCAGTCAGGTAACGTTACAAGAAAGTGAGACGACGACTACTAAAATTATGTAAGACAAAAAGTTTTATTTTTCGCAACTTGTGTGAAATAATATGTGACAATCGGGTCCAGTCGGGTTTGTGTCTTCCCGTCGGGTTCGGGTCCAGTTTTCAAATAATAGACGGGTCCAGGTCGGGTCCGGGCACGGCGTTTCTCGGATCTGCACGGGTCCGGGTCTAACTTTTGAAATAATAGACGGGTCCGGGTCGGTTCGGTTTAGCACATTACGGGTCTCTTCCGGGTCGGGCATGAATTTTTGGACCCGTGAAGACCTCTACTTTGGACCACTGAGCAACAGTCCAGTGCTGCTTCTCTGCAGCCCAGGTCAGGCGCTTCTGCCGCTGTTTCTGGTTCAAAAGTGGCTTGATGTCACCAGTCTTATTAAATCACCAGTCTGATTAAACTGTTTTATATATATATTAACATCTGTTATGTAAAACAGTTTAATCAGACTGGTGCTAAAAACTTTCTATTTTAATATTTCTTATTATTTTGCTAAAATTACTAACATTTTGCACATTCTGAAAGGTGTAAACTATATGAACTTCATAGCCTACTACTGCTTTTAATATAAGGCTGCTATTATAACTTTCACAGAGACATCAAACAGAAAGCACAAAACCTTTCTTTAAAGTGAATTTCGTTTTGTATTAATTGTATCTTCATTTTAATCAATGTTTCATCAACCAATTGCCTGGATTTAATAAATAAGAATTAAATATAGCAGATATAACTACGAAACAGAGGCGCCGACGCATGAACTGGAGCTCGTCTCATAAATTAACCGAAACTCAGTGTATAAGGTAGCCTACTCGCCTCACAGACATGTCTACTTAAACATAATAATTCAAAACGAAAGAAAACAGACACAGACTGCTCTCTGTTTATGCAATCCGTATGAAATGTGCATTTCTCTCTGGCGCGTTGGCTGCTACAAAGACCTGGGGCGCGCGCGTGCTTAGAATAAAAAGGCCGTTATCGGTCGTTGGTGTGGACGCATATAGTTATCTTTATCGTTATCTTTATAGTTATCGTGCTTGGTGTGAATGGGCCTTTACTCTTTACAAGTTAATAGTAAATAAACATGAATGATTAATAGGTCATTTGAAAGATACAGATTCAACTTACTGAAATGTAATGAAATCGATCAGGAAAGCAATGACCATAGCATGTTAGTTGGACTTGTTTTAGTTATTTTGCTAAATATGATAACTATATTACATTTTTATTTTATTTTTACTTATAACAATAATGTTGTTATTATAAAAAACATATTATATTTAATTTGAGATGTTATTTTTAACCTTTAATAGTAATACCAGCTGACAGGGCTCTGTATGTTTACAGCATTAGGTGAGATATTATTTTTTGGAGAACAATTGACATAACTTAACATTAACGTAAGCTACTGTACCTAATATTTATCCAAAGAAATCGATATTTGAATTAAGATCAGAATCAAAATCACAAGAATCCCCCCCAATCCACCCATTTTGTTAGGCTATGTTAATTTTTTTCACTGTTTACAAAGGCATCAACGGCCACCAGAATCGTTGTTTGACCAAAAAGCTGGTGCGGTTTACTCCTGTATGACAAGCAACGCTGGAGCAATGACTCCACCGAATAACGTCGGAGCGTAGTTTCTCCGGCACAAACAAACGACTAGGTGGGCAACTGGGCGGAGGCGTACCCTTTCTAAGGCCATCTTGACCCTCGATTCGACCTCCCATATGAGTGTGGAGACAATGACTCTCTCAGGTAAAATGCACTCGGGAGTGGACGGGCGTTCGGAGTGATCAAAACTGCGAGACAAAGCATCGGGCTTGATGTTTTTGGAAAGAACAAAATCAAAATGACCGGAAAAAAGTGCCCACCGAGCCTGCCTGGAGTTAAGTCTTTTGGCGGATCTGATATATTCCAAGTTCTTGTGATAGGTCCAAACGATAAAAGGAACCCCGACCCTTCTAACCAGTGACGCCACTCCAATGCTAACTTGATCGCCAACAACTCTCTATTACCAATGTTATAGTTAAGTTCAGCGGACGATAGACGATGGGAAAAAAACGCGCAAGGATGCATCTTGTCGTCCGTGGCAGCACGCTGGGATAGCACCGCACCTACCCCCTCCTCTGACGCGTCAACCTCCACCACAAACTGACGTGATGGATCAGGGGCAATCAAAATGGGAGCCGAAACAAAACGATCTTAAGTTTGGCAAATGCAGCATCAGCTGCACCAGACCACCTGAACGTCGTTCCGGGAGAGGTCATGGCGGTCAGAGGAGAGGCTAGTTGGCTGAAATTGCTAATAAAACGCAAATGGTCAAATCCCAGAAATCTCTGCAAGGCCTTACGAGAATCTGGAATTGGCCAATCTACCACAGCCTTAACCTTGTCGGGATCCATACGCACTCCCTCGGACGAGATGATGTAACCTAAGAAAGGAACAGACTGTGCATGAAAATCACATTTCTTCACCTTGACAAAAAGCCCATTCTCTAGCAACCTCTTCAGCACTCGTCTGACGTGCTGAATGTGTTCCTGGAGAGAAGATGAAAATATCAATATGTCATCCAGGTAGATGTCATTCTCAGCACTCAGCACGTCATTGACGAGTGCCTGAAAAACCCCAGGGGAGTTGGACAGCCCAAAAGGCATGACCCAAGTATTCAAAATGCCCCCTGGGGGTGTTGAAGGTGGTTTTCCACTCACCCCCCTCCCCTATGCGGACCAAATGATAAGCATTATGTAAATCCAATTTTGTGAAGACCGATTCTCCCTGCAATCGCTCAAAAGCTGAAGACATCAACGGCAAAGGATAAATATTCTTTACCGTGATGTTGTTCAGCGCTCGGTAATCAATACACGGTCGCAGAGAGACATCCTTCTTCCCCACAAAAAAGAACCCCGCCCCCGCTGGAGAAGAGGAAGAACAAATTAGGCCGGCTGCTAGAGAATCAGAAATATATATTTCTCCATGGCCTCCCTCTCAGGAACAGAAAGTGAGTATAGCTTGCCCTTAGGCGGAGACGTACCTGGCAGAAGATCTATAACACAGTCATAGGGACGATGCGGAGGAACAGAAGCAGCCCGGGACTTGCTGAACACTTCCTTCAGGTACTCTGCGGGCACGTTTGACAAATTCACCGACTCCTGCAAAACAGAACTGGACACAGGCGAACAAGCAGACACTAAACAAGACGCAAAACATTGAGTACTTCAGGCAGAAACAGAATTATGTCCCCAGTCAACCCTGGGACTGTGCTGTATGAACCAGGGATAACCGAGGACAATGGGAATGTGAGGGGAATCCAAAAGTAGAAAAGAGAGTTCCTTAGTGTGGTTGCCTAATGTGATGAGTGTCAGCCGACCGGTTGTGAATGTTATGGTTGGAAGTTCTTGACCATTAAGTGTGTTGACGGAAATCTTATTAGTGAGTGATATGATGGGGATCTGAAGCGTACGTGCCAAAGTCAAGTCCATGAAGTTCCCCTCCGCTCCAGAGTCCAGTAGGGCTTGACAATGGTGGAACCGGATTGCCCATTGCAGTCTCACCGGAAGGAGAGTAGAAGAGGTCTTGTGTGTGGAGATCCCGCCCAACAGTAGCCTCCTCTTTACTACTGAGCCTGATCATTTACGGGGCGGTTGAAAAGAGAAAAAGTCAGATGAGTGAAATATCTGGAACAGTATTTGTAGTAGCGCAGGGACGCAGATGGACATCCCGATCCTCCGAGGAAGGTATTGGAGCGAACAGGAATCCAGTCTACACAGAATATAACCGGGGCTTGAAGATATAAATCCTCCGGGAAAGGGCAGGTAGACAGACAGGTGAGTAAATCCAGCGAGGAATAGGGAGAACTTGAAGACACGAAGAAGACCAGACACTGCAACAGGAAACCTCCAACAACGATCTGACAAACACAAGAAAGAGAATAAATAGACGCCGCTGATCAGATCCAGCTGCCGCCGATAATCATCAGAGGATGATCAGCAAAGAACAGCCACGCCCACACACACACACAAACACAGCGCAAGAAAGAGTCTGTGAATTCATGAACCGTGACAGTTTGACACTGACTGCTAACGGCAACGTGTGGGTTCCCTGTCAGAAGTAGAACTGAAATGATATTCATTAGAAGAATATTAGTTAAAACATTTCAAATTGCACCTGCAGACTATTTTTTCAGTAATGACCTATGTCATTGAGGATTTCTATCAAATATTGTGCAAAAATATCGTCTCGTCTCATTCTCGTGGACCCAATCTCGTGTCTCGTCTCGTCTCCTTCTCGTGGACCCAATCTCGTGTCTCGTCTCGTCTCATTCTCTTGGACCCAATCTCGTGTCTCGTCTCATTCTCGTGGACCCAATCTCATGTCTCGTCTCGTCTCATTCTCATGGACCCAATCTCGTGTCTCGTCTCGTCAGATAAGTGTCTCGTCACACCCCTAGTGGATTGTTACTCATATACCGCCTTGATTGCAATCACTATGCACGATTACACTGCAGGCTCACTCTCGCTCGTATTCAAATGAAAATCATCTACACTATCATCCCTTACATGTGTTTTATTGAACTAAATAAATCGCCATTGACTAAAATACATGCGCATGTTGCTTTTCTTTCTGAATAAGTGTGCACCTGAGTCTGTGTTGCTTTCACATTCACGTGAATCGCGACACAGTTCGAGTGCAACCGAACCTAGATAACCTTCTTCAGGAAGTCTCGGGTTCGGAACCCCACTGCCAGTGTGAGAGCACTCTAAAATGTAAAAATTGTGGAAAGAGAAGTTAGCCTAAATATCCATTATCAGTTGATTAGATATTGGAAATATCCAATATCAGTTGGAACCAAAAGGGTTCCAATATATAATGTGCATCCCTACCAACAGTACAGCAACTCGGCAATCTCTGACAAGTGAATCACTTTCATTGTGAATGGGGTTTAATTAAGTTGTACTGTAGACTGACTTTGCTTGTTTCTCCGAACATTGCTTGCCATAACACTACTTTGTCAAAAGTACCAACGTCTGAATGAACCAATAGTGTAAGCAGAGCCCAAAAATAACACTCTCCAAACACCAGCTGTGACAAGTAACAAGTGTAAATGGCTAATATGAAATATTTATTGTCAGTTAGAAGTGTGGCACAAAGTTAATTTTGAACTTTGAGCATAAGTTTGGAGCAGGACTACCTATTTTGACTGAATGATGGCAGATGGGAAAAATGCTGCTAATGGTGCAGAAATTACATACTTCACCTTTAAGGAATGAGGAAGGCATATGAATATGTTGCGCTGTCGTATTAATTCAAAAGTAATTAATATGAAGTGGTTTCAGGATCACTTTGTAATAAAATGAGCTTATAAATTTGATCTGTCTGACCTACTGTAATCAGTCATTCGTAGAGGAACAAAAATCAAGGTTATAGGAAACTGGGGTCCTGAACACCTGTTTTTGCTGTACAGCTCTATGTTTTCAGTATTTTGCTTGTGGATAGAATGATATTTGTGAGAAAGTCTGATTTATTCACATGCAAGGCAGGAAACATTCACATTATGAATTATTTTGTTATACAATTGCATGATTTGAAAATGCTGCCTGTGGTCTTTTCACTCACCGCTGCATCCAGGAATGAACCTGTCAGCGGATCAGTTTATTGTCCTTTTTCCATCATCCCTACATCTGCGCTACTTAGAGCTACAGCATACCACTATGATTTTGTCTTCCTCTGCAAACTGATGCAATTCATTTTCTTGGCTGCACAAAAAACATTTCAGTACATTCATCAAAACAAAATGCAATTCTTTCTCTTTTACTCCTCGGATGATACCCTGCAAGATCTTCTTCAAACCTTGCACTTCCCTCCTTAAACAGCTACCCGTTCTGAATGGATCTACTGCACAGATATACCCAGTGGACTACAGGACCAGAATAAATCCAAGCCAAATTTCAGACCACTTAAACAATGTCAATATTTTCACAATGAGCTGTTTTATTAAATCATGTCCTACTGATATTGACCATCCCCTAAATAGTTTCATTCCTAGTACGCTGTGATCGTAAACCTAACAATACATAACTGCGCTATTTCCCGCTGTGAGTTTACTGGTCTTGCGGTCTTGTCCTGCAGTCCACTCCAATCACCTGCAGCTTTCTTCACACGGGCAGCACCAACACCTGGTTGCCATGGCAACACCCTCCTAATTGGCTGACCTGGCTGGACACTATGTAATTGTTGTTGCGATACTTTTTAACCAGCTTTCCTGTCAGGAAAGTCAGGAATAATCTACCAAATCTACCAAAGATCTGCAGTCAATGGTGTGTCTGTCAAAAATTAAGCATCATTGGATGTGTGTTTATTGGGTGATGTGTGAAGGAATGGCTTTCTTGTCATCTCTCTCTCTCTTTATCCAGAAAGCTTAAGGTACTGACAGCACCCAGTGGAATGCAGCCATTCTTTTCCTCCACAAAAGAGAGCATGAGAAGGGAACAAAGGAGGTCTTTGTGTCCCTTTTCCACCCTCCTCCTTTCCCTTTCTGTCTTTAGCTCCCTCTCTCTTTCCTCTGCAGAGGGCATTGTGCTCTCAAGCAGCGGTGTCAGGAGTCACGAGTGATGAGCTTGTTCGCTTTTATTATTTCATTCAGCTTCTCACCTGAGAGTCTGCCAGCACATGTGCATGTTTAAGCAGAACTTGTGCAGTACATATCCGCTTTAAGATATTTACTTTGGAAGTATATGACCAAAAATTAAACATTTTATTGTATTTTTTAGTCAGTCTTATTTCAGATCATTTTCACACAAGTGTTGAAATGGTTTGGTTATTTCAGTCTTACATAATATGATATATGTTGTGAGTGGTTAATTTCAGTCTTAGTTATTTTATTTGTAATGATGTAAAAAAATAAAATCACACTCTCTCTCTCTCTATATATATATTGAAAAAGTATTTTTCAGTCTTCAGTATTTTTCAGATATATATATATATATTTTTATATTGTAAGATTGAAAATCTAGGTCTGGGAAATTATAATTGTATAAGGCCTTTTTAAAAATAAATGGTGAAAATTTCATAAAACATATGTCTGTTGTTAGTTTTTATTAAATCCCCTGCATAAAAGTTCCAATAGTCAACAGCGTTGCGTTTATAGAATAGAGAGGGATGAGAGCAAATCTTGTTTTCTTCTCTAGACCTTCCTTTCATCTCCACCTCTGCATGTGTGCTTGTCTTTTCTGCATGGCACCTTCCTTCATCTTTCAGTCCTGTCCTTTTCATGAGAGAATGCTTCGTTTCCAAATCCTTATTCAAAGCCAATTTCACAGCACTGGAGGAAAGGAGCAAACCGCTGACACAGCACAGTGATAGAGGGATGACAGGAAGTAAAGGAGGAAGGCAAGGAAAGTATAGGTGGAGATTGTGTAGAGTCAGGTCGAGAAGAAGATGATAATGATGTGGATGTAAATATTAATATAAGAGATTAGAGGTGGCATGCAGAATATGTGAGTAGAACGACAGCAATTTCCTCTCCTTGCACAAAGAAGTCAGCAATCACTCCGCTCCAGATTTCATCTGGGTTTTCCATTCTTTCACACTCACAGGAGAAAGAAACCCAATTCATCTGCTTAAGACCAAATTTGCATAGTTTTTTGAGCGCAATATATTGTTCAACCAAACATGGAAATTCTGTCACCGTTTTACGATCTTTTTGTTCCTTTTTTTTGTGGAACACAAGCGAAATTAAAATAACAAGGCAAAAAGACAAAATGGCAGGCCCTGCCTTTGTAAACAGTGAAAATGTTACATAACATACCGTAACATAACACAAAATGGGTGGATTGGAGGAATTAACAGTTAAAGTAAAAAAAAAAAAAAAATTGCATCACAGTAAGTGTATTGTGAACATAATTTTATTAAGTTTAGTGACAACACAATGTTTACATGATACAAAAACATAATTTTATTAAGTTTAGTGACAACACAATGTTTACATGGTACAATGTCTGGTATGCTGCTGTTTTTATTATAGCTTGACACAAATTTCACTATTTCAATTCAATTCTTGTGATTTGATTCTGATCTTGATTCAATATCAATTCCTTTGGATAAATAGTAGGTATGGTAGAAAAAAAAAACCTCACCTAATGCTGTAAACATACAGAGCCCTGTCAGCTGGTATTATTAAAGGTTAAAAATAACATCTCAAATTACATATAATGCGTTTTTTATAATAACAACGTTAGAATATTTTAATGATATAGGTACAAATATAATAAATATGTAATATAGTTATCATATTTAGCTAAATACTCCTCTCTATAGTAATTTTTTTAAAGTCCAAATAACGTGCTATGGGTCATTAAATGACTTTCCTGAGGTAAATGTAATGTTATGTGACATGTTCTCCAGCTGTTTTATGGACCTGTTTGCGTGGTTTAAAAACACTGATCGATCGATTTTATTACATTTTGGTAAGTTGAACTTTATCTTTCAAATTACCTATTGATCATTCGTGTTTATTTACTATTAACTAGTAGTAAATGGCATCAGATGATCGGTTCACGTGCCGCTTGAACTGAGAGGGCTGGGCGATATGGCCAAAAAAAATTATCACCATTTTTTTTTTTACATCAGTCAATATCGATAATATATTTTGAAATAAATGTCAAATCTTTATTTCTTTAAAGTTTAAAGGCAGATTTTTGCTCCTAAGTGAAAGTTGTAGAAACCAGAGTGTTAATTGTGGTTTTAAACTACTCTTTATTGTCAGAAGAACATATCATGACAAGCACTTGCCAAACAGGTGAACATTTGCCAAATCTGAGTTAGAACATTCAAACATTTGTCATTTTTCCTTAACAAAATAAATATGTTAATAGAAAAAAATATTTCTTAGTTTCTGCATGTGCTAACTTTTATTTGGTAAAATGTAATATTCTGACTGGTCCATCCAGCATCATGCATTTAGATCATGATAACCAACCACAGATAAAACCAGTACAGCACCTCACTATCATGGCAAAATGTTACTTTATGGTTTCTATGGTATTTGTATGAAAAACAGTAGCCTAAATACATTATTAAATAATGTAATTATATTCCATTAGTCCTTTTAATACAGTGTCTACATTAATAATATAATACAATTCAATATGTATCCCACATTTCATGGTGCAGTTACTAATACACTAGGCTAATGTTACAGTAAATCCGTGGTAAATTATGGGAATTTGTAGACGGAAAAGCTTTCTGACTATCGTTGCGCGCAGTGTTTCTCCTGTTCGTCAGCGCTGTTTCATCTGCCTTTAAACTGGTTTAAATCACTGAGACATTTGTGTTCTTCGCTGAATTCAAGACTGAGGCCGATTGTAAACGTTAGAGTAAACGTTGCTCTAGTGAGCTCGCGCCCATAGACAGTAAAAGAGTGAGCTCGAGTGAGCTCGCGCTGCGCTGCTGTTTGGACTTTGAGCCGAGCGGATAAATGGTCCGTGTGGTGCGCGGTTCAGATGAGTTTTGTTCCGCTTTTGCCGCATGTACATAAACATTATCGAACATTTAACAAACTCTTGATATCGTTTTATCGAGAAAAATTATATTGCGATAACCATCGTTATCGTTTTATTGCCCAGCCCTATGTCACGTCACATTTACAAGCACCAAAACTGTATTTCTGTCAGGTCCATTAAGTCAAGAACACATGACAATAAAAATTATTTAGATTATGAATAAATTGCAATTCAAGTTGATAAATTCTGAATGAATTTTTGCCGGTATGGCTCTGTTCAGGGATTCCTCTGACCTTTCATGAGCACCATGAAATAGCAGAGAGTCAGAGGACAGCAGCAGCATTAGGGAACACTCACACAGTTTAGGACTGGGAGAGCTGAACTATTCCCCCCAAACAAACCATACCTGGCAATCCTCTTGTGAATAAACAAGAGGATGGAATTAGACAATTAAAAAGCTTAGAATCTTTATGAATAAATTACGAATTAGTTGGCAATATGTTTCTGTTCGGATGAGTCTCCTGACCATTCATGAGCACCATGAATTAGCAGAGTCAGGGGACAGCAGCAGCATTAAGGGGACACACTCATGAATTAGGACTAGGAGAGCTGAACTATTCACCCCAAACAAACCATAACAGCAACCTCCTGTGAAAAAATAAAAAGAATTAAATTAGGCAGCCGGTAAGCATATCCAGGGGCAGTTGTCACTAAGCAGAAAAGACATGAGTAAGGTTAAGCAGATGAGGCACAATTGTTTATTTAGCAATTTAACCAATCAGGGACCTGAGCTCATGGCCTTCTGAGCATCAAGAATAGCCAGACCATTGGACGAAGGTACCGTTCATAAGCAGCAGAAGACCATCGCCCCATGGCTTTAAGGGTTAAAACCAGAGTGAATGCCGCCGCTGTAGTTCCTGCACCAATGCGTAAAGAATGAGCTGTATAACGGTCCGGAGGCAGTCCACAGAAGTAAATTTTTATCATAGCTGCTTGAATCTGCACTGTATAGTGGTAAAAGCCAGCGTGCGCAACGCAATCAGTTGCCAAGGACAACAGATAGTAACGCACATAGCCAATATGACTGCATAGGCATTTTTATGAAACGACTAAGTTAAATAAGCCCAAATGCCACATGGATAGCAAACAATACACTGATAGCTTTTAGCAATGAATATTAAAAAGGAACTTAGCTTCGTGAAGACTTTCAGGTATGAATGGAGAATGAATCACGTTGAGTCCTGTGTCAATATTGCAGAGAAGCGAGCAGCAAGCATCAAGCAGTAAGCAGTAGGGCTGTGCAATTAATCGAATTTCGATTTCAATTTCGATTTTGGTTCCCAACGATCTCCAAAATAGTAAAATCCAGTAAAAACGATTATTTTTCCACGTTCTGTTTTGAAAGAACACTATAATTTTGTCTTGTGTTCTGAATGACAAGCGCACATCCGCCCCTCCCGAAGCCATAAACTCTCTCAGCCTATAGACCTTATGCCATAGACAGTAAAAGAAATAGACACAGCGATCCCATTGATTTCAACGGAGAGAATTGAAGCCCGATAGGAGCACTCACTTCCTGATAGCCAAGCGTTCTGCGCAGACTCACACTGAGCTGGACGACGTACATGTGACGTGAGCAACCTGACTGACAGTTGTAAATCTTTTAGTAGCTGTGCCAAGACAAATCTGAATCACCTAATCTTGCAGAGACGGCGAGGCGTGACCTGGAGCAATTTAACCACCTATAACACAATACTTGTTTTGAATAGACATGTGCCGGTATTCGATAATGCGATAAATCGCGGTAATGAATATGCACGATGTTGTTATCGCGGGCACTTCAAAATAGTGTGAAAAATAATAGATCCGAATTTAGATTTTTAGAACGCGCATTATTTTATTTTCCATCAACCACTTAAAAAAACACTGCCTATATGCTGCGCAAAACACGTGGCACTCTGATGTAAACAATCCGCACATGTATAAGCACTGTGTGCATGCGGCGCAGTGCGCACTCTAGTCTAATAAACAATCCTCACATGGAGAAGCAGCATGGCGGAAGAATGAACACGATTAATTCCGACGATTAATCCCCCTTCTAAAACTCACTTCTTTCAACTCTCACGCATTCAGCTTGAGACTCACACAATCGACACTCTTCACACGCTCTCACGCCACACATCCATTTTCTCACGCAGAGAAAAATAGCGGAGCAAAGAGGACACTGACACCGACAGACTAGAAAGAGCAGGTTAGTTTTGATATGAAAAAAAATATCAGCTCTCACTCAGGTTCTGTCCATTTTATTAAGAAATTTAGACAATAAATTGCCGTTTTGGCGCTTGTAAATGTGACGTGACAGATCGCTGTAGCGCCTAAGTTCAAGTAAACCGATTATCTGATACTTTTTATATAAAGATAAAGTAGCCTACAACTTACCGAAAGGTATGCCTCATACATAATATCGATCAATCAGTGTTTTTCAACCACGGAAAGAAGTCAGTAAAACTGCAGGAGAACAATATGTCACAGAACGTTACATTTACCTCAGGAAAGCTATTTAATGATCAGCACGTTAGTTGACTAGAAAAAATAACTATAGAGAGGAGTATTTTGCTAAATATGCGCATTATATTACATAGGCTATTTATTATAGTTTTACTTGTCATTACGTAATTTTTATTATAATGAAAACCGCATTGTTTAATTTGTTATTTTTAACCTTAAATAATACCAGCTACAATCTCTGTATGTTTACAGCATTATGTGAGATATTTTTTCTTGAGAAAAATTAACATGTTAATTAACATGTAAATTAACATCTACTGTAGCCTACCTAATATTTATCCAAATAGTCAATATTAAATCAAGATTGAACTGAAATCGTGAAAATTGTGTTAAGCAATAATACAAACAGTAGCCTACATTGTACCATGTAAACATTGCAACATATTGTCACTAAACTTAATAAAAATTCTGTTAAGTTACCAAATGTTTTGTCAATCACAATTAAACCTATTGTGATTTTTTTTTACATCCCCCCAATCCATCCGTTTCTCTTGTGCAATTAAAATACCGTGATAATACCGTATACCGTGATAAAAGCTCAATCAATTAATCGCAGCATGAAAATTTGATACCGGCACATGCCTAGTCTTGAATGATGATCAGAAGTTTCCAAGGTCGAAGTATGTGCTGACTTTAGACAGTAATAGATTGCCTGTGAGCTTCTCCTTCTGTCTATACGGTAACTTCTCGACTGCGCGACAGAGAGTCCCGTGGTTATGACGCAATAATTAGCCTATTTTTACAAAAACGGCTTCTACGGGGCCATAAAGTAAGATACAATGTAATGGAGCCTTCTATACATTGTCGGGTTTCTTTAGAAATAAATAATGGACAAAATTAGTCTTTGGACGCCTCAGATGTAAAGTTATTCGCTGTCAAAGTGACACCAAAATGAATGGCAATGGGATGCTAACAGCAGGTGATAGCCAGCTACAATGGCGGCCCCCGGAGGAAGCTTCAGTTTCCGGCGGATGGATTACCCCCTTGCCTTATGCACGAGAGAAACGAGGGCGCCGCCATCTTTAGAAAATTGTCTTTGAACTTCTGTTTTTGTGGTCGCTCTGTATATTTCTATGGCATTGCTGTCCAGGAGTAATTCGCTGGTGAAGTGGATTTACTTATTGTAGAGTTAACAAAAGTTATCATGAGCATTGTAATGTTTATCATAAGCATTGTAAAGCAGATGTCTTAACAAATGTCGATCGGGAACTTTTTTAAACGAGCCATTCATTCATCTATGCAAGATCATTGTGAAAATACAGACCGGAAGTCAAAAGACAACGAGCGCAGCGCTGAAAAGGGGCGGGGCTACATAAGGTCTATACAGTCATAAATTGCAAGCACAATAAACTTCACAATAACAATTGGCTAATTTAATATCTAATCGAGTGAGACCATCTCGAGCTGTCCCGGTCTGCTCGATCACTGCAGCGCGAGCGCACGTGACCTGATCATCTGTGCCGCTTTACAGCACGAAACACATCGGGAATGAACACCGGACTCGACATTAACACTTGTCTGCTTGTCCGGGAAAAGTGGATTTTTAAAAAAAAAGTTTCAAGTGAAAGACAGTTTTACTTGCCCGACCGATCGAAACGCGCGAATGGTTTTGATCTTATACAGTCAGTGTAAAGAGCAATTGATAATGGATAGTGTATTTCTGGAAGCTGCGCTGCTTGTCTGAGACTTAGTGAAACAATTAAAATAACAGCACACACAAACTCACAGAAGAAACATACTGAGGTAAAGTTTGAGTTTTTTTATTTATAATATATGATATAGTTAAGTAACATAACATGACTAAGTAGCTGGTCTATAATATCACGATTGCAATTACATTGAATTTATAGTTTAATAAACAAGTAGCCTATACTTTATATGTAGTAACTTACATTTTAGACGCAATATTGACTGGCTTGTTCTATTTCACAGACGAAAATAGTTACAAAAGAAAAGCAACACTAAGCGCTGTGTTTTGTTATTGAATGATTCATTATCTTGAACGAATTGTTTTAATGAATGACTCAATGATTCATTTATTAAGATGGTCACTTGCCACCACCTATTGATTTATTGTTTAAAGGTATCATTGATTTACTTTTATTATTGGTTTAAACATTAATCTCATAAAATGATTACAGTTGTAATTTTGCTGTGTAAATTAATTAATTTGATTGATAACAGCTCTTTTTATTAAAACTGAATTTGATCAAATGTAAGAATTTGACATGAAAGATAACACATATTTAGTAAGGTTTAAAAAATTGTCCTTTATAAAGTTAAATAACACCCTGTTTTTTTATGTGAAATAATTGTGTTGCATAATCGTGATTTCAATACTGACCAAAATAATTGTGATTTATGATTTTTTCCATAATCGAGCAGCCCTAGTAAGCAGTTAGGAGCAAACTGAATCTGCTTAAAATAGGGCGTCTTGATGATTTGAGCGTAGTCATTAGCAGCGAGGGGAGTTGCGCTGATACAGCTCAGCTGGGCAGATAGGCTGATGAGACCGTGTTGTTGGCCAATAGCGTTAGCAGTGTCTTGACTACCTGGCCTGCCAGAACTGACACTGACGCTCAATTTATTGTTTGAATTTCGTAATTAAATTGACAGAATCTGAGAGCTGAGATTTTGTTTCATATCAATAGTAACCTTGTCTGCCTTGTCTGTTGGTGTCAGTGTTCTCTTTGCTTCGCGATTTTTCTCTGCATGAAAAAATTTATGTGTGGCGTGAGAGTGTGTAAAAAGTGACAATTGCGTGAGTCATAGGGGTGGGAATCACCAGAGGCACCACGATACGATATTATCCCGATACTTAGGTCACGATACGATATTATTGCGATTTTAAACATATTGCGATATTCTGCAATATATTGCAATTTATTACGTTTTTCCAACTTCAAATTATGTCCGCAAAGGAAAACTTTCTCAACATCTGTTTGTTCATGTCACATACATTTTATTTTATCGTTTAAATGATCATACTGTAACGAGTGGATATAAGGTGTGGCCCCTTTAAGAGCTGGACGCGCGCCCTGTTAAACTGTCTATGCTATGGTGTATACCGTGTGCCTCAAGTCCCTCATGTATGCGGTAATGGCGCTCATTTTATTTGATCTGTTTATGTTTTGTTTGGTACCGCTGTGGACGGAGCGTGTGACAGACAGTTGCCTCAAGTTTGATTGGGGAAACAAAGCGCGAGCTGTTGTGATATGCCAATCACCTCCGTGAGTTTGTCTGGCCTAGTGGCTTCGGCTGTGAGCTATCCCGGTTTCCGCGACTACATTCTGCTTTTTGTTTTGATGACGCATGCAGCGGTTTCGCTACATATTAAGGCCTGTTTACGGTGTGTTTTAGCCGGGTTTTGCCTGGAAGGCTTTATAAAAGTATGGCACCCAATTGAACGAAGTTAAACTGAGAGAGCGTGCATGGGATCACAGACACCAGAATGTTGTTCACAGTAACGTTCATCAGGCATTAATACAGTACGTTCAGTTCACGTTCGCCTAAAATATGAACGAGTTCATGAACTATCGTTCAATGAACGCGTTCAGGCACAACACTGAATTTAAATAATAAAAGATCGATACTTGGCGCCCGTGTATCGATACAGTATCGCCACAGAAAATATCGCGATACTATGCTGTATCGATTTTTTCCCCCACCCCTAGTGAGTCACACTGTGAATTTGTGAGAGTTGGCAGCCCTGGAGATTCAGTTTGTAAATGTTTTTGGTGGGTGTGCTTGTGCTGCCGTGGTCTTGTTTATTTGCCATGTTGTTTGTGTATCTCTATGGCAAACGCAGAGCCCGTTCAGAACTTCGGGAGCCCAGATGAGAGCATCAGCGGATGTTATAGAGAAAACCGATTTTCATTCAAACAAGTCGACGTAACTACAGTGATGTGAATAAGTTTGGACACCCATGCTAAAGTTGCCTAACATCTTTTGGAAATTGATCTTAATGCCTTAATTTAAAAAAATTAGGAAAAACCCAATCTTTAAGGACACCAATTTTCTTTGTGAATGAATAATGTATCATAAATAAATAAATGTTCTTCCTTAAAATACAGGGTGCATACTATGTCAGGAAACCCCTATGTTAAATTCCCATAGAGGCAGGCAGATTTGTATTTTTAAAGCCCAGTTATTTCATGGATCCAGGATGCTATGCATCCTGATAAAGTTCCCTCGGCCTTTGGAATTAAAATAGACCCACATCATCACATACCCTTCACCATACCTAGAGATCTGCATGGGGTACTTTCCATAAGATCATCTCTCAATGCAAATCAAACCAGCTAATAGGCTAACTGAAATAAAACCATGCAGATTAATTAAGGCATTAAAGGGCACCTATTATGGCATTTAAAATGTTCCTAATATTGTTCTGGGAGTCCCCAACAACAGTTTTACATGCATACAAGGACAAAAAACACTTTTGTTGTCTTATAATATGCATTTATTTTTACCTGATTTGCTCACCGACTCCCTAATGATTCGTTTGACGACTCATTTGTCCAAACCCCTCCTTTACGTGACGCTAATCGGCGGTGATTGGTCAGATGACCCAGTCAGTTATTGATTGCGTTAGCCCAACGCATAAACATATTGATAAAGCACTGCAGTACTACAAGGTATTGCTCTATTCTTTATGATAACTCCAGTAACAGCGACAAACATTTCACATATTAAAATTTTTTTTTACATTGGAGACCTAGAAGCCGCGCTGAGCGTAACTTACACACACACACACACTTACTGCGCCTTCCCTCCTTGCGCCCCCGACGCTACAAAACCCATAAAAGCAACCATTATTAATAATACTTACAGGTTGTGATTCGGAGGAGGAAGCTGATCCATATACACTAGGGCTGTCAAAATTGCTCAAAAATGACGTTCGAATATTCCCTAAAAAAAAAACACATATATTCGAACTATTCGAATATCTGGTTGCGCATTTTGTCAATGACGCGCATTACGTCAATAACAGGACAAATTAATACAAAGAGACACAACTACTTGTATAGGTAGCTTATTTAAGTTTAAACATATTTGACAACGTATTAACTTACACAAAAACAAGTAAATCAACTAATGGCCAAGACCGCAGACCTTACTCTCGCTCGCACTCGCAGGCACTCTCTCTCTCGCGCTCTCTCTCACCCTCACGCTCTCTGCGCATAACGGTTTAAATGAACAACAATACACACATGTTGAGTGCTGATCAAGAGTTTTGTGCAAGCAATTTAAGGTCGCGACTCTTGTCCTAAATATAGCAGGCTTCATTCAGTGATTGAAACAAATATTATTAACATTAATTGAAGTTTTACAGTATAGAACCGACATTGAACTCTCCGAGGCGCAGCTCGTGCTGTGGTTAACTGCTGCTACTATGGCTATTTCGGGGACGTCTGGCCACACCCCCTTGGCGGGCTCTGTATGATGTAATGCTAGCTCATTGGCGCACACGTTCGAGGCGCCCGCGCCATTGGATGTGCAGTTGCCGCAGCACAGCCAATGAGTGAGCCAGACAGTCACTGTGCTATCTGTGCAGCTGGAAAATGCGTTTTACATTTTAAGCTTCAGAATTTTGCCACTAGCAAAGCAGACAGCCGCGCCTCTGCTACCGCGGGCATGTTTTTCCACATGATTCGAATATTAATTTTCACCTTCGAATTTCTGTTTTTTTAAACTATTCGAATATATATTCGAATTTAGAATATTCGTTGACAGCCCTAATATACACTGGGTACTGAGCCCTCCTTCAGGAACAACCGGCTCGCGAATCCACATTTGAATTCATTTATGTTTCTGAATGATTCGTCATTAAAATGATGAGAACACAGCACGAGGTTCGGGCTATACTGTTGTGGTATTGTTGCAAATATGAACCCTAACCACTGATTCTTCACATGCTCGTCCCTGGGCAATGAAGTGGCTGAACTATCTTTGCATTGTAGAACACAGCGTCTTCTTGACATGATGCTATTCAGCTGAAGTATTTGAATGTGTTCGAGTCTTCAAGTTTACACTTCCATCTGCGCGCGCAGTAACTGGGCGCGGCCAATATGCTAATGTTCGTATCTACGTCACTACAAACCATCTAATGACTCGTTTCAAAAACAATTCATTTCATAGACTCAGAGTCGACTCTCACTTTTGAAAGACAATAACTTTATATACGGTGCTCTTTCAGATATAAATCTTTGCAGGATGTTTTCATTCACTTAGAGCTATGTTCCACACTACATGAACAGTCATTTTCAAAAATCCATGATAGGGGCTCTTTAAGGTCAATTTCCAAAAGATGATTTTTTATTCCTATTTTTAGGCAACTTTAGCATGGGTGTCCAAACTTATGTACATCACTGTACACATTCAAGTTAATCGATAAAATCGGTTTATCGCCCAGCCCTAATGTTTAGCATGTTTTTCTCAACATATCTTTTTAAAATTCCACACTGACAATGATGATCACATTCAATTTTCATAAAACTTTTGGTAACACCTTACTGGGACTGGGAGTTTAGGACTGTTTTTTTTTTAAAGTTTTTTTTTGCTTTAGTAGAGTGAAAAACCGGCATATAGGCCTAGCACCTTTAACTAACAATGAACAATATATTTGTTACAGTATTTATAAATTTTTCATTGCCTTTAGTTAATTGAAATACAACTGTTCATTTTAGTTCAGATTAGCTCAGGTACATAAAACCATATTTACAGATATTTTTCATTGTTAGTTTCTTTAATTTGTGTTGTCAACTAATGTTAACAAATGGAACCTTATTTTAAATTGTTACCAAACTTTTAGTATTTTTGATTGTTGCCTTTCTGGTTGTTTTTCACAAATTTTATTTTTATATATTTCTGACTGCTAATCCTCTGTTAACAATGTGCAACAATTGTTAACTATTGCATTATGGCCCTTTAACAGGTGTTATGCGTGTGATGGAGCATATTGGAGAGATTTAAATGAGAGTAAACACAGACTTTAAAAAAAATACTCCTTGCTCCAGGCAAAATAATGGATCTTTGCTGGTGAGCAGGTTGGAGGAAAACAGACAGGGAAACCAGAATGGATTGATTTAGCTCTAAATGTGGCAGAATGGTTAATTGACAATGAGAGGAAAGGGAATAAGAAAGGAAAAGAGCAGTTAGAGGTGGGAAGAAGGGTGGGAAAATGTAAAGTGTGCCACAACTCTGGATCACACAAGCAAGACAGAAGCTTCTCTCCGGCATCCAAATGGCACGTGCGAGTGTATCTGCCGCAGTCACCCCCATTTCCGTTAAATACACACACATCCTCTTCTCTCGCTGCCCGATTATTTGCACGTTTATGTAAATCAGGTCATTAGGAAGATGCAGTGTGTTCTTCTGGGGTAGGGGCATATGGAAGATGAGGTAAGGAAATAATTTTCTCCTTTTCCAGTGTTGTGGGAAGTTTGAACATTGCTGAACTAACCTGCTGCATCACATTCTACATCTGATTCAGCGTAACTATTGGTAAGCAGGGTACGCTTATGGGCCCGGACCAATCAGTGGCCTGCGTGACTGGAAGATGTTGATTGACTGCCAGGGCCAGTATTTTCGGATCGTATTTTACTACTTTTAGTCTGATCGCATTTTAATTTATCGTGAATTATATGAATAAATAATGACAACAACATATTTTACTTATCATTAAATGCATGTGTGAAACGAACAATGATGGATTTTGGTGTAATTTGTTTCAAATTAGGACTGGGGAATCCCCAGGTCGGTAAGTGAATATGCGTATTGCGTGCCAAACAGTAAAAACGTTAAACTTGAGACCAACAATATCGATAGGTTGTCGTCAAATTACAAACACAAAAGTGGCTTTCAAAAGCGAAAACGAAAAGAGGAATTAGAGTAAAGGTAAATGACCAAAAATAGGAAGCTTCTTTAAAAAGATAGCACAGGAAGGGGAGATCGAGAACGAGATTGAGCTGGAGCAAGAGAGTGAAGCACCTAAAGCGACTGTTTTTTCATGTGTTATGGTGCGCATTCAAACAAGTGTTTTTTTGTTTTGTTGTTGTTGTTGTTGTGGTGCGCGTAGGCTACTCCTGATTTAGTCAGTCATCTCATCTATTTTATGCTATGTCTCTATGATCCTATCCTGTCCTATTCATGGTAGCCTACTCGTGGACGTTGTGTCATCACGTGCTGTAGTAGGGGGGCCAGCCTTGATTACGCCAATGGTGGTGAAGGTTTTGATTCCAGTGACCCGAATCTTTGGAGTCTAAGCACTTAAAAGATCAGTTCTGATTCAAACACTGATTTATTCAGTAGGTTACATTTTGAAGCCAGGAGTTAATTATATATATATTTTTTGTTCATTCAATCATTCACTGAGGCTGAATTCAGGATATTACGTTAGTATACTAGCACATTACTCTCACTATTTCTGCCATAAAGATGTAGCAGAAAGAAAGATTTGTATGGTATTCCAGATCAAAAAGGGTGAAGCTTCAATGTGCCAAAGAGTCAGATATAAGTTATTGAATGGAAGTCAAATCAAATGTTTGTTCAAAAACACAAACTTGTTCACAAATTAACTGTATGTACACATAATTCGTTTGTTACATATAGCGCTTTTTCTGGGACCTCAAAGCGCACAAAGGCACAGCATCAGCCACATGTGTAAATGAAGCGTTAACTATGGCTAAAATGTTGACGTAAAGTAGTTAACTATGGCTACATTCACGCTGTCAGTCCAAATCCGATTATCTTTGTATCCGATTGGAATCTGATCTAAAATGATGTCCACACTGTGTATCGCAACGGTTCAAATCCGATTTGTGTGTCCATGCATCTCTTTGGCAATATGGCAATGACGTTGCGTTGATGGAGGGGTTTGCATTTGCAATAAAGATGTTGTCTTATTAAAATTTGACAACACTGAAATGTGTAGCCGCCGCGTTGGACTACTGCGTCTTGAGCCTGCAGCAGAACTGCAGGAGGCTGGTATGTACAGCTTTTTTCTGTGCTCTTGTTTGCGCTGGTTTCTAAAATAATAATTTTCTGCTCGTCCGGCACTTTGCATCAACAGCCTTGTTTCGGCAGCGATTTTCAGCATGTTCCCTATAATAACGTCTGACGTTTAAATTTTACGTGGCATGAGAAAGTCACATACCACACGAAATCTGATCAGAGCGTTCAGACTGAAGCTGATGTTCTGATATGTGATTTGAATATGATTTCAAACCTCATATGGATGTAGCTTGAAATTGATTTCATGTGCTTTTTTGGACTGACAATCTGAACATATGTTATGTCGGGATAAGAAATACTGTGGAAGGAAGAATTGCAGTAGGCCTGGGCTAGAGAAGCTACAGCTCGTTCGGATATTTACCATATTTTAACTTTAGTTTTTCACACTCTTTCCTGCTTACTAAGTCCTTCTATATCAGGGGTCTCCAACCTTTTTTCATTTGAGAGCTACTTTTTAAAGATTAAAGTGGCCGAGAACCACTCATGTAATACAATACTTAAATCTCTTAAATAATGTCTCATAACTCTCATATTAACAACTATCCAAACTGTTTTAGACCTAAAAGAGTTTTTGTAGGCCTATATATGTCACCCTTAAATGTCAGAGAAAAGAACAGAATCAGAGAGTAATTTTTTTATAGAAAATTGTACTTTGCGTATTATATTGTAAAAACACATAATTATAGTTGATTTTATAGTGCATCTTAACTTTTGCAATTCTGAAGAAGGAAATCTGAAAAAACAACAATGTTTGCAGAGATATATATATATATTTTGCAAGCTTGCAAATCTTATTTTTCGATCTTGCAAAACTTTTTTTTGTAAGATTTTGAGTTTTCGAACACTTAATTTCAACCTTTCAGAACTTTATTTTCAGTTTTGAATCA
Organism: Semotilus atromaculatus; assembly: GCA_031834385.1. Taxonomy (NCBI): domain Eukaryota; kingdom Metazoa; phylum Chordata; class Actinopteri; order Cypriniformes; family Leuciscidae; genus Semotilus; species Semotilus atromaculatus. Next base: position 24,712,862 of record JAULUF010000005.1, on the reverse strand, counting down.
TGGCAGGATATTAATCCCATACTTAACTAGATATGACATGGAAAATTCATTTCATGATTATAGTGACCAAAATGATCACGGTTATCAGAATCCTGTTCAAAAACTACTAATACTGCACAATAAAATCAATTCTCCAAGTTTTATGTCGAAAACCAGCAAATAACAAAGAAAATCAGCATCAATATGCACTTTTTGTTTACATAAACATTAAAATAATAACATTAAAAATAGGGCTGCTCCGATCGATCGGCCAGAGATCGGTATCGGCCGATAATCACATTTTATGACTTGATCGGTACTCACTCAACCTGGCCGATCTCACAACCCGATCACAATTTGATGACGTCAAAACGTGAGGAGGTACATGATGCGTGGGGACTTAAATGATTTGGCAGTCATGTCATCGCCGGTGTGGAATTACTATGATGTGTTGAGAAACAATGAAAAAATTTAGCTATTTGTCGTGTACGTTTCAAATGAATCTCACGTGGAGGATCATTGTCCTCCAGAGAGAGTGCCTTTCTGAAGAGAGTGCTTTGCTCGCTCAGTCCACACAGCGCCGCTCGCTCAGAACGCCTGCAGTGACATGCTGGTTAGAAAATATGTTAAATAAGTTGGGCTGCCCGTGCACGAATAAAGTTTTTTTCTAGTCGACTAGTAGTAGTTCATTTAAGCCATTAGTCTAATCACATATTTACATTCATTTAATTACTATATAAATGGGAGAAAATACTAAACCACAGTGAGCGTCATCATAATAGGCTATATTGCCTATATTCCGCATATCAAGCGCATGCATAAAGCTTGCCACAAAGAACCGGCAAAAGTAATGTTTATGCAGCATGATACATTTTAATTGTTTATTAATAAACTGCAAAGATACAGTTGGCGATGTTGACGCCATCTTCGCATGTAGTGAACGCGCTTACAGAGAGAAATGCACACTTCATACGGATTAGCCTACATAAGCAGAGAGTAGCCCATTTATTATCGATTTAAATAGTTTTAACTTAGATACATTTTTTTTTAAATAGACATTTCAAGCCTGAACTATACGTTCTCAGCTCTGTGAGGCAAGTTGAATTTTGGTTCATTTATGAGACGCGCTCCAGTTCACGCGCCGGCGCCTCCGTGTCCTAATTATATTGTCTGCTATATTTCACTTCTTATTAAATCCAGGCAATTGGTTGATGAAACATTGATTGATGAAACATTGATTGAAATTAAGATACAATTTTTACAAAACGAAATTCACTTTAAAGAATAGCTTTCTACAAAACAAAACTTTATTAAGTGGTGAAAATCATGTCTGACCCATTCCAAATGTTTTCCGATATATTGGGCATCTAATGATTCTATCTTACTCATCTCATGTGGTTCCCTTTTCATATAATCAACATTTAATAATCAACATAAAATTTTTTAAAAAGAACATTTATATAAAACATAAATATGAAAGTAGGCCTAATTTATGTTTTTAAGTTATATTTAAACGTCACACCACTCCGCTTTTCTCATGTGTGTGGCCTATTATGCATGTGTGCGTGCATATGGGGGAGGGGTGCGATTTTCCAGTAATAATGAATAATACCCAGATCTTCGAATATTATTTTTGCTTGAAATGCCCATCCATTCTATTGAGTAGCATCACTCCAATTTGTTCTGTTAGGAGTTTAAATTATTTATTCATTTTTAATTCATTTTGTCCTTATCAGACTTGTATTGGACAAGGTTTAAGTTACATCAGACTTCTCTATTTTAGGTATTTAAATGTTTATTTTGTCCTCCAAAGTTTACTATTGGACAATGTTTAATTAAACCTTGTGGGCTGCATCAGACTGCTCCATTTTGTTTGTAGCCTATTTATCTTTGTCTTATATTAAGTATCGGGATCAGTATCGGCCGATCACCATGACAAGAAATCGTCAATTGGTATCGGCTGCAAAAATCCTGATCGGAGCATCCCTTATTAAAGAAGATGGCCAGATTTTAAAGGAGTGTCTTGCAACATGTTATCTACTAACATGTACAAGTTCCAATAAAGTTTTGACAAAGGTTTTATAAAAATATAAACCTTGCATGTATTTCAGCCTTTAAATAATTTTTATAAAAAGAATGAGTCAAAAAAGATAAATTACTGACGTTTACAATGCACATTAGCTTATCTTTTATTATTATAGTAAAATTTGATCTGATTTTCCCGTGGCGTCTGTCGTTGCTATGCAACCATGCACTGCGCTCTCCACAATGACAAAGAAGTTTTAGTAGCTAATGGATTTCCACCACCAAAAAACGCTTGCTGTAGATTTATACAAGATTTATTTACGGAGAAAAGAAAAACACCCGTAGTGTTTGGGTGCACCCCCATCCTTCATGTTGACTGAGCTTTCAATGTTGTTACGGAAAGGGTGAAGCTGATTGGTTGTCTCTTGTCACATGACCTGCGTTGCGTTTGGACATTTCAACAATCTGAAAAGTTGAGATTTTTTCAGCTCGATGTGCCTGGAAAAGCTTGCCGCGCGCATACATTTGAAATAACAAACTTGAGCGTGCAAAATACACGATATGTGAACGGCTCCTTGACGAGCTACCTCCAATCAGGCCACAAGCTACTGCCAAAAGTATTTGAATAGCGCACGCTCTCCGTGGGCGAGCTCTAATGAGCTGAAATGAGAACGACTGACATCTCTCTCTTTTTATATAGATTACATAAACAGAGGGTATTTGTTTTAGTTTTGAATTAGATAATTTACACAAGTACACACTTAAATGATTATAAAGATGTATTGCTCATGCCTGGGTGAATAGTATTTGCTGAGTTTTGTTTAACAGAAAGGCAGAAGGCACACCCTGTTTATTTTCTTTATTTTACAAAAGCACAATGTTTTATTTCAATTGTAAGTGAACACATAAAAAGTAGACATTTAACAGTACATTTTTTTTCATATTTCTTAAATCTGTATGACCAAAAATGACGGAGTATTTTAAGTCTATTTTGCTGCTATGTGAAAAAAATCTAGCAAAATGCGCCGGTGCGTTTGTTGGCCCCAGAGTGTTAATTTCTACTACGTTGCCAAATATATGGATTGAGCCAAACTGAAATGTTTGTCAAGACGACTGCTGTTTTTTGCAATTCCTATTACGACCATATAACTACATTCTGCCTGATACACAGTCATATTTAACCTACCGCGAGAGATATGTAGTGCTAGGTGTTAGGCTATTGCAGCTATTATGCAAGCCAGCCATCATACGTATCTTAATACATCTTTCCCTTTTGCCCTGACTTTATTTTAATTTGCATCTGTCCAAAAAAATAGCCAGGCCTACCTGTATGCGAGCCAGGCAAAACCTTGTTATCGTCTTTTATTAGTCTTAATTCCTCTAGTCTCTACTAGTGGAGCAAGTAGGCTACTCAGATCTTTTTACTAAACTAAAAGTAATAATACCATAACATGTTTAATTACATATGTACAGTACTTTTACTTAAATAATATTTTAAAGGGACTATAAGTAACTTTTTAGGTAATTTATTATCTAAAATCAATATTTTTATTCATAAATATGTCCCCAATGGTGTACAAATACCTCTGCCAATTATCTGATTTATCCTCGTAAACGAAGAATTTTTTATATTTATATACATGGGACGGCTAAGTCCACGGAGGCTTCCATGTAGTTCTGCCATCTTGAAAAACTATAATAGCAGAGAGGGACAAAAAGGATGCCAACGTGTTTCCACAGCGCGTTTTCGTTCAGAGCCAGCGTGACGTAACTGACGCAAAAGAAAACATTGCTCTCTTAAACATTTTCTATAGCTCTCTTTTTTCATAAACAATCAATTAGCTCAAGTTGTGAATATTTTGCTACGTGCATAAGATTGTACAGAGAATGAAAATGAATTGCTACAGTTACTGCTAGCCACATAAATTGTACAAACCTCGGTCGCTTCTCTTCTCTGCCTTTGGAAACTTTCAATTCTATCAAGATCGTCTCTTGTTGCTGCCGGGCATCTTTGTCGTCGTTGTATTGACTCTCGCTCTCCTCCTCTTCCTCGCCTAGATCCCACTGATCCACTGCCTCTCTGTCCTCTTCCTCTACTTCTTCCTCTCCCTACTGTTAAATCATCTGATAATGATATCTAACAATGCACGTACTTCAGAAAATGTAACGAGTAAACAAAACTACTAATTACAATAGTTCATGTTTTTGACACTCATTAATTCATACTGTAACATTCGTTTGTTCGTTGTCAATTTGAAGTTTGTTTGAAATAACAAACCTGTTCACCCGAAGGAAAACTCGACGAAGTGCTATTAGAAGACATCCTGTCATAGCTTTTTGGTACATAACGGCTACCGTGGATGCAACACGCATTTGAAAACGATACAATTTTACCGCTAGATGGGAGTAATTGTTCCTTAATGCCCCTTTAAATAAGTAAGTATAGTCAGCAAAATGACTAAATGTGGAACTACTCATTATGCACAAAGGCCCTATATTAAATGCTATAATCATATAAATGATTGGAATATTGCTTGATAAAGTAGCGTTATATGCAGAATGGGCTAACACTGTGTCTACACCGGACATGGCCTTTGTCGCTCTCGTCGCAATAGCTGTTTACCCCGGACGCGGCAAAGCACCTGCTACAAATTCAGTTTAGTTTTAATTAGTTTTTAAAGTGGGTTTAGTTTATTTTTTATTTTTTGAAAATGCTTAGTTTTTATTAGTTTTAGTGTTAGTTTTAGTCTTTTTTTTGTAATTTGGGTTATTTGTCGTGGCAAGATTCAAAAGGGTCAGAAAAAGAATTGTGTAATAATAACTCAACAAAAACATCATACAATTTTAGAAATATCTGTTCAACAATAAAACCACTACTTAAAATGTACATATGGACATAAATATGTAAACCGTCTACACAAGACTCCGCAGGACTTGCTGCTTCGGCCATGACAACAACAGACAGAGGTAAAAAAAATAAAATAAAAAAAAACGCTCGTTGGGCTCTCACGTCAGAATTTTAGAAAGTGGGGGAAGTGATGTATGCCGTAAAGCAGTCGAATTTTGTAGTTCTTTTTGTGCTCGGGTTCCTACCCGAACCCGAAGTGCAACATGTGTAAGTGACGTATGCCAGGAAAAAACCTTAATAGCCAACAGACTAAAGAAGACACACATGACCAGCATGTGTTCAACCCATTGAGCCACACAAGACATTGCTGTCAGAGTGTCAGAGCTCAATCTGAGAAAAGAACATGAAAAATAAAAATAAACTTGTGTCCCAACATGGTAAACAAAAGAATGTAAGTTCCTTGCATTAATGAATCAGCGGTTTCAAATACAGCTTAAAATTTTTTTTTTAGTATATATCTCTCAACCAAAAATCTACACATCTTATAAAATTCGCACTCTATAGCCTACAAATCCCACAGCTGTACAATTTTCACACCATATACTAAATTTACCATATACAATACTCATCTGGATTGAAGCAACAAACATTCAGTGTAAGAGTAAAATAATGACATAACATTATTACATAGGCGTCATTTGTGGGTGGGACATGTCGCCACCACTTTTTGCCAGGGTCGATATTATACCCACCACTTTTGAAACATCACACGGCACGCAATACAAATAAAACATCTACAGTTACCTAGCAGAGCATTCGTTTCGTTCGTTTGTTAAATATGAGGCGATCTAGCACTGACATGTGTTGTTTTTGAAATCGAGTGATAATGTGCTCGTTGCCGCTGCTGCAATCAGTGGCGCGGATACTAGTATTCTCTTCACTCGGGCGTGCGCTTCAATCCTTTGCGGAGATTCTCTATTCGTTCCAGTGAAATCACAAAACAAAATGCAAACAAACATGTCCCTGCTTGATACACAACCACTGATAAACATTATCGTTGATTTAATGAGGGGAAAAAAAAAACTATACGAGTGGGGATTAGAACGCAGAACCTCTGACACGCTTGGCAAAAATAGTGCCACTGGACCATTACAGTATACGTACAACAAGCGGATAACAACATTATATCTCATTATACGACTAATTAAACCCAAAGTACAAAGTACACTATGTAGCTTTTTCAACCTTTATAATATTTTTCCAAAACCCTTGAGATGGTACATCGACTTACAATAGGTTGAATGACACGTCTGCCATAGCCTGACGGTGTCTGTATCGCTTTTACTGGCACTTTGTAACTTCGGGGTTCGGGTAGGAACCCGAGCACAAAAAGAACTACAAAATTTGACTGCTTTACGCCATACATCACTTCCCACACTTCCTCAAATTCTGACGTAAGAGCCCAACGAGCGTTTTTTTTTTTTTACCTCTGTCTGTTGTTGTCATGGCCGAAGCAGCAAGTAAAACCAAGAAGCCAAAGGTTTTGTCGGAGGACAGTAGAAAGAGAAAAAGGGAGAGTGACAAAATAAAAGACTGGACGAGGATCAATATTGATCCAGCGTTTGCTCGCTGGCGTGAGCTAAAGGAGGAGGAGGAGTGCGCGCCCGATGCTGGCCGTCAAAAAAAAAAAAAAATCATAAATAAGCCTATGTCTAAACGGCGTGTACAAGTTTGGTAGGGGCTACATTACATTCTTGCAAGTAAATAATGCATGATTAGACAAACAAAATAATTGTTCAGGGTAACTATCCTAATGTCTGCAGGCTGATAGTCATGTTTGTTTATTTCTTTTTCTGGTGAGAAAGTGTCTTGCCTCAGGCTATAATGCAAATCGATTTTTCAGATTCATCTATGGGAGCTTGATATTATAATATTGAAGATAGCTATTACCTACCACACAAACTTTGAATTGAATTAGCATATCCATTATGTAAAACAGTAGCCAATAGGCTACTATAAAGCCACTGGCTTGTAAACGTGAGCTACGCGATCTTTTGGCTTTTGAAAAAAATTAAGCCCATGAAACTATATTCATATGACATGCTGAAATATATGCCAATGTACCTGGGATGATGACATTTCACACGCAACGCTGGCAGTCTGCCCAACTCCTCTCAGTCTGAGAACTCCTGCAGAGTTCTGGGTATCGCTTGTCAACAAATGCACGCGTGTATCCCCTGGTGTAACCATGACAGATTTTACAACAGTAGTAGAAGACAATACTGTTTCCAAACTGTAGGGGGACCCTGAGAGCAAAAGTTCAAAAGCTACCGAATGCTGCTTTAACTCACTGACAAAACTGTATTCAGAATTTTAAATATTTTTACACCACTTTTTAATGTGTGTGTAAAGGTGTTTACGAGATACCATTACCAACCTTTCGCGAACTTGCTTTCAACGTCGAACCCTCGTTTTTCATGGAGACGTGGTGTGCACGGAGGGGAGGGGAGGGGAGGGGAGGGGGCGGGGCTGTTTGCGTGTGCGCGCGTGCATGTGACACAGAGACGGAGGGAGAAAATGCAGCTGAACGAATACACTGCGTGTTTTAAATAGGGTTAAAAAATTAAAGACATTGACAAAGACGAAAACTAAGGACATTTAGGCCTACTCTATAATTTTATCCCACCTAGTTTTCGTTTTTTAGTTCGTTTTCGTTAACGATTATAACCTTGGGTGAGACACAATGCTATTAAGTACATAAACAATGTCCCCGTCTTTTACTCTCACAACGAGATTATCATAATAACGAGCCCTCTCGTTTGCTACAATAGCTGGCTAGCCATGTTTCATACCTTGTCAGTGGAGTGGAAGCTAATGTGTGCGCATCTTACACCGTGTCTGATACCTCATTACTGACGTGAAATAGTTGACTGGTGTCACTACAGTGACATGGGTTGCCTTAGCAAACAATGGAGCGTGCTCTGCTGGACAAATTACGTAGTTACACAATTCACAAGCATTTTATCCGCGTTATATGTTCTGTAAAAAAATTATTATATCGGCGGCATATCTGCGTCAAATATGCCGCTACCGATATATATCTGCGACAGGCTCATATCGGCCAATAAAATCGGCAGACCCATAAATCGGTCGGGCTCTAATTGAATTGAATTATTTTCCCTCTCATTTGTAGTGTCGTTTACTTTCGGCTTCTTTTTTCACACATAAGAACTGATGCACACATGGTAGCACGGAGGATAAAAGTATACCCTGGCTGTCTGGACATATAACACGCTAAGTCCAATAGAAGTATACGATTATGCACATATTGCATTGTCTATGTATTTTTCATAAGGTTTTCTTCATAGTAGAAAGCAGATTGCTGACATGCATGCAGTCTTTGTTGAATTTGAGCCTGGCATCTGTCATTGACACTCTCACCATTATCTTTAATTCCGCATTGTACTTTGAGAAGATGGCATGAGTTTTGGGTAACAGCTGCTGACAGGTTCTTTGTTGAAGTAATTTGTATACCTGCTTTCTATTTTTTTCTATTTTCAAATGGATGTGTACTGTAGCTCTTTGTATTATGTTTGTATATAGTTTTCCCCTTGTACAGTTCAAGCTTTGAGTCAGTGTAATCTGTGGCTCACACTCAGCTGTCTGACAGCATCGGAAATAAAAAAAAATAAAAATGTAATTCATCTTATTGTGAAAAAAGGCCTCATAATTGGTCAAAATGTTGCAAACATTTCTGCTGAAATGACAGACCTGTCACTGGTGATGCATACTGAACTTCTCCAATCAGTTTTCCGCTTAAACAACACCCCTTTTTTTACAGTCGACTGCAAATTTGCGTTCAGATCTGCCTCCTTCCAATCATCAACCAATAGATAGAACCAAGTCCCACCCTACTTTTTTTTTCTTTTTCAATAATCAATTCACTCGGATATATACCACAATATGGAAGAAAAGATCTGTCGCTACTTTCGTTACATCATAACTTTTAAAGGTGATGTGTGTAAGTTAAAATACTTTCTCTTATAATCTACCAGTTGCAGAAACAAATATTAATAAGCTATGTATATGCTGATTCCTTTGAAGTGTGTAAGCTCTTTTACACTGTCAAAATATTGCTCTGTTTGTTAGCGCATCCTGACCAACTCAACCAATGGTGCAAGTTTTGTCTGACAAATGATAGATGTGGAATGTTTGGGAGGAAAAACTGCTTTGAATTTTTGCAGTTCTACTTTTGGAGATTCTAGAAAATGATATTTTCATTTAAAAAGTGTAAAAAGAGGAGTTTCTCATGTGTACAAAAACGATTGTCATTTTATCAAATCTTTTCAGTACTATCTGCTATACATTACGGAGGCGTATATATTCTTTATCTGAAACCGCACTGCTGGCTAATACTGCTAATACTGCCTCAGTGCCAGCCACTTGTCAATCACACCAGGCAAATGCCATGCCGACAGGCCTCTTGGGGGCAGGACTAGTGTACATATACTGACGGGTATAAAAATGCTGTTATCCTGAAAGCCAGGTGTGTCAATTGTAACCATCATAGTACCAGAATCAGCATTAGACATTTGAATACACTCGCGCATACCACTCTCTTTTACATCACTGCAGGGCCTGTAAGATACAAACCAGGGTGGAAATTTAAAATAACTTCTATTGAATACATCTAGTGACAAAGAATGAGTCATATTAGTAAATTTAAAGAGGATTCCTATCTGTACTCTAGAGGCATGATATCTTCATTACTCACATGAATTAGTATGAAATAGATTTGGCTTTGTATATTTGGCTTAACATGGAGTTAAAGTGAGATATTAAAAACTATTGTAAGATCACTTACAATGAAAAACATAGTGTGGATTAAACAACATCTTAATTAATTTAATTGGACACAAAAAGACAAACTAGGCCTATTCTTCAGTTTTTGTCAACATTAAGCCTCTCACCATTACACGTGGAGATAATTATGAATGGAGAGAAAAATTTTATCTGCTCATTGTCTCAAAATAAACCTGACAGGGTGATCAGGACCCCAACTCGTAGAAGAGAGGACTTGTATCATCCTAAAATAGGTTTATTTTACAACAATGGCCAGATAATATAGGCTTGCTTAAAGACCCCCTGGGGTGAAAATCAAGTTTTTAATGTTGTTTATATGTCTATCTGGTGTTTTAAATAGCCTATGCTTTAAGACAAAACATGTGCAAAGTCATAAGTCAACACCATTGCTGAGTATTTTCTCCTTAAAACTGCAGTGAAAAAAATACAGGATGCTGATTTTTAGAAGGCAGACTGAGATGGCGAATGGGAACATGGTTTGTGCAACACTAGCAACACACTATCTGTTTGATAACGTAGTCAAGCAAAAGACTAATCATAAAATTATCGTTAACTATGTGTCCGACGTTGTAGAGAGCAATACATAAAATGCATTACATTGACTTGTAGGCTATATGAGTTGACCGAGTGGGTCTCTGAGCTTGTGTGAGTGGATGCTGGGCTGATTTGCATTTTCTTGGGTCTGCGTATACTCAATGAAGCAAGGGTGGAGTTAAATTCAAGCTATTTTAAGGCATGAATAAAAACATTCACAGGAAAAATGTTTAAATATGTCATTTTGGTGATCAAAGATGAGTTTTAAGGGATACAATTATTGTCTACTGGGGGACTTTACGAATCTTGATAGACAGAAGAACAGTAGCCTATTGTTAACTACGTTGCCATGCTTATTCCCTGGCTGCCTACCTACTAATGGAATAAACTACATTATGTTAACAAAGTAGTTTAAATAGCTTGAAGTTGGAAGGGTTTAAGGACATGCAGTTTATCAGAAGGTTGCTAACTTGCCAGGTTGTTCTGGGTGGTTTCATTTATTTGAATTTAAACCTTTTTTATGTCATAAATTGACAGTATAATGTTATGAAAACTAGAACACTGTAGGAATTTAGCTGCAATAGTCAAATATACTGCCTAAACTCTTGTACAAGAGTGAAGGAAATTCACCTGTGATTGGAGAGATTCGTGCTTGCGCATTACTGGATGCGCTCTTGATATGTATCACTAAAAATGAATCATTAAATCAATTTTCATTTCAAATGAACTTTAAAAACGAGAAGAAAGTAGTGTCTGAAAGCTGCATTTTTTTATTATTATTATTGGTTAAAATGAATATAGAATATCTTGTGTTTTTCCTTTGGTGCTCGACCATTTCTGTGGGTGCTCGATTTGTTCGTTATTTTTTGCTGTAATTATTTATTCATGTGTTTTAGAATTTAAAATATATATTTTTTGTATTAGTGAATGCCTTGAAGCTTGTGAACTGGCTGCCAGCAGAACTGCTTTGAGGAAAGGTTTAAATCAGGCTGAAAACATTGCTGAGATGTTTTGTTTCTTTTTGACATTTGTGTTTAAATGAGGTCTGTTATTTAAGCTGCAGTCATTTCATGGCAGCCCACTGAATTGAATGAGCCGTGCCACCACTGGGTCCCATTTAAATGAGCCTGTCTCTTTCGGTATTATCTAACAAATTCACATTAACACTCCTGGACTTAGTTTCAACTCTAAATACTCTGATGCTAATGCCCCTAAACAACGTTGTGCAAGCCTGACACAGCAATGCAACTGATCTGGCTAATGCTGCGAAACAGATTGCAGTAACAAATCGCTAATCCACTGGCATCCACTCTCCGGAGTTCAGACGTGACTTAGCTCATTACAGGGGCTATCTCTTAGGAAATGGGGGGGAGGAGGACAGGAATGGTAACAGTTTTGACCTTGAGAGGTGCTTGAGAGGGGTCTAGTGTGATCCAGGCACGCTGTGAGAAAGGACAGGTTGAAAGGTGTAGAACAGTCAGATGCATGAGCAGGTGCCTGAGAACCGTATGCATCTTTTGATGTTCGTAAAGATGCTTTAAGCTTGGGCTGCACAATATTGGGAAAAACTGACATTGCGATATTTAGTTTTTCTGCAATATCTATGAAAAGATACAGAAGTTTTTACCAAATTACTTGAGCTATTTGGAAAGAATAAATAATTCTAGAATGAGTGGGGAGATGTTTTTATGGAGTGCATCTTCATCTGGACCTTTTTTTTTGTGTGTAAAACCCTTGTAGGGCTGAATGATTTGGGAACATTTGACAAGCATTTGGGTGTTCATACTTGGGTTTAATTTTGACAAAAACCCTATATTTGAAGAAATATCATAGTATCGTGCTACAGTGCATTCTAATAGTTACAGTTCTGGTGCCTCCATCTCAACATACTCTACAATGCGACGTACATTTACATCACATGTTAATGTAGAGGTAGAGTTACACTCACAGGACACTGCAATTCACAAAAGTTCATTATTTGCATGTGCTTTGAAGCTTTGTCGGTTAAACGTTTCATTCACGTGCTGATGCGCTATTCTAACATGCACTTTTCTGAGTGCATAAACCTGAAGTGCACAGAAAAGCCTGTCAGCGGCTGGTTACTGGACTACGTTATCATTCAAGTCTTATTGAGCTTATACTGTCAAATACACAGTGGTTTAGCCTATGTCTAAAGTGAAAGCAAACATTTGAGAGAAAATCGGGTGCCTGTCATATGCGTGTTTATTAGATGCGTGCTGGTCTTAAAGTGACAGTATAGCCTAATAGTAAACATGTTGCCGCTTGTCCTTAAAGCAGGGCTGCCAACTCTCACGCATTCAGCGTGAGACTCACGCTGTCACGGTTCAGGGTTCTTCATCGGCTTCCCTGTTGTCTGTGTTGTCCTGTCATTTTCTGCAGCTCGTGACCTGGGCAATCAGCACTGATTCTTCAGCGCTGGTGTGTGCAGATCACGAGCTGATTGCCCCCACCTGTCGCTTGTTCTCTTCCTCCCATATATTCTCTGCTGTGTCTGCCCCTTGTTGTCAGTAGATTTTATTCTGTTATCCACGTTCGGTTGTACCTGTGCTGTGTGTCTTGATGTTTACCTTCTTAGGACGCCTAGACGAGGAGTCTTTCTCCGGCCGTGTGCCCGCTATCCTCTGTCTCGTTCCACGTCCCGTTTGGGCATTGCACCTGAGGTGATTTCCACAGCCTGTGTCCACAGGGTTCTGTACGGACGGCTCTGGAATTGTTACACCAGCTTTCTGTTTGTGTGTGTATATTACTTCACACACTGGATTAGTGCTGCCACTAACGACAAATTTTCTAACGACTAATCTTTCGACTAATTTTTCGATTAGTCGACTAATCTAAACGACTAATAAAAAAAAAAAATCAAGTGTTTATTTCGTTGTGTCCATTTTCTTTTGAACTCAACTGAAGGGCCAAAACATAAAATGTCACCTGTTCAAAAACATTATGCATAATCCAAGCATAGGCTATCTATCTGCATTTCCATTATACTATACCATATTAGTCAGAGTCCTAATCCTCTATTAACAAACATGTAGGCCTATGTATTACTTAAATTAGCTCTTTGTTCTGCCTTAAATTAATAAATTATTAGCTTACTGTACATTTTATATGTACATTTCTAAAATGCATTACTGATAACATCACTCTGAATTTTAAAGTAGATGCTGTGAAAATGATATAGTGAAAAGGGCTTTACAAATAAATTGGAATTGAATTGAAAGAGTCTGGACTAGCCCACTCTGCTGAGTCGCGCTGAAAGCAGGCACGCGCGCAGCTCGCGTTTACACTTGCGTGCATGGCTGGCCTGTGCCGCGGTTCACGTGAATGTGAAAGCAACACGGACTCGGGTGCGCGCTTGCTTGCTCCGGAAGTAAAGTAACTTGTGCATGCGTTTTAGCTGATTATGATGACATTTAGTTAAATAAAAAACATGTAAGTGATGATAATGTTGACGATTAACCTTGGATACGAGCGAGAGTTGAGCCTGCAGTGTATTCGCAAGCAGCAGAAGGCCACCTTATGCGACACACGCACAGTAAACCTGTGTTGTTGTTCACTCAGCTGCGCATATATTGCACAGAATAAATAAACACAATTTGAACCGCGTTCTGTTTTCTATCATGCATGATGGCATAAGATATGCACGCAAATGCACCAGGGTTCGATAGTTGAGTGTGAAACAGACCAACGCTGCGGGGGGCGCCGGGAACAATCAAGCTCGGGCTCGGACCGCAGTAAACGAGCCCACTGTGAAAGCACCGTCACCTGCCTCCGCAATTTTTAATGTCAAAGCAGTGAAGGGAACGTGAAGGAAGAGGATAGCAGATTAACCAGCAGGGCACGCACGGCGCACAGACTGGTGTGTGGAGGTGAATTACAGTGAGCCGTTTGAGATGGGAGACCAAAAATAAATTGGCGGTCAATAGTAAAACGACACGTCGACAAAAAAAATTGCCGCCGACTAATTTGCATGGTCGATTACGTCGACTAAGTCGACTAATCGCGGCAGCACTACACTGGATGTTTATTGAATTTTCTGTTGTGCCTAATAAACGTCTCGGTTACTGATGTAACCCTCATTCCCTGAAGGAGGGAACGGGAGACGTGACGTCGACGTGACGACGTAATTGGGATCACTTCAGGGAGCCCTATCAACTTCGAGTATCTATAGAACAAGCCAATGAACGTTGGCGTGCGTGAAAGCGTCACGCGCCCCGCCCCGCAGCGCGGGCATAAACAGGAAGCCGGCGCACGCACACATTGTTTTTCGCTGAGGAGCCGAGATTAAGACGGCCGTACAGCGATGGTCAGCAACTGTGGCGACGGGACGTCACGTCTCGGACCGACTCCACCGACCGTCAGGGGATGAGTGAGACGGCATAGGCGCGGCCTCGAGCACATCAGCTACCGCTGGCGAAGCAAGAGAGGGCAGAGGGTGGCAAGACATAGCGTCGCACACCGCCAACCTCGCTCTCTTGGGACCCAGAGAGAAAAGCTGCTTTGCTGAGAATTTGGTACCGCTGGTGAGACGCCAGTGGCGGAACAGAATGATTCAACAAAAGTTATCCACCCGGCCCTCCTCCAGGGGAGAGCAGCTGACTCTGGGTCGCCCGTCTCAGGGCTGAGACGGGTGGTGCCGTCCACCTGCGAAGGCTCAACGTCACAGTAGAGCTGGCTGTGGCAGAGTTTTTTTTTTTTTTTTTTTTGCAGGGGACTGACACCCTTGGCGACAAACAGACTGAGGGCCCACCAGTGACTCAGGGAGCACATTGTGGCAAGCTTCTGATTACCTCAGCCTGCTTTTGAACTGGGGAGATCCGCTGGGCACAGTCTCCAACAGTGTCGCCGAAGGCCACCTCGTGAGATGGGGGCATCGCGAAAATGAACTTTGGCGATGTCTCACACCTATGCAAGGTTAGCCAGGGGGCGCTTCTGGACCACTAAGGTGGACATCACGGTCAGCTTAAACACGGTCAGTCACCAGGCGCAGCTCAACCCCGACTCAGAACTACCCTCATGCATTATGACTGTTTGGTCACATGCAGGGAAGAGGCGGTCTGCAGTAGCACCACCGTCCCACCACTGAGGGTAGTGAGAGAGGAAAAACTTTCTGCAGCTTTTGACATGCCATATTGGCACCAAAATGCTTCCATACTGCAAAAAGGTTTTTCACACACATCCGGGAAGGCATGGGGTGGGGCAAGGCGATTATGCGTTGCACTGCGCCATCAGCGTAAGCCGGAAAAGCATGGCTGTCAAGTCTGAATCTGATTCAGCATGAGCATGCGCACCATTATAATGGGAGCTCAGCATCATCATTTCCAGAGCGTAACAGCACTCTCTCTGATGCAGCGATCGACGTCTAATCCTCCCCTGTAGCCCTGAATGAAATGCTAGGTCCATCATGAGAATGACCAGCATCCCATCCAAAGCTGCCAGGCATGTGAAACAGTGAATGTGGCCATCAACTTGACGGTACACAGCACGCCGATCGCTTAACGTGCTGACGTGATTATGTTCTCACAAGAGAATATAACCACCCACAAACAGTGTCTCACATGTCTGCGATGCGATAGAGGAGTGAGGGGCCCACGCGGATTGGTTACCAGGCAGGGAAGCCCTCACTATAACCCTCTGGTCACCCTGGCTATACGCAGAAGTAGCCTTTTTCTGGTGCACCACTCACTGTGAGATCGCGGCCAGTGCTGTCACACCAAAACCAGCTTGAAGAGGCGTTCTCCTAAAGAGCAGACTTGTTTTCTTCTTTAGAAGTTCAACACTTTCAGAAGATTGTAGAGCAGGAACAGTAGAAACGCTCGGCTCCGAAGTGAAAGACATTGTGTGCGTGCGCCCGCTTCCTGTTTATGCCCGCGCTGCGGGGCGGGGGGCGTGACGCTTTCACGCACGCCAACGTTCATTGGCTTGTTCTATAGATACTCGAAGTTGATAAGGCTCCCTGAAGTGATCCCAATTACGTTGTCACGTCGACGTTACGTCGAACGTGAGCGACTGAAAGGGAACTGTTGCACGTATCCTCTGCGTTTGAGTTCTCTCTTCACGACCCTGACACACGCAATTGACCCAATTCTCACGCTCTCACGCCACACCTCGATTTCTCACGCTGAAGTGTCAAACCGGTCGGCCAAATGCCTGAAAGATGAGTTTATTTTTATTTATTTTGTTTAGCCACCCGTGATCGACTAGTTATACCGCAAATTAGTTAAAATATTCCGGAATCTAGAGCGAGCGTGCATGCAAGACTGAGATTGTGGCAGAGTGGGAAAGCGAGAGACCTTGCGTGTGCAGAGAGCAACTGTTTACCAACATTCTTCAAAATAACCTTTATTTTCAACAGACGAAAGAAATTTATTTGTTTAAAACAACTTGAGTAAATTATAAAACAAATTCATTTTGCGGGAACTATCCCTTTAATGTTAATAAAACAACAAAACACAAGGAGAAAATCACTCCCTTCTCTTGACTGAGATCTTTAATAACATTTATTTTTATATAGCATGTTAAAGTTGTCACTTAGCGAGGGTTAGCAAAAACACACTGTTTTGTGCCTGGCCCTTTAAATGCAAATGAGCTGCTGCAGAGGACCGGGTTTCAAGATCTTGTGTGTGTTAGCAGCTGCAATTACCTCACACAGACACACTAAAATGACAGAAACTGTTCTGCCTTTAATGTTAAAACAGATTCAGCCAAAGATGGAGAGACTCAAGAAGTGACAACATGTAGAATGCAACAGGACGTCTCTGAATGGTTAGTTGATGAATTTATGTTACTGATATGGAGTTAAAGGGATACTTCAGCTCTGGAAAGATGAATGTGTATTTAAAATGGGTCATTTATGTAGAAGAAATGTAAAATTATTTTTGAATTTGTAGCCTTTTAGACTGAGAAAATCCAGAAAATTTATTTTTGGCTCATATGGATGAAAGACAACAACTCCCAGAATGCACTTGCTTCTCTGCCCTAGGAGGTCACGCCTACCGGTAACAGAGTGCAGTAGTTAAACAGTCTCCGTGATGAGTCTGCCCGGGATTACGAGATCGCTCAAAATGTCTGGGATTCGGCTTTTGCGTTCTACAGTCTCCATTCATCATGTTTACTGTGGTGAGCAGGACGAGTGAGGGCCGCGAGAGAACGGCGCGAGGCCGGTGGCGTGATTACTGATGAGACACACCGGTCTCGTATCTTTTACGGAGGAGCGGGAATTTTCTTAGCATTGTTAAAATACACATCAACCGATTACTTGTTTAGCATTCATGTAAACACTACATTCAGATTCACCAATCGGAATGAAGTCAGTTAGATTGAAACAAAAGGTGTGCATGTAACGTTAAACAATGAATGGGAACTGCAGAAATCAAAAGCTGAATCCCGGACATTTTGGACGATCTCGAGGCCGGACATGTCCGGGAAAAAGAGGATGTAAACCCCTACTACTCAGCTTTCTCCACAGAACAAGAGCCTGCTAGGTTAGTTTCCAAATAAAAGATAGCTGACAGGCTGACTGATAATTCTGTGACTGAGATCCCACCCTCTATGGGCGAGTTGAAAACATGCGAAACAGCGCCTTCTACTGGCTGTAGTCTTTAGCCTCTGGCCAAAAAATCCTCCGATGATGCAAAATTATGATTTTTGCGTCATCGGAGGATTTTTTCCAGACAAAAAATACATAAATCTCTTTTCTCAGGGGGATATGAGGAAGGAAAGCACGGTAATTCGAAAATACTACAGCTTTTCTACTGATACAAAGCTTAATGCTAAATCCTGAAGTATCCCTTTAACTATCTTCAATTAGCATATTCTGTCATGATAATCTATAAATAGCTCTTATAGGAACTGTTGTGAGATGCACACAGAGTGACTTTCTATTGCATGTGAAAAGAAGGATGCTAAAGTTTGAGCTGACTCACAAATGTCCTCTTATACAACAACTTTTCTTCTTCTCAACATGGACTGCGTGTTCCCGGGGGTGAGGTTTATGAACATTTTAGGGTTGGTGATGTCACTAACCCGGGAGGAATGTTGTGTAGTCCCTACCAGCCGTTTGTTGTAGGCTAGTCGTTTCCTTTAAAAGCAAATATCTCCCTTTTAGTGGATATTTGGCTTTTTTAAAATATCGGCATCGGCCGATAGTTTTTCTGATTGGCCGATGTGTTGGAAGCGGGACTTTTATTTTGTCGGGCGGCGCTAAGAACACCAGCACCTGAGAAGAGAACGGCAGCGCTCTCTCACAATCTCCGTCTTCATTACTTTACGATCTCTGTCAGTCTAATACTTTGTTAGACAGAACTGGTGGCTACAGGACTGGTAATTAAAGAAAGTAAATGGTATGCGAAAAAGTAATGTGTTTGCTTTTATATTATTTGTAACAGAAAAGGCAAACAATCAGGCTAAAATACTTTCTCATTTACCGTCAACATTCAGCAAATGTGCATCTACATAATTTAAACAAATCTCTGAATATCTAATAAACATTTAGTTTCACAAACCTTGCAGATTTAATTGAATCCAGCTGTGATATCTTGTGAAGTGTGCATTTAGCCGGCATAAACGTGTTACTGCGAGTGATGGTCCGAAGTGAGTGAATGCGAACAGAAGATCAGCTTCACTGGAGACTCGATCGAAACTCTAAATCCTTCATTTTAAAATATGCTGTGCTATATCCAGTTGCCCACCGTGTCATATTCATGTCGTTTTCACTGTGTGATGTAAAATTACGGCCATTTCACACCAAGCATGAATGGCGCGTGAGCAGCACGTCAGCGCAACTACATCGTCACTGCAGCTGCAGACGCGCGCGAGTATTCACGCTGGAAGCGTTTGTACAGCGGCTCCCAGGCTACATATAAGCAAGCATTTCTTCTGTGGGAAATAATATTAATTTTGTCCATCAAAAGTGTGCTTTCACTTTAATTGAGCATGAGCAGTGCAGCAAAAATAGACTCGCCGCCGAAACCCGCTTCACTGCTGCTCACACGACGCTTCTGCTCGCGGTGTGAACACACTCATTGATTAACATGCACGCCGAAAAAAATATGCGCTGCTCACGCGCCGCTGACGCAGCGTTACCTTGTCAAAAGTCAAAGTAAAAAAACGTCTTTATTTGAAGAAATATGATTATCAGTGCGCATGAAATTACCAGATTACTGAGTGCCCTGTTACAGTGTTTACTTTTTATTCATATATTTTTAAACAATTACTTTATTTGTGAAAAATACATTGCAGAATCAAGAAGTTGCCATCTAAAGTTATAGGGCCTGAGCATGTTTATTTTAAAGATTTAATTTTTTTTTTTTTTATTTCTAATTTATTAAACATTGATTAAAATATATATAAAGTATATGTATGTGTGTAATATATACACTCACCGGCCACTTTATTAGGTACACCTGTCCAACTGCTCCTTAACACTTAATTTCTAAGCAGCCAATCACATGGCGGCAACTCAGTGCATTTAGGCATGTAGACATGGTCAAGACAATCTCCTGCAGTTCAAACCGAGCATCAGTATGGGGAAGAAAGGTGATTTGAGTGACTTTGAACGTGGCATGATTGTTGGTGCCAGAAGGGCTGGTCTGAGTATTTCAGAAACTGCTAATCTACTGGGATTTTCACGCACAACCATCTCTAGGGTTTACAGAGAATGGTCCGAAAAAGAAAAAACATCCAGTGAGCGGCAGTTCTGTGGGCGGAAATGCCTTGTTGATGCCAGAGGTCAGAGGAGAATGGCCAGACTGGTTCGAGCTGATAGAAGGGCAACAGTGACTCAAATAACCACCCGTTACAACCAAGGTGGGCAGAAGAGCCTCTCTGAACGCACAGTACGTCGAACTTTGAGGCAGATGGGCTACAGCAGCAGAAGACCACACCGGGTGCCACTCCTTTCAGCTAAGAACAGGAAACTGAGGCTACAATTTGCACAAGCTCATCGAAATTGGACAATAGAAGATTGGAAAAACGTTGCCTGGTCTGATGAGTCTCGATTTCTGCTGCGACATTCGGATGGTAGGGTCAGAATTTGGCGTCTACAACATGAAAGCATGGATCCATCCTGCCTTGTATCAACGGTTCAGGCTGGTGGTGGTGGTGTCATGGTGTGGGGAATATTTTCTTGGCACTCTTTGGGCCCCTTGGTACCAATTGAGCATCGTTGCAACGCCACAGCCTACCTGAGAAATTGTTGCTGACCATGTCCACCCCTTTATGACCACAATGTACCCAACTTCTGATGGCTACTTTCAGCAGGATAATGCGCCATGTCATAAAGCTGGAATCATCTCAGACTGGTTTCTTGAACATGACAATGAGTTCGCTGTACTCAAATGGCCTCCACAGACACCAGATCTCAATCCAATAGAGCACCTTTGGGATGTGGTGGAACGGGAGATTCGCATCATGGATGTGCAGCCGACAAATCTGCGGCAACTGTGTGATGCCATCATGTCAATATGGACCAAACTCCCTGAGGAATGCTTCCAGCACCTTGTTGAATCTATGCCACGAAGAATTGAGGCAGTTCTGAAGGCAAAAGGGGGTCCAACCCGTTACTAGCATGGGGTACCTAATAAAGTGGCCGGTGAGTGTATATAATGTGTGTGTGTGTGTGATTGCTTTTAACTTTGAGCATTGTAAGTTTGCAGATGTTGTTTATGCTCAAACAGCAACATTTCACACTAGCTAAAGTTAGAAAAGTGAAATCGTGTTTTACCACCCCTTAATGTAATATGGCCTAATGAGCCAACATTTGCTAATGGGGGACTGTGACTACTGCCACATGCATTGCAGTCCTTCCAGAATTTTTTTTTTAGTGATTTGTTGCGGGCAAAAATCCTTGATTATGTGGCATGTTTTCTTAAAGGGGTCATGACATGGTTTTTTGTTTTGTTTTATTATGTTCCATTAGGTGCAATTTTAGTATTACTATAGTTTTTTGTACAAAAAACTTAAAAAATGTAGTGATTTATGACCTTTTCCCACCCTCTTTCTCAACCTCTGATTCAAACAGCCTGTTTTGGAGGTGTTTCCCCTTTAAAGGCTCGTTCACACCAAGCACGATAACTATAAAGATAACGATAAAGATATAATTCTAAAAATCGTTCTCCATATTAAAGAATAGCAGAATTCACACCACAACTATAACAATAAAGATATGAGGAACGATATCGCTGGGATCACTTTCAGAACGATTTTTTTCCAGCTGTCGAACGATAAAACACTGACAGCCAATCAGAATCCATTCTAATTTAAAGGTCTTGCGCATTTAAAATGGCAGATGACATTGCAGAGATGTTAATCGTCGAGGTACAAAAAAATCCTCCACTGTTTGACAAGTCAAACCCCCTTTTCAAGGATACGTTAAAGGTGCTCTATGTAACTTTTCTACTAAAATGAATCCTTTTTTATTGCCTGTGTGTGAAGGGGTTGTAATCACACATTACAATGATCCACTTGTCAGGTTTTGCTATTACTGTACCTCTGAAGGCCAGTATTCCTATTTTTATGTGAAGGCTCCGGGTCGGATTTCCCACGAAATCCATCGGATGTGACGTGCATGCGCGCGCCCGAGCCTCTCTCCTTTATATACAGTCTATTGTAGACGGTCAGGGAGTTATGTCCGGTCAAAGGCGCACGTGTTTCGGCTTATATCTCGGTCAATCTTTGATCAATATTCCCAAGACTCAAATTGTTCGTAGTGCTGGACGGGGCCTTTCGAACGAGCCCACCCCTGAGGTCCAACTCGCCCGGGTCCCCGAGTTATAGCCGTTCGAAATCGGAGGTCCCAGCGAACGGCGATCAGGTAGGGGGCGTCCCCGGGGCCCGCCACTCTAGCGTTCGGGCAAGGGTCCCCCTGGGACCTCCTCTCCCGAATTTGAGCTCTCTGGGTCTTCGCGTTCTAGAGATACGAGCGGTTCTCTTCTGAGATCGTGGTGTCACCGGCGTCCGCCATTTTGCACCGCGCCCGATGGTTTTCGGCTAATATCTCCGCGAAAACACCACCAAAAATTATGAAACTTATATGGTTATTTTCAGCTCGACTAGACGGTTCCAGTGAGCTATGTGCTCGCCGAATCCGCCGAGTATTCACCGAGATATTTGTGTAATAAACAGTATTGTTTATGAGTTCGAACATGAGCGCTCTTGTAAAAATTTACTGCAATCTGAAACTTCACCGCTAGAGGCCGCTAAAAGTTCCATAGAGCCCCTTTAAAAAAGATGGATATATGGAAAGCAATCGGTCGTATCCTGGGAATAAAGGGTGAGAAGTATTAACAATTAGATATTATGCAGTTTAGCATAGTGTAACAAAATTGCCTCAGGTGGGCTATCCAGCGCTAGTTTTGACAACATTGCTGAAGTTGTAGTGAAAAAGGCGGTGTGTGTATGTATATATATTATTTATTGTGAAAAAAACATGACAAAAACTATCATCCACATAACGCATACACGGTATCAAGTATCAATATCAACTTTTGAATATCAAGCTATAATTTTGTCTTGTGGATATATTTTTTTATATAGTATATAAATAGTATACATCTGTTATGTAAAACAGTTTAATCAGACTGGTGCTAAAAACTTTCTATTTTAATATTTCTTATTATTTTGCTAAAATTACTAACATTTTGCACATTCTGAAAGGTGTAAACTATATTGGTCCACTAGGGAGACCACACTGTAGTTGCAGCCGTCGTGTGTGCTGACGCGCCAAGTACACTGCAGCCGTTAACGCCAGACAGAAGGGGAGTCACACCCTCATATGGAAAGAAGCGTAAATGGATGGAGAAGCATAGTTTACTGTAAAGCTACGTCTTAGTGTTGCTTATCTTGGCGAAAGCCGAGTACAAATCAGCATGAAGTTTTAACATCTACTCTCGTGTAATGGAAATCATGAAGATCTGGATACGTCCAGTGACTGCGGTGAATAGTGCTGCTGGCAACAAGGGAAAGACCTTGTGACAGCCTGGAGAGACAGCTGACAGGAGGAAATAGACCCCAATGGGGCTGGTAAGGGTTAGCTACCCTTGTCGGCAGTATCCAGCTTCGTGTTTACAGGATGCTGGAGACACCCGCCCAAGGCTTCTAAGAAATTAAAATACCCCTAGAGTCTGCGAGAGCGGGGGCGGAAGATGACTCGATGTTGGACAACATGGTTAACGACTTAGGAATGGAAACGGATATGAGTATGGAGAGTAAGACTAGTTCAAGATCTGCAGTTAGTAAAGTCATTGAACTCCAAGTTTGTGTCTGTGGCTGGAGCAAGGCGACAACGGTCAGGGGTTTGAAGGTTCATCAAGGGAAAATGAAATGCTTGAGGGAGAAGGGACAAGGGCCTCGCATTGATCAGTACTTCTTACGAAGTCAGTCAAGTCAGTCGAATGAAATCCAGCGACAGGAAGCAAACCACAGCTCGCAGGATATCAGCACCCCTGTCATAGAGGAGAGGAGGGCTTGCACAGTTAGTGATGAACATATTCATACTTGTGAAACCGGTCAGACTAACCAGCATAAGAGAGAAAAGAACCTCAACGGGCATAGGCCTGGAGTTAGATGGCCAAGAGCTTGTGAGAAAACTGCATGGGATACGGTAAACACAGATCTATGCTTTGCATTGGAAAGATTAACTGGTACAGTTGAAAAGAAGCTGGATAAATTTGGGGACATCATTTACGCATATGGAAGTGAGAGGTTTGGTGTGGAAAAAAGGAAGGAAAAAGTACAAACTGCTCCTGGAATGTCTAGACGGCAGCAGAAAATTGAAGGGTTAGTTAGAGAAAGGAGACAGTTGAGGAAGCAATGGAAAAGAGCAGAACAAAGTCAGAAGGAGGGACTCAATCTCTTACAAAGGGACATAAAAGATAAGCTGGCAACATTACGCAGAGCTGAGCGTCTACGGAAACGCTACAAAAAGAAGGAACGTGCGAGGGCTAATTTCTATAAAGACCCATTCAAATTCGTAAAGAAGTTATTCACCAGTGAGAAGAATGGCACTTTAAAAGCATCTAGAGTTGAGCTAGAGAGATATTTGGAGGAAACGCATACAGATGCAAAAAGGCATGAGCATATGTCAATTCCATCAGACATACCACCTATCAACCCACCAGAATACCAAATGGAGGTCTGTGCACCTAAGTGGAAAGAGGTAGAGCAGACTGTGAGAAAGGCAAGGGCTTCATCATCTCCAGGGCCTAATGGAGTTCCGTACAGAGTGTACAAGAGTGCTACAGGAGTTCTGCGAATTCTGTGGAAATTGTTAAAAGTGGCATGGGAAAAACAGGTTGTACCTAGAGCATGGCGCAGAGCAGGTGGAGTCTTTATACCTAAAGAAAAAGATGCTACAAGCATCAGTCAGTTTCGTCCTATTTCACTATTAAACGTTGAAGGTAAGATTTTCTTCAGCATTATTGCCCAGAGATTGTCCACCTACCTATTAAAGAATGGCTTCATTGACACTTCAGTTCAAAAAGCGGGCATTCCAGGGTTCTCAGGATGCTTAGAACACATCAATGTTATCTGGCAACAAATTCAGTCAGCTAAAAAGGAGAGGAAGGAGCTCCATGAGAGCGCTTGGCTTCTGGGTTGCGACTACCACCAATCAGAGCATACATGGATGACATGACAACCATGACTACAACAGTAGCCTGCACTAATCGGTTATTGGGGAAGTTAACAGATAATATTGAATGGGCACGAATGCAATTTAAGCCCTCTAAATCAAGGAGCATCTCCATAGTTAAAGGAAAGGTAGTAGATAAAACATTCTTCATTAATGGTGAGGCAATACCAACAGTTTCTGAGAAGCCAGTGAAAAGTCTTGGGAGATGGTACGATGGAGATCTAAAGGACACAGTTCGAGTGGGAGAAGTTAGACAACAAGCAGTGGAAGGGTTGAAGAGCATAAACAGCTGTGCTCTACCAGGCAAACTAAAACTCTGGTGCTTTCAGTTTGGTCTACTGCCGAGGTTGCTGTGGCCACTGACTGTGTACGAGGTTTCTTTGACAACAGTGGATAAGCTGGAAGCGTTAATAAGTTCATACATCAGGAAATGGTTGGGAGTTCCACGCTGCCTCAGCAGAGTGGGACTTTATAGTAAAGGAATATTGCAGCTGCCAGTCTCTGCTTTAACCGAGGAGTTTAAGTGTGCCAAGGTCAGACTGGAAATGACATTAGTAGAGTCACGTGACAAATGTGTAAGGGAGGCAGCCCCTGTGTTAAAAACTGGTAGAAAGTGGTCAGCAAAGAAATCTGTAGTAGAGGCAAAGGCTGACCTTCAAATAGGGGATATCGTGGGACAGGTACAGCATGGAAGAGGGGGTTTTGGGCTCAGGTTAGCTCCTCCTAAATGGCACAAGGCAGGCCCAGCTCAAAGGAGGAAACTGGTAGTCAACGAGGTGCGAAAGCAGGAGGAGAGGATGAGGAGTATAAAGGCCATTTCCCAGGCCAAGCAGGGAGAGTGGATGAGATGGGAGAGTGTGGAACAACGCAAAATGGGCTGGCAAGACCTTTGGTCAATGGAAGAGAGTAGGATCAGTTTCCTTATTAGGTCAACATATGATGTTCTCCCATCACCGCAGAACCTAAACCTCTGGGTAGGAGAGGATCCCTCTTGTCCTTTGTGTTCATCACCTGCCACATTAAGGCACATTTTGACAGGATGTAAGGTGGCTCTTAGCCAAGGTCGGTTTACTTGGCGCCATGACCAAGTACTGAGATGTTTGGCTTTAGCATTGGAAGGCAAGCGTAGTATGACCAATAAGTTGCCGCATGTTCTAGCAAAACATTACACGCAGAAGACAACATTCCTCCGCCCAGGCGAGCAACCACCAAGAAAAGGTGTTAACACCAATTCTCGGCCAGGACAACTGGAAGCTGCTAGGGACTGGAAGATGCTGGCTGATCTTGATCAACGGCTTATTTTTCCACCTGAGATTGCCACCACTAACCTACGACCAGACATTGTTTTGTGGTCTGGATCAGCACGCATTGTTCAACTGATAGAGTTGACAGTGCCATGGGAGGATGCTGTAGATGAGGCATATGAGAGGAAGAAACTGCGGTATGCTCATTTGGCCACTGAAGCAGAACAGCGAGGATGGAGAGTCCAGGTTTATCCAGTGGAAGTGGGTTGTCGAGGTTTTGTGGCACACTCTACAACCCGGTTCCTCAGGGACGTCGGATTCAGCGGCCAAGAGTTGCGTCGCACAGTAAAGAACTTATCTGAAGCAGCAGAAAGGAGCAGCAACTGGCTGTGGTTGAGACGGAAAGATTCTAGCTGGCAAGGTACAGGCCGCCACGCTACGGTTTCGTAGAATTCTTGAAAAACTTGAAGAGTCTGTTGGTTTATTTGTATAGGTTGTATAGTATAGGTTGTATAGTATACTATACAATTTGTATAGGTTGTATAGTATAGAATGACGGGTGGTTGGGTAGATATTGTGTTTTGCGTTAGGTGGTATGCCATACGGAACCGTTGCCACTGTAACTGCTTTAACGCACCAGTGGGGCTCGACAGCCTTAATCAATCGGGTTGGCGCGTATGGTTGGGTTGCGGAGAGATAGTGAGATTGTGGTTAGGTCTCAGCAGCAGGAGGGATGTAGAGGTCAGTAAGCTGGGCTGAGTTGAGTGGGGGACGGAGGGGGGTGACTCTGGGACGCCAGAGTCACTGTCGAGCCCTCTTGAGGTGTCGTGGGCTAGTCGACGAAACACTGAGGACGGAAGGTGCCCACTTGAAGACCCTAGAGATGTCCCCTACTCGGCTCAATCCAGACGGTTGTCGTGTTGGTCCACTAGGGAGACCACACTGTAGTTGCAGCCGTCGTGTGTGCTGACGCGCCAAGTACACTGCAGCCGTTAACGCCAGACAGAAGGGGAGTCACACCCTCATATGGAAAGAAGCGTAAATGGATGGAGAAGCATAGTTTACTGTAAAGCTACGTCTTAGTGTTGCTTATCTTGGCGAAAGCCGAGTACAAATCAGCATGAAGTTTTAACATCTACTCTCGTGTAATGGAAATCATTATGAACTTCATAGCCTACTACTGCTTTTAATATAAGGCTGCTATTATTATTATAACTTTTACAGAGACATCAAACAGAAAGCACAAAACCTTTCTTTAAAGTGAATTTCGTTTGTATTATTGTATCTTAATTTTAATCAATGTTTCATCAACCAATTGCCTGGATTTAATAAATAAGAATTAAATATAGCAGACGATAGATAACCACGAAACGGAGGCACCGGTGCATGAACTGGAGCTCGTCTCATAAATGAACCGAAACTCAGCGTATAAGGTAGCCTACTCGCCTAACAGACATGTCTACTTAAAGGTTGTATCAGTGATTTCAGGCCCAAAAATAAATGTCTAATCTTTCCTAACGATCCGCTAGCTGCCCACCCCATAAGCATGCCGTCCAAAAACTGCGTCTCTGTAGGCAGCCTAGGCTCTGAGATCTGCACACAAAACAAATGGGTACACCACCACTCAAAACCAAAACAAACAGTGTTTCAACCAATCACTGAGAGGGGGGGGGGTGTTGCTAGTGGTGGTTGTCCCATTTGTTTTTGTGGGCAGATTTCAGAGCCTAGGCTGCCTACAGAGACGCGGTTTTTGGACGTTTGTTTCGGCCTTTTTTGGGCCTGAAATGACTGATACAACCTTTAAACAGAATAATTCAAAACGAAAGAAAACAGACACAAACTAATCATCAGTTAATCATTTTGTATCACATGTAGGCTACACAATGCTCCACCACGTGAAACTTCGGTCTTCCGATCTTTTACCATCGTGTCAATTCTCAATTGATTTTGATTCATATGCGCGAGGGAGGGAGAGAGAGAGAGCAAGACAATTTGAAGGCGCACGTGCGGCCGGGGCTTGCTCGCTCTCGCTCTCGCTCTCGCTCTCTCGCTCTCTCGCTCTCTCGCTCTCTCGCTCTCTCGCTCTCTCTCTCTCTCTCTCTCTCTCTCTCTCTCTGCTCGTTCATCAGTAACATGCGCCCTGTCACACTTATCTCACTCACCAATCAAATGAGGCTTTGGCGGCCTGCATATGCTGCAAATAAACTGCATCCAACTGCTTTCCCTGACGTCTGGATTGTTCGGCAGCGTATTCAAACATGTTGTTTGTCCACAGCCAGGAACAGCACATCTGCGTGGCATCGCCGTCGTCTTGTAAACAGACCCACTCTCTGCACGACAACGCATGATGATACAAAGGATCCACAATGAGCTGTATTTAGAGCTTGATTAAATAAATGCTTCGTTTATAATGGGGAGGACGTCTTAAGCTATGAAACTTGCAGGAAGTTTTAATTGTACATATAAAACATTAAACTGTGCAATCTCTTACTGTAATGTAAATTTACTGATTTGCGGGCTTCATCATGGCTTCATCACGGGTTTGCAGCTTTTCAATGATGCTCACGTCGCGTAATTAAGTCACTTCATAACGTTCCCATGGCAACCGGGGGAATGGCTGCTCTTGTGTGAAGTGTAAACAAAATTTTTCAACTTTCTGCTAAGATATATGTGACTTTTTTGCAACGAAAATGCGAGATTATAAAATCATGCAAGCCCCGCATATTTTGCGTGGAAGTCGGATATTTATGTGGCAAAAGTGTGGCGTATTTGAAAAAATGCGGCTCCCGCATATATATGCGATCGCATAATTCCGTTTTTCTGGAGGGACTGGCATTGGGTTGTGTTGAAAATATGCCTGATGTTGTAATTATCAGGGTTGAAGAAAGCTTAGCTTGCCTGTGTTTGTGCTTAGGGCTCGGCTCCCTACTGGGCCATAACTGCAGATGGAGAATATAAACAAATTGATGTCACACTGTAGTTGTACCAAGAATTTCTGACATACTTTTCTGGCACCCTGCAAAGACACTAGCATCTCTGCTGCATTCATGCATTGATAATCAAGAGCACACAAAGTTTAGCGCTCAATTATAGAGGTTGCTGGTTACTTCTGCAAGCACAATAAGCAGAGGGTGTGATGGTAGTCTAAAGGACAATGACATGATGACCGGAACCAAAACTTGCCTACGCTCCAGCAGTTAGCGCTGCATTTCCATCGTACTTATTATTTATTCATCATTTTGAGTTACTCTGGTCTATAAACTAAAGTGACATTAACTATTGATTTAAATTATTAGTTATGTTCCTATTTCTTTCTTTTTCAGTCTCTCAGTGGCATCAAGTGTTTCGGTAAAATGTGTAATGCTTTGCAGAGTAGCGGTTAACCTTACAAAAAGGCTGAAAATGACAGTTAACATATGATGCCGGCCAATTTAATCTGCTTAGCACACGGCCAGAGACAAAATGACAGGGCAAATCTTATTGCGATGTAACTTTTAAAGCTCTAAATTGAATTGTAAGGCAGCCAACAACCTCACAATGGCAGTTTCGAGCATGTGAAAGCCCAAGACTGGCCAAATGTAGCTGTCAACACAGTCAGGTACTGACTGACGTCTTAATCATAATGAAGCAGCAATTACATTTCAAAGAGTACACATTATTTTACCATTTTACGCACCTTGCTATTGTCAAAGGAGATGAGTGTTTATGGGTCTGGCAAACTGCTTGTATTGTTTCATAACACTTTTATCCCTTATTTATTATTCAGGTAGGTTAAGGATAGTCAAATCTAGTCTAATTCCGCCAGCAGGTTGAAGTCCTTTAGGAATGACGTAGAAAACTCCCTTGTGGTTGATCTTTTTTGAGGCTCAGTTATAAATAAAGTCTCACAAGAGGTAATCGTAACAATAAAACACTTATTTTATTGGTTACAATGCAAAGCAGTTAATGCAAAATAAAATAAAACTTAAAATCAGTTTAAGCTAAAAAGCTCTATAATCTAGCCTTTACCAGCAATATTGGAGATGCTGTGTCCCCATGTTAGAGTATTGGGTTTCCTATTCGCTTAATGCAGGCAGCATCTGAGGAGGCCTTTACTCCTCAGACTTTTTATCCACCTTTTTTCTGCTCTAAACAATGCGCGCTCCCATGACGACGACTCTGGTTGCCAACTTCCGGTTTGAATCTGGTCTATATGCTTTTGCCATGTGTTTCAGATTGTGTCATCCCCACATCGCTAAACTAAATCGAAAAAAAAAATATTCATCAAATGTGATCTGATCACGTTATTTTTTTATTAAATCACAGATAAAAACAAAATTAACTTTTTTTATTTTCTTCATACCTTCCAAACGGATAGCTGATGCATGACTGCACGATCTCCCTAATACAATACATGAACATCCGACAGTCTCTATCAGCCCCAACTGCTGCAGAATAACCCAAGCAATAAGCTTAGGCTGGTTATCACTATGACTCCTGTTTACCTCTGCTTTCAAAAATACAGTTCCGTGCTTCAGTAAAGAAATGCGCTGTAGGCTACGCTGAGTTTTGGTTAATTAATTAGACGAGAGTTCAGTTCACACGCCGGCGCCTCCTTGTCATGATGATCTATTTTCTACTATGTTTACTTCTTATTTATTAAAAAAGGCAATTGGTTGATGAAACACTGATTAAATTTAAGATACAATTAATAAAAAAAGAAATTCACTTTAAAGAAAGGCTTTGTGCTTCTGTTTGATGTCTCTGTGAAAGTTTTAAAGTCGCTTTCAGAGCGGTCATGTCTGTAAAACATCTTAATAAATGAATCATTGAGTCATTCATTAAAACGATTCGTTCAAAATAATGAATCATTCAATAAGCCCGATCTCATGAAAGTGCATATCAATACCACAAATGTTATTTCTCGCGCCATTTATACGCCAAAAACAGTTTTTGCGTGTATATGATATGCAGTTTTCGCGTGCATATGATACGCACTTTATGGTGATATTATAGAACAGCTACTTAGTCATGTTATGTTACTTAACTATATCATATATTATAAATAAAAAAACTCAAACTTCACCTCAGTATGTTTCTTCTGTGAGTTTGTGTGTGCTGTTACACTGACTGTACACTGACTATAAGATCAAAACCATTCACGCGTTTCGATCGGTCAGGCAAGTAAAACTGTCTTTCACTTGAAACTTTT
Source organism: Semotilus atromaculatus (assembly GCA_031834385.1). Taxonomy (NCBI): domain Eukaryota; kingdom Metazoa; phylum Chordata; class Actinopteri; order Cypriniformes; family Leuciscidae; genus Semotilus; species Semotilus atromaculatus. Next base: position 24,681,531 of record JAULUF010000005.1, on the reverse strand, counting down.
TTTAAAAATCCACTTTTCCCGGACAAGCAGACAAGTGTTAATGTCAAGCCCGGTGTTCATTCCCGATGTGTTTCGTGCTGTAAAGCGGCACATATGATCAGGTCACGTGCGCTCGCGCTGCAGTGATCGAGCAGACAAAGATCGCGACAGCTCGAGATGGTCTCACTCCATTAGATATTAAATTAGCCAATTGTTATTGTGAAGTTTATTGTGCTTGCAATTTATGACTGTATAGGCTGAGAGAGTTTATGGCTTCGGGAGGGGCGGATGTGCGCTTGTCATTCAGAACACAAGACAAAATTATAGTGTTCTTTCAAAACAGAACGTGGCAAAATAATCGTATTTACTCGATTGTACAATTTTGGAGATCGTTGGGAACCAAAATCGAAATTGAAATCGAAATTCGATTAATTGCACAGCCCTAAAACTACGTCTGGGAAATAATTGGGCACAAAATGTTATTTTGAGTTGAAATATTTTATCTCACTAACTTGATATAAACATAAAGCTTCCGCGAAGAAAAGTTTGCAGCAAGTGTATTTGAGCCAAAGACGAACAAACACGTTCAAACAAGACAATTAAGAGTGACATTTAAGAGATAATAATGTATATATTTATTGTAACTTACACTTATTATACCGATTTTTTTTTTTTTTTTTTACCACATAATTACGGGGACATATTGAATTGAGATAAATGTTTTCAATTTTACCTGTTAAATCCATTTTGTACAGCATACAAAACTCGTCCAGACAAGATGGTCACAACAATATAATCAAACTCCGGAAACAATAAATCATCTCTGATTTAATTTTCAATACAATCAAAACGGAGACGCACGAGTCAAGACGGGTTGTATTTGAAATTTTGAATGAATATATGAGAGCACGTGATACACGGATGCGCTGTGTTATTATGCGTTGCTATTGATGACGTCATTATAAGCAAGGAAATACCACAGAATATAAGCTTGCTTTAAAAAGTGCATAGAGCTGCTTGTTTTATTTGTTGTTTGTTGTTGTCAAATATAAAACTTTTTGAAATGTTACAAATACATAACAATAGATTAGTCGACTAATCGATAAAATAATCGGCAGACTAATCGTTTAATTAATAATCGTTTACACCAGCCTAGTGTTGTCACGATACCAAAATGTCAGTATTCGGTACCAATACCAGTGAAAATCCACGGTTCTCTGTACCAATTTCGGTACCAAAGCTTAATTTAGATTAAATTTACATATATTAAAGTGTATATCATGGTTACAAAGATGGAAACTGTATTAAAAACACTACAAAAAAGTTCTATTTGATAGATAACATTAGATAAAAAAACTAACAATAAACAATAATTTGTTTAGTTTATAATGTTTAGTAATATACTGTAGCAATTATTCTCCTTGGGGTTAATTTAAAAATGTACATGTAAAAATACATTTTTAAAATAAAAAGTTGTATCTGTTAACATCATTTAATGCACAATGAATGAAGTGAAAAAACATGAACAATCAAGTGTGTGTTTGTTAATACAAGTGTTTGTATTAAATAACATTCACAAACATTAAACTTGTAGAAATATATTGTTCACTCAATGTGTTGATGTTAGATAATGCATTAATGTTAATGAATAGTATATTATTGTAGCGTTACCAAACTATACAGGAGATAAAGCATGTTTTATTTGACTTAACTGTACTTTTATTTAATCCAAAACTGCCAAAATGTCACTCTTGCCTGTCTTCAAAACTTGAGAACCCTGTAGCTGATTTCTAATGCAACGGCTAGAAATCAATTAATTATTTGCTGATATTTCCTCGTCATCACGGAGAGTGCAGTTCGCCCTGCTTTCTCCTTCTTTCCACAAGCGCTCGCTCTCGCGTGTCTCCGCCATGCAACCATGAACAGCGGCGCGCATGGAAAAACAAGCTCGCACGTCGCATCTATTATGAGCGAGGCAGCGAGCTTGCCGCGCGCCTACATTTGAAATTTGCACGCGCAAAAAACGAGCTGTGTGTACATGTGAACGGCCCTTTATGGCAACGTGACATTAGCCTAATTCAAAATATTTATATGTGGCTCTTTCCTCCTTTCGTGTCAACAAGTGGATCAGAGCCGCCGCATTAGCAGCGCCGGTCGCCATGTCTCAGTGTTTTTTATGAAGAGGACGCAACTGTGACAGCGCATCATTAACCTGGTACTCGGTACCTAGAAAAGCTGGTACCGTAACGGTTACATTTTTTTAGTACCGACTTGGTACCGAAGTACCGAGTTTTTTGACAACACTACCCCAGCCCTACTGTCCTGTGAGAACAGTGCAAAAAGGCACATGCACCCTGGTCTAAAGGGATTTAAAGAGCTTTTAGTATGTGTGAATTTGTCTGGTGAAGATATCAAAAGGCTTTAATGTGTTTGGCAATTTCGCTCAATCTACAGCTTTTATTTTCTCTCTCATTTCAATTTAATTCATATCGCTTATTTTAGTGGTGCACGATATATCGGCCATCGATATAATATCGGCTGATATGGTAATTTTTTTACACATCGGTATCGTTCCTGTGTGTGCTGAAGCAGGTGCTGGAGGCGGCAAAAAAAGTCAAAGTCAGTTGGACTTTGCCTTTGGCAATTTTGGTGCGGGAATGGTTAGCTTTTATAGTGCGAGAAATTCCCGCTCAAATATATTTGCTTCATCTCAGAGCAAATTATTAAAAGATAAATTCACAGATGCGAGAAAAAAGATGTCAAACTGTCTTTTATTTTCTAATTTAATTCCTCAATCAGCGCTGGACCGGCATTCTCTGTCTTCCGCTGAGCCCTGGCTGTAGACAGATCATATGTTTCACTGTCAATGCAGTGGTCTGCGTTTCGCTGATCTTATTCACACTATCGAGTCTAGGTGCAGCATTCTAAAACTTTGAGTCATAATGAGCTTGTGGCGAACAGGGCGTGGCCGAGGGACATGAGAGAATGGCGCGAGGCCGGTGATGCGAATGCTAATGAGCGTCACCTGTGAGACGCACCGGTCTCGCACCAGTCTCTCACGTCCCTCGGCCTCGTCCTGTTCACCACATAGCTGCTTGTGAAGAAATGATCCGCTTCTAAATTGTCATTTTAATCACGAACCGGCCGAACAGCTGATCATAGCTGTACAGGGTGCCGTATTATTTTTCATCTCCATAAATATATCTAGTAGTAAAGCAAGGGCTAGAAATCATTTTTTTAAATAAGTAATATTTTATTCCCACTTGAGTATTGAGTTTGTAAATATGTATGTAAGGTAAATGTGTGCTTGAGCTAAAGGTGTTTTAGTGTGCATCTGATTTAAACAGAAGCGTCAGCATGAGCTCTCAGGGGCTTCCTGCAGCTTTTAGCGTTAAATGTGAGAGTGTGTCTATTCTCCCATTAGGAGTGCTAATGTGTTTTAGTGTTAACACACAAGAGAGAGACTTACCACAGCGCTCTCCCTGCAAGAGTGAGACGAGAGGGAGGCAAGAGCAGGAGAGGAAAGAGATTAAGACACTGAAACTTTTTAAAGAGATGAGAAACTCAAAATGAAGCTAATTAGCAGAGTGCGAGATGACAGGAAGAATTAATGCGAGATAAACCGTTTTGAAACAGTAAAAATAGTACACTGTAGTCCCGTTGTGATCGGCTCATATCCTTTCTCATTTCTGTCATTTGCTGCAGTTGAACGTCTATTTAGCTGCATTTGCAGTTATAATGGCTGCAAATAGAGGCTTTTTAGATGTTGGCACCTCAGCATCTACTCATGGAGAGGGAAAAAAGGGAGAAGCTGCAAATTAGATTCTGCTCATCACCACAGCAACATCAGCAGTAGGTAGATTTTGTGTTCCAGGACAAAAGGAAAGTGGCTTGTTAGATTTAATTGAAGTGAGCAGGGCTAATGGAAACTTATGGAGTACTGAACTTCAGGGAGAATCGCAGTCAGGTGAGGCATGCGTCTGATGCTGCAGAAACTCATCCACGCTTACATCTCCTGCTTTATGAGTCACTGTGTGCAGTGAGTGAGTGAATGAACGGGGATGTAGCGCAATATGCTGCTGCATTCATTACGGATTTGGAGTTGTTTTTATTCCAGTCCTCATGAAAGCAGAGCAGATGACAGAGCGGCTCAGCGCTGGCACAGGAACATGGCACCAGCACAATATGAGCAAATCGAAAGTTATCTGTTTCCGTGTAGCTTGTATTTCAGTCTATCTAGGCTTATAGAGCACATCAGTAGGGTTTTAGAAGTAAAAAAAATCTAATTTTATCCATAGAGAAACAGGTTTTTAGCATTAGGCTAATGTATGAACCTTTCAGGAGAGACGCTTTGAGTTTGCTTCTGTAGATGTCACAAGCCAAGTACAATTTCACCTTCATTTAGCATAAAGTGGTGTAATACGGAATATTTACCCTCAGACATCCAAGCATTGACAATGGTCATGTATCCAGGTTTTATTTATTCTTCTTGAAATTGTTTTCAGAAAGAATTTATTATTTTTTTGGGGTGAATTATATATATATATATATATATATATATATATATATATATATATATATATATATATATATATATATATATATATATATATTGCAAGACATTAAAATTAAGTTCCAAAATTCACCCCCCAAAAATTACAAATTCTTTCTGAAAACACTTTTTAATTACAACAAAATTATAAATTTTTATATATATATATTTCATCTAATTTAGTTTAAGTATGCTCAAATTTTAATACTACACAATACTATATTGAATACTGCATAAATCATAATAATTTGATCTGATTCTGAACACATCTATTTTTTTATCAAGTTGATACTCTTTACGCCTTAACACTGAAGATCAACATACATATTATGGCTATTGTACACTGATATTACCATACTGTTGTTTTTATTTTTATGTGCTACATAAATTGCATTGGTCGGACACTAGTAGATGTAGAAGAAGACAACAAACCAAAAAATAAATATAAGAATTCCTTATCTTTCAATATAAACTATGAATTTGCAAGTGTTACATTATTGCTTCTTTTTGAGTCATTGAAAAGGCAGATGTAAACATTTTCTGAATGGAATTCACTGCTGGGCTACCAGAGGAGGCTTGTTTATGAGTTTAGATGCTACTTCTAGCAGTCTTGGACAGGGATGGAAATTAACTTTTTTGTCCACCGGCCACTGTGGCGGGTGGATTTCAAAATCTACCAGCCACTCAATGTTTTTACCAGCCACTTTCTTGTTTTTAATCGACAATGTGTAACTGCATGTGAAAATTAATAGGCTACTACAAGATCTACAATACTTGGCATTTTCTCTTCCTCTCTTAGAGCCTACACACACAAACCATGAACATTCATTTCAGTTCGCATATGAGGAAAAAAACAATGTTATGGATGTGAGCGCTCTGAAAGCGGCACTAAAATATGCTTTAAAACTTTCACAGAGACGTCAAACAGAAAGCAAAAAACCTTTCTTTAAAGTGAATTTCGTTTTGTATTAATTGTATCTTAATTTTAATCAATGTTTCATCAACCAATTGCCTGGATTTAATAAATAAGAATTAAATATAGCAGACGATATAATCACGAAACGGAGGCGCCGGCGCGTGAACTGGAGCTCGTCTCATAAATGAACCGAAGCTCAGTGAATAAGGTAGCCTACTTGCCTCACAGACATGTCTACTTTAACAGAATAATTCAAAACGAAAGAAAACAGACACAGATTTGCTTATGTCAGGCATGAAAACTCCTCACCTTTCGGGTTGGGTCGTGGCCAGCATTAACCCGCTATATCTCTATAGTTACCATAAACTTCGCAGCTTTAAAAAACCAATCATCATTCCTAACGCCGATACCTGACAGCCAATCCGAGTCAGAGTAGGGCAGAAGTTTTTTCAAAGTATTTTACACCGCGAGTCTGAAACTGGACACTGCCGAACAGAGACCTGCACGTCGGACAGCAAGCTTGAGGCATAGCTTACAATGTTAACGCTCCTGTCAGATAGGCCTACACAGTGATTTTGACTAATTTTAGATCAAAAACGATGGATAAATAAAAATGTTTGGGTATTTTATATATTTAGCTGCTTTTGTGGGTTTCTAAATCATTTCTGCATTTCCTCAATGTTATAAAATGAGCGGTATAGGCTATATAATGTCGCGAGCGGGCCGTTAGCGCAGAGCAAGGAACGAGCAAGTTAGTGAGTTGTCGTCGAAAAAGATGAATAAAGCAAATAGAAAAAGATCGAGGGGAAAGGAGATGGCATGTCAACTGATGCGACCGCAGCTCAATAAGTGCATGGTGCAAGGCCACAGGTAGGATTCAAAGTGTGACGTCCAGGCATGTAGGCTAATGCCATCGGGACTACCGGGAGATTCCTGGTCCGGTGCTTTTTGGGCCGATACATCTCATACTTTTTTGTTTGTTTGTCTTAACGGCCCATAGAACTCGTACATCGGCCCATTCGTTTTGTTTTGCTTGATTGGCGGCGCTGGGTTAGTGTACCGGTGTAATGCATTATGCATTGGTCAAAAAAAATTCAGCCTTATAGTTTGACACCCCATGATGAAACGCGTAGATCAGCGGACCATTGGTTCTTTTCTTGATTGACACTGGGCTGGCCCAATCACATCTTTAATGTGAAGTATAGAAATAAACTTTCAAGTATAGAAATTAGTACAAGACTAATTATGAAAGTTTCCTTTATTTTTCAGTGTATTTGTTTTACAATATATGGCTATTAATATCATGGGATTAATATTATAACTATTATTATGTAGTAGCTAGTAATGTAGACAGACATTAACTAAAAGAGGTTAGAATTTTTCTTTGTTTAATTGTTTAATTTCTTTGTTCTTATATATGTATGTGTATGTATATGTGTGTGTGTGTGTGTATATATATATATATATATATATATATATAAAAATTTTTTTTTTTTTATGTATGTTAAGTTGATTGGATTGGATTTTTTTGGATCTGTTAACTCTCGCTCGTTCCTACTCACTCATTCATTTTATTTTTTTTTTGGGTGGGAGTGGCGGTGTATATATATATATATGTGTGTATATATATATATATATATATATATATATATATAAAATTGATTGGATTGGATTTTTTGCTGCCGTATCCTTCTCACCTTTTTTACCCCTTACCCGTTTTCATGCCTGTTATGTAATCCGTATGAAATGTGCATAAATTTCTCTCTGCGCGTTCAATACTGCGAAGACCGCGAGTCAGCATCGTCAACTTCATCTTTGCAACTGACACGGACAAAGAAAAGACTTGTTTATTAATAAATAATTTAAATATCTCCTTGCTATATTTTACATATTCATAATCATTACTTTTGCCGGTTCTTTGTGACAGATTTTAGGAGCTTTATTGCGCCACGCCGCCACCCTTACATGAGCGCATCACCGCACCCACCAGAATAGCCCTGTTTTTTGTTTGTTTTTTTGTTAAGGATTTGTTTACTGTGTGTGTGATTCATTTAATGGAAAGCACATTCACTGAGTTGTCTTGCTAATCAGTGTCTGCTCGTTTATTCAAACTAATTTGTCCTATAACAGACGAACGTCGCATGATGCTATTTTTATTTACCCGCCACGGTGGCCGGTAGATGAAGCGAGTTTACCAGCCACAACACAAAATCACCCGCATTTGGCTGGTGGCGGTTGCTAATTTCCATCCCTGGTCTTGGACTACAGACTTTGACTCTGTATAATACAGCTTTTGAAATCCAAGCCATTTCCATGTCACAGAATTTGTGTGACCCCTGCGGATGCAACAGCACTGTGGATAATGGAATATTTGTGTGCAAGTGAACATATTACTGTGAACATAGGCTAAATTTTGAAAATTGCACAAAAGTGTTGTTGTTAATATTGTAGTGTTATTATTTTGATAAACATTGATTTATTGCCCAGCCCTAATCACACATAAATAAAGTAAAGAAGAAAAAAAAGTAGTTAAAAGGATGCTATGTGCGTCGGATTTAGACGAGCGTCACCTGTATGACGCCTTGGGTTCTGCGTCTCATATTGACGCTAAAGGATGCTATGTGCGTAAGATTTGGACGAAATTGGACGAAAGATTTGTATGACGCCTTGGGATGAGAACGGGCTGTAATCTCAGGGTTTACTGGATTTTACTCGATTCTTTTTGTAGTGTTATTGGTGGTGATGTACTAAAATAAACATTGTCACGTGTGGACCTTTCTTCTTCTCACGTCGATTCCTGATGGTTAAGAGGACAATTACTTCAGTCGCCCACTGTCGTTTCACAGAATAGCACAACGGCGAGCGCGTCAAGTATAAACGCCTCGTCCTTCTGGGGAGGTACGCGCGCAGTCAGCGGAGACTCGCGCTTGTGCGGGCGTCGAGTATAAACAAGGCTTATAGCCTTTTGTGTGTGCGCTTGTGTGCACGCGGGATGTATTGCGCGCGGGGGCGGGGGGCGCAGTTTTTCACGGGATGGTGCTAATAGCGGTTTACCGGAATACCGCGGGAATTTCTTGCTTTTCAACTGCGGTAAGAAAAAATCCATACCGCCCCAGTTCTATTACGTATAATGTTGCTATAGTGGGTAACTTTGAGAATTAAAAAAAAATATATACATTTCTTGATATTGATGTATCTTTTTGTTATCTTTCCACAGGCTGCCGCTCCGTCACCATGACGACTGAGGAGTGTCCCGTGCCGCTTGGCGTGAGCCAGGTGGGGGCGGGGCTGTGCGAGGACTTTGGCCCCTCTCAGGGAGATGACATCATCGAGGAGGTGGGACCATGCGATGATGCGGGCAGTGACCTCAGCACTTTGGTCGTGCCATTTCCAGAGTTGGCGCCAGTGGTTTTCTTCTGCCTCAAGCAGACCACTTGCCCACGCAACTGGTGCATTCGCATGGTGTCGAACCCATATCCTTTATTAGCTGGAGCTTACAGGTTGTGAGTAGAGTGTGATTTCTAACAATGGCTATCACACATGGGTTGACTTAGAAGAAAGGTATTTAATTGACACAATAGCCAGTCGACTTAATCCAGCTTCCTACTGCTGTTAAGTCAGCAAGACAGTGATTAAGTGCTGCGAGATCGCAGTGACAAGCTGATCTAAACACTGCGAGTGACACGCAATCGGGCATGTCGTTCAACAACGAGAATTTCCAAGTTGACAGTAACATTGAGTTACAATGTCAACATGTGAAAATGCAACTGGAAAGTCAAGAAACATACAGTTTGAATTGTGCAGTTAAATAATGAATTATCAAGCTGAAATATTAATGAATAACTTAAATTACATAGGTAAGGGTTTAAAGTGCATCGATAATGTATTCTTGGCGCAGTTCGCAAAGCAGGACTGAGTTTTCTGTCATTTGAAGTTCGAAAGTTGATTTTTCTTCTCTTTTTATGTATTTCTGCCAGTTATCCGTGGCCGCCTTGGGGACTCAGACTCCTTTGGAAAGTGTCTTAAATCGAATTTCACGTCTCTGCGTTGGTTTGGCTGACACTCTCATTTGGCTGGGCTCAGTGAAAGCCTTTTATACACGATGGGCACAGGTCTTCTTTTCCCCACAGAGGCCCAAATCTCCCAATGCTTGAACAGCCACAGGGCGCTAATCAGCACCACTCGCTGTTACCACAAAGACAAGCACGCTCCAACACCGTTGCCTCCAGCTGCTAGCCAGCTAGTGAGCGGTAGCAGGAAATCTGCAAGCAGAGGCACTTTCTGAGAAGACATTAGCACTCACACATGTCTATACAGCATGCCAAATTTATTCCAATGCCTTAATGGGATGTCTCAGTAACTTGTTATGATTTTATTACATGTAGGTAGCAAGGGAGAGGGAGAGAGCGAAAGATGAAAAAATCCTTTAATGACTTTATTTATGGTCAAAAGTGTGCTGAGATGATTTTACATGCTTTAAATAACAGGACATTCGAGCTGTGAATTTGCGATGATGTAGATGCAGAAATGCATTTCACACTTCTGGGGAACTAGGGGCTTAGTGATGTCGTATGGTTTACATTTCAGAAATATTGAAATTAAAGTGAAGTACTCTTTATCAAGCCCAAGGGGCAATTTGCTAATTATTTAGTAATAAGAGAGATTAGATAAGGGAGGAAAGAGAGGAAATGATCTCCCTCCTCCTTTCCCTGCATATTTAATATGTAGGCAAAATGAATCATTATCTTTTTAATAGTTTGTGCACATTGTTGCCCTAGTCAAAACACTTTAATTGGTGATTTAGTGTTTTAGATATGAGGTCCCAGATTGTTTGCTGTCACTTTGTTTGCATTTGTGGTACAGTGTAACCACGGGGCTTCTTACAATCAGTTACTTTCTGATTTACATTCAGTGTGCCTATAGTAAAATCTATAGAAAAACTGAACCCTTTTACATTTACATCAGAGCATTTGATCCATTTTATTCAGATTTTAACTCTGCCCTACAAAGGCAAAATACCTTAACTCGCTAGAGTGTGGAACTGAGAAAAATTACTTTAAAGGTGCCCTAGAATTTGAAATTGAATTTATCTTGGCATAGTTAAATAAAAAGAGTTCAGTACATGGACATGACATACAGTGGGTCTGAAACACCATTGTTTTCCCCTTCTTATTTAAATCTCGTTATTGAAAAACACCCCTGAAAAATAAGGGTGAATCTCCACTGAATCTCCACATAACACTGACTGTGACGCAACAGTCGGGGTTTATTAATATGTACGCCTCCAAAAATTTCCAAACAACACATTCACGCGCTACACAGTTCGCTGTTTTCTGTTCTTGATTCAACGTGAAAAACCTATAATTGTAAAATTATACAGTTACATTGATTATAATAATTTACATGTTTTTACCATGTAAAAGGGGTCATGACATGAGAAACCAAATTTGCCTTGATCTTTTGGTATTTAAGAGGTCTTTGTACCATTAAAACTTCCTGCAAGTTTCATAGCTTAAGACGTCCTCCCCATTATAAACGAACAATTTATTTAATCAAGCTCTAAATACAGCTCGTTGTGGATCCATGGTATTAAATAAGCCGCATACCCTCTATGTAGATATCAGAGACAAAATTTTAATATTATTTCAACACATTCTAGGGGACCTTTAAAGATTTTTAGTTGTCCCGCCAAATTAATTATAGGTAGAACACTGGAAATCTGGCAATTAGATGGTTTAGTAATGAAAATGATCTACATAAAAAAATATTGAGCTCAAACTTGACTTTTGACCACTATTCTCTAAAGTTACTGTACTCTGCCTTTATATTGTCAGCAAAAAGTGAGAAGTCATGTCAAGGCAAAAGGCAGTAACTTCCACATTGCTGAACAATGAACATGCTGATCACCATTATTATCATATTAAAGGTGCCCTATAATGTGAAATTGAATTTATGTTGGCATAGTTAAATAACAAGAGTTCAGTACATGGACATGACATACAGTGAGTTTCAAACACCATTGTTTTCTCCTTCTTATTTAAATCTCGTTTTTAAAAAACACCCCTGAAAAACAGGCGAATCTCCACATAATACCGACTGTGACGCAACAGTCGGGGATCACGCCTCCAAAGATTTGCATATCCCAGCCCTCAATGACAAGCACTGCACAGCCGAGTCATCATCGGAACAAGCGAGGATCAGAGAGAAAATGGCAGATCATGGAATAAATGCTATGTTCCAGGCTGTGCAGGGGATGTGAGGTATTTTCATACCCTTCCCACAGAAAAGAAATGTCAACAGGCGTGGACGCGTGGTTGATGTTTATATTAATCGGATACCGCAACAGTTTAATTCGAAGTTGTTAGTTTGCTCTGCCCATTTCACCACGGACTTATTTTCGAACCTGGGACAATATCAAGCTTCTCTCAGCGTCTCAAACTGAAGAAGGGGGTAATTCCAACTATATTCCCGCAACCGGTAAGTAGTGATTTTATTAAAGATAATTTACACTGTGTTAGATCCAGCGCAAGATCCTAGTACAGTAATAGCAAACTCCAAGTAACGAGCATACATAACTAACGTTAAATAGGCTAATTCTCAGTGAAAAAAGTATACAGAAAGCGGTCAAAGAACAATCCACACAGCGCGAGTTTATCTCTCTTGCCAAACTCGTTATGAAATCAATGACGCTGTTACACTGCACAACGAAGCTCTCATAGAAGTAGGCTATGTCATCGTTTGCATTGGTGAAAGCATTAGAGAGAGAAACTGCGTTGTCTCGCGATCAACAGACTGTCATCTGCTTGCTCAATGCTCATCACAGCAACATTTTATGTGATGGAAATAGATTTAAATACTTTAAAAACATCTCACGATTCGTTAATCTCGATAGCTGTAATAGTTAAAACGTATATAACAGCTGTAATAAAAGTATTCGAGAGAGTTTCACATGTCATATTTCATATGCAAGCATGTCAGCCAATCACAGCAGTGGCCGGTTCTCACAGCAGACACGCCCCTTCAAACAGAGTGTTCAAATCAGAGAATAAAATCAGGCTAGGAAAAATGCCTTTTATTTCTAAATTATGACTATTTTTGATCTAAAAAACATACTAACATTATAAGGGCAACCCAGGAAACATTATAAAATAATAAAAAAAAACATTCTAGGGCACCTTTAAAATCATTATAGATCCGGGGGACATCCGGTGTTTGTTTGAACGCTGTGTGGGAACGCTGTGCGCATCTGGCTGCCGCTCCACGCTTCGTCGTCTATTGTTTACGTTTGCTGTGCCCGCTTCTTGGACAGTTGTTGTTTCCCTTTCTCCATCCTTCTACAAACTGGACTTAACTTTTGTTGCTGTTACCGTTGGGAACTCTCTACAGTTGGTGTTTCCCTTTCTGCATCCTTCTACAAACTTGACTTAACTTGTGTTGCTGTTACCGTTGGGAACTCTCTGCTGTCAGCCTGCTACGAGCCCTCTCACCCCTCTCTCCTCCATCTGTTGGACTGACTGTGAGGTGAGTTAACACTCTTCTTACCAGTAGTTCGATTAGCTTGCTGTCAGGTCGGGTAGCTTTCCTCTCCGTAAGCTTTTATAGATGTTGTGATGGTTGTGGTCCTGGCTAACGTGACTTTGCTGATAGCTGACTTTCTCATGGCGATTAAACATAATATGTGACGTCATATGGTACCCTGGTAGCCAGGGTAGCTTTCATGTAAGGGGGGGCTGAGGGCTGGGTTGGAAAATGTTATTTTATATACACATATCTATGGGCCCGGGGGTATATCATATATACCAGGGGTATAACATATATCATATACCCCCGGGGGTGATCGGTCTAATAAGCGGCAACACACAGCTATAAGGACGATTTGCTCTCACACGCATTTATAGTCTCACACACACACACACGCAGTCACTCTCTAGTCTAGTGCGCAGTCTTGCTCCAGATTCCTGGAGATTGGATCTCATTTGCGGGCATCAAGGAGCCGCTATCAAAATGCGGGAGACTCCCGGAACATCCCGGAGAGTTGGGATGTCTGAATAAAGATATAAAGGCATAAAAAGGAAAATTTCCTCCCGTTTGGCTCGTCCCACACTTTGAGAACCGCTGGAATTTACAAAATAATATTTGTCAGTATTTGACCACACATTCTGTTGAAATCCTGGAGAGACCCACAAATCTAGAACAACATTTTCAGCCATCTTCAATTGGCTCATTGCAATGCTCCCTAAACATTAATCCCATCCCCACAGCACACCAAGTATGACAACGCCCGTCATCACAGTGCCCTAATGGAATAATGATATTCCAAACCTTTGACTCCCAATACGAGAGGGAAAATTAGATTCTGTCAACACTTCTGAAACCATTTAGTATCGGTTTTCAATCCATAACATATCCTTGTTCCTTCTTTTAGTCTTCTTCATTTTGGAGGCTTTTTTCAGTAGAATCTATGGACTCAAATGCCTGTATGTGTTATCTTTGTTCTTTTTTTAAAAGGGCTTGCCTCTTGATAGTATGATAGGATGATGAAATAATTGACATTCTTAGTTTAATACGTAGAATTTGAACAGTGGCTTGATTGCTTTAGAATGTCACTCTGTGGATTGCCAAGAGCCTTGATTTTTTTCTCTCTCTCTCTCTCTCTCTCTCAGTAATAAAGGTGTAGCTAATAGACCTCGATGCATACTCACACATCACTTTGTCTGTGCCAGACTGTCTAATTCAGCCCCTGTGTGTCCTGAAGAGATCTTGGGGACACGAGGTTAATACTAATCTCCAGTCCTGACTGTCTATGTTGCTATGACAGCTCATCAGACAGACAAGACTGATGCTCGCTCACCTTCTCAACCTGCTTTTGCCTGTGTCTCTCGTGTTTCTGTATCTTCCTATAACCCTTCTCTGTCCCCATAGGCCTTTCAGAGGCTGAAGAATCTTAAAGGGATAATACATGCCAGTAATGACAATTTTTGTTCTTTATTCAGCCTTTTGATGTTCCAAACCTGTTTACACCTGGTCACTTTGTGTGTTTTTTTCTGATTGGATATACCTATCCGAAAGTAACAGGTGTAAAAGCCCTCAGAAACACTTTCAAGATCACTCAAATCACTTCAGGAGGTGGTTTGAGTAGGGCTGGGTTAAAAAAATAGTTTAAAAAAAATTCGATACCGATACCTTGATTTCGATACCGGTTCCTAAACTATACTTTTTTTCGATACCAATTGTATGAAATTCATTTTAACAAGATTACATAACACATTACCTCAGAAAAACTCTGGTTTTTATTTTTTCAGTTTGACTCATGCTCTTTAGCCAGTGCACAAAGCAACCAAAAAAAGCACAAAGGAACAAAATGTAACCAAAATCATACATCAGTGCAAATAGATTTAATAAAGTTTGTGCAAATTTATTTTTGCTTTGGTTCTGATTAATTTGGTTCGGAGAAGAGATAAAAGCCCGCCCACACCAACAATTGACTGGTTGACCTACCGAAACAGGCCAATCATGATGCTTTCTGTCTTATATGCGCTTCGTGAGGCACACACGCACACACACTAGCACACACGCGCAAGGTCTTTTTTTCCCTCTCTCTGACGTGCGTGCACTACGCATGTGCGCTTTTGCGCGCTCACTCTAGATTCTGGGCGATTTTAACTAATTTGAGGGCAACAGGGAGCCGATATCAATATGCGCGAGACTCCTGGAACTTCCGGGAGACTTGGGATGTCTGCAAGTACTGAATCGGACTAGATCTGATGGCTGAGATAGATCTGAAGGTACTCGTGTGTGCTTGGGTTTCTGGAGAATAAAACGATTGGCGGGACTCCCGCAAAATCGAATGGTTTGGGACGCTTACACACTTCACGTGAGCCACGTCTCTGCGCATAACCACGTATTGTTAGTGATTATTGGCTCATTGACGTTGATGAGTTAACCCCTTAGGTATCGAAATCTGGTACCAAACAACAAGTCATTTTTCGGTACTCGATAGTATCAAGGCAATTCGGTCGGTACCTAAAAAGTACCAAAGGCCCTATAGGTTTGAGATGCATTTCAGATGAAACTGGACAAACAACCCCTCTTTTTATCAGAGAATGAAATTCTGGATAAATTCCAATCTGGATTTAGAGCTGGTCACAGTACAGAGACCGCTTTGGTAAAAGTTGTGAACAATTTACTGATAGTGGTTTATTCTGGGCTGGCGGTTGTCTTAATGATGTTGTATCTCAGTGCTGCATTTGACACTGTTAATCATTCGATTCTCCTAGAACGCTGGGTAGCTAGGCATTCAGGTAGGCATTTGTGGGACAGCTCTAAAAGGGATAGAACATTCTACAGGATAGAACATTCTCTGGTCATTTTTTGCAAACACTTCATCCTCTGTTGTTCTCTTAAAATATGGGTTTCATCAAGGATCTATTCTGGGTCCTACATTG
This sequence comes from Semotilus atromaculatus, assembly GCA_031834385.1. Classification (NCBI taxonomy): domain Eukaryota; kingdom Metazoa; phylum Chordata; class Actinopteri; order Cypriniformes; family Leuciscidae; genus Semotilus; species Semotilus atromaculatus. The sequence continues at coordinate 24,665,639 of JAULUF010000005.1, read as the reverse complement.
TTTTTATTGTATATGTGCCCGCTGGGATCCATCTGTTGACACTATGTCATATACAGGTCCTTCTAAAAAAATTTGCATATTGTGATAAAGTTAATTATTTTCCATAATGTAATGATAAAAATTAAACTTTCATATATTTTAGATTCATTCCACACCAACTGAAATATTTCAGGTCTTTTATTGTTTTAATACTGATGATTTTGGCATACAGCTCATGAAAACCCAAAATTCCTATCTAAAAAAATTAGCATATTTCATCCGACCAATAAAAGAAGTGTTTTTAATACAAAAAAAGTCAACCTTCAAATAATTATGTTCAGTTATGCACTCAATACTTGGTCGGGAATCCTTTTGCAGAAATGACTGCTTCAATGCGGTGTGGCATGGAGGCAATCAGCCTGTGGCACTGCTGAGGTGTTATGGAGGCCCAGGATGCTTCGATAGCGGCCTTAAGCTCATCCAGAGTGTTGGGTCTTGCGTCTCTCAACTTTCTCTTCACAATATCCCACAGATTCTCTATGGGGTTCAGGTCAGGAGAGTTGGCAGGCCAATTGAGCACAGTAAACCATTTACCAGTGGTTTTGGCACTGTGAGCAGGTGTCAGGTCGTGCTGAAAAATGAAATCTTCATCTCCATAAAGCTTTTCAGCAGATGGAAGCATGAAGTGCTCCAAAATCTCCTGATAGCTAGCTGCATTAACCCTGCCCTTGATAAAACACAGTGGACCAACACCAGCAGCTGACATGGCACCCCAGACCATCACTGACTGTGAGTACTTGACACTGGACTTCAGGCATTTTGGCATTTCCTTCTCCCCAGTCTTCCTCCAGACTCTGGCACCTTGATTTCCGAATTACATGCAAAATTTGCTTTCATCCGAAAAAAGTACTTTGGACCACTGAGCAACAGTCTAGTGCTGCTTCTCTGTAGCCCAGGTCAGGCGCTTCTGCCGCTGTTTCTGGTTCAAAAGTGGCTTGACCTGGGGAATGCGGCACCTGTAGCCCATTTCCTGCACACGCCTGTGCACGGTGGCTCTGGATGTTTCTACTCCAGACTCAGTCCACTGCTTCCGCAGGTCCCCCAAGGTCTGGAATCGGTCCTTCTTCACAATCTTCCTCAGGGTCCGGTCACCTCTTCTCGTTGTGCAGCGTTTTTTGCCACACTTTTTCCTTCCCACAGACTTCCCACTGAGGTGCCTTGATACAGCACTCTGGGAACAGCCTATTTGTTCAGAAATTTCTTTCTGTGTCTTACCCTCTTGCTTGAGGGTGTCAATGATGGCCTTCTGGACAGCAGTCAGGTCGGCAGTCTTACCCATGATTGCGGTTTTGAGTAATGAAACAGGCTGGGAGTTTTTAAAAGCCTCAGGAATCTTTTGCAAGTGTATAGAGTTAATTAGTTGATTCAGATAATTAGGTTAATAGCTCGTTTAGAGAACCTTTTCATGATATGCTAATTTTTTGAGATAGGAATTTTGGGTTTTCATGAGCTGAATGCCAAAATCATCAGTATTAAAACAATAAAAGACCTGAAATATTTCAGATGGTGTGCAATGAATTTAAAATATAAGAAAGTTTAATTTTTATCATTACATTATGGAAAATAATTAACTTTATCAGAATATGCAAATTTTTTTAGAAGGACCTGTATATGCAGACGGTACAGTTATATTGACCACTGGAAATTTAAAGCTGGAATGACCCAGTCTTTGAAGTCCCTGTTGGTCTGTCTGAATGAGGTCAAAGTCTGTCTGTCTAATAATTTCCTTCATCTTAATTAAAGAAAATCTGAGATAATAATATTTGGTCCACCAAAAGTTAAAGAGAAGATAGCCAGTTCTATAGACCAATTTCGAGCTGACGTAACAGTTACATCACAGTGCTAGCTGGAGGCAAAACAAAAGGGAAAACTGGAGGCGGCCAATACAAACCAGTACAGATTCGGCTACTTAAGGAGCTTAAATGATTATTATTATTATTATTATTATTATTAAATGTCATTTTGTTGTGTTGTTGGGTGCAAGAATCAACAGAGTACAAGCTCCAATTTGAAATTTTATCGCTTACGTTAATGTTTTCTAAATTATTGTGATTATTTATTATCTATTGTATACATTATTTTGATTGATTGTGACTAGACTTTTTGAATAACCTGGGGTGCGTTTCCCAAAAGCATCGTTGGCCAACTATGATCATAATTTCCATTGAACTCTATTAGTAACGATGGAACTTGCGACCATAGTTGGCTTTGGGAAACGCACCCCTGGTTAGAAAGGGTAATCAAATACATAGTTAAAAAATGAATATGCTGTAGCCTATCTGGAATTTTTATTTCTAGAAAATATTCACATCATTAAAAATTGCACAGTAATGTCACTCTTTTCATTGTCGTCTTCTGGCCTTGGTGCAGGCTAGGCATAACTGCCGATCGTGGTCACACAAGTCTTGTCCGTGACCATTCAGCACATAGTTATAGGCATCTAAAGATTTATATGCCCTCAGTTTCTCTTTAGGCCAGTTTCTCTATCGGATAGCTGTAGAAGTCAGGCCACTCAACCGGAGGTAGCGTTAATGTTAATCCTGTCAGATCGTCCATCCATTGACTGAGCCACGGGTCAGCCAATCTGGCTCCGTCCGTTAAAAATTAACTTTTGCAAATAACAATCGCGGTCCTGGACAGTGAGTGACCTTGCACATTAAGATTAAATCGGATTTTCTCCAGTCGTTGTTAAAAAAACAAGCTAACAAAACTTGCAAACTAACATTAGCGAAGCGGCCAGAGGGATCGTTCTGCCACCACCTAAGCTCCGCCCACAACAAAAAATTTTACTAACTGAAAAGGAGTCTATTGCTCCCCTAGGAATAACTGTGAAAGACAGCTTGAAGAATCTGGGTGTCATAATTGACTGAAATAATTGAAAAACAAATCAAATCTGTTGTAAAAAGTAGTTTTTATCAACTTAGAATGATTTCAAGGTTAAAACCCTTTCTTACATTATTTTATTACCTCAAGACTGGATTACTGCAACTCCCTCTATGCATGGATCAGTCAGCAACAGTTATCTCATTTGCAGCTAGTACAGAACGCCGCAGAAAGGTTTATGGCCGGCACAAAAAAAGGACCACATTACTCCAGTGTTATCCTCTATGCATTGGCTGCTGGTTCAGTATAGGATTGTTTTTAAGATTTTATTATAATTTTTTAAAGCTCTCCACAACATGTCTCCAATTTATATTACTAACCTTTTAGGATTTTACACATTGGCTAGGACGCTGAGATGTTGGCAGTCCCTCGTTCTAAGAAGTCAAAGGGTGACTGAGCTTTCACAGTAGTTTCTCCTAAATTGTGTAACAGACAGTCTTCCACCCTATATTCGGCAGGCTCTATCTATAGAGGTTTTTAGGTCTCAGTTGAAAAGGTAGCCTATATCTTTTTAACTTGGCTTTCGAAGGAAGGGGATCTTGAGTAATTGTCTCTGTGTGTTGTAGGCACAATACATTTGTGTGTAGGCATGTTAATTGTTATTTGGTATTTCTTTTATTATATGCTTTTTTATCTTTTTATTATTTACTCTTTCTATACACTTCTTCTAAAACAATTGTGAAGCACTTTGGGCAACAAAGTTGTTTTTAAATGTGTTATATAAATAAATAAAAGTTGAAGTTGGAAGTAAATGCATCTGGTTGTTGAACCTACATATGTAAATTTTACTACTCCCAAAATGGTTTAAAAAAAAATTAAACGTGTGGGAGCGTGTTATAGGCTGCCAGTAGCCAGATATGACAGCACTACAGCAACATGCATCACATATGGCCGCCACAAATGAGTAGCTAAGTATCTCTTCACCAAGCTGACGTGGAAAACTGCCGCAAATTAAACTGAAAGTTTGGCGTCGCATCCTGAATCTTAAAGTAATCTTATAAAAATAGTGAGACTAAATGATCTTACCAGTGTTGATGATAATCAATTTTTGATTTTTTGTTGTTGTTGTCAAACTGTCCCTTAAAGATCAGTCAGCCTCTTGTCTGTCTAGGCCTTTCTTTCTCTCTTCCTCCCTCCCTCTATCACCTCTGCCTCTTTCCTCACCAGGCACTCAATAAGAACTCTCTGGTGTGTGATTTATGTCACAGCATGTTAAAGTAATTACTGAGGACTACCATCCCTTGCTGTCTATCGCTCTCCATTTGCATGTGTTAGTCTGACACTGTGTAGTAAATTCAGGCCAACCGCAGATCAGTCCAGAGTGCTGTTTTAATGGAACATTATAGTAAATGCTGAGTGATGGTACTGCACTCTAATTTCAGATCAGATGGACTTTGGGCAGTATAGTTGTGTTTGTAAATCTGGACTGAGCACACTTTTAGAAATCCAACAGAACAGTGAACCTACTATATCAGAGAAATTGTTCCACCAAAAATAAACCAGGTAATTCCAAACCTGTATGACTTTATTTACTTTGTGGATCACAAAAGTTTATTTTTTATTTTTTTATATATATTCATATATAAAAGTAGTTTTCAAGCTTCAAAAGGGACCATAGAAGTAGTGCCTCAGACACTATTTATTGTAATTACATGTAAAACAGTAGCCATAATCATCTTGAAAATGTCTCCATTTGTGTTCCCCAGAAGAAAGTAAGTAGTCATGATTTATTTATTTTTTTAATATATTTTTTTTCAAATAGAGATCACGATTCTCCCACAATTCTGAACAGACAACCAAACAAAATTAAAATGCAGTTTACTAAAAAAAAATAATAAAAAAAAAAAAAACGTTAATTGCAGCAGTCTATTTAAAAAAATCTGTTTGAATTAATTATTCAATCACTCACTCATAAAGACTTCACTTGCTTCATTCCTGGATGAATCAGCGTTTTTGAATGAAACTGTTGAATGAATGATTCAAAGACAAATACATTTTTAAAAAGTCCCTTGTCGCCATCTGGTGGTATATAGTTGTAATCAATACAATCTTTATTTGAAGCACTAACTTTCAAAAGGGGATTTACTCTCTTTTGATCGCTACCATAGACATCATTGTTTATATCCAAACTCTCAACTTTTATCCCAGTACTTCTGTTATAATATGAATATTTTTAACACAGAAATAACAATACCTTGTGTTTCATACATGACAACTGCTCTCTCTGGCTTAGCGGCAACGCCAACGTAGATCTGAGTGTTTGCTGTGATCATACTTGTCAAAGTTTTAATAGACACAGGTGAATCATTGTCATTTATGAATTTAGGAATGAGGGTGTTTGAATTGAGATAGCGCTTTTTTTTTAAAACAATTAATCGTGCAGCTCTAAAAGTAATTTAAGTTTGCAACGACAGGGGGTGAGTAAATGGAAAATCTTAATTTTTCGGTGAAATATCCATTTAACGTAGAGGAGCTTTGACCTTTTATAAGTGTGCTTTTTTTTATATAAATGACGCTGCTTTTCAATTTATCTCAAGTTTTGGATTAGAGTAAAAAAATAGAATGCTTTACATTCATTGACGTCGCTAAAATGCTGTTGCTCATATTCATCTCCTGTCTGAGAAACGATGGTGTTTTAAAGTTTTATTTGATACAGTAAAGGTGTCAGACAACAGGTATGTTGAAATAACATCCGTGTGGGTGATGTACGTGAAACACGACAACAGATTATTGAGATTTAGGTGTATGTTTTTAATTTCACAGACATTTCTCGGACTGCTTGAAGTTAAATTTTGATTTTCAGGTGTTCGTTTTTGGCATCGAAGCTAGAAAACCCTTGTGATGGGAAGTGCCCTGAGCTCAAATTGAGGTTTCTACATGGCGTTCTATTCTAACAAATGTTTTTTGTGCTGTTGACATTGATCCACAGATCATATTTTCTCAAACACACAAGCAATAGTTTGTAGTAGATAAGTCTCCTGGTCCATCTGTGACTGCTTTAAAATCTTTTAAGACTGTGGTCTCAGGGCTCTGTGTTGAACAGCAGTTTGAACAGATTGTTTTGCTCTCAAACAGCACCTCTATATGCCTGCACACACGTCCTTTCTCTTTCTCGAACACACTCACACTTACCTTATGTAGGTATATCTTCATGGTCCTTGTGGATTATTGGCATCAGATGTCTCACGGTGCCTTTCTCTCCTGAGCGTATAGGCACAATACGGCTCGGTGTCATTGTTTCGGGTCATAACAAAACTGATGTTCTTGAATTCCCAGCCTGAGATATGTTTATTTGTCATGCTGGGTGGGTATCAGCGATTCCATCAGGCTTAAATGGTTCTCTCTCCATCAGCGTTCAGATGTGGGTCTTTCCACACACCCTGCCTTAAAGTGTGAAAGGCATAAATGGATATCTAGCGTTTAGTAGGCCTGTCTTGTCATATCTTGTGTGTTCCTGTAGGGCTGCATATTAAATTATATTCAAATTCTGGTTGATAACGATAATCTGATAATTATTTTCATGCATAAATGTGACCCGCTCTGGCGAAATGAGTCGGAAGTCGCAACGTTCCATTTTAAGATATGGGCTGATTATGTGGAAAAACAGACATTCAAAAATAATCTCCCAAAGTTTCATAGTCCAGATAATTGAGTAAAGGTATTTAAATGACTATTAAAGTTTACAAAGTTTTACTAAAATCGCTGGAAATTAATATTGCTTTTCTCAACTCCTCTCGTCACCTCTGAGCATTTCCCGGGTATCCCCTGGAACGTCACTATCAATACGCTTAGAAATGTACACAAAAGCTGATCATTGTCAACGGGAACCCCATTTCGACTGACCGGCACGTGATTGGTCCAGGCATCCTCCTGTCAGAATCGCAGCGCTCTGTGTAAACAAGCTAGCAGATCTCCTCAGAAAGATTAAATATTATTAATTTTAGAAATGTCGCTGTCAAAAGAGAGCAAAGTCACCAAAGCGTTGAACTCACTGGAGGCTTCTAACCTAAGCTCTGCTGCTGGTCAGCAATTGATTTTGAAAGATATCAACAATAAACGGAAGAGGGCAGACAACCATAATTTAAACGTGTATATCTTTACAACCATACAAGGTATGACTTTGTAAATATCATTTTAATATAATATATCATTTGAAAGCTTATGGTCTCCTCTTTCCATTAATACCAAAATCTCAATTTTGAAATTTGTGTCACTGTGACTCATTTTGCTGGATTAGGTCACAAATGATAACTGATGAAAAATTCGGGGCCATTCTGTCTAAATGAATAAAATAAAAAATGGGGAAATGAGCATGCACAATTAATTACCCACTATCTCTAATTTAAAAAAAATCTCAAATTTTGGCTAATAACAATATGATACCAATTAGAGCCCGACCGATATATCGGCAGGCCGATATTATCGGCCGATATTAGGCATTTTCCTAACTATCGGTATCGGCATTTATAATGGCCGATAAATGAATATTTTTAAAAATGCGGGGTGTGGTGATTCATGTAAGGGTGGCGCTGCCAATAAAGCACCTAAAAGCTGTCACAAAGAACTGGCAAAAGTAATGATTATGAATACATCAATTATAGCAAGGAGACATTTTAATTGTTTATTAATAACAAGTGTTTTCAGTCAGTGTCGGCAGATGAAGTTGACGACGCTGACTCGCGATCTTCAGTGAAGACGACAGAGAGAAATGCACATTTCATACGGATTAGGCTACATAAGCAGAGAGCAGTCTGTCTTTCGTTTTGAATTGTTCTGTTTAAAAGTAGACATTTCAATATAGATATATTTCTCAGTTCTTTACACTGAGTTTCGGTTCATTTATGAGACGATTTGCAGTTCACCCGCCGGCGCATCCGTGTCGAGATTATCTATTGTCCACTCCGCTATATTTACTTCTTATTTATTAAATCCAGGCAATTGGTTGATGAAACATAGATTAAAATTAAGATACAATTAATACAAAACGAAATTCACCTTAATGAAAGGCTTTGTGCTTTCTGTTTGAGGTCTCTGTGAAAGTTTTAAAGCACTTTACTGCCGCTTTCAGAGCTCGTGCACGTCCGTAACATTGTTTTTTCCTCATAAATGCGAACACGAAAAATAAAATAAAATGAATATTTTATGTTCTGTTGAGAGCCAACCCTTCTTCATCCGGTGGGTAGTAGACAATTACTTTTGATTTGCCCAGTGTAATTCACAGAATTGATTTCTCTGCTACCAGCCTCTGTCACGTATTGTGTGAGCTTGCGGCTATTGCAAGCGCGCAGCTGAGAAGTCCTGATTATATTGTCTGCTATATTTGCTTCTTATTTATTAAATCCAGGCAATTGGTTGATTAAAACATTGATTAAAATGCGTGGCGCAAGCGACAAATCTCCGACAGTAAACTGATGCCCCATTCTGCTTTGTAACGGGCGCTGTCTCCGGTAAACAGCTGTTGCGACGCGAGCAATAGCGGCCACGTCCGGTGTAGACACAGTGTTAAAGCTCATTCTGCCTATAACGCTATGTTACAACATCAAGCAATATTCAATAATTTATATAATTATAGCCATTTTGCATAAGAGTAGCCTAGTTTCACGTTTAGTAGCCTACATCATTTTGCTTAGTACTTATTTAAAATAGTATAAAAGTATTACTGTACATATGTAATTAAAAACGTTTTCATTATGATATTATTAATTTTACTTCAGTAAAAAGATCTGAGTTATTCCTCCACTGGTAGAGATTAGAGGAATTAAGACTAAAAATAGAAGATAATAAGGTTTTGTCAGTGACACTTTTGATATATTTATTAGTACAAGTTATGTTTTATATAACGTGACTAAATTAAAAGACAAAGTCGTTAGTGAAGATTATGCAACAGTATTTAGAATAATATAACATGCAATGCAAACTAGTTTGGTTACAGCTCAAATGTATCATTCACCCTGCCTCCATTACAGATCTTTGTCACAGAAGTGTTTGACCACCACATTTGAGTGATCATTGCAAAAACATTGTTTATATATTTATTCTGTTTATACTGTGTATTCTATATACAGTACCCATCAAAAGTTTGTACACACCAATAGGAAAGTGTGTCCAAACATTTGACTGGTACTGTAATATAATACACAAGTAATATTGCTACTGTTGTGACAATAAAAGAAACAAGTTTCTTTTTAAAATGCATTATCATATTATTTTAGTTCAAACTCATAAATAACTAATGTTAGGGAAATCTGTTAATGTTTTGTAGCGCGTTTCTGAAAAAAAATAATTATATATATATATATATATATATATATATATCGGCCGATATATCGGAATATCGGATTTTAAAACCAACAAATATTTGTATCGGTATCGGCCTTCAAAATCCTTTATCGGTCGGGCTCTAATACCAATATACCATGTATTGCTAGTCTTTAAAAAAAAAATCCTTTAGTTGTAGCTGCTTATCTCCATTCAAAACAGGATGTTCCTGAAGACAGGGAATTATGATTTAAGACAGACATTTTTAAGTTTAGTTTTAGCATGGCTGGTCACCACCATTTGTTGTCTTTTAAATATTGGACCAGCATTCTTGTATGCTGTTATCCCAACCTGGGATGCATTTCCTGAACAACAACGTAACTGTCACAGTGTATGTGGATTGAGGAAGGATTCGAAGGCAAAGCTCCAAAATAGACAGTTTATTTCAACGTAACACTCACAGGTTCAGACAGGTAGGAAGACGGGCAGGAACACTCACAAAAACACCATAAACCTTTACAGGTCATGTAGACGCAAGAACCGACAAACTCAGACTGGACACAAGCAAACTAAATACAGGCACTGATGAATATAAACCAGTTGACACAGATGAAGGTGATTAACAATACACAGGTGATGATGGACTAATGACGGTTAGCATGGAGATAGATGAATGGCGGGAAAACAAAGGACAAGTGAAGTCCTGAAGACAAACAGAGGATCAAAACAGACACAAACGTGACAGTAACTCGCTCCTTCACCACCATAATACTATGCATCGTTGAAGAAATCAACTATCTATAACTAGTCACTACTGTTTCCTAAAACCATATTGTTGCAAACATGCCGTTCAACCACGTTGGTTAATGATGTCACGCAGATGGAATAATAACTTCTTAATGAATCCGTTTGAGATTGAATTAATACTAGATTTTTTTGCTACAAATAACGGACATGGGATCTGAGGAGAATTCTCATTTTCAATAAAGGATTCTGCTTTATTTCCAGATTCAATCATAAGCTTGTTCTTAAGTACTATACGTATGCACAAGCGCGCTCTTCAAAAACGACACTTTAATCTGTTGACAAACTAAAAGACGTCAATGACATAATGTATATATTTGAAATAAAATAAATAGATTGTACTGAATGTCAGCTTGCTTTTTTTGCTCAAGATAAGGATAATTTATTAATTCCACATGTCATGCAAACAATAAACTATGCTTCTAACCAGGGATGGAAATGAACTTTTTTGTCTACTTGCCACTGTGGCTGGTGGATTCCAAAATCTACCAGCCACTGATTGTTTTTACCAGCCACTTTCTTGTTTTTAACCGACAATATGTAACTGCATGTGAAAATTAATTCTACAATATCTACAATACTTAAGCCGTTTATTCCATAGGGTAAAGTCTCAAGGTGTGCCTCCTCTAAAAGTGTCCGGGGGAAACAGCATGCTACTTTTATTTACCCGCCACGGTGGCTGGTAGGTGAAGCGGGTTGACCAAAAAACAAACAAAAACAAAACACAGATAAACAACAATGTACGGAAAGACGAGGAGAGAGAGAGGATAAAGAAAAGAAAGACCTTTATAATTTAAATTATATATCCTTTGGGGGTGTTTTAAGGTATTCAGTAATTTAACATCTTTTACCCTTTCTCTCGTCCCCCCGCTTTTCCAAGGAAAAGGTTTCTTGCGGTTAATGTTATTTTGTAGTTTCAGATTAGAGTGTATCAGGTCGGCTTCAATTTACCTTCTCCTCATTCGCTTTTTCTCTCAAAAACAAATAACATTTCCATTAAACTCACTGTGGCCTGCCTTGGAACCAGATGTGTGTGTGCAGTCTGCTTTGCTCTGTGTGTCTGTCTAAAGGAGGTCATGACTGCTGTCTGTTAAGACTCTGTCAATAAACAGGTAGGAGGACCACTGAGTCTCTAACTGTGCTGTTGGCAGGGGCTGTTATAGGCTGTACCCAGAACAGCATGAAGCAGTGACAAATAGAGGAAGCATGAGAATGAACAACAGACAAAGGCAAATGGAAGGGAAGGGGTTAGAAGACCATATTTACTCCCAAAGGAAAAGCATGAAGAGAGATGAACAATGTCTGTCTGTTTGCCCTACTCTGTGACCTTTCACCTCTAGTGGAGCCAAGCCACCGATATGCTCATCACACAGAGATAGAGGGACATAGGAGTAAGAGAACACTCAGTGAACCATGGGAGTTAGCTTAAATGGCAGTGCTTTGTCACTGTCAAAGTGACTGAACCAGACCTCTTCCTGCATTACAGTGGGTGTGACGGCACACAGGGCACATGTACAGTACGCGCAGCTACACATGCAGTTATGCATTTATTCATACATGTAAATGTATATACTATGACATAAATGCATACATAAATAACTGCATGTAGTCACTCTCATTCACAGACAATCTGCCGACAAGATTAGGTTTTTTTTGGACCATTACGATTTTTCCATAACTTTAATTCATCCTGATGTTTTTTATTACATAAAATGTTACTGGATTATATTACAGTAATGAAAATCTAATGTCAATCACAGTAAATTTCTAGTACTGTAATAAAATGCAGTAGAATGTATGTAAAAAAAAAAAGTATTTATAATGGTTATTTGCCTCCATGTTGTGTATTAAAATCGTTTAATACACAGCTATTTGTGGATTATCCTGTTTATACCATGATCATATGCCATCAAGTTAATGCTTATTGTTATTGATGTTTGCACTGCTAAATTTGATGGGGAGTGTTAAAATTGTTTATTTTTGTCAGTTATGGCTGCTTAGATTTAGTATTCTGTCTGCTTTAAATCAGACAGAGATAAAATAGTGCTGTAAGGTTACATTTATTTGATAGCCTGGGTTTCCCTATGCTGCCTTGCGCGCAACACAATTCTATTCACGCTGCTAGGCAGCCTGGATTCCATGGACCAGATTTGCGCGTCAGCTAGGGAACCAATCACAGAACAGGGAGGGTGCAGCAAGGCGATGACGACGTCTAGTCGACACACCAAAGCAGTTTGTTTATATCTATGGATCCAACATGGCAGCAGACGCGAAGTTACCTTTCGGTGCAGCCTTAGATATTGTTCTGAGTAGTTTAGAACGCAAGTTTATTTTGAAAAAAGAGCAACTTTTCTGTCGCTATACATACGTCATCTGGTATAATTGAAACCGATTGGCTATGAGCGCATTTGATAGACATTCGTAGCTCCCAATAAACATTTCTGGGCATTCGTAAACCACGCCTCAAATACGAGAAAATTAGCATGTGGTTCCCAGACCCACGTCTCAATGAGACTAGGTCTGACGTTAGCCATGCTATTTGTTTGATTGAATTTTAACATTTATTTGAATAAATTAGACTATAAAGAGAGAGAGAGAGAGAGAGAGATCTCTGCAGCATCTCAAACAATAAAGCTGTGAGTTTAATTACTTCAAAAACAGCAATTTTACCACCTCCTTGCTAAGTAATATAATGTAGCGATTAATTAGCAAAGCTAATTTATTAATAAAGTCGCGGGTCAGCGTTAACAAGACGTTCTTTGATCTCTGTGTGTGAGTGACGTATGCGTGTGTGTAATTCAAAGAAAACACTGCATTAATATAGACAGTGATTAAACTTACTTGGAACTACCTGTGCATTAAACACACCATCCTATAAATACATAAAAGGTTTACTAAAGATGTAAATTAAATCATGATTACTATAATAATAATTACTGTAATACTCTTTGTTGTTGGTAAGATCTTTTTGAAATAAGTCTCTTCTGCTCACCAAGGCTGGATTTTTGGGAAAATTGGAAAATATTATTAGTTTTTATTTTTATAAATTTTTTAAAAGGTAATTTATTCCTGTGATGGAAAAGCTGAATTTTCAGCATCATTACTCCAGTCTTCAGTGTCACATGATCCTATAGTAATCATTCTAATATGATTTGCTGCTCAAGAAACATTTCTCATTATTAGCACTTTTGAAAACAGTTGTGCTGCTTAATATTTTTTTCCGAAACCATGTTACTTTTTTCAGGATTCTCAGGAAGTTCAAAAGAACAACATTTGTTTGAAAAATAAATATTTTTTTACTTAATAAATGTCTTTATCGCTTCTGATCAATTTAAATGATCCTTAAATGAAAAAAAGTATTAATTTCTTTAAAATAGAAAAAATGTGATGGAACACAAATGGTTCTTAAATCCTAAAATTCTCAACAAAAAAAACTTTTCTTTTGGTTTGGGACTGTATAAAATCTTGTTTTTGACACGTTTCATGAGATTCACATAACTGTAGTGTGGCATATACAGTAATAGGGCATCCGTAAGGGTCTGGATAGATGTGAATGATATTACAGGCAGTTAATGCAGGGCTTGTTATATGGACATCAAGTGTATCTCACATTTCTGGCTTTTTCTTGAAAAGCAGCAAGCAGAAAAAAAAAATGAATGGTCTCCTAATCTACAGCTTTTCATACTTGTTTCTGTCGTCTCAAGCCTGTGGAGAACAGTATAGTCATGAATGATATTCTTTTCCACTGACCCTGCATCAGTGGACCTACTGTTCCCAGTGATATCCAGTTCTCTTGGTGTCAGAGTTAATTGGAGGGAGAAAATCCTCAGACATTTATACAGTATCCAGATTAATGTCACAGAGCTGTCAGCATGGAGTGGAGAGAGACAAATGTAAAGGAGGAGATGATTTACTTGATGTTCTGCTCACCAGCACATGAAGATGCTAATCTAGGTCATGGTCTTGTTTCTACCTGGTTTGCAGTTGGATGACGTTGCAGTTCTGTGACTTCTGCTCTCTCCCCACAAACTAGCTCTTAAGCAAGGCATTTAACCCCAGGTTGCTCTGAAGGGACTGTAACTGCAATCGATGTCCTGCAGTGTGCTTTAAATAACAAGCTACTGTCGAATGACAATGGAGATTTGTAATTACAAATTTGCTCTAGCAATTATGCTGCCCTTGTCCAAACACTTTCAAAAGGGTTCATTCAAGCTTTCAGCTCATTACAATATAACCATGTTCATTATAATGTTGTACATTACAGTGGTCAGACGTTTTGCTGAGGTGAGGTGATTTATAGTTGATCTTTGGATTGCTTTTTGGATACCTGTGCAGCTGAAATGTGAAGGGATAATATGACAGAGCTTTCTGTCATAATTTACTTATGATTTTCTTTCTGCGGTTATCTCAAGAACGTTCCAAGAAGAAAGTGCACAAGTTTGACCTTTTTTGATACTATTATGATGCTTTTGGATCCTTTTTGTTGCTTTGAAGCTTGTAACTGCATGGAAACATCTTCATAATTTCTCATTCTTAATACAGAATAAAGAACATTATACTTCTTGTTTGAAATGGTTTGAGGGTGAGAAAAAATTATTACACAATGTTCGTATTTGCGTGAACTATTCCTTTAAGATGCTCTGGAAGTAGGGATACACTGAAATTTCGGCCGCCGAAAATGATCAGCCGGAAATGGCCTTTTCGGTTTTTGGCCTAAAATATGCTGCCCTGCCCGTCCATGTTCAACGACCAGGTTTCACACTCGCACAGCATGTTTTGTAACTTTATGAGCGGCTCCGCTCCGATCTTTTCCGAAGATGCACAACTCAGTGTTCTGCAGTGTTTGCAAGAGGGAAAAACAAAGTCCGCTCAAATAACATGGCGACTATTTCTCTGTAGTAGACTTGTTTCTGTTTGCAGCAGCCCTACTGTGCTGTAACATGGTGTGGTATAGCCGTGTTGGGCAATGCTGGGAAAATGACGCTGGTTCACTGATTCACTCCCTGCTATCTGCTCACATGCTCTAATGTAACATTACTTTAATATAGGCCTATTTTCTGTCCAAATTTAGTGTGTTACTTTAAAAGTATGGTTATTTTATTTGATTGTCTTGTACTTATAAATTCAGATCAAGTCAAATTATTGAATTTAATTAAAAAGTCTAATAATAATACAATTATACAAAAACTTACTAAAATAAATAAGAAATTAATCATTATTAAAAAATTTAATTCATTTTTGATTTCGGTTTTTGGCCGAAGTCAATAGAGGGTGATCAGTTAAAGGAGAACTCCGGTCAATTTTAACATTGAGCTCATTTTTTTGTAAATTTGGAGTGCTGTCACTACAGAGAACAACGACAAAAATCGGCGTTGCCTACACCGTGTTATTTTCTTTTTAAAATTTGCACCCTGTTGACTTCAATGGGGCAAGTTTTAAACCTGCTTTTAGCCTCTTAACATCCTTGATGTGTCATTAAAGTGCACAGCCATGTGCCTGATGTTATTAAGAGTGAACACGGTCAATCTGACTGCAGTAGATGTAAAAGATATTAATAAAAATTATGTTAATTCAGCCAGCTCACATACCTGTATTTTCTTCCTGTTTTCGGTCGAAGTCCAAAGTAGTCGATTATCGAGTTCGCGCGCGCGACCAGGCTGTATGAGATCTACAGTCTATGATGAGATCCCATTCTCCCAACTCGATAATCGACTACTTTGGACTTCGACCGAAAACAGGAAGAAAATACAGGTATGTGAGCTGGCTGAATTAACATAATTTTTATTAATATCTTTGACATCTACTGCAGTCAGATTGACCGTGTTCACTCTTAATAACACCACTCACGTGGCTGTGCACTTGTAATGACATATCAAGGATGTTAAGAGGCTAAAAGCACGTTTAAAACTTGCCCCATTGAAGTCAACAGGGTGCAAATTTTAAAAAGACGATAACACGGTGTAGGCAACGCCGATTTTTGTTGTTCTCTGTATTGACAGCACTCCAAATTTACAAAAAAATTAGCTCAATGTTAAAATTGACGGGAGTTCTCCTTTAATGCAAGTAGAATCTGAACAGAACATGCTTCAGTGGTTACACGCATGCTATCCAGTCACTTTCACACTTAAACACTTGAACACATGGCTGAGAAGTCATAAAGATATGCTTGTGCATCTGTTGTTATTCACTTGCCATTACTTTGACCAAAGGAAAAAACATACTGTAGTTCCGTGATTTATATAATTATAAAAGTTACTCAGAGCATTGACCATACTCACATTTAAACTTGTTTTTGACTAGATACTGTTCTTGCTTTTTCTCCAAATGCGAATTGACGGCGCAATTCGCTTCAATTTACTTTTAAAGCATGATGTGCCGCAGAGCTCCAGTTCATCAGGATGATTTCTTTTGGCCAATTTCCCAGACAAATTAAGGAAGCAGATAGAAGTCCACAGAGATCCGAGCACAGTTTAGACGGTGTTATCACAACCCACAACAACAGCTTCTCACAGACCTCAATCCGTTTCACCTTTTTTAAACAAACACCAGACTTTCCTTCGATTTTCTTTGGTACATTGATCAGTGGCGTATGGTGGACTTGTTAAATGAGGATTCAAAGTCCCCTCTTTACATCTGAGGGATTTTTTTATATAGTTCAATCCATGTTTACATGATTTTAATTAGATATGAATCATAACCTATCACCTTTTTATCATAACCTATCAAGAAACTTTATTTAATTTTTTTACATTAACAAACTGTAGCATTTCTCTACTAGTAGTAACCAGGCGGGTTCTTTCTCATTCTGAGACTTAATTAAAGAACTGCAGGGTTACTGTTTTGGCTGCAATCCACACTGTACATAACATAAAGAGAAGTATAGCTCACTGCTCCTGCATTCTGAACTCTCTAGCCCCCTGACCCAGCTGAAACCCCGCCCCTTAAAGGCCCCCTGAAATCAAAATTTAAGTTTTTAAGCTCTTAGTATGAATATGTTAGCCTTAAGGTTATGAATAAGCTGGTGTGTTCCTAATACAAAATTTGCATTTGGGAGAAATAAGCATTCAAAACTTACAGTCTCTCACTTCTGCTAAAATGGATCACAGATTTTTATGACATCACCGCGGACTTCAACTTCTCATCACATCATCTGACCAATCAAATGCTCTCTAGAATCTAATAGCGTCCCTATGCTATAAATACCACCTTGCCAAAGCGACCGTGGCTGTACCTGTACGTTCGGTAGTAAACCAGGGTTTCCCATACATTCATTAATTTGTGGCAGCCCGCCACAATATCACGCTGATCGCCACGGATTGATTTTCAGATTTTTAACTATTTAATATGGGTAACATTGTATTTTATTGTAGAGCTGCGCGTAGCTTGCTCCATCCCTCCCTCTCTCACAAACTGACAACGGAGCTCTATGCAACGGAGGCGCGTGCGCGCGAATAGCCCCTCCTCTTCGAGCACGATCTGAATCAAATTTAAAACATGAGCATGCGTTGGAGGACGGATTGTTGTGTTTATTCCCCCAGCGAAGATTCCAGAATCAATCCGGAGTTGCATGGTTAGTATAATGAACACTGTTGTAAAACATAACTCTGAGAAGTTAGACTATGTTAAAGGCTGTCGTGTTTCCATTACAGATTCGCGCAAAACTTTTGCGATTTTTTTTTTTCCTTTTTTTTTCTTTTTTCTTTTTTTTCCTTCTAAATATCGATCAAAAACTATTGCTGAATGACAGCGTTTCCATTAACCGATGTTATGCGACTAAAGCGTAATTTTTTCCTCTTGTGATCAATCATTCCAAAACTCATGGCAACAGACGTTGGTAGGTTTATATCACAGCCACCGCACTAGACAATATTATTATTATTATTAGTAATGCCTAAGTGTGTTATCCGAGCATTAATGGCAAGGAAAGACCCTTAACTTATACTGTGAGCGGCACATATGAGATGTTTTCTCACTCATTTCTGCTCCAAGGTCTTGATTGTGGCATTTATTTTCTTTATTATGTTGACCCTGTCCTGAGGCCTTCCCATATGATAGGGCATTGGAATATTTTTTTCAGAAAGTCCCGTAAAATAAAATGTTCAAACAAAGGGTGCAAAATTTTCAACAAGAAGTCTGTGGAGCAGTCATAGAAACTGTAGCAATAGCAATGTCTTTAAGTTATCTGACACTAAGTGTTGCCTATGGAAATGTGTATATGTGTATATATGTGTATATGTGTACCTTCTGTCCTGTCACTGAAATCACTCTCAGCCACCAGTGCAAGCACTTCAAGCGTAATACACATTATTGGTTCTGTTTGTGTGTGTGTGTGTGTGTGTGTGTAGTACCCATTTACCTTAGCTGTCTAAAACAGAATGCATCAAGAATGTATAATACAGTTCAATATATGAGAAAGAAGGGAAAGAAACTAAACACTGCCTGATTCATTACTGAATTTTTTTCTTTTTTTGTTATTCTATTTTTTTATTATTATAGGGCTTTTTGAAATGGGGACATACTGCATTCCAGGTGTGTACTACAGCTGCTCTTACAGGCAAACTATATTATTTTTTCTATTATACTTCTACTTGTTTTTCAGTATTTTCTACGGTGCTGAAAAATGTTCTTCGATGTTCTGCTTTTTTTATTTTTTTTTATTGGTTGCAGTAGATCTGTTTTTGTGTACATTTTACTTATTAACTCATAGGTCATTTGGTGAGTGTACTGTATGTAGTATCAGTTTCTTTCTGGAGTATCTGCTCTTGTGGTTGCTGCAGTATTGAGGTTTGGCAGAAGAGTCCTCTGGGCAATATTAGAAGTGAGGAAGCAGCAGGATTGGGCTAATTTAACATCGTATTGGCTTATTGTACAAAACATGTATCAGTGGCCTCTGAGAACCGACCCTCCCCGACCTCTCTTTCACAGTGTACAATTATCTCGTGCTGGGTTAGCCATCAGACTAAATGATGTCCTTTTGTTCCGTTAATGTGTCTAAGTCTGTCTAACTCTCAGCAGGGCTGCTGTGGGCTACGTCTGTCTCTGCTAATGGTGTGTGTGAAACTGATCTATTTTAACCCATTTAAATAAGGCACTCTTAAAGATATTACATAAACGGCCAGTAGCCATAAGCACTGAGGAAAATTATGTTAACACCCTTTTGATTATTAGGTAACATAATGGAGAAAATTGAATGCTATTACTCAGAAATCATCCAATAACTCTTATAGTGTCACAAATAGATGGGCCCTCGTGGGTTTCTTATCTCCTAAAAGGCTGTATACCTCAATATAATTGATTTTTCAAATTTTTGGGCCACGCTTGTTTTGTAGGCTGTAATTTAGCCATCTGTGGGGCTGTGGAGGACAGATGTGGGGGTGGTGCGCTCATGACTGGCTTATTTGAGTCTGTCTAAGTGATAGACTGCAGATGTGCAGCTCCAGCGGCTCAGTGGCAGATCTACTCTTGTTCCTGGTTGTGGATGGATTTTAGTGTTCCAACCAACACCATTAGCTGAATGTTAAGATGTATGTACTTTATTACTAAATGTATACTTAACGTTTAAGTTTTTTATAAAAACTGTTGTGCCACTCAATGTTGGTGTGATATGTTACAAGTAAAGTGTGTAATACAATCAGGATTAACTCTGGCTTGTGCAGCCATTGTCCGCTTGTCTGTTGGCCATTGTCGTTACAATCAAATCTTGTTTTCTGTTAGTTGGATATTTGGGCAGTTTATAACAGGATTTGAAGGCATCACCAGCGAGCTGCTGATGTGAAGGCAGTTCCAAAAAAGTAGGTAAATTAATTTAGCTGCCTTATCCGAGAATCCAAGATGGCGGATGAAGTGTGAGAATTGTCCATTATAATTAATTCAATGCCACAAACTAGAAATAGAAAATAATTGTATCTAGTTCAGTCTAATTAAAAATATGACAATTTACCCATTATTATTTTTTTATACTTACAGGGAATACCTTATTCCAGACAGATTCCTTGTGCTTGACAGATTAGAAATATGCTAACATCAGAAGTACAACAGTGCCCACAAACCTTTTTAGTGGCCTTCATTCCGGAGGCATTTATCCCATAGGGATAAAGAAATAAAAAAAAAGTTTCCGTTAAAGAGTTCCATGAACCAAATCAGCCAGCTATGAGGTCACACATGAGTCACACCATTACAGACTTTGATCTGGAAAAAAAATTTTTCGTTCGAAAAGACAAAGATACAAGACCTTTAATGAGGCGAAAAAACATTCACATTGAGAATGAATGACATAATCGAAATAAAACCATTGGATGAATGTAAAACTGTTGCTTATGAATATAGACACAATATATTTAAAGGTACATTGTGTAATATTTAGCAGGATCTGTTGACTGAAATGCAATATATAACAGTTAATAAATTATAGCTGTTAAATAGATTTCCATGCGTCACTCTTCACAGTTCCTGGTAGTTAATGCAGTAAATGGCTGATTCAGGTGTTTAAAAAGCAAAAAGTGCTTCACGCTGGGTCTTAAAAAAAAGTCATGCTTTTTTCCCCTCGCACAATCACATCCCTGATAACTATGTTTTCAGACCTTACATAATGAACCGTTATGTTGTTTGTTTTTTCTGTCTACATACACCACGGGTCCCCTTACATTGAAATAGCCATTTTGCACCGAGATGTTTCTACAGTGGCCCTAAACGGACAAACGCGTTTCGTCACTTTGTTGTTCTTCGTGCAAAGAAGCTAGCCAAAGTCAGCAAATAAAACACTGACACAATGATGAACAAGTAACAATAATATTTGCAATAACATAGTGTTTTACTGAATAATTAAGTAAACCTAATTTCTTAATTTATCTTTGTAAAGAAACCTTATTGCTTAACTGGCTACTCTCTGCTGTCTTAAGGTCCTTGCACTCTGAGTCAGAAATTTTCGTATGCGTTTTTTCGTATTCGTAATACGGTGGCTCTGAATTGTCAAAACACCATTCAAAATGCTTGCTACGGATGCGAAAAAAGCAGAAAATCGAACCTTCCCCGAATTTTTTTATGACGGACGAAAGTTGCGGAGGCAGTGTGTAAACGTGATTGACAAAACATGAGGTCGTATTTATTTTTTAACGTGCGAAAATAACGGACACGAATTTCGGACTCAATGTTCAAGGACCTTCAGACGATGACATCTTTTCCTGTCGGCCACCGTAACTTCTATTGGTTGCAATTCACAACCTCACCACTAGATGCCGCTAAAAATTACATAGTGTAACTTTAATTTATTTCAAAATAAATAAATTGTATGATGTTGTTGGGAGATTGACTCGATTACATATTTCTCAGTGCTTTATTGTAGTGGGCAGGTGCTTAAGAGTTTTTTTTTGGCATGATTTGCTTGTTTTTATTCTTTGATTGGTGGAGATTTTTATAGATTCATGGGTAATCTGCAACAGCCATATCACCCTGTAGCCCAAGACTGGTTGCCCTCTGAAGCTAAGCAGGGCTGAGCCTGGTTAGTACCTGGATGGGAGACCTCATGAGAAAAACCAGGTTGCTGCTGGAAGAGGTGTTAGTGATGCCGGCATGAGTTGCTCTCCCTGTGGTCTGTGTGGGTCCTAACGCCCCAGTATAGTCATGGGGAGACTATACTTTCAAAGAGCTCCGTCCTTCAGATGAGACGTTAAACCGAGGTCCTGACTCTCTGTGGTCACAGAAAATCCCAGGATGTCTTTTGAAAGAGTAGGGGTGTAACCCCGGCATCCTGGCCAAATTTGCCCCAGTGGCCTCTGTCCATCATGGCCTCCTAATCATCCCCATATATATATATACCAGTATATATACTAATTGGCTTTATCGCTCTGTCTCCTCTCCACCAGTAAGCTGGTGTGTGGTGGTCGTTCTGGCGCAATATGGCTGCCGTCTATCATCCAGGTGGATGCTGCACATTGGTGGTGGTTGAGGAGATTCCCCCCTACTATGTAAAGCGCTTTGAGTGGAAAAGCGCTATATAAATGTAATGAATTAATAGTTTCACCTGTAAGTCAACTGTTAAACACAATTATTTAAATTAGCTGAAATTGTGCAGGCTAATGGTTTTAACCTCATAACTCGCTGTAGGTATGTCTTCAAAGGTTTATAAGTTATCGTTAAAAAAATATTTCTCTATGGAGAAAATGAATGGGATTACTACTTCCGGAACACGACTGTAGCATTCTATTGGAATCAATTAAGGGAAGCCACCTGTGAGGTCTATTTGCATGCCTAATGGGAATTAAAGCATTCAAAATCTGTCACTCTTGGGCCCTGCCCCAAATGACACCCTAAACACTCGTGGTCTTACTACGAGTCTGCACTCTCATGACATAACGCTGCTTTGATGGTCGGTAAGAAGTCTGCTGCAGGGTTCGCTTCAGTGCAGGCTCAGCAAAAGTGTGCATCGAGGGCACATATCTGCCACAAAAGGGGCGCTCGCGAGTATCCTTCTGAAACCTAAAATGACAGATGGGGCTCCCTACGGTCTCGTGGACTTTAGGGACGTGTGTATGCGGTAGCCATTGTAAGTCCACAAGACCGATAGTGCATATGAAGTGTGCGATTTGGGACAGGGCCTTGGAATGCTACCTTAGATGGCAACTGCTGATGTAGGCAGCAAGGTGGTACACTAGTTTTTGGAACAGACCTGTTGTTTCCTTCTTATAGAATTCATATGTGTATGTATGGAAGTGCTATTTTAAGCTATGGACAATGTAAAAAATGTCTGCAAGCCTAGAAAAGAGCCTCTACTCTGGAGGAGTTAGGTGACAGTGAGAAAAAATAAACAAATGTATTTCCCAACACTGGTGACAGCTTAAGCCTTGCATTCCACAACTCAGCTCAAATAGCTAGAACCATCACAATCTCCTCTTCTCTCATTGTGGAAGTGGTTATGAGCAATATTAGCCATGGCTGGATTAGTATGGATGCACGCTTTGAAAATGGTATGCCCAGGGCACCCTAATAATACCCCTTTTCTGGTGGATTTTCAGTGTACTATGATTTAGGACACACTAATTCTAATCTGGCATACAGTACTATTTCGTATGAATAGCATGTGAATTGGGATGTAGGAATTGTTCTAAATGTCTTAAAAGCATTCGATAGTCGTCACAAACAGGAGAGGAGGAGGGCCAACCAAACGATGGCTGCTGTAGACTGTTTTGTTGTTTATCACAAATTTTGTTAAAGCTTGACCCAAGTGTTACTTTTTTTCAGTGAGAATGGATTATATGTTTTCAGAGAGGCTAATTTCAGCATGTCTCTCTCCCCTCTGGCATTACAGCCGTCAGAGCTCAGCCAATAGAGGTCTGTAGCAAATTGAATAATGGCAGAGGGTTAAGCTGAGCATCTGGCAGACCCAGGTGTGTTTGTACATCTGCTTGTGTGTGTCTTTCTTTGTAAGTGTGATTGCATGCTCTACACACCACCCCCTGCTGGCGGTTGGACTGCAGCACCTCTCTCAGTGGCCAGGGGCTGCCAATACCCATCAGTGTCAGTGTGGGCACCCCACTGGGTGCCTAGAGCTGAAGTAATGCGCCGCCAGTGAGCTTCAGCAGCGCCATGCTAATGTGTGCAAACCAGGATGAAGGGGAAACATAGGTGAGCACATGGGAGGGAGGCTTAGAATGGCCAGTCACACAAAGACCAAGCCAACTTCATGCATAAATATTTTTTTAAAGTAATTACGTGTACACTGACGAGCCAAAACATAATGACCACTCATAGGGGAAGCAAATTTTGTTGATAAGGCAACATGTTTGGGTAGATTAGATAATTTCTTGTAGAAAACATGTTGGATGCATGAGAAATGGCCAGGAGTAAAGACCAGAGCAACTTTAACAAGGGTCAAATTTTTATGGTCAGACAACTGGGTCATAGCATTTCTGAACCTGCAAGCCTTGTGGGTTTCTCCTGTCAGCAGTGGTAAGAACCCACTGACAATGGTCTGAGGAGGGACAAACCACACACCAGTGACAGGGTGTTGGACTCCCAAAGCTTCTTGATGTGCAAGGGCAACAAAGGCTATCCTGTCTGGACCAAATTGAGAGAAGGCCTTCTGTAGCACAAGTCATACAAAATTGTAATGATGGTTATGGGAGGAATGTGTCACAATTCACAATGCATTGCAAATGGGGCTGTGTAGCCGCAGACCGGTCAGAGTCATTGTTCCCTGCCACTTCTGATGTCTCAACTGCACAGAAAGAATAAAATGCAGCGCAGAGGAGAAGCAAAATGTTAGGAGAAATCTATTTGATTGTAATCTAAAGGAGAAATAATTGCAGTGCTCTGGTCAACAGCTATAGAGTGAGTGTCGCTGTATACTTGGAACCGATAAATGCGGTTTAGGTTTCACAGAAAGAGAATTATGTGAGCACGTAGGAGTGGCAATGAGCCAAATCTTTCGCCGTACTTTAATGTTTGCAGACCAAATAGCTCAATACCGGAGGCAATGCGAAATGATATTATATTATATTATATTATAGGGCTGTCACTTTTGTGAAAAAATCCTGTTTGATTTTGAACCTGTTCATTGAATCGATTGTAAAATCGATTTTCCATGTCTAAAGACGTTTCCATTTTCAACACCAAATATAGGCAAATCCACGGACAACTAACAGGCATTAGGACGAACGTAAAGAAGGCGCTTGAGACGCACAAGTCAGCAATATTTCTGATGATTTATTGGCATGAAGTTTCGTGCACAATGACAAACAGGAGTGCAACATTCAGGGATTGAAACAGGGATTGAAACAGGTAACGCTGTCAAATCACGAGCCAATTTTGGCGTGTTTCTAGGTTTACTCTCTTTGCAAGGGAAGTTTGTATAGCCAAAGCTGCGCAGATTTAGCGCAAATACGCAACTCGTGAGTCCTCTTGATATATTAATATATCTTTTTTTGTATTGCGCAGAATCTGCGCATTTCTGGCTTGCTTGAACACGCACGTCACTAAGCTACAAATAACGACGCGCTTGTTCACTTGCAAGTAATAGCGAATATTAAAAAGCATTTTGTTAACAAAAAAGACATTGTTATTTTCTAACATCCTACATGTTCTGTGTACTGTATTGATCTGTCCACCTAAAACACATTTTTTGGTAAAAAAAAAAAGAAAAGAAAAAAGAATGTTAAAATCGATTCCCTATTTTCGTTTTCGAAACTTGTGTTGGGTTGGTCCGATCGATTGTGCAATCGTTTTTCGAACGTAAAGTGACAGCCCTATTATATTATATTATAAAAGCCTAATAAATAATTTAAAGGAGCCGTATGCTAGATTGTGGCCAAAACTGGTACTGCAATTACTTTCAAATTACTGACTCGAGGTTGCCAGATTGGCTGCAGGATCCAAGGAGGGAGAAACCACACACCAGTGACAGGGTGTTGGACTCCCAAAGCTTCTTGATGTGCAAGGGCAACAAAGGCTATCCTGTCTGGACCAAATTGAGAGAAGGCCTTCTGTATGCTAGATTGTGGCCAAAACTGGTACTGCAATCACTTTCAAATTACTGACTCGAGGTTGCCAGATTGGCTGCAGGATCCAGGAGGGACAAACCACACACCAGTGACAGGGTGTTGGACTCCCAAAGCTTCTTGATGTGCAAGGGCAACAAAGGCTATCCTGTCTGGACCAAATTGAGAGATTACGACACATTATTATCTGCAGCTGTGGTAACTAGAGCAGAGCTGGCAACCCGAATGCAGCAACACTACTGACTTTGTGATTGGTAGATCGGTGGAGGGTGGAGCTCAGACCAAAACACAACATGACAACATCAACATCAGTTGAGGGCTGCAACTTCACTTTTTAAATGACAATATCCTGGCCGGACTACTGTTGTCAGTGATATAAGTATTTGAAATTAACATGATTTCTTAATGTCTAGTGACATATCAGGGAAAATTTATGATTAATTGAAATACATTTTTTATATACAGCTCCTTCAAAGATTGTTTAGGGCTCATTTCCATTAAAAAGTTTGAAAACCCCTATTTTTTTTAAAATTACATTAAGAATTGATCTGTTCTGCGTGAGATTTTTTAAATGTTTTTTTAATAGAATTTCTTGGTAAATGTCCTTCATTTAGTGACTTCTGAATTAACTGCTTGTTTTCAAAAATATGATTTAATATCAGTAAGTTACATCAAGGATCAAATCAAATAGAATAGCACCTAAAAGTTAAGTTAGAACTGCATGATGTAGCCACTTTTTTTGTGAACGTGTGCTGTACAGGTCTGGTATAAAAAATGTCTTTGTTCAGGTGGCCAAAATGTGTGTGCAATAGAGAAAAGTTTTGCTCAGCAAGAAAACAAAAGTTAGAGGGAACATTGATCAGAGTGTCAATGATGATACCTGTCCACAGACGAAAGCCCCTACAATGGCTAAACAAGCGTCAGAACTGACCTTGAAGCAGTGGAAGAAGGTCACCTGGTTCAATGAGATGAGGCACAATGATTTTCTTTTACATCATGTGGATGGCCATGTGCATGTGCGTTGTTTATTTGGAGATTGCTCTAGGATGCACTGTGGGAAGACGACAAGCCAGTGGAGGGAGTGTGATACTGCGATCAATTTAACATATTGCACCTATAAACACTCTTTCAACAGAATATTGTAGTGTACCCTGTGTGCACCCTGCCACACTACACACATTGTTCAGGAATAGTTTGAGGATCATTAGGAAGAGTTCAAGGTGTTGTCGTGGCCTCCAAATTCCTCAGATGTGTGATGTACTGGAAGAACAAGTCTAATCCATTGCGGCTCCACCTTGGACATGAAGGATCTGCTGATAATGTCTTGGTGCCAGATACCACAGGACACCTTCTGGGGTCTTGTAGAGTTCATTCCTCTGTGGGTCGGCACTGTTTGGCAGGACATGGAGGACCAACAGCATATATTTGGCAGGTGGTCATTCTTGTTTAGGCTCATTGGTGTATGAGTGGTCATATCTCCGATGGGTTTGTTCATTCCCTCTTTTGTGGCTTTGTTTTATTTGTTGTAGATGTGGTTCGCTTGAGCGATGTGTCTGTTTCCTTGGTTGGAATATGGCTGTAGTGGTGCTTTAAAGACCCCCAAATTATAATTATTTGCTATATCAGATTTTTGATGTAGCAAATATATTTTATATACTTATATATTTTTTGTGTATATATATATATATATATATATATATATATATATATATACACTCACCGGCCACTTTATTAGGTACACCTGTCCAACTGCTCGTTAACACTTAATTTCTAAGCAGCCAATCACATGGCGGCAACTCAGTGCATTTAGGCATGTAGACATGGTCAAGACAATCTCCTGCAGTTCAAACCGAGCATCAGTATGGGGAAGAAAGGTGATTTGAGTGACTTTGAACGTGGCATGATTGTTGGTGCCAGAAGGGCTGGTCTGAGTATTTCAGAAACTGCTAATCTACTGGGATTTTCACGCACAACCATCTCTAGGGTTTACAGAGAATGGTCCGAAAAAGAAAAAACATCCAGTGAGCGGCAGTTCTGTGGGCGGAAATGCCTTGTTGATGCCAGAGGTCAGAGGAGAATGGCCAGACTGGTTCGAGCTGATAGAAGGGCAACAGTGACTCAAATAACCACCCGTTACAACCAAGGTGGGCAGAAGAGCATCTCTGAACGCACAGTACGTCGATCTTTGAGGCAGATGGGCTACAGCAGCAGAAGACCACACCGGGTGCCACTCCTTTCAGCTAAGAACAGGAAACTGAGGCTACAATTTGCACAAGCTCATCGAAATTGGACAATAGAAGATTGGAAAAACGTTGCCTGGTCTGATGAGTCTCGATTTCTGCTGCGACATTCGGATGGTAGGGTCAGAATTTGGCGTCTACAACATGAAAGCATGGATCCATCCTGCCTTGTATCAACGGTTCAGGCTGGTGGTGGTGGTGTCATGGTGTGGGGAATATTTTCTTGGCACTCTTTGGGCCCCTTGGTACCAATTGAGCATCGTTGCAACGCCACAGCCTACCTGAGTATTGTTGCTGACCATGTCCATCCCTTTATGACCACAATGTACCCAACTTCTGATGGCTACTTTCAGCAGGATAATGCGCCATGTCATAAAGCTGGAATCATCTCAGACTGGTTTCTTGAACATGACAATGAGTTCGCTGTACTCAAATGGCCTCCACAGTCACCAGATCTCAATCCAATAGAGCATCTTTGGGATGTGGTGGAACGGGAGATTCGCATCATGGATGTGCAGCCGACAAATCTGCGGCAACTGTGTGATGCCATCATGTCAATATGGACCAAACTCCCTGAGGAATGCTTCCAGCACCTTGTTGAATCTATGCCACGAAGAATTGAGGCAGTTCTGAAGGCAAAAGGGGGTCCAACCCGTTACTAGCATGGGGTACCTAATAAAGTGGCCGGTGAGTGTATATATATATATATATATACACACACGATTAAAAGGCTTGGTGGCAGTAGGATGTATATATATACGCACACACACAGACACACACACACATATATGTATATACAGTATATATATATATATTTATAGTTATGGGATAGAAGATATAATTAGTACTGAAATAAAATAAAACAATAGAAGGCAACTGAAAGTCTCTACCATGGAAAATAAATGTGTTTGTTCACTCGCAAAGGATTTCTTGTTTCAGACATGTACTATCTGATAAGCTGTCAGATTGTGTTACCAAATGTGACAGTGATGTTTTAAACTGCTACAAAAAAAAGGCCAGAAAGAAAAACAGGGTATCTAGTGATCCTGGGAAATTGAAAGCAAAAACACATGCTTCTAGATAGATCAAACCTCTGGGGAATCAAACAGCAGGTGCTTTAATGGGACGATGGGGCCGAAGACTATTTGGACAGCGTTGTTGTGAAGAGATGGTTCCGTGTGGAGATGGCCTTGGCCCTGAGTCACTGAATGACTTAGTGTGACAAAAGTGTCTTGTCAAAATGTCACACCTTTGCCTCCAGACTGCCGCTGTCCCCCATGCTCAGACTTCAGCTTGTCCGCTGTCATCCATTCTGACACAGGACCTGGATTTGCCAACATTGCGGCCTTGCAAACAAGTTCAACCAATGGAGATGCGAGGCTGGAACAGCGGGAAGTGGACAGAGACTCGTGTTTAAGATTTCAGATTGCACACAGGAACAGATGGAGGGAGGGGAGAGAGTAAAGAAGTTGTTATTGTCAAGCTTTTTGTCAAGCGTTTGGTGGCTTCATTGTAATGAAGTCAACATTTACGCAAAGCTATTGTCTAGATGAGCATGTAGTCTAAGCAACAATTAGTGATTAGCAATAATGACAGACCTGTTTCAACATCATACAGTAGCTCTGATCCAAGACCTACATAGACAGCAACTTAACCATCTTAGATTCTCATAATTGACTGATTTGGAAAGTTCTACACTGGTAGCATCTCCCCACAACTAACAATTGGCAATTGATTTTAAAGTCGGCATGAAATGGAAATTCATCCCATCTATTTTCAAAATACATGTTGTTGATCTTATTTGTGAACACTTCATCCATAATATTTATATTATAACCTAATTTTTAATCAAAATATCTGATCCTCCAGTAAAATGACAAATGGAATCTCTAGTGATGTATGCCGGACTTCTCCACTCATTTAGTTTGCTTAAACCCTGTGTCTTTCTTACATTTGACTGCAAGCTCGCATTCAGGTCTGCCTCCATCCAATCAACAACCAGCCGTGATTTGTGTTGTCACCCGATTTGCATAGTTGCTTTAAAGAACTGATCGATAAGAAAATGCAAGACAGCATGTGAAAAACTAAAAAAAAATCAAGAAAACTGAAATGACAAAATTATATCAATTCTTATAAAAAGGTGCACAAAAAAAAGCTTTCACAGATTCAAGAAGAGAATTTCGTCTAAAAGAGCACTGCCATTTTTTGCTCTTATTTTATTATTTTCTTTTTTCTGACTGCGCTACTGTGATGCTTATGTAGGAATTAAAAGCATTAGAGATATTAACAAGCACATTAGATGAACTACTGGGCTGCTGTAATGAGAGGGGTGATTGCTGAGAGTTGAATGTGCATGTAATGTTAAAAGGAGTGACGCCAACATTCTGAGAATACAAATCCGGTTAAGAGTCTCTATCACTCATCTGTGTTTTACTGGTTATGGTTATTTACTGCTTTAACATTATTTTACCCTCTTATGACAGAATGGTAGATCTCCTACCATATCCTTCTGTAATACCAAAGAATGGAAGGAGAGCAGAGACATTTGATTTCATCACTCCGCTTCATGTCATGCCTAAGAATTCCCCTTGAGCATAGTAAAATCACTGTAATGCCTGCCTCTCTAGACGTATTGCTTTTAAGCACTTACAGTAGCAAATCAGGTACGACTACAGCAGGGCTTATTTAATATAATTTAATGACAGAACAATTCATCTTCATGAGCAAGCTAGTAAGTTGTATAATTGTGTACTTCCCCATTTTTTAGAACCTGTTGACAACCTATATTTAGATTGTCCTCAACAAAGTTCACAGGATGTTGGATGCATAGTGGAGGAATAGAGTTTAGAGATAGTGAAGAAAGAGAAGCACTGAGGGATCACACTGTTGAAAGTCAGTTAGATGGTAATTAAAAAAGACAGGAACATTGGATCTCCAGCTGGGCTTGACGTGACTGGTAGAATGCTGCCATTAGTGAAGCAAGCTCTCTGCCTCCCTGCTCTCCTTACAGACACTAAATTAGCTATAGAGATGGAGACAAAATAGGAGACGGGGAATTAAACTAACACATTCCAGGAGGAACGTGACCATGACACATATTTATCATTAAGGAACTGTATGTAAGAAATGTATTTCAATTAATCATAAAATGGCCCTGATATTTCACTAGACATTAAGAAATCATGTTCATTTCAAATACTTGTATCACTGACAACAGTAGTCCGGTCAGGATATTGTCATTTAAAAAGTGAAGTTGCAGCCCTCAACTGATGTTGATGTTGTCATGTTGTGTTTTGGTCTGATGCGCCACCCTCCACCTATCTACCAATCACAAAGTCAGTAGTGTTGCAGCATCCGGGTTGCCAGATCTGCTCTAGTTACCACAGCTGCAGATACAAACATGTCGGGTCAGGGAGGAGGGGGAGGGAATACACCACTCTACAGTAATTTGAAAGTGATTGCAGTACCAGTTTTGGCCACAATCTTACATACGGTTCCTTTAAGGAAAGTAATGCGGTTGGTTATGTGAGATGATGGTGGGTAGAAGGAATGTATTCCTTTCCAGAGAGGAAACAATGGATTGGTGAAGGAAAGATGAGAAAGGTCAAGGGAAAGAGAGATGTAGTTTTATGGATTGACTTTGAGTGTGTGTTTGAGCCAGCAAAGCAGAACCCCAAAATAGACAGAATAGGATACAGATAAAACCATTGGTTCATTGAGGCTTCATTCATATTTTTGTAAAGTAACTGCTGTAACCGTAAATGGTTGTCATAAAATGCTACACGTAAAGTAATATGCAAAAAAAGTCTGGAAAGCACGGAAAATTAAGTACACTAAATCATGAAAAATTCACTTTTAAAAAGTTGCCTATACTTACTGTAGGTGATTCAGGTTTTCATACCAAAGATTTTGTTAGATAAATCAAACACATTATAACCGTTATTAACAGTTTAAATTAATAAATATTAATACATTTTGCAAAATGTTGATTTTGTAAATCTGACTAAAATGAATGAATATAACATTACAAAATATTGACCAAAATGTTTGGGGGGAGAAAGGATAGTTTGGTCTGTTACAGTTTATCATTTTTGACAGTCGAACTAAAATAGTATTTTCATCATATACAATTATATTTCAGTCAGAGTAAAGCAAATAATATCATAAAATATTGACTGAATTTAAAGGACAAAAGTTGAATGGCAAGAACCACAAAAACAACAAAACTAAAACATTAACGTCGAACTGATGAGGTGGATGTGTCTACTACATTTATGCATTGCTGTATCACATGTATCTGACCAATCACAGAATGATTTTATATGTGCTAATTAATTATGCAGGAACTATAGAACAATGGAACATGGGCATATCTTAATTTCATGAGGAAAAACATATTTAATAGGCTAGTCATTAAGTATTGAGTTTTTTGTCTTGCTATTAGTCTTTTTTTTTACTCAGAGAAATAATAATCCAAAACCCATCAGCAAGTTTTATCTCTCTGAATAAGTTAAGAAAATAAGTACAGCATGTCTTGTGATTTCCTGTTGTCCACTTCAGATAATACTTGAGAAACAACGGTAGTTAAAGGTCATGTTATTTTGCAAGAGACTACGATTACCTTTGTTTGTTTATTTATGTTCTCCCCCCAGAACATTTTTTAGATGTTAAAAACAAGAACAGGCAGCCTGGAAAATCACTTATATGGCAGATTCGGACAGGATTAAGAGAAGCCCTAGTAAGGATTACTTAATTTATTAAAACCAATCCCATTCGAAATAAGGCATACCCCCTCCTTCCATGTTTTATGCAGTTGACATATTAATATTTAAGTATGTGGTCACCAGTGGCTTTTGTTCTCGTACAGAGGAGTTGACAGATGCTGCAAAACTCTAGCATTAGAAAGTAGCACTCTCTCAGCTGTGGCACAGTAATGTTTACATACTTTCCTGAGGTTTATAGGAATAATTCTGCTGCCTTATTGTTGGGTCAAATGTTACATCTCAACAAGCAATCCTTTAATCTTGTTTTATTGAGGCCGCTCTCAAATTAGCCGTGCTCACATCAATC
This sequence comes from Semotilus atromaculatus, assembly GCA_031834385.1. Lineage (NCBI taxonomy): Eukaryota > Metazoa > Chordata > Actinopteri > Cypriniformes > Leuciscidae > Semotilus > Semotilus atromaculatus. The sequence goes on along the minus strand of JAULUF010000005.1, from coordinate 24,632,854 downwards.
TCATGGAGAACAGCGTACAGTAGTGTTGTCTCTCAGGGGTATGACATCCTTAGTAGAACATGTCAAATGAAAATCTAATTAATCTCAAGGGAAATATTTTTTATGTTAAAACACTTCCAGTTTAATGTGCAAAGAAAACTGATATTTAGCACATGATCTGCCTCGCACATGGTTTGTGTCACGGACATCAACCAATGTCTCAAATGTGTCTTGTTAAGGAGAGGTGTTTTATTACTTTTCTGAGCTGTATGGATTGAACTCACAATTTCCTCCTGGTTGGCCATAAAAGAGGCGAAATGCCATAGACTTACATTCAAAGAAGAACCCGTGTTTTATCTAGAGACCAGAATATCACAGAAACTTTGGTGGTTTCTTACTGGTTCAAGTCAAAAGTGCTCAACCGTAATCAACCATGCAGAATACTGTAGTAATGCACAGCAGCATGCTAAAAAATCACCCAGAATGCCTTAGCTAACACCTACAGCTCCTTAACATTGTTTTTTTTCTGTTTTGCAGGTGAGTTTTGTGCAGCCAGTGTTATTGAAATTACACATTTAATCTTCTCTGTAGAATCTTTTTTTTTTTTTGCGCTGTTGTCCCCTTATCACACTTTCACATACACTACCGGCTAAATATTATAAACGCATAACAAATGATTGTTCTGACAGCTTTGGTAATGTTCACTGTTCTATCGAAAGCTAGATGCAAGCAAACGTCGCTACCTATTGCATAGCACTTAAATTGCTAGAGATGCATCAATTACAATTTTCTAGGCCGATTCCGATGTCCGATTTTTCATTGAGTTTGACCTGCCGATACCGATTTTAGCCGATTCCGATTTCTTTCTTTTTTTTTAACCACTTTACAGCACACACAAATATTCTTTTCTATATATATATTTTTTAAAACATCATATAATTTTACCCAAACTAAATAATAAAAATAAGTTTAAATGGGTGAATTTTCTATAAATATTTTTGAGTCTTCATTTTCTTTTCTGACATAGCCTACTCCAGTTCTTGTTAAAACAAACAAGACATGCAAATTCTGTGCATTTTGGGCACTTTTTGTGTGAATTCATTTTTATTTTGCCCATCAAAAAAAGTGTGCTTTCACTTTAATTGAGCGTGAGCAGTGCACCGAAAATAGACTCGGCGCCGGAACCCCCTCTTCACTCCTGCTCCCGGTGTGAATTCACACTCATTGATTAACATGCACGCCGAAAAAAATACGCACCTCTCACGCTTGCGGTGTGTAACAGCCGTAATTCACGAAGTTCCACCGTCGTCCGGTGTACACGTGTGATGCTGATGTGTGAGGCCGGCCGGCGGTCATGGCCGATCACGTGAAAATTAACCAAATCCTGTCACAAGCCGATCAATCGGTGTATCTCTATAAATTTCCATTATGACTGAACTCTCATTATAGTATCATTGAGACGATAGCCTGTTAATCAGGCCATTTCATCCTGGCATATGAAATATAGACCAACAGATCACGGAGGCGCTGATGGGCCGTCACGCCAGAGCTGCGTCTTCCACATGGCCAGCTCATTAGCGGCAGCTATTCAGCTCTTCACATCCACCTCCGGTATTCACCCAAAGAGTGACAGACCCCCACCTTCCGCTCTGCAAATTACCATCACAAAATGCCCCGGACTCTACCTATTAATAATGCAATTAGCTCCCTTTCTCCTGTCCGCCAGCTACTATTGTGTGGCCTTTGAGGCCTTCGGCACATTTGTTTCTTCTCCCATGACACCTGCGCTAGTCGCTCGCACTTCGTCATGACTGACTCGCAATGCACTGAACATACCGGCGTGAATGTTGAAATAGCTTGTATTTTTGGTGATGCTCAAAATCAGATGAATAGTCAATAAATTTGGAGCCTGAATTGAGTTTTGATTAAGTTTCATCTCATGAATGCAGTGGCGCGGGATCTAATTTTCAGTGATGAAAAGGCATGTTAGAGGTGTTATTTATACCCCACTTGTAGTGGCATTCATTAAACATAATGATGAGCAAATGAGCCAAGCCACGTCAAGATCAGAACCGTTTTCTTTAAGTCTTGCCTTTTCCTTATATTGTTCTTTCTCGCATGCTATAATTATCTGTTGTCCAGTCTTCCTCCACTTTTACATCTTTTGTCTTCTTTATCTAATCATTCAACACTTCTTTTTTCATAGCCTGAAAATGTACTGAATTGATTAAAAAAATGTTTTGACCAGACAACTCATTTATGTCAAAATCCAAAAAAGAACAGTTTAATTCAATAAATTATGAATGATTTTGCTGCACCTTATTTTCACCTTCTGAGAATATTATAGTTTTTTCATTTATTTATTGGTCTATTTATATATATATATATATATATATATATATATATATATATATATATAACAATTCATGCTAATTTCCTGATTTGATGACCTTTGATATCAAGGTTATTGACATTGACCAGAATTTTAACATCAGTGCATTATTAGTATGAATTGTTATTTTAAATTATTGAATATATTACCATTGGGAACATCAAGACTAAATCTACATATGGAAATGTAATGGTGTATCTATATAATATTTTTGAAAATGAAAACAACGATGGATAAAAATAGAACATGATGGAAACCTTTCTCAGTCTGTCAAAGGGACAGATAATGATCTGACACTCCAAGTGACAGCCAGGAGAAAGCGAAAGACAGTCTTCAGTCCTTCAGTCTTCAGTCTTCAGGCTTGTTATGCTTTGCTGCACTCAGGTCATCTGATCTGGCTTTGGACACTCTATGTAAAATGGATCATGTCTCTGCATTAGATCCGTGTGAAATATGAATGAAGGTCTTGAGCTCCAGGGCTCTTTGAATCACTTAACTGCCATGTACTCCACCAACTTGCATAGAAACTATCCACACTTTTTCCTCCCGCTTTAACATATATTTGTTTCCCCACTCACCATTTCAGGCTCTGCTGTTGTCCAGCTTTGTTATTTCATTACGCTAGGCAGCGAGAGAAAGAAAAGTGAGATATACAGTAATTACCCCATGTCACATTCTTAATGCAGTTTTGAAAAATACATTGCGTACAGTGTGTTTGTTTTAATTCTAAAACTGCTAAAAAGTTTTCTGTTTGGGTTAGAGTGTTGGATAAGGTTTGTCTATATACTCATAATTAACTTGTGTGAGTGTATTAGCCACAAGTAAGCTTGCTGATTAGCTGTTGTTCTAGCACATACATTAAAGTGAGAGAAAACATTGCTGTGTTTGTTTAAATGGTTTGGTATGCCAACTACTGGCTCAACCAGTGACGTGAGTAAAGCCCGGGTGCACAGTGCCGTCTGAGACAAATTTTGCACATCCTAAAATAATCCTCAGATCCTAGGCTAAAATCTGAAGTCTTTGATTGTTAGTTTGACATGTTTATCGACAGCCGATTAAGGCGAGGCAAGGCAAGGCAAGTTTATTTATATAGCACATTTCATACACAATGGTAATTCAAAGTGCTTTACATAGAAGAAATTAAAATAATCAAAAGAAATACGAATAATTAAAACAGTTTAGAATAAAGAAATTAAATAAAATACAGTACAAACAGTCGGACGAACAGTGGCACAGTGCTCATTCAGTAAATGCATAGCTAAACAGATGTGTTTTGAGTCTGGATTTGAATGTGACTACTGTAGGAGCACATCTGATCTCTTCTGGAAGCTGGTTCCAGCTGCGGCTGGCATAGTAGCTAAAAGCAGACTCTCCTTGTTTAGAGTGAATTCTTTGTATTTTCTGGTTCTGCTCAGAATCCTGGCGGCAGCGTTCTGTATGAGCTGCAACTGTCTTATGGTCTTTTTGGGAAGGCCAGTGAGGAGTCCATTACAGTAATCCACCCTGCTGGTGATGAAAGCATGCACAAGTTTCTCTAAGTCTTGACTGGAAACAAAGCATCTAATTCTTGCAATATTTTTCAGATGATAATATGCTGATTTAGTTATTGCTTTGACATGACTACTGAAACTAAGGTCTGATTCTAGAGACACACCAAGATTCCTGACTTGATTTTTAGTTGTTAGACCCCTAGAGTGAAGGTATGCATTTACATTGAGAACTTCATCTTTGTTTCCAAACGCAATGACTTCAGTTTTGTCTTTGTTTAACTGAAGAAAGTTTTGGCACATCCAATTGTTTACTTCATCAATGCATTGGCACAGGGAGTCAATGGGGCTGTAGTCGTTAGGCAAAAAGTAAGTAGGCTAAGTAGAGCTGTGTCGTCTGCATAGCTGTGGTAGGAGAATTGGTTCTTTTTCTTTATTTGGCTCATTGGGAGCATGTACAGGTTGAATAGGAGTGGCGCAAGAATTGAGCCTTGAGGGACTCCAGATTAATGACCGTTGCAATCAAATTTTTCCTCAGACGAAATTCTGGCAGTGTAAGAAGATTTGACTCACAGTCCTGCAGTGGGACTTCTCCTAGGATGACCGTCAAATTGTCTTTGTTTTTCAAGACAAGCCATGACCAAAATTAACGTTAGAGATTTCTTTGTAGCCACCATTTCAATCCCGTGTGTAATGCATCTCACTGTCACCGTACGTGTCATTGATTGATGATGTAAAACTTGATGATGGACAGGTTTTCTTGCATGTGTCCGTTTTTAACACGTCTTGACTGTCGTACAGTCTGACATTAATGACAACTGAGATCTTACAGTGTGACATAGCTTTACAGCAATGATCATGTTCGTACAGTCTGACAAGCGACAATCTTAAAGGACTATTATATGTCAGTGTGCACTTGGCTTTAGACTAGTGCTATCAAATTTTTGAAAGAAAAATCCTGTTTGAAAGCTGTAATTTCTGCAGTTCTGTTTGGTGCCATACTTCACGTCAAAAGTGTGAAGGTCTTGCTGGAAAATATGACCCTTTTCCCTCTCTTAATTCCAGTAAAGAGGAAACTTGCTGAGGGAAGTTATTTTCCATTTGCATGGGTTCCCTTCATCGCTGTTATCTCATCTGCTCTCAGTGCCATGAAGCAAACATTGTGAAAGGAAAGGTCAAAAGTGAAACGATGAGGGAAATATAGGGAAATGTTTGAAGACAGGGAGAAGAGGAGAAGGAGGGAACAAGTGACAGATGGCCGGAGGGAGGCTGGTGTCATTGTGGTGTCCTGCGTGTCGTCATACAGAAGTCCGTTTCCTTTGACACTTTTACTCTTTCTCTGGTTGTCTCTACTCTCTATCCACCTGTCACTTGTGTTCAATCACTTTTCTGTCCTCATCAGTCACTCTCATATACTCATACATTATCTCGGACACTTTCCCCTATCTTTCCCCTATCCACTTTCGGACTATCCCCTGCCAAACCACTAATTTTTATTTTGGGTGTCCTGTAGCATTTTCAGTGTTGTCAGATAAATACATGTAGATGTCCAAAACAAATTATAGCTGTCCAAGAAACAGTATAGTCAGTTGTTTCGTATATGAATGAGAGTGATCAAGACACATGGTGCTTTGTAGGAATGAAAGGCTCAGCTTATAGTTTGAAGACCCTTCTCAATGGAGACATTTCATAGATGTAGTCTGCATAATTGTATGCCTGTTTCCTATATAGTTTCCTTGAGCATTAAGTAAACTCACTTTAAGTAAAAGGATTTGGTATGACTCAAGGGGTAAAAATTTGGCTAGTTAACACTGAAACATCTTGCAGTAAAAAGCATCTTTCTCTCTTGACAAGTTCCGAATTGTTGTGTATTCTGTATTTTTTTTTTTTTTTTTTTTGCAAGCAACATATCAATTATATTAATAAACATTTTATATATCAAAATAGATGTTTTAAATGCTGTGTACAGCTCAAGCTGCAGAACTGTGCGCCCATGAGCAAAGATGACAGATTTGTAATCACAACTGGGTTTAAGATGAATGGGAATCCAAGCAAATAGCTTTTTCTAGATATTGTAGAGCTAATGCAATATCTATAAAAATGCTGGAAAATAATACTGTATCAGTCAAAATCGTCTTTAACTTTATTTTGTGTGGGTTTTTTTCTTTCTTTTTTGGCCAATGAATCACACTCAAAATACGAGGCGGAGAGAGAGTTTGTAGCCATAACTGTACAACAGAGTACAAAAAATAACTTACTGTTGATCGGCACAGTAAGAAGAATGAAGTGTCTAACACCTCATCTTTTTTTACGGGTAGTGTGTCTTGCTTTTGCCCGTCATCTCCTCTGATATGAGTTTGAGCAGCTGTAGTAGATAGTAGACACTGCGTCATCTTATATTTTAAGCCCTATTCGCACAGGATTAGTACTATCTGGAGACCTCGTGTGATTTAGAAATTACCCGCCCACATCTGAATTTTCACCTGAAAAACTCAAATTTACTGACTTACCTCCCGGATATGACGTCAATAGACTATTGCTTGAAAATGCTTTGTCGTTATTATAGGCCTAGATGTTCATCGCGTCAGGGTCCTGATCAGCCTGTTGGGGTTGTATTCGCTATAACAATCGCCTCGCTCTACATTGCCCCTTACATATGAGTAATCTTAAATATCATTGAAATTTCACAGTTATCGATTCAGCGACTTCAGCAAAAACTAATACTAGGTTCTCTTACGAGAGGTTCTCTCGTATTGCGTAAGTTAGCTTACGCTACGGGAAAGATTAATCTTTTCGAGATATTGAAGCCCAAAAAAAATATCCTTAATTTTTTTATCCATTGCCAACGCAGTGCAGCAGCTAGCAGACCTAGAGCAGGCTGTCTAGCGTGCTCATTGGCTGCCCTGTGGCAACTGCAGCAGCCTACCACTGAGCCCGGTGTGACGTCACGCCCAATGAAGGGCGCTCGCGCCCTCATCGCGTCACAGCCCGCCGGAATGGGCGTGGCTTAGCGTATATAAGCGGGGCTCGGAGGCTGTTTCCCTGATTTTTCATCTCTTCAGCGAAGCTCTTCGCATCGCTGGATACCGAGAAAAGCAGCCGCCGCCGTCGAGGAAGCGACAAACCAGCTTAGGACAGCGCCTGAAGAAGCCGGCCATCTTCGCCACCTTCAGCCATCTGTGCGAGCTACGCTATCCGGCAACATATCCTTTTGCTCTATTCTGTGTGTTCGCCGCTGCGATACCCCTTCCTAAAAGAGCAGCGAGACGTATTTTTAAAGATGTCTCGCACTTCCTGTGGCTCGTGCAGAGCCCCGCTCAGCATTGGAGACCGCCATGTGATCTGCGCTCTCTACCTTCTCGTTTGGTCTCAGCATCATCTGCGCTCGCTGAGAGCTGCGCATGTGCCAGGCCACCTGAACGACGGCCCAGACAGACTATCCAGGGACAACGTTCCCCCAGGGGAATGGTCCCTGCACCCCCAAAAGGTCCAGAAACTATGGCGCCTTTTCGGCAAAGCGGAAGTCAACCTCTTTGCGTCGAAAGACAACGCTCACTGCCCAATGTTCTTTTCAAAGAACGAGGACGCGCTGGCCCAGCCGCCCGCTGTATGCTTTCCCTCCGGTCTCACTGTTGCCACAGGTAATCAAGAGAATCAGAGAAACGCGCCATTCGGTGCTCCTTATAGCCCCGCGTTGGGAGAATCAGTGTAGCTCGAAAAGATTAATCTTTCCCGTAGCGTAAACTAACTCACGCAATACTCGTTCCCTCTTCTAGAGAGAACCAAGGTTACATTAGGTAACCGATACGTTCATTAATGTAAGTAAAAAGTCCTCAAAACAGTTTCAGAGGACAAGTTAACAGCAAAACGGTAAGAACAAAGAAACTATTTACAAACAACAAATTACAAAAAATACAAATTAAATAAACAGTGTTTTAGGTTTTTCAGGAAGATGTATGTAACAGTTTTATTCAGCTAAATAATAGCCTTCACATAAGACATAACCTACTGTGTTTCCGAGGATACTAACCAAATCGACATTTCGACATGTTTTTGTGTAGGCTATCAGACCGTTTGGGCTCGAATCCGAAGCTCACAGTATATACTTTACTTATGCAGTATCTCTTTCACAGCTTCACTGCATCTTTTCACTGCACGTCCTGCAGTTTAGCAACAGTTGACTGCATTTTACAACACTCACTTATTTGAATGTTACGTTTGGCTTAGGGAGGAACGAAAACGCACTGATATGAAGGAATGGAAGGTGCGCTGGACGAAATGCGGCAACAGCACAATAGTCGTTTTACCTCAATTCTCTTGTTTTCATAATTGTTGGAAGCCGAAATCGAAAAATCTATTATGATTTATCGCACAGCCCTAGTTAGGGGCTACGATATTGTCATATGTGTAGTATTAATATTATATCAATATTTCATTTTCAAAAGTAATTTCACATATACTGATACATTGCGACACCCCTAACATAAATCATCTCTTTTAAAGTTCTAGCAAACTTTTGTTGGCCTCTACGTACAGAAAAGCAGTCTGAGGTCACAGGAGAGCTTAAGCATAGAGGCCACACACGTAAAAGCACACTCTCCCAACATGAAACGGGCCAAGATCAAACCTTGCTAAGCGTTCTGATACACACAGATAAAACACCGCCATGATCAATAGATCAAAGCCTTTTGGGACACTGGAGGATCAATTAGCACCCAGCTGGTGAGTGTGTGTGTGTGTGTTAACATCTGATGAAAGCAGAAAGAAAGCATCCCGAATGCCTCTTTTTCTAGAATACATCCCATCCTGGTATTTATGACATCATAACCTCATTATCGTCCTCATTGTCATGTTATTGCTATGGAAATGGGGTTCATACAAGCTCAGTCTGTCTCTCCATCAATCTGCGGCGTGATCTTCAGTTCTTCTGACACATGAGCGGCATGCACGTATAATCAAAGCGCTCGTGCACTCTTTGCATCTCCCATTTTGATTCCCCTCGCAGGAGACACTCTGTTTAGCTCAGTATCTAAGGAGGCACCTCATCTGATCCTGTTGCTGTGGCAACAAGTCCCGGCTTGTCTCGGGCTACTGTCAGGGTCCAGTGCAGCTTAACATCTGGGAGACAGACAACGCCCTTCCTCTCCTTCACTCTATTCTCGCCCACTCTTACACCCTTAAGAATTGTGTATGAGTGTGCGTTTGTGTGCAGATGTGTAATAACATCACTACTGTGACATTCATGATTGTTGTGCTCCGTCTAGATGATTTTTAACGCAAGAACGCATCTTGCGTGTCTACTCTGCTGCTTTATTTCTCTTTAAACAGTGTTGAGGGGGCATTTGTCATTTTTCACTAAAAATATATTTAAAACAAGTTAAATTAGCTTTGTTTATTACAGCAAAATTGTGTATTAAGATCTGTTGTTCCCTCATTTTTGCGTAAAATTTTTCTTCCCCCATTTGGATGATGTTTTTGTTGATTTAAATCTAATCATGTAAAAAAAAAAAAAAAGAAGCAATGTGTCAGTGAGCAACTCATGGCCATCTCTAATTTAAAACAGCCTTTGAGACCAAACATGCTGGGAAGCTAACCAGGTTTTGAGATGTAGTGTGTTTTTACATGCCCTGTCCCATCTGTATTTTTAAAGATTTTTTTTTTTTTTTTTTTTTGATGGATCATGCAGGAAGCATCACATTCAGTATTCACATCTAAGTGTGACACTGGATACAAGGTGTTCAGTTCCACTGCAGTCTGTTCTTTTCGCAAGAATCGCTGCACAATGTCCTCTCTTCGCCTATGAAAAACTGCATGGATTTTCAAGCCTTAAATGAAAACAACTTAAACATACAGTACTTTGCCCTTTGTTTGCCTGTGAATAAGCTGTTTATTATTGCTCTAGGCTTCTCATAAAATTACAATGAAATTTCTATTATTAAAAATGTAGATGGAAGAAAACAATTGCAGCAGAACCAGCTAAACTCATCTGGGCTTGAGTGTAATGCTCATGGACTGGCAGAACAGTGCTGAATGCCTATACTAGAGTGTGTGTGTTTAAGGCAAGATGAAGGAAAGTCTCACTTAACGTTAATGCTAATGTTGATCATTTTTAGAATATTTGATAAATGCATGTTGCATTTAGTTATTTTTTTAGTCATCATCTGATTAAGGTGATCAGAAGAATGATTAATGAAATATGGAGACACATTGTAGTCGTGGCTGAGTGCCTGGTATGCATGTTTCAACTAATTGGGCAGTAGTGCAGACAGCCCATATTCAAAAACACTTTTGTCTGGCTTACGGTAACGTTTTGGTTTTATTGTTTGAAATATGTATATGTTGTAAAACCCGTAGGGGTGCCCAATCCTGTTCCTGGAGATCTACCTTCCTGCAATGTTCAGCTCCAACCCTGATCAAACACATCTGAATAATCTAAGGCTACATCTACATTAATCCAGATACATTTGAAAATGGCTTTTTCATTTCTAAACGCTCTCTGTCCACAGTAGAGTTTTCAAGCATTTTCCAAAAGTTTCTCATCCACACTGAAACATTGGAAAACTCTGAATTCACCTTACTGCAAATTTGTAAAACCTCATAAAAGCTCACTGAGATGATACAGATGGAACAGACATGGAAGTTCTCTTCGATTTGATTCTTCTGGCAAGGATCATTTTATTTAACAAAATAACTCACCATTTACTAATTCGTCCAGGTCGCACTCAGTCACCATTATATGTTTAGTATAAAATGCAACTACCCTAATGTTTTGCCGCAGGACAAATGAATTGCAGGACTGTGATATGAAGAGTGTACAAAGTAACATATCTTTAGCAACAGCGTGACAGTGAATAGCACATAGATATCTGTCGGTACAATATGCTTTACATGACTAAACATGCGTCATCATTTTCGAAAGCCTCCGTTTTCACAGTATGGGAGAGCCGGGACAGTTAAAACACTTTTCAGATAAATGTCGTTTTCTAAGATAAGGTTACAGATAGATTTTTTTTTTTTATGTGATCAACAACTCACATATGTGTTCTCTTAGTATCATGTGTTATTCGGTACAAATATAGAATGATTTAAGTAAAAATTTTATTTGAACGGTAGTAGTGCTTTGTTTCAATTGCAACACAGGGGTGGGACGGATGAAACATAATAGTTTAAACGGTAACTATTCATCTAATGCTTGTTTTTATGAACAATACCTGACAAGTAACTTATGTACATATTGTTACAAACATATTTTGTAATTTATTTTTTCATATTAACATTTTTGTTCTGTCGCCCAATAAACAATAGGCCTATGCGCATTTGGGTAATCTTTCTAATAGGCCAGTGTTTCCCCTACCATTGTTTTGAAACTACCCCCTGCCCCCCCTGAATGGATGAAAAATAATAATAATCTAAAAAAAAAAAAAAAAAATGGACGCAAGAGCTCCATGTAGTAACTTTTGCGCCTATGCTTTTCGCGATAGAGCAGTTTAGTACACTTGAAATCAAATCGCGATAGACTAGTGTGTGAATATTAAACTGCAAAAATACAATTTAAATACGAATCACTGTGTGAATGAATGGTGCACGCTCGAGCTGGTGCAGACGACAGTCAGTTTCATCTCACACACACACACACACACACACACACACACACACTCAGCTTTGTTTATGTGATTTATGAGGACATTCCATAGGCGTAATGGTTTTTATACTGTACAAACTATATATTCTATGCCCTTACACTGCCCCTATCCCTAAACCTACCCATCACAGGAGACATGCTGCATTTTTACATTTTTAATAAAACATTATTTTTTATGTTTTTTAAGCTATTTGAAATATGAGGACTCATGGAATGTCCTCATAAATCACGTGTAAGTTGTAATACCAGTGTAATATGCATGTCATTATACACATTTGTGTCCTCATATATCACATAAATAAGAACACACACACACATGCGCGCGCGCGTGCTGAGGCACGTGTGATGCTCGAGCTGTTTTTTTGCCTTTACGAGGAAACTCAATGGTCTTCACGGCAATCCGTCAAAATAAAAGTTCGGTTTAATTTGACAGAAATATATTACTGTTGTACAGTAGAATTTAGATGAGTCTCAATGTAATAATAATACTAACACTAATACAAATAAATTATGATCTCAACTTTAAGGAATAATAATTTTTTTTCCATGTTTTAATTTTAACAGTAATTACAATTGAGCTTTAAAGCTCATTGTGCAGCACGTTGTTTGACAAAAAAAAGTTTGTTCAATTTCATATGATTAAAATAAATGTAATTAATGTTTTATGTCTTCATTTGGTTACCAGAAAAAAACAAGAAAATGAAGAAAATGAGGACTACCAGAAAATGATAAATTAAATTTATTTAAGATTGATCACTTGTTTCAACCGTCCCGACAGCGCCTCCTGCCAGTTAAATCTGTTTTGCCCTTAAACTAAAAATCTCTGATATTACATACTTAAGGATATGTTTAATACCTTCCGTATTATCATTACAATGGCACATGAAACAATAAAAATACAACTTGTCAGTCAAAAAAAAAGTACTGCATGAAATAATTGAATAACCCCACTCAAAACTTTAAAACGGCATGACGTAAAGAAGAAATGTTTTCGCGGGTCTGGTAGACATTGTGTGCTGTACGTGCTGACGAAATTTGACGTACATGATGTGAGTAGTTTTCAAGGAAATCTCAATGTTTCATCCATCCCGCGTTTCAATCGTCCCGGCTCTCGCTCTCCCCTACTCACTACAACGCAAAGATGACTTTTTCAATTGTATCCACTTGGTAGGGCTTTTCAAAAAAGTCACATCAGTGTGAACCGAAGGCAACAAAGAACAAGATGGATTTTTACACAAAAACATTAGTGTGGACAAGGCCTAAATAAGATCATGGATGAGGGTTGGAGCTGAACTCTGCAGGTAGGTAGATCTTCAGGAGCCGGATTGGACACCGCTGCTGTAGAAGAATAATTAGCTTTGGGTTGTTGAATTATTGAAAATTAATTTGCAACCCAAGTGTAATGGCTACAATACCAGTATGGGATGTGCATTAATTTCCAGTAGTATTGTAATTGAACAATCAGTTGTGATGATATAAGTATAGGATATATAAAAAGATGAGATTTTATAGTACCTAACAATTGTGTTTCCCTAAAATCAGCTGGGAGAGAATTCAGAGGGAATTAATATGAGCTTTGTGTAAATGTGATATATTTTTTAACAGTAATGAGGGCTAGCCTGCTGTTTCTTATCATTGTACTCAAATTTGCATGATTCAGCGTCGTCTTCAGGTGCTGACGTGTGCATGAATATTGCAGTGATAATTTCTGTCTTAAAACGATGAGGCTGTTGAGGAGGTCAATGGTTTTAGTGAAGTGTGTACTCTATGTGTGCGTGTCTCACTTTGAGTAGTGACATCCAGCCAGTGTCTGCATACTTTATCTGGAGGCTCAACACACTGTGCTCTTGACCAGTATGTGCGTTGCAATTAGCAGATAAAAACATGAGGAAATGTATGAAGTGAGAAATGATGGAAAGATTTTAAAAAAAAGAAAGTGATTTAGAATCACAGAATGTGATAATACAGACTGGTTTGGACTGACTGGATTTGGAGACTTCAGTACCCATGATACAGTGCTGCTCAAGTACAACTCGAGTGAATGTATATCTTTTGACCCTCAAAAGGCATTCACACAGGACATGTTCTTGTATGTAAAAACAAAACCTTGTCTTAGAACACCAGATTGTAACAAAACATGTCTCAACTTTGTGCACTTTTTTTTACTGGGGTATTTCTGATTTCTAGTGTCAGAGAATAGATTTGCATTTTTATTCAGCCCGTCTGCTGCTTTTTCGCATTGGTCTGAATATACAAATTGCTGACAAAATCTGTGCTAACCATTTGTGTTGGTGTGAATAGGCCTTAAATGAAAAATCATTCCTCAATTACTAACTCTTATGTCGTTCCAAACCCATAAGGTGTTTTGTTAACACTTTATAATAACTGCACGCTATTAATCATTAGTTAAGCATGAGTAAACAGTTAATTCATCATTTATAAAGCATTAATATACATTAATAAGCTGTTTATAAATAAATAAACTTTTTTCTTGATTTATAAGCATATCTATAATGTGTTTAATAATTGTATTTTCATACTTTGTTAATGATCAATTAATAATTTCTAAATGAAGTATTGCATTATTTACAAACCAGTTATTTAAGAGTTGTCAGTGATGCATAAGATCACTTAGAAAGTGTAAGTAAAAGTAGTAAATTCAGGTAGTTATAAAGCATTTAGTAGTAGTACTATTTTTGTGAGCTCATCTAAAGTGAGGACTATTCATGCCTTGTAAAGCATTTACAAATGAGATTTAAAGGCTCATTTATCTTCTAAACAGAAAAATGAAACAAACACAACACAGTGATACAGAACATAGAAATATTTAAAGGAGAACTCCGACGCAAAATGAACCTCGGGTGTAATAACACATTGGTACTGACTAAATCGTTCCCTGATATTTGTTTTCATGATAATCGAATGTAAAGAGTTTTATCTCTAAAACAGTTTAGCTTATAACGCTAGTATATGGGGCATATAATAAGCAAAAAGAGATCGCTAGTTAATACCACTAACAAGGCTCAAATTAGCCCCACACTAACACAGTAGCATAATGAGGGTCTCTACATGCAAACCGAAGCATTGAGAACTTTGTCAGTGTACAGACAGTTTAATAAGAAGATACTTTACAACGACCGTAAATTACGCGAATACAGACAGGAGCCATCTTGGTAAACAGTCTCGACCAGTAGAACCACGAAGGTGAGCGAACAGTACGTGTAGATATTGAAGATAAGATAAATTATTTTTATTTTTTTATTTTCTCTGTTGCGTTCAGTGCTTCTCTTGTGCGCTCAGTGCTTTCTTCCAGAAACAACGGACCATATGAGATTCCAAGTCACAGTTCAGCTCACGTATTACCGTGTTCGTGGTTCGACTGGTCGAGACTGTTTTCCAAGATGGCTCCTGCCTGTATTCAGTTCTTTTTAAACTGTCTGTACACTGACAAAGTTCTCAATGCTTCGGTTTGCATGTAGGGATCCTCATTATGCTACTGTGTTAGTGTGGGGCTAATTTGAGCCTTGTTAGTGGTATTAACTAGCGATCTCTTTTTGCTTATTATATGCCCCATATACTAGCATTATAAGCTAAACTGTATTTAGAGATAAAACTCTTTACATTCGATTATCATGAAAACAAATCTCAGGGAACGATTTAGTCGGTACCAATGTGTTATTACACCCGAGGTTCATTTTGCGCCGGAGTTCTCCTTTAACAGCCTTTAAATCTCCTTTGTAAATCCTAGGTGTATATGACATTCTTCTTTCAGACGAATACAATCGGAGTTATATATATAAAAAAAATGTCCTGGCTCTTCCAAGCTTTACAATGGCTGTGAATTGCTGTTTCTGTTTTGAAGTCCATAAAAGTGCTTCTAACCATGATAAAAGTAATCAAAAGAAATATTCTCTGATTGAATAAAACTCTTATTGTATTCATCTGAAAGAAGAATGTCATATACACCTAGGATGACTTGAGGATGAGTAAATCATGGGCTAATTTTAATTTTTGGGTGACCTATCCCTTTAATCCAAGTCTTCTGAAGAGACACAACTCCTTTGTATGATGAAAGATATAATTTAGGCTTTTTTCACTACATACATAATATAACTCGGTTTCAGAGAAGAACGAAAAGTCTTATGAGTTTGGATCGACATGAGAGTGATTAATTTAGGACAGACTTTTCATTTTCGGGTGAACTATCCCTTTAAACGTACCTCTAAGTAACTTTCACCTTCTCAGAAGTGAAGTCATGTGACCTTCTCTTCTCATTCCCATGTATCTTCAGTCAATAAAGAGGCTACTGCTTGGATGTCAGTTTCTACTGTTCTGCTGATCTTGGTTAATAATAGTTTGATAGGTTTGGAGAGATAATCTTGGATTAGAGGACTGGAGTGAGTTTTTAATTTTACTGGAAGATGAGTCTGCTCCCACAGACAGCTATGAGTCACCACGGCTTTCATCAACAGAGTTTCACACGGACACTCACACTTCACACCACACGATCCTCTAACGAGAGTGCAGCACGCAATCACTCGCACACACACCCAGTGTACTAGAAGAGCAGGCACAGTTCAAACTGCAAACCCACACAATCAAGGAAAATGATGCAGGCAGAGTTCAGAGGTGCTCTGTGGATTGTACACAAGGGAGAACCACACTGTTTCACTTTTCAGAGCTGTAGAGTACTCAAGGGACACGCATACCCGCTTTTATGGTGAGATAACGGTGAAAGGTTTTAGTTAACTGTTGTTATTAATCCTCCTCTTAACATCTCTTAACACCAATAACCAGAGCAAGTGTCGCACACTCTCGCTTCAAAACACACACTGCCCGCGAGCTCTTTACATACGCTCACTTAATGCTAATGTGCTGAGGGTGGTGGGAGTGCTACTGGAATTTGTTCCCTTTTCCACTGAGAGTTGCGTGGTTAAAGCGGAACGGCAAAACGAGCGCAGAGGTAGTCAGCTGAGCAATGGCTGCGGTTGTTTGCACAGCTCTGCTTGGCTGTAGGTCGTCAGAGGCGAAAGAGGAAAGACGTTCATTGGATAATGTCCAATCCCGCCATCAGAGAGAATGACTGAATGATGATGAGGAGGATGATGATTTTTTTTTTCTTCCAAGCGCATTTGATTTGCTGATTCAAAGGGATTCAATGAATCAGTGAGTCATTGTTGAGAAATACGATGCTTTTCCCTCTCAAGGCTTGTGAAGATATTCTTATAAAGCTCTGTGAGCTGCCCTGCTGGAAAAAAAAGAGACTTAATCCAGCCTAGAAAAACTTGCTGGTTTTAGAGAGGTTTTGGACCCTCTAAAGTATTTTATTCATGCTTTTCCACACGTAATGCAATATTTCTGCCTCCCATCACGTATGTATTTTTTTCTCTAATCCGGTCGCATTTTAGGATTGTCTTTTATCCCAAAGGATACATGTGATGCTGTCTCTAAATTTGGCTAAAATTAGGTATCTTAGGAGGCATGAATTAAATCAAATCTAAATCGTATGTGCAAGTAAAAACATGAACTGTTGCGTAATCTATGTACTGTATAATGAGTAGTTCCCTGCATTATTACAGGAAGGCAGTAGAGTACAGCGTGCGAATAGCCAATTAAATCGAGTTCTCTTTCCTGTCTTGTGCTTTAATGGACAAATTCACACAAAATGATGTCAAAATGCCCATATAGGCAAGTATCCTTGTGAAACATAGTCAGTTACGTCTTAAGTGAATATAAACAGTTGAAAAGAAAATGCGTGTTTAACAGTATGTGACAGCAGCCAAAAAAGCCTACTGCTGTCTTTGTCCTCAATGTTAATCAAACAACAAAAGAAAATCTCTCACTGCTCTTGACTGGTTGAGCCTTGCTGGAGCAGCTCTAAATATTCACTGTGCGATTAAATATGATAGAGCAATAATATGAACAGTGAAAGTAACAGTTGCTCCTATAATACATATTAACAGGCATAATTAAGCTTGAAAATAACTGAATGAAATATCGATTTGCTTAGCCAACTAATTTTATTCATATTCTTTTATATTTTCTGCCCAATATTTTTAAAAATTAAAAATGCATTGAAAATACAGAAATACAGTTATTAGCACTCTGTATCGGCAAGTACTAAAAACAAATATACAAAAATAAAGTATTGTATCGGACTCTTTCTGGAAAAAGTGGTATTGGTACATACACACTTGTAGCCTTTGAGTACAAAAGTTCACTTCCACTATGAACACAAAGTGATCTGTCTACACCTTTTCCACCCACGTTCACACCAGATCCGAATAGCGTGTCAAATTCGCGCCTACCGCGTCTAGTTATACGCTTGAACACTGAGTCCATTCGCGCGTCAAGAGCGAAATTGATGCACATAAAAAACAAAAGTTTGAAGCGAAATTTACGTGCGTCGGAATCGAAACCCGTTGGCGGCCATCTTTTTTATGTTGATTGAGCATTCATCGAGAGAGTCACCTCTCTGTATTTGCTCTAGAGAGCAGAACAGCGGCATAGGGATCATTGTCGCCGTATTTGGGTCCACCAGACCCTTCGGAGGCGAACCCAGTTTGGTGAGCTTCACCATTTGCTCAATCCAGGAGCTGCGCCTGGATGACGCGACCAGTTTGATGACCTGTTGTCCCGCATTGGAGCGAGGATCACCGTCGGCCACTTCATCCACCTAATCTGTCATTTATTTTTGTTTTGATGATAAATTGAGCCAGCCTCCAAAAGTAATTACCCTGTCCTGTGATTTTTCTCTCTCTCTCACACAACACTCTCCAGACACGAACTTATGCGCTATAGTATGTTGGTTGTCTTTACATTAGAATAATATTTTATAATCTAGATATGGAATAAATAGCATTCAATACAAAATGAATATGTCTCATTTATTGAAATCAAGTTTTATGTGATAAAATATTTGCTTTGTGCATTAGAACCACACTAGGCATTTAGTCATATATTACAAAATAATTTATTGAAGCATCCAGATACTTCATCATGTGACAGCAGCTAGGCTCCTGATTGGTTAACGCGGCGCGAATTGACGCCAAAGTTCAGATTTTTCAACTCGGGCGGCAGACGTGAATTCGCGTCAAACGCGTGAATGCACAAAAAGCACTAATAAAATGAGGCGTATTCACGTCTACCGCGCCGCGCTCTATGCCTCATTCGCGCCGCAGGAATTTTGTATGCGCGTAACGCGTCTTTGCATTGCCTTAACATTGAAATCACTTGCGCCAGATGCTCTATTCGCATCTGGTGTGAACGCACCATAATTCTGCTTCAGTGTGTCTCACCCTCTATCTACCAGTGTCTTGTCCATCTTAATCGCAAATCCAACAATGTTACAGTGCCTTTGGATTCTTTCACTTCAGGGTGCCAATTACAGCAAGCCTTATCTTCATCCTCCTCCTCCTCCTCCTCTGTCGTCTCAGTATTATGTTGACTCAAACATAAGCTGCGTCTGTCTTAATCAGCTAGCACTTGTAACTGATGGAGCTGCTCTCAAAATGAACTTGTTTCATCACTAATCACACTTCTCTCTCTCTCTCTCTCTCTCTCTCTCTCTCTCTCTGTGGCTCTGATGACATGTGCATTGGCATAGATGCTGTGCTGTTTTCCTGATGGGTCTCAGGAGGCCTGATTGTAAGTGTCTGTGATAGGCTGTTGATGCTCTGACCCTCCCCTTTCTCTGATAGGAGCTTTCTCATACATCATGCATGATCTTATCATTGAGTCATTTTGCATATCTGTCAAAGGTTTGTCAAAAGTTTTCTGACTTAACAGCCAATGAGTGAACTGAGAATATATACTGGCCGTAAACATTGCATGGTCATATTATGCTATTTTAAAGGTTCATAATTTTGTTTTGGAGGTCTCCTACATGTATACATGCATCAAAGGTAAAAAAAATACTTGGTTCGATAAAGGATTTAGTCTCTCTAATCCCCTCCTTTCCGAGAGCCTTCTCTGCTCTGATTTGTCAGACAGCCCAGTCTGTTGTAATTGAAAGAAGCAGTCGTTACCATTTTTGAATTTCAGCTCTGGAAGCTTCCTCGGAATTTGTTTATGCAGTGATACGAACAGTAACGATGGTGTCAGTTTTACCGAATTATTTCAAGCACGAGTCCACATCCTTTGGAAACGCATGAAAAGTGGATTTGCTTATGCAGCATAGAAAACCGTGTCTTCCCAGGATGTCAACAACATGAACCAAACTCTTCCAGGCCTCAACTACAACTACAGTGTTTGAGGGTAGGTCAAAGTAGACAGCCAATGTAGACCATAGGCTGGCATTGTGCATATATTTGTTTCAAACCTACATGCGTATGTTTGTGTAGTGCAAGATATAATGACGACTCGTTTCAGGCAGTTAAGAATCGGTTCTTTTATTTGGGAGACAGTAACTCCATTTATCAGGCACTTTGATCTTTGCAATTCGGAGGACTTTTTATATTCACAAACAACTATATTACAAACTACGTGAAAGGTAATATCCAAAAAAGCATAGCAAGGACACTTAAAAACAAATACGTATGTCCCTTTGAACTATATATATATCTACATATAATAAAGTAACATCCACAATCTTAGAGAAGAATGTATAAAAAAAGCTGTCACTGGGCCGGTACTCTTACAAAAGCTACACCTTTGTACCCTATTTACCTCAATACCTCAAAAAAAGGAGACAGTCTTTATATGCGATCCATTTGAAATAGACTATTTAATCTATGAACAGTAAGATCCCATACTGAATGTCGCTAAAAACAGGTGAGATACATGCAATGTGCGTGTCTTGCATTATGATCAGTGAATATAAAACTTGCGCTTTCACTTAAAGCTACAATATGTCTTTTTTTTTTCGCCGCTAGGGGTCGCTAACCTCTTACAATAACAAAGGCGGAGGTTGATGACGCAGAAGTGGAATTATGGCACTTGTCGTCATGCTGATGGATCTAATAATGTTTATGGATGAGTGAATAAATTGATGTTTTTGTTAACATGAATTGTATGAAGCATGGTGCGCTTGCTAATGAGAGACAGATATCAGCGCCACACGCGAGTCCTGCGGATATAAAGGAATAAGGACATTTAATTCTACCGAACTACCTGCAAGTGCTGAATTAATACTCACACAGGTCAGTTTATTAGACGAATGAAACTTGTGAGGTAACACAGCGCTGTTTCACTTGGTCTTCACTATCACGCTAAACTGCAATTTGAGTGTTTTGAAAGTTACAATGTTATTCTATGTGTTAGTTTGTTGGCTGTATGAGACTAGCAGTAAGCTAGATCAACATTAGAGTAACATACTGATTATAATCTATAACATTTTATCATGTTGAGCTACACAACATTGATTAGTTTTATGTACATTTGCTCACCTGTCTAATAAAGTACATGCAAGAGTGGCGTCTCTGTCAAGTCGAAGTTTGTCATGGACGTGGAAAACGGCACGCTGATTTAATCCTCGTTTTTGTTCTCCTTTTGTCCCAAAGTTTGCTTGCTATGGTCTATAATGTTTGAACGAAGCAACAGCAGCGTGAGCGTGCCGCTAGACGTATAGCAGTTATCCACGACCACGTATGTCGCCATGGTTACCAGGGATAATGCGGATATTACGTCATTGACAGGCGACAAGTGAACAGGGACGAGGTATTATTTAAAATTAGAATTTCCCTGAAATTAAAAATCTTTTGGAACTTTTGGGATGTTGTAAGTACACAACTGCAGGAAATACATCACACTGTGCAAGTGATTTTGGGATCTTTTAATACAAAAATCTTACATATTGTAGCTTTAAGCAACGTTATCCATTATAGACATATTTATTCAAATTAGCTGAATCAATAGGCAGGGCAGGACCAATAAGTTCAAACCCAACAGCCTATTATAAACAGATTTCCTCAAATTAAAGTTAGTCCACATAAATCGGCACGTTAAGGTATTGTTGTTTGTTACAATGGCAACCACTTGCGTGTCTAGGATTGAATGTGCTTCTCGTGTATGAGAAGTATTTGTACACATGGTGGGTGGCAAAGCTTGATGTGTGCAGCACAATTATACATTTTAAGCATTCTCTTAGTTATTCTCTTAGTTATAGCAACTGTTGATATAGCAACTGTTCAAGTGTCAAGTAAGTTTCATTCATAATGTTCCTCGCTTTAATCCGGAAAAAAATGTCATACCATATTGTCCCTCATAACCGGTAATATAACAAGCCTATAATTAAGCTTAATTTTTATACTAGTTTCACATGACATAGAAAAAATCTGAAAAGTTTTGTGTAGGCTTTCAAAACACTCCTTCACCTTGCTCATCTTCCGAGTGGACATTCCTCTGAACCGCCGCGATTTAAAACCAACGCATGCAAAATCTGAGGTAAAATGATTAAAATAAAATAATTAAATTAAATAGTTTTCCCACTGCATATATAAACTTCAAAATGATATATTAATTTTAAGATGTAACATTAACATGACAGTAATTTAAACATAGCCTTTGGAAAAAAAAAAATAAAGCAAATCATTAAATGTACAAAAAAATGTAAACAACTAGTATTTCCAAGTTGACTAGCTGCAGCATTATCATTTAGTTGGCTAGTCTTGCACATCCCTGGTATTTACAAGATGATCTCTCCTTTGAAACTATACCTTTTTGCACTATTTTGCATATTAAATTAAATTTAAATGGAGTGCAACATTTATTTATTTATTTGCATATATTTGGGCCTATGCAATTCATGGTAATGTTAACAAATGCCAATATTTGATTTTAAGATCCCTTTTTTCCCCTTGAATAACAAACAGTGTTGGAACTGTGTTTGTTTGCCACTTTATATCAGGCCCGGAAGCAAAATCAAGTGCAATTCCTCATCCTCACTGATCGCCCTGTGTCTGTCTACCTTTATTCCCAATAACATTTTTGAGTGAAATGTTTTCCCTGTGTGAATGTGATTGTCTCATTTCACACTCCTTCAGCCTTCCTTCCATCTTTTCTTAAATAAACAGGGCATGTTTCTGTCAACCTATCGGCTCTGGCTCGCTCTCTCTTTCTTTTTCTCTCTCTCTCTCCCTCCCTCTCTCTCTGTGATGTGTTTTGTGAGATTGATTCTGTGCTCCTGTCCCTTTAATGTCATTTAAGTGTTTCTGTGGGCGCTTTTTCCCTCTGCCAAAAGCCCGCCTCAGAACCTGATGAGGTATCAACAATAATATAAAAAAGAAAGGAGCAATTTCCTGCAGTAACCATAGCGAACGCTTTGCTGCATGATGCTTGCTTTACCCCTATGGGGGTTGCGGTCTCCATTCTAATGATTAAAGCAGGAACACGAGCCTGCAAGGCTTTTTACAATATTACACATGCAAGTTCAAAGTGTGGCCAACACTGTGGCAAATCCCTTAGTCTAATAGCACATGCATATTAAAATGTAAAAAAAAAAAAAACATCTCATTCAAAGTTTGGGTAAGGTTGAAGAGCAAAAAAAAGAAAAATTGCTCATAAATCACATTTTACTGAGTACCAGAGGCCTGTTTCTTGTGCAGTGCGGTTTTGGTACTGTAAGGTCCTAATTAATTGAGGAAGGTATAGCGCTGTTAGATCCAGCACAAAGTGAAATCAGCAGCCCTTTTGCCCTGTGGCTTACACAGTTCAAACACTAGAAAATGTTTCGTGAAAACAGGAAATAAAAGGCAAGGGTTGGAGATTAGAGGCAAGATGGAGGGAGAAGGAGAGAAACATGATGGAGTGAACGTGGAAGTTAAACGAGGAGGGGCAGACGGTATGTGCAAATAGAAAAAAATAGCTCTCTAAAAGGTTGACCAAGCCGGAGGAAAAGAGGGAGTTGAGTAAATTGAAAAAGAAATGGTCCATAAAGGTGAAGAGATGAGGCTTGTAGAGATTTAGTGGAGAGGCCTGAAGATTTCACTCCAGCTAACAGGCCTGAGGGAGGAGGGGGTTTCAATTTGTTGTGTTTTTTTTGTGCTGTGCTTTCACTGTGAAGGTTGTATTAATTGAGTGACCCAATTCATGCATTAGAATGTTTATTAATTTGTTGATGTTACATTGGCAAGAATTAACTGCACCTTTCATGTAAACTAATATACATCTACAATCCACATGATGTTATGTTTTTATGATGATTGGTGAATATTTACAACAAGATTTGCTTTTCAGATTTATCATTATTAGTGGTGTCTGCTAAGGCATCAACCCCAAGCTAATAATGAAACATAAATCTGTAAAACTAATTTTAAACTTCAGCGTGGAACGCATTCTGCTAGCAATCAGCAAACTACATTGCTACACTATCATTCAAAAGTTTGGGATTTGTTGATATTTAAAAAAACAAAACAATAATATTGTAAAACATTACCATTTAAAAAAAAAAAATATATATATATATATATATATTTTATTTTTTTTCTTTAACGAATAGAAAGTTCAAAAGAACAGCATTTATTTGAAAATGGAATCATTATAAATGTCTTATTTGTCACTTTTGATCAATTTAATGTTTTTGCTGAGTAAACATTCATTAAAAACATATATATTCTTACTAACCTTTTAACAGTAGCCTACTGTACATAGCATCTTGGTAGCAATTATCACAGAGGTCTATTTTTGTGTATTATTATTATTTTGTGTAAAAATTATTTTTGCATTTATGTGTCTGCTGAAAAATATTAGCCTTAACATATGCTCCTCACATGGTTCGAGCGCATCAGTATCATGGTGATCCTGCTGAACTGCGTCACTCTGGGAATGTACCAGCCCTGCGAGAACATCGACTGCACCTCAGAGCGCTGCCAGGTTCTACAGGTCAGTATGAACACACATAGTCCTGCACACAAACTAACGCTTTTTCAAAACCTTGTGGGCAACCTACTAAGGTAGTATTGTAAATGCCATGGGACAAAATAGTCAGTCATTCTGTTTTCTTTTCTTTTTTGTTGCCTTGTAGGGGGGAGGGGGGCTTTCATTGCACAGCTTAAACATGTACACACTCCATTAAATGATTAGCTCACCTAAAAACTGTCATTGTTTACTCGCTCTCATATCGTTCCAGCTGTATAATTTACTTTCTTTCATGGAGCACAAAAAGAAGATATTTTGAATTTTGTAATTTGTTCACTATTTTCAATTTAGGTACAATGAATGAAGAAAGGGGGTCAATAGGATGATGTAATGAATTTATTATCTTAGTAAAGTAACATCAGATTCATGAACTAATTAGGGCTGCGCGATTCTTGCTAAAATGTGAATCACGTAGAATGGGAGTTCCCCGATTCTCTCACACACTATTCTCATTTTTTCAACCAAAACATTTATTGCGCTCAAGTAAAAAAATAAAAATGTGCTGTCTACACAGGTTTTTCATTTATAATAAAGTGCTGGACTTAAAAGTAACAAAAATAGTCTCTTTTCCTAACTCATACTGTATTTTGTGGTGACGTTTGAGGTGGTTGTAGAGATTGGTGGTGTTACCTTGGTGCTGCACCAAGGTAAAGCACTGCTTTCAGATTATGAGTCCTTGTGCATCGTCGTAAGGTTTAAACCCAAAAAAGTTCCACACGGTGCAATGTGCTCCTTTTTTCTGGACTAATATTGTTACATCGTCGCCACCAGGATTTTCCACACTGGCATACATTTTTTTCTCTTTTGTTTGAAAATTTGCAGCATCAAATCCACCAAGTAAACTGACTAATCTGTTATAGGGCCCTATTTTAACGATCTAAGCGCATGGTCTAAAGCGCATGGTGCAAGTGCACTTAGGGCATGTCCGAATCCACTTTTGCTAGTTTAAAGGGTCATGAAACCCCCCTCTTTCAGCTCAAGTCTAGCTCACAATCTTTTTGAAAAATGCAACTTAAATGGGCGTGGACGGCTGTGAGAAGAAGTGAGGGAGTGGGTGTGTCTGGCCACCACTGTCATTGCCAGTGGCCGATGCATCGACTGTCACTAAAAAGCAGTGATAAAAACGTGAGGAAATGCTAGATTTTTTTTAATGTCATTATAAAATATATAGTTGTTTATATAGATACTATAAATGCATATATTTGAAAATAATTAATTTTCCTCTTAAAAAAACGCTCCGTGCATAACCTAGATCTACGCGCCCCCTGAACCCCCATAATAAAGATCGCTCTTTGGAGCTGGAAGACTTCTCATTTTAGACACAGACACACACACATACCTCTGAATTGATAGAAAAGTCCTCGGGACTTGGTACCGCATCACTCGCAAGACGCAAACTGCATTGGTTGTCTTGTCAACAAGGCGAAATCCACCATTCTCCAGTTCTCGAAGCTAATATTTGCGGCACACACTATAGTTTAGATGTGTCCGTGGTTGATGGCAAACCAACCGCCCAGAGCCAGAGTCTAGCCCTGGAAGCATCGCGGGGAAACATATTCAACCCACTTGGACTTTTGCACAAACAAACACTTGTAGCGTCCCATATTTGTCTCTCTCATCTACTTCGCGATATCACAGTTTGACATGTCATGCAACTTGGAAAGATCCACGTGGTGTCATGAATAATTAAGAGACAGTGTCTTCTCATAGGATATGAAAACTCAGTCTCATTAATAATTATGAGACACCGATGAGTCATCAACGCACTATACTGTGCACTGCCACGTCACAGCCTGTGATGAAGATTTTAAACCCGGAAGACGAAAAAAGCGGAAGAAAACTAAAATTTAACCATTTGAATCATACTATTAAATCTAACAGATGCTAACATTGTCTTCAATGGTGTTCAACACACATACCTCTGTTAAAATCTCAGAAAATTTGGTTTGCGGTTTCATGACCCTTTAATGACGGGGAAAATGGTCGGCGCGCATGGCGCATAGCCTAAAAGGGTTGTCCCTATTATCTTAATAACTAATGGGTGTGTTTTGGGCGTAACGTGCAGTTAACCAATCAGAGTCTCTTCTCCCATTACCTTTTAAAGCCAGTTGCCCTCGCGCCATGGCGGATTCGCTATTTATGTGGCGTAATTTGCCAGCGGAAAGACTGAGGAAAGCGTCGGATCTGCCCGTGCGTGAGGTTAAAGCGTGCAAGCAGACCATCTACGGGACAATCCGGATTCCGGATAATATGTACACAATATTTATCTTATATATTGTAATCCTTTTATTTTTAATATTTCGCTAGACTGAGTAGTGCTGCGCCCCTGTGTGTATAATAAGCAGTGTACGCACTTTGTGGACCCTCCTATTGGCACTAGGGATGGCACGGTTCACAAAACCCACGGTTTTGTACGGTTCTTGTTGTAGAACCAGAAACGCTCCAGAAATTTACTTCAGCATATGATATATAGCTTAATTATCCACAATTTAGGATACAGTATTAAAAAAAATTATATCATATAATCAGGGTTTCCCACAGCACTTTGTAACTAAGGCGGCCGCCTAAGCAACAAACGCCTGCCGCCTTAACTAACGTTACGTCGTCAAAAAAATGTATGAGCGATATCCGCCGTGTTACTCACTCTTTTCTGTTTAGAGCTTAGATTCTCTGCCCGAGGCGGAACTTGGGCCGATATATTTCGCCGCCATCCTCGGGCCGGGCCTTTGATCTCGAGAGACGTGCGGCACGGGACTAGATTTGATGGCCGAGCGAGGGCGCGGGCGGTAATGCACTCACTCTGTGTGTGTGGGCTGCGGGAGAATACAACGAATCGCGGGACTCAAAATATGAATATCGATTAATGAAACATATAAAAACTAATAAATTGTTATTCATCTGTTGCAGAAAAGAACAACTAAAACAAAATTTAAACGATTTATAGGCCAGGGTTTCTATTTGTAACATGTTTGCAGCGTTGAGCGATGTAGCAAATCACAGACATGTGTGTTGATTTCTTAAACACAATGGCCAATCAGAAGCATTTAAGATTGACTCCCCTCACCGCTCAAAATGGACTTTTTGTTCAGTGCTGAATTCTGCATGCTGGCAAATCCTCTGATTATAACTAACAAAGTGTAGATATTATGAAATATTCATTGTGCAATCAGCTTCAGTGATAATAACAGAGATGTTTGAGATCGCGATGATGTCAGCTTTTTAGGGATTATTAAGGGAGCGCACTTTGCACGCATTCAGTCATGGCAAACCATGCACGCAGTAGCCTATGCTTTGTTAAATTAACAGTCGTTTTTAAATTCGCACATTTGCATTTTGACAATGTTGTTTTGCACTTCATTGTTTTTATAGTTGTATAGTGTTTGTTAAAATTCAGTTGTTGTTGTTCATATTGTTATGTTGGTTTGCACTTTTAAAATATTTGTATGGTTTGTTAAAATTGCATATTGTAGGCTAACTGTTATTTTGACAAGCTGGTTATTTATAAATCTAATTTGTTTATTTAAATTTAATACAGTGTTTAATAATTGTTAAATTTAGTACAGGGCCGGTAGTCTATCACACAAACAAGCCCCCCACCACCAACAAATAAAGACTTTAAGCACATTATTGGGACCATCTCTGAGGAAAGCTAGGTGAGATTTTGATACAGCAAGAGAGGAGACAATGATGACATGCTTTTTGTTTATTTGGCAAAAAAAGAGAATGTGTATTGCTATCTCTACAGGAACTTATGTGCCTTTTTAGCACACAAAGATTGAAATTAACTTGCATTTATCAAATGGCAAACTTCAGTGTAGCTCTTACAAAAATGTTATCTTTTAAAAGAAAAAGAGAGGAACTCTTAAAGCTCTGTTTTTTAAATAAGTCAAAATACGTTAAACATAAATGCCTATAATGAGGCTATAACATTAGCAAAGGCCATAATCATAAAGTGAAGCATAAGTTCAACCAGCTCAACAGAAAAACGGTATCAACCTTAAACACAGTGGCAGCTCTATCTATTGTTTTATTTCTGTTGTCATCATAGGTAACATGAAATCCAAAATGTTCCCACACACCGGACTTATACGACGCTGGCGCATCCTCCAACTCCGGGTAGCCTTCCTTATCTCTCCCACTGCCATTTCTACTCGTGATGTGACCTGCAGCACTCCGTGCTCCACTTTAACTGTCTGTGTATGTCCACACACCTCTTATTTCGCGCGAAAAGGAAACTGTCTGAGGTCACATACGGGCACAAGCCTACATTGCTCATTGCTACATTGCGTCGAACCGTGCAACGCACACACGCTCCGAACCGAGACAAGCAAACGAACGGTTCGGATGTTTTTTCAAGTACCGTGCCACCCCTAATAGGCACATATTACTTGCACGCTCTTTAAATAACTAAAAAAATATTGCGCCATTGACTTAAGACCAGGTTTTTGTTTGTCAAAGACGCAGTCTAATTCAGTCGCCTCAAAATAGCAACGCGCCAACACACCTCGTTTTCAGACCAGCATGCCCATTGGCGCACAAATAGGCGCAAATGTATTTGCTATTTAAACAATGTGGCGCAGGACGTGAAAATGATAACTGCGTTGGGCTCAAACTAGCAAAACACACTTGTGTCGCTCCTGGCGCTGAGTGTATGATAGGGCCCTAAATCTGCTTTCTTGTTGCACCTCACAAGTGTGAGTGACACTGGAACGCCTTAAATAAGGAAGAGAGAGGAGAGAAGTGATCAGGATGTATGACTGAGTCATTTGCTTATCTCTGGCCCGATTGGGGAATCAATAGTGTTTTGTTTTACACTGTGTGAGTGAACATGTGAATGCAGCATAATCTGAATACAGGGAAATACATGCAAGTGAATCGCCATTATTTAGAAAGAAGATTGCATTTATGTATGAATCGAAAATGAATTTTTTGTTTTGTTTGATTAATCGTGCAGCCCTAGAACTAATCCATTTGAATTAGTTGTTTTCAATTAATTTGTATGATCCATTTTACAAAACTCTTGTTTTTAAATGACTCTTTTGTTCAACTCAGTGACTCGATGATTAGATTAGAATCAGTCATATGGGTTTTGAGCAACATGAAAGTGAGTAAATAACTTTCATATTCAGATATCAGACTAAATATATTAATATTTTCTTATGTATGTGCAACACCCTCAGACATTTTGCAACAGTACATTCATAAGCCTTGCGTTTACAATAATCAAGGCACAAACCAATTTGATTTGATGCAAAAGCTTACTGCTTAAAGGCATAGTTCATCCAAAGATTTTAATTCTGTCATTATGTATGCACATCCATGTCATTCCAAACCTAAATGACTTACTTCTGTAAAATATATTTTAATATTTTGACCATACAATGAAAGTCAATGGGGTCCAAACAGGAAAAAACACTGAGACATTTTTATTATGGTAATCCTTTCTGCTGAAAAACATGAGGGTGAGTAATTTTCTTTTTTGGGTGAACTATCCCCTATAAGTTTTACAAGGATGAAACAATATAGGCAAAGCGCTGTAAGTCTGAAAGAAGAAAAGTTATCGAGATCTTCTCCTAATTACTATGCTTTCCGCCAATTCGAATTAGTTTTATTGCGATTCTCAATAACTTCCTACAGTGCATTGCCCAATTAAGAGATAATGCTGACTGTGCTGATGGCTTATCTTACATCTCTGGCTTACCTGTGAAAGTTGCATACGTTAAGGCAGGCCAGAGGCATCAGACGGCAGCTTTACCTTCTCATAGGTGCAGCTGAAATGTTTTATCACCCAAGATGGCTGACAGTACTCCCTCATTGAGCTCTCACTGTTTAAAGCTGTACTTTCATTGTGTAAAAAGAGTTTTGAAGAGAGAAATGCTAATGAAGGTCTGCAATGCGATATTTCTCACATTAGCTTTTTGGATTGACTGCAAAACAAAAAGACGGGGTTGAAATGAAAACTGTGTGGGCAGGAACGAGAGTCTGTCTCTCTCCTGCTTGCTGTGTGTGTACGGGCTCGCATAGAGAGCCATATGTCATGTATGGCGTGTGGAAGAAGGTAGCTTTAGAGGAAGCATCCTCTTGGCGCCAGGATGTTTGCGTCCTCTGGTCCCACAGGGGATCTTAAACCAGTGCTATTTTGCTTGCATGCACCGGCCGGTTTCAAACTCTCCGTTTCTCGTGCGGGCTGCCATCCAAATTGGCATCGCTGTACAATAGCCTCCTCCCTGTATCACACATACACACACTGTAGTGTGAAACAAAACCTGTATCAGCTCTACTTGGCAACTGGACATGCAAAGTGACTAAGAACACAACGTAACAGACATTCTTTTTTCTGCACACGTGTGCAAGAAATTTACACTTCTCACATCTTTATAATTGTCCCCGCAGAGTCGAACTTAAAAACTAAATGAGTGACCAACATAAGAACAAAAAGCCATTGATGAGGGTGAATGCGGCCTGACTGGTCTGTGTAATCAGTCATTGAAATCCCAGCTATCTGTGGTGTTGTAATGAGAAAGCAGCGGGGCTTTGACGGCGACAATCACACGTCGGAGATTTTGTAAGGAGGTAATTAACAGCCCTCTTAAAGTCTGTGTACTCGCGCGACTCAATTGTTTTTGAAAGAAACGCTTTCT
Organism: Semotilus atromaculatus; assembly: GCA_031834385.1. Classification (NCBI taxonomy): domain Eukaryota; kingdom Metazoa; phylum Chordata; class Actinopteri; order Cypriniformes; family Leuciscidae; genus Semotilus; species Semotilus atromaculatus. Next base: position 24,601,858 of record JAULUF010000005.1, on the reverse strand, counting down.
GTCAAGCCGATTATCTGCTCTGATCGTCAGTCATTTCAGTGTCAGTTGGGAAATGAGATCTGGGGTGGGTCGTCCAGGGTCAGGTGAAGTGAGGCTGATCAGGCTGGGTGTTGACTGGACTTCATAATCAATTGTTCATTTACACAAAGGTTCTTGAGGGACCTACCGTTTCAGGCTCATTCAGCTTTTGACTTCTCTCAGGATCTCATTAGCTCTCATTGGCAGTCAGACATTGTTTTAGAACATTTTTGCTGTGCAACACATAGCTAAGTATGTCGGTCACTATGTCCTTCCCAGGGCAATATTTGCATTTTCATTCAATTTGTCTGTTTTTGTTTTGCTCTAGGTGTGTCTTCGCTACTTAATTATGTAACATAATTTCACACTGCTAAAGTTGAAATTATGCAATCTAATTTAAATATAAAACAACTTCTCATTGAATCATGATTCAAATACAGTGGTTGTCTCTAGTGCTGCCCTCGACTGTTCATAGTCGACTATTATTCGTTAATTTAAGCGATCAGTCGACTAATCGCATGTGTATATTAATAAGCCAAATCATAATAATAAGCCTTTAATTGCCTAATCAGCGCTCAAGCGCACGCATAAAGCTTGCCACAGTCCACCGGCAAAAGTAATGATTATAAATGTGTCATGAAAAAACAGCAATGAGACTGTCAGAACATTTTAATAATTTATGGATAAACTAGTGTTTTCTGTGTTTTTGGCTGCAGTGATGAACTTTATTCATCACCGTTTTTTTTTTAATCATTATCATTAAGAATTGATCTCATTTTCAAATTGAAAATTTAAATAGAAAATTGGTGGTATTGGGGAGCCACATTCTCATTCTAGAGAGCATCTAATTGGACAAATCTATGCAGTGAACTTTTGTAATACACTATAATGATAGCTAAATAAGGACTCAAAGCCACAATTATAGTCTAGTCTAGATTTTGATTTCTGGGCCTGTCAAAACATACACTGTGTTATTTATTGTGTCTTAAGTCTTTTATTTATAAGTGTCTTTATTGATATCTCTCTGTCTTTTAGGCATTTGATGCATTTATCTACATTTTCTTTGCACTGGAGATGGTGGTGAAGATGGTGGCTCTAGGGATCTTTGGCCATCGCTGTTATCTTGGCGATACTTGGAACAGACTGGATTTTTTCATCGTCATGGCAGGGTAAGGGCACTTGTGTTTTGTGTTTGTTTGTCTTTTTGGTCCCACTTTATATTAAGTGGCTTTAAGTACTATGTACTTACATAGAAAAATAAGTACAATGTACTTATTGTGTTAATGTTGTATTGTAAAACACTTTTGCTGCTATTGAGATGTGATACTGGTAAGGTTAGGGACAGGTGTGGTGGTATGGGTCGATTTAAGGGTAGGTTAAGGTGTAAGGGAAGGGTCAACTGTGTAATTACAAATGTAATTACATAAATTAATTACAGTTGTAATTACATGCAGGTATTTTCCAAATATAAGTACAATGTAAAACATGTATGTACACAATAAGTACATTGTATCAAAGTAGTACCTTCAATGTAACTACATAGTACTTAAAGCCACTTAATATAAAGTGGGACTTTTTTTTTTTTTTTAACCTTCCCTTAGCTGCAGGTGAATCAGGAGCTATTGTGACCCTATATGTAGTGAGTGGGTTTATTTTTTCTAAGTAGAGACGTCTGCTTTCTGTGACCTGTATTAATGAACATTTCAATTCAGTTGTTATGAGAAAATGGCTCATATAGAATATGACTAAATGTTTAAATATGAAGGTCATCTCTAAGAGACTTGTACTTCATGTTTACCTCCAGAATGCCCTTGATGGGCTTTTCATTTGTCCTGTTGTACGTATGTCCAGGCCAAACCCTTCAGCTACAGTCCTTCGTACAAGCATCCTATGTGTTGTTTTGATGCTGTTTTCAAAATCTCCCAGTTTTCAGTGTCAAAAAGAGAAGTTAAAATTGCTATGAGAGTATTAATTTACCAAACTTTTCTGGATATTTCTCTGAGTACATCAAACCAGAAAGGAGAAGCATTGGATCAACAGGCCAGACCTGCTAGAGCTAGATAAAATTTGTTGTAATTTGTTATATACACACATAGTCTCTCTCTCTGGCAGACTATCCACACTAACTCACAGGAAACAAACACTCATATGTTAAGAAGCTGAACAAATTGGAACACAGCCATAATGTTATACAGGTTGTTCCTACCTTAATTGGCCATGAGCAATGCGTCGCGTCCCATAACAATATTTATTTTTCTTCATAGAGCACATTAAGCTTTTCTTCTCTACTTTTGCATGTTAATTTGGTTGCACATTTAAGTGTGTTTTTAAGTACAATAGGGTAGTACAGGGTTTGTATCAGGTAGCAGCCCTACCCTAGGCTGCTCTCAGGTTTGGCAGGATTCGCTAATTGAAAGATTAGACTCATTAGAACAAGATGGGCATTAATGTGGCCTTGCCTAATGACAGACATTAGGGGTCGCTCACATAGAATGCGTTTTTTCCATTCCAATGCGCTACTTTTCTATGTAAACATGCTAGAGAGACGTGTATTTAAAAATGAAATCCTGATGGGAAATTTGACTAACATTAAGTAATTTGTACTTTTTGAATTGTGGAATTTAAAAAAGGCCCACAGCTCAACAAATATGAAATATCACCCACAAGCAAATGCAACACCATTAGTGCACGTTTTAATGAGAACCTGAGACTTCCAGGCGACAAAGACATGCTTAACCAAGTAAAATCGAAATGTTTCTAAGTACCCCGTGAGGTCCTTGCACACCTGGTTGGTAAACACTGGATTAGAAGCCCTGTTACGTCAAGTCCTCTCCTGTGTGTGTTTTCTGTGTGGTGGGATGTCTGTGTGTTTGTGTGATATTTTCTAGCAGACTCTTGGCTAATCCTTCTGTTGTGTTGTGGGTGAAGTCAGTGAGGCTATCTCTAACTACACACCCAGATTACATGCCTCTTTCTCCCCATTTTCCCCTCACTCTCTTTCTCTTTCACACACAGCCTCGGCTCAGATTGCCTTACTGCCTTTTTTTAGTCACTCTCTCTCTCTCTCTCTCTCTCTCTCTCTCTCTCTCTCTCTCTCTCTCTCTGTCTTTTTCTCTCTTCCATCCCCACACCCACAGAAGAATCATCATTTTTGCAGTCTCATTTCACAAGATGCACACAAAAGTACACACACACACACACACACATATATACACCCCACACATTAACACTAGAAGACTGACGGTACATGAAAGTGAGGGAGATGAAGGGAGTACAGGAAAAAGAGGCTGCAGCAAAGTAGTGAACAATTAGAGAGAGGCTGCCCGTCGGCAGGTAGCTAATTACTCTCACAGACACACACTCTGATTGATGTGCACTGAAACAGCCTCTCTCTCTCTCTCTCTCTCTCTCTCTCTCTTCCTTCTGAGCCTCTGTTCAGGATTTGCCTCTGTTTATTTATGTCTCTCCCCACAATACCTCACGTATGCTGTGACTTTTTTTTCTTTCTTTACTTTGTCCCTCCCTCCATTGCTTTGGCACATTCCCTCACTGCTTGGCACAACTTGGTTGATTTGTTATTCAATTATTCTGTTGAAGTTATACTAGACCCACCCGAGGGGCCTGAGATATAGTAATGGCAATATTCATTACGTTAGTAAAGACTTTATGTCTGTCTATTTCTCTGTCTGTCTACTCATCTGCCTATCAATCAGTCTGTCTATTTATCTATCTGTAAATTTGTTTGTATATCCATCCATCTATCCATGTCATCTCTAATTTTCAGTTAGAATTAGTGTTAATTTTTGTCAGCTATTTATTAATTTAGTCTTAGTCCTCTGTCAAATGTACTTTTTAGTTTATATTTAGTCAACATTGTCCTGTTTTTTTGTCAAGTTTTAGTCTACTAAATGTCTGGGCATTTTAGTCTAGTTTTAGTCAATGAAAACACTTTCTTCATGCTGAATAATAGTTAAACTTATAATGCTTAGTAAAATTATTTTGCTAAAAATTATAAACGCAATGATTTCATCAGGTTTGAGCGATATCTCCCATCTCACTAGACTGTTACCCTTTCAGCCAGAGCAATCGATGGATCTCATGAGAAGAAAACTGGAGTTATTAGTTATACGAGTTAACTAATGCAAAAACTAGTTCATGTTTTTTTTATGACATACATGCAGAAGCATTATTCCGGTATGAACAAAGGCACAGGGAAGAGACAGCTAAAACATTAAAACAAATAAATACACAAGTATAATAATATATGATTTGTCTAACTTGCGTTTTTCAAGCAGTCTCTGGTATTTTCCATAAACATATGTGTATTTACTATTGCAATGGTTAGAAGTAGCCTAGCCTTTAGCATTATGAGATATATATTTATATAGCATATAAATATTTAATTCTGCCTCATACGGTAATCAGAATCCCCATCGGATCGCAATGAAGTTACTCGCTGTTGTCTGAAAGTGAGTTTTGAGCTGAAAAATGATTAAAATGTCTTAAATGTTGACGTTAGCTGGTAGCCTTATATGATGACATGGGGAAATAAGCAGGTCTGTTGACCGTCTCCTGACTCAGGTAAACTCCAGCTTTGTCCATGAACACTCCTCAAGCCCCGGAAGTGACAGTGAAACGCAACTGGCCCTGACACACACTAGCATGCTCTCTTCTGTCCTGTATATATGGTTGCCAGATTGTAAAGACCATGTAGGCTAAAACTCCGGCAGAAAATGTATCCTTTTAACAGAAAAGCTCTGATTGGGGATTTGAACTCTTGACATCTGGCAACCGCAAACATGAAAGCCCATAGTAAAGGCTTGTACAGTGGTCTGTAATAATTTGTCACCCTTTTTCCAACAAAAATAAGAGATTTTGGTCAAGTTTTTTTTACTACATTTTCATCAACGATATTGCATGTTGATATAGTCACAGTTACCGTTTAATTACCTTATTGTCGTGGAAGTTTTTTTTGGCAGATTTCGTCCACGAAATTAAAACTAGTCAGCATTTATTGGTTTTATACCCTGCTATGGGTTTCATTTAATGCAAACTATACAAAATATTAGCAAATTTGCCTTTGGGTGTGTGTCTGTCTGTATAGGAGGGACTGTTTCTATAAGAATGTTTGATGCAGAAAGGCCTACTGCAGGTTTAATCCCTCCAGGTGGAAAGGATATTGATAAGCTCATCTCTTTTTGTGTGTGTGTGTGTGTGTGTGTGTGTGTGGTGGTTAATTTGTCCAAATGTAGCTTGTTCAGTTCTCTCATGTCCCTCTGTTGAAGACATCCTGTAGGCATCATGATGCCTTTGAGGGTCGGACCCTTTTGCCATTAAAGCGTGTTTGTTTAAATGGTGTTAATGTCAGTGTGTTTGTAGAGGGGAGAGATCCTGCTCTCTCAGGTATTCTCACTCTATATGACATTTCAATCGCCAGTCTGACATTTAAACTGATTCTACACTGCAAAAAAAAAAAGGAAAAAAAAAACTCTGCTGATATTTTTGGATCATTCAGCCTGGTCAGTTTGACTTCTGCTAGAATCTTTGCTTTGAATGCTGTGCCTCTGAGCGGGTGTGTGTGTGACTGTGTGTATTCACCCAAAGCCTGCATTTATGCATCTAAATGGAGCCGTATATTTTATTCGTAATCAGGAACACTGCAAAGAACTCTACTTAAAGTGCTACAATGTTGTCCGATTATACACCCGTCTCACTCTGAAACAAAATAACTCGTCATGTAGTGTTTTTCACTTAGCTGTCCAATCCCCTCTCTGATCCTCTATTCTAATCAGCTTTCTTTGCATGAATGAATAATGTATGTATGCTAATGAGAGGGCCAGCTGCTGTATGTGATTAGCAGGTGTTTATTGAGTGATGGACGGAGCACCTAAGACTCTGCTTTCCTCAGTGAATAAGTAAAGATGTTATGAAAATTCAAAATGAAAGAGATTGAAATTGAATGAGATGTTCAAAATCAGTGGGTGCCGTCATGGATACCACTGTTATCGCAGTATTGCTCCAAATAAAATCAGTGGAACATTTTTTATGGGGGTACAGTATTTAGCATAGTATGTATGCTAGTAGATATTTTCAAATAGCTGACCTGAACTTGTTTTTGTAGATGCGCTTGCGAATCTTGCCTAATTTTACTAGTTTTTGCCAAGCGACAGTTTCAGACTATGTGTGTAAAACATTTTTTTTTGTAGTTTAGGACACATTCAAATATTAATGAATACTATAATCATATATAAATTATACTACTGCTCTTGACCCGCCAGTTGAGAAGCACTGATTTAGCTGCTATAATGCTGTAAGATGTGAAGATATCTTGAGAACTTTGGATAGTGATGGAGAGAGAATATGTGTTCAGAGAGAAAGAGATATACTAAAGGGAAAAAGAGAGTGAAGGAGGCTGAGTAAAAGGAAATAGGGAGAGTGAGAAACGAGTTAGTGACGAGTACATGTCAAACTGGGGAGTATTCCTGAAGCCATGCTGGTCTCAAGCTTTTCAATAATTCATGATAGACATGCAAGAAAGCAGATAAATCTATTGAGAGAGAGGGAGCGGTATGGAGAGAGAAAACGAGTTTTTAACATCAGTGTGAGCTGTATCTTAACATAGGCTTGGCTCTGGCCGAAAACGCGTTTCAGGCGGTACATGGAGGCAGGAAGGCATCAAGGCCTCTCTGAATCAAAGGTTTGCATAACATCCACTTCTACTGAGATAAAGGCAGAATAGAGCTATTCTTTGCTGCCTATGATATCCCACAATCCTGTGTGTGTTGTCCAGTGCTTTGTAGAAAGAATAAAACAGCAGCTGACGGAGTGGTTAAAAGCAGTTTATACATGTGTTCATTTCAAATTAAAATGAGTTTTTATGGTGAAATAATCTTAATATTTAATATTTACTTGGTTATCTCTAAAGCTCACACAGATTTCTTTTTCAGGTTGTCATTTAGATGTGATGTTATGGTGTCTTAGCAGTAAAGCAGCTGCCTTCAGTTTAAACAGTTCACACTTGTTGAGAGTTTTATTGTGAGGCTTTCCTCTTGTTAACATGTTTTTGAAGGAGATGGGTTATGGGTAGTATAGTATTTGAGTTTCTGGTCTGGTGACCCAAAAATGTCAAGTTCATGGGCCGATCTGCAGGGTAGCCAGGAGCAAGGCACTGTAACTCAGGTTTCTTCAGGCTCATTGTCCCTACACTAGCTGTACTAGACCACTTCATAAAAAATTAATGAGCTAAAAATAACTGAAGTTTAATCCACTCTTTGTGCATGCAGTGAATACAAACAAGTCAAGGCTATTTGTGTCACACAACATTACCACATCACTAAACCAGAAACTGCAAAGTGTCAGTAGAGAATTCACACACAACATTCATTGATAAACGGTTCTTAACATCCCCCCTTAACATATTAAATATTTTGTAATGATGCAATCAGTTACCAATGATACTGAATCCCCAGGTTTTCAACTATTTAAATAAATTCTGCAGTGTTGTGGTGGGAAGCTCCGCCCACACTGAAAATCTTTTGGACTAAAATGCTGCTCCTCTTTTATCAAACATGGACAGGTAGATTCATGGTGGGTTTGCAGCCTATTATTTGCATACATTTGAAATGTTTTCTATTATGAAAGCCAGTTAAAAAGGGGCTTTTTAATATTTTGATTTTGAAGTGTGACTTGGATTATCATTGTTTTGATTAATTGTGGAAGTTTTGAAACATTATGATAAATTCCTCAAGTTCAACAAGAAGATCCATAAAAATCTCATTTGGTTAGGCATCATAGAAAACATGGAAAATAAAAGTTATCTTAGAATTACAGTAATTGAGCTGCATTATATTCAATGATTTACTCTGATTTTCCTGCATCAAATATAATTTTTTTTTACTTTTTGGACTAAAGAAAATGGCTTGTCTGATCATGCATGCTTATGACATGTTGGATATCTTATATTTGTTATGAGAAAACTTTTTTATTGTGTAACATTATGCCCTGGATTTTATTATTGTTAAGGAGTATGTCTGTCACTGCCTGAGCCACTCACATGCGTGAGCCACACAAGCATCCGCAGTTGTGCGTGTGTGGCAGCGTCCCACTACTTTTCGAGTGCTGACACTGCTGTCAGTCAGACAGTAATTGACATAATGGGATTGTCAAGCTCTACAACAGCATTGCAGTCGATCTTTCTTCTGTGGTAGTACTACGAAGGAACACAGTCCATGTCCTTGTTCGTTCTCTCTCTCTCTCTCTCTCTCTCTCTCTCTCTTGCTTTCTGGCCTGTTTCCAATTCAGAATTACTAACTATTTTCCCTTAAGCCAAGTCTTTTGGAGAAATCCATGCCACTGGGGTGATGAATATCCCATAAGCCCTTTGTACAACTTTTATTAACATCCAGTCTCATTGGTACAATCATAATGATTGGTTACTTTTCTAATCAAGGCACAGCATGTCTGCACCTGCCTGTCGAAATGCAGCGCTTGCAACCAGATGTTTACTCTCCACTGAATATTTTAATTAGCTCTTTGTTTCTACTCGCCGGTGGGTTGTAAACTGGATTTCACTTTAGTGTTCATTTTTGCAGTTTTTTTAGTTTAAAAGCAATTTTAATGTCATATTCATTAAGTTTTACTCTTGACTAAAATGCATCTTATTTTATTTGAAAAAAATAAAATGTTAAAGTGAAAAATTAAACCAAATATTCAGTCTTTTATATATTAAAATAAATATGTATCAACATTTCATAAAAATAAAAAAATAAAAAAACATTTCAAAACTTTTGTTGTAAACCTGAGATCCAAAAATAATGATACTGAATACAATAATGGAATTCTTTATGCTTTAATTAATAATTGTCAGTGTATTAAAGCATTAAGAAAATAGTGTATTCACAACGTGACATATGCATTCTGACTAGCACAGAACTTCGTTTGAGTTAACTTGTGCTTTCATGTCATTGCAAATTGTAAACTTATATTTATGTTGTGTAGCTATATCTGATTTGTCCTATGGATATGATTTGGGTGAGTTAATTAACCCATTAGTAAAGCCCTTCAGTTTACTGGTGTTCATTCAATGTTCACCTTTAACTCACTCAGCTCTATCCCCAAATTCCTGATATTATTGGATTATTTGAAACAATCATATTCTGTCTAGAGTTCATTGTTATTGTCTTGTTGTGTTGTTTAAAAAAAAATAAAAAAAATACAATGTGTAGATTTATCATGTCTTCATTATTGTTGATTACATAAAAGCTCATCAGTAATTTTGTTGATGTCATTAACACTATTTCACCTATCCACTGAAACACAAACATCACATTTTGAACTGTTCAATAACATGACTACCTGTTTAAATCCACATTGTAGATTTTGTGGAAACGGCATGCAGATTCTATATGGGCCCGTAGATCATTTCCGTTAAAGTAAATGCTACTAAATGCTTTAATTGGGTGTATGTGAGAAGGGTTTTGGCAGCGGAGCGGCTCTGGTGAGCTGTGTGTGGAGTATTTCTCGCTGTGTGGTTATGTAGACATGTTAAATGTGTGACTCCCTGTGCTGCTGCTATGAGATGCTGTCATTATTCTCAGTGGCCGGTGTGACTCATTCGTCCCGTTCTGTGACTCAGCTCTCACCGCAGATGCCTCCCATTGAAAAACATCTCATGGAGATGGAGGTCAAAGGGAGGCTGACGAGATTGGTGACATCACGGGAGGTGTGTCTGTTTTAAGATGGTCCTCACTCAGGTGGAAATAAAGTGGCTGTATTTGTGTGTGTGTGGTAAGACAACAGCATCTAGATTTGTTCGCTGTGATGAACCATACAGATTAAATGGGAGATCAACACCAGGTAATGTCTGGTTCTGTCTGGGAAAAGAAACCCTCTGGCCTCTATTTTCAAACACACAGTCCCACAGGGCTGTTTGATGCAGAGAGCAGTGAGTAACTATTTCAAACAGAGCTGCTCTCACAGAGACGAGAGAGATGAACCCCCACCACTTCAGTCCCTGACATAGTACACATGGTCAGAACAAGATGAACGGTGCTTTGGGTTGGGTTGCATTAGAACGGCCTGTTGTCCTCGTGTGTGTGTGTGAGAGAGAGAGAGAGAGAGAGAGAGAGAGAGAGAGAGTCAGGTCTGTATGAAACTGCTGCTCACCTACAATGGATGTTACCTGGTGCTGGGGATGAAAGACCAAATTCCATTCAAATGTTTGGGGTCAGCAAGATTTTTTTTTAAATGTTTTTAAAAGAAGTTTCTTGTACTCTACCAAGGCTGCATTTATTTGATCAATACAGTAAAACAGTAATATTGTGAACAATTACATTTTAAAATAACAGTTTTCTACTGAATATATTCTTCAGTGTCAGAATGATCCAGAAATCATTTTAATATGCTGATTTGCTGCTCAAGACACAATTATATATTACTATGGATATTATGTAAATTATTATCAATGTTGAAGACAGTTCTGCTGCTTAATATTTTTGTGGAAACAGTGATACATTTTCAGAATTATTAGATGGATAGAAAATTCAAAAGATCTGCATTTACTTGAAATAGAAATCTTTTGTAACATTTATATTATAAAGCTTTTTACTGTCCTTTTTGATCAATTTAATATGTCCTTACTGAATAAAAGTATTTAAAAAAAAATCTTTCAAAAAAGAAAACCTTACTGACCCTAAAGTTTTATAAATTAAGTGTTTGGATTTACAGTATATGCAATACATAATAAAATGCCTGATTAAAATATTGACATTGATCAATATGAACTCCTCTGTACGGACCGTCAGATTCTCTTTGCATCATTCTCAAATCATGATGATTTTTCCACTCAAATTGTTATGCAGATGACATCATTTTTAATGAAAAACAAACAAATCAAAATAGATGGTTCAAACCCCCTCTAAAACCATTACGCTAGACCAGTCTGACCAGCTTGATGCTCTGCTAAAACCAACAAAACACCTTTGGCTAGTTTAATATTTTTAACAGGGCAGTTAGAGAGAGGTTATTTGGTATAATAATAAAATGACTAACACTAAAATAAAATGCTACAAAAGTATAGACTATGGCCCCTTGTAAGTAATGAAAAGGGTGGCAGAAGCCAGTGTTGAAGTCGAGACCTACTCATTCAAGGCAGAGTCAAGACCAAGTCCAGACAAGGGTTGGGTTCCACATTTTCATGTCATGAACTCGAGAACATTTGGATTCAGTCTCGACCTTCCGCTGGTCTTGGTTTTTAATGAGCTGGTCTTGACTACAACACTGGCAGAAACAACACTCAGTTTGTTTACTCTGTGACAGTAATTTTCTGTATGTTTGTATTTCTCAGGATGGTGGAATACTCCCTTGATCTCCAGAACATCAACTTCTCCGCCATCAGAACAGTGCGTGTACTCAGACCTCTCAAAGCCATCAACAGAGTACCCAGTGAGTAAACAAGACACAAACACTTTCCCCAAAAAGTCTGTGATCTGCAAACCTCAGGTGTTACACATGCTCCGATTCATTGTGTGTCATTTTTTCTGGTGTTAATGCCAAGCCTCAAAATCACCCTCATGTGTCAGCTTCAAACCCTGTCCCATCAAAGCCACGGTAGCGTGCATTGTGTAGCTCTGTGTTTGGCGTGCAGGTCTTCCAGAGCAGCAAAGCTGGAATTAATCAAACAGGATTTCAGAGCTATTGCTTCCCTGCCACCACCATTAGCAGAGCCAGATTAATCCCTCCTGTAATTGGGTTGAAAAACAGTTGTCCTTGAACAAACGCCATAATTCATATTCCTCTGCCTCACGTTCACACCCATCCAAAACTTGTGGCCTTTCTTTGAGCTTCCATAAGAAGCCCAGGATTTATCAAAATTTTGGTGACCCTAGCCATGGTGTAGCGCATGAAATATAAAAACTAACCGAATTAGCTCGCATTTGATTTTGCTGCTCAAAGTCTTGATGAAAAGATAGCGAGTGTTCAAGGGAGGGTTTCAGGAAATGTTTGTAGAATGTAGGTCTTTGTGTGCCTGTAAATAAAAACAGATTTCAAAGACACACACAAGCACAGTGCATAAACACAGTTACACACTCTCCCTCATGCATGTAGGCATGCAGAATCGAATTAACATCCAAACATCCACTTATCTGATCATGTAGCATGTCAAATTGCAGCAAGGCTTTGTAAAGGGATAGTTCGTTAAAAATGAACATTCAGTTATCATTTACTCAGGCTCATGTCGTTAGTGTACAATTTCATATTTTAATTGTATGAAAATATTGTTAAAAATATTATGAAAATATTTCATTGGCCAAAAATGGCTCTTTGTGAGTTAATAAAAATCATTATCAGGTAAACACAGGGTTTTGGGAACCCTGATAAATGATCTCTCTGGAAGGCTGTCCATCAGTGCTTAATTTGTAAAGTGGGATGTCCCGGAGCGCAGAGGGGAGGTGGATCCGGCGACTCAAAACGGGGGTTGGAGTTAACGGAACGAAACAATTTTTTACACTGCCTACATACACACACAGCGTTGTTAAGTTTTAAAAAAAAAAAAATTAAAAAAACTTAACGCTGTGTGTGTATCAGGGCAATGTTTATTTTAATTTCAGAACATGCACTGCATAGGTGTGAAATTTTTGCTTGTTTGGGATCTGACCAGCGTATTTGGAAAAAGTTAAGCAAACTTTGTTGTCTTTTTGACATTTTTCCCCTGAGTGAAACGAAGCTAACAGCAATCTCATCCAGCACTACAAGCGCATGGCATGTGTCACTTGAAGTGCCACCGCTCCCTCTCCCCCTTCTGTTTAAAGGGGGTCGCACACCGGACGAGAAGCGTCGCGTCAAGGACAACTCGAGAATCGCTCACCGGATGTGCACTTTCTCATTTTATGGCCAGCAATATTGTTATGTTTAAGGACATTATGGAATTAATATAATGTCTGTATTATGTTATGATTGTACTGTACAATTAAATGCAATGGTTGCTAGTCTGCAGACTCTGAACACTTTACCTCAGAGCGTTAACTTAATGAATTGAGAAAAATTCATGAAAATACGATAACATCAGCAATTTTCATTCAAGCAATTGATTTCTGTAAATTAATGTAAAACTAAATGTTTTAAGCGCTTCTCGTCCGGTGTGCGACCCACTTTACCCTGAAAGTTCACCTCAAAAACGCATCGAAACTGCAAACACAAGATTTTTGTGGAATTTCAATGGGGAATAAAGACTAACAACAGGTAACAACATTGAACACTACACAAACAGTCGTTTTTTTAATTTAGGCGACTAATTTTCCATAGTGACAGGAGGTGCCGGATCCAATAAAAAAGGTTCTGGATCCATTCCAACGTCAGAGGTTCCGGCATGTTCCGGCTCAAATTAAGCCCTGCTGTCCATGTATTTAAAAAGAAAAAGAAAACGGTAAAATTTTGAATAAATTATGAAAGTGATGAAAGAATTTTGATATTTGGGGAACTTTCTCTTTAACATTGACGAGAGAGAACAACACAGAGAGAAAGAGAGGTTGACTATCTTCATTGATTAAGGCGATATCTGTTATGATATTTAGAAAAAAGAACATCCCACTTGGAAACTAAGCTGTCATTTGATTGACCTTTGCGCCACAAGTTTTAATTCATCCTCTTTTCTCCTGTTTTTTTAACTGTGATTGCCTTTTCTGTGTGCATGCAGCCAAAGACACAATGACATGATTGTATAACATGTTTGTGTGTCCACACACGACACAGTGTGTTAATGTGTTCCATCAGTGTTGTTAGTCCCCTGTTGTGTTTCCCCCAACCCCACACACTGTGGTAATCACATGCTGCTGTTCTCCAATCAGATCGGACACACACCCTTCATTCAATCCCAGCAGTGCTTCACTAACACATATGAACACACCCTCACACTCACAAATGATCCCACTTTTGCAGAAGCAAATGCAAATTTTTTTTGATGATGATAAACTCACAACTGGGTGGACGGTCATTGTAACAAATTGTTATATGCAAATAAAATGAAGCACAAATGATTGGATGATGTAAAAAATAACCTAAGAATGGCAATGTCATTAACTTCCGCAATGTGACAAATGAATGCGTAATCAGTGAAAATACATTGATTTTATGACATTTTTGCTAAGTAATATTATGAGGTTGTGTCAGAGGCAGGAAATGTTATTACATTTTATGAAAGGATACAAAAATAAACATTTTCTAGAATAATGAATATCTTAGGGGGTTCTTTCTTATCATAATAATTTTTCTGTGTTTGTGTAGGTATGCGTATCCTGGTGAACCTGCTGCTGGACACTCTACCCATGCTGGGAAATGTGCTTCTGCTCTGTTTCTTTGTCTTCTTCATTTTTGGCATCATTGGCGTGCAGCTGTGGGCTGGACTATTAAGAAACCGCTGTTACCCAGAGGAGAACTTCACCCTGTGAGTACCAAAAGAGGAGGGCTGGTGGGCTTAAGGGAGTGAGAGAGAGAGAGAAAACTGAGAGAGAGAAAACTGAATGTACGGTTTCAATGGTGATTTAATTGCGAAAATAGGCACAGAATCCAAACTGTGGGTTTATTTGAATGACAGTTTAGGTTTACAAGGATAAAGAGATTGAATTTATGAGGCCGGATCTCCTAGAAGATGCATTTCAGAGTGCCTGATCGAGTTGGACTTGTATTTCAAATGTCCTTTCTCTCTAAGAAGGGATACTTGATATGATCAACAGATAGTTTGGGATTACGTGGACATTGGGGGCCAATAAAAAAATATTCATTCAATTCCATATAGGCCTATACGTTTTTAAGCTGTAAACTAGTCTTTATCACTTGCATCCTGTTTTTAATCTTTCCACTCATCTTTTTGTTTTTACTGTCTACCTGCCTCTAAAAATGCAAATGTGGTTCCACCTAGTCGATGGCTCCAGTTGATTAAAACTCAGATTGGCGTCCATATTCATGAGTGGGTGTCTGCCTGAGGTTACCGTGCCAACCGTGGTCTGCCTGCCTCTCGCTGCTGTGTGATTGGATTTGAAAGGACTCACAGTGCATGGCAGTGTGCGAGACACCCTGTGCGTTTGTTTGTACGCGTGTGTGTGGGATAAAGAAGCGCATGTCTGAGTTTAAACGTCAGCTGAGGTCTGATTGTCGTTTATTGTCTTGCAGCGTGTATATTTATGGGCTGGCACTACACTCAGAGGATGATGAAGTGTTTTGAAAGGAGAGTCTATCATGGTCTCTTGAGGGAATGCCTGATTTTCTTCTGCTTTGTAAAGTCTCTTACAGTCTTTTTAAAATGTACATTCTCCTTCTCTTTTGATGGTGGAAGAATTACTTGAAAATGTTTTATGGGGGTTTAAAAGAACATATGCTACACTGTTTTAGTTTAAAGTATTACCAGTGGTGGATAAAGTACCTTAAATCCACACTTGAGTAAAAGTATAGATATCTTACCAGAAAATGACTTTGGTAGAAGTTTAGAATTGAGAAAAGTCACTGTTTAGAATATTACTTAAATAAAAATTGTAAAGTATGAGATATATATCGTACTTAAGTATGAAAAGTATTTTTTATATATTAAACATACAAGTACAAGTAAATGCAACATGCAAAAGATCTGATTAAAAAGGGTTCTATACACAGTTTGAGCAGCAAGATTATGTTCAGTTTTAACTCTGTTTATTCCATTTTCTTTTAATTAAAATGGCAAAATGTTTATTATAAAATGCAGTTTCAAATTTGAAAAATAACTCTTTAATTTGAATGTGGATACCTTAATGTGTTTCTTGGGGTTGGACGGTGAGTTTTTAAACGCCAATATTTCTGTATCTTTGAGTAAGCATAAGAGGCCCTTCATCAGGTACGAAGACTCTTTCGTTCCAAGTCTTCCAACATAAGAAAATATTTGTCGCAAATATGGCCATGGCTGTTCACCTTCATCACAACTGTTGTTTGTCACCGAAGTAGCAGGTGTCGCCGCTAGAGTTCGACCGACAGTGGATTTTACTGATAACGATAACTAGGTTATTACTTCATTACATTTCATCACTGCGTATTATATAAGGAATGTCTTTTTACCTTCAGAAGTGACACGTTTGTTCTCTTGAAGACATAAAAAACAGTTTATCATGATATTTGCAAGTCTTAATGTAAATCTACAACTTAAATCTGCTTTGATAGAAATGAAAGGTGTGATTCCTCATGGCACATATTTCAGTGATATCTGTCATTTAGTTGCTGATAGCACCTTTAAAGTCTCAATGAAACAGATGTAGGGACAGATCTTCCATAGTGAAGTGCATCCGAGTGTAACATTTAAT
Source organism: Semotilus atromaculatus (assembly GCA_031834385.1). Lineage (NCBI taxonomy): Eukaryota > Metazoa > Chordata > Actinopteri > Cypriniformes > Leuciscidae > Semotilus > Semotilus atromaculatus. The sequence goes on along the minus strand of JAULUF010000005.1, from coordinate 24,585,521 downwards.
TGAAAAAGAAAAACTGTTAGATGGGAACTTGGTTCTATTATTAATTGATTTTGACATGTGGGCATTGCACTCAAAAATAAATGCGAGCTTGCATTTGTTTTGTGATGTTGTGAGGTATAAGTGGATGGATAATTCTGACATTCGTCACCAAAAGGAAGTGTCATTTGCATCAGGAATATCTGAGTTATAATATTTGGATCAAAAAGGAATAGCCAAAAAAATTAAACATGCATGGACGAATCGTTTGCTCACGAACTCACAATACGATATTTATCGGAATATTTTAAGCTAAAATTATAATAATATTATTATTGTATTATTATCAGGACCCAGAAAAAATCCCACATTGCATTATAAATATTGTTGTTTAATGTAGTAATGTCACTGAAACTCTGTAAACTTAAATTTTTTTCCTCACCCAGTCCTTGCGCTTTCAATGCAGTCGTTTGTTGGCTCTAGACAAGCCGCATACGCACAGACTCTGCTGGTGCTCACTATGTCCCGCCTCTCCTACTATTAATGCACTATACCAATAAGAATAAACCATCTAAAATGCTCTGAATAACCACACTACTAAAGCTGAATGTAATATGGTGATTTATTAAATGATGTTTGCGCTTACACTTTGAGGATTGCCGTTCCGTGCGCTTCAGATGATCAATGCAATCAATCATAGTTCTAATCACTTGAAAACATGTCAAAATGACTATTCCCAAACAGTAAATTGTTAGTTCATACAAAAATTTTAATTCTGCATTTATTCACTCTCATGTTGTTTTCAAGCATTTGAATGTCCGTGTTTACTACAGGATGTATAGTTGTAAATCTGTTCATCATATAGAGCCATCATGTCTCTTCAAAAGACTTGTGTTGGATTTGAACACTCGATTGGTTATTTTTACGATGCCTTTATGACATTTTTAGGATCTTTTAAGTTTTGTAGGAATGGACTTTAAATAAAGGGAAAGAAGTCTCTCGGGTTTCACAAAAAATATATTTATTTGTGTCTGAAAGTTAGACGAAAATCGTATAGGTTTGAAACGACATGAGGGTGAGTACATGATGACAGAATTGACATTTTTGGGTGAATTATACCTCATAAAAAGTGTAAGCTGAGCCTTTGATAAAACTCTATATTGCAAATCACATTGTTTACATCAACGATACATCTCATTGCATTTTTATATCTCAATATAGCAGTGTATCGTCACTTACACTCATAGAAAATACAGTTTCATGCCGACTTTAAGACCATCAACGTGAACTGAGCAACCACACATACAGTTTAGATTGCTCAAGTCAAACCTTTAAAAAGTCAACCCTCAAAGTCACACTGATCTCCAGGGCTCGATTTATAATGCATTCCTTAACACCCACCCACCTGCGACGACCCACAAACAGCTTGTCAGTCATTGGTCAATTATCTCCATGTGTGAGAGCAGTCTCATTGGCAGTGGAATGGCATTTTGTGCCACAGTGGGGTGTTAGCGGTGTGCCACGCTGGGCTGCGCGTCTTAGTGCGCTGCCATGCTGTGCCCAAGCACTGGCACTGGCAAAAACATCATTCACACTCCAGCACTCCTTGCAGAGCCCTGACAGACCTACTGATTCTCTGTCTCTGTCTTTCTCTCCCAACCACTCCAGTTGTCGCCATACCACTGAGCTCTTTGAGTAAAGCAGTGACGCGCAGTCCGGCCTGACTGTCCTCCTGAAAATGGAGACTGACGTTTATAGGAGAGATCTCAGTGTGTGCCGCACAAAGCCCACGGGGGAATTCATACGTCTGTATGATGTTTGATTCATTGGCTCAATTTGCCACATCACAGGCATTGATTAGTTTTGTTAGTTGGAAATGTACACACACATATCCTTGCACAAGTGTCACCACGGTGGTCTACCTATAGACAAATTGCTTTTTCTGGTGTAGCCTGATATACCATTGCTCATTACTGGTATTGAATGGTTCCAATCTTTTGGCTCCCCTGTTGTTGAAGGGCAAAGGAAAAATGTCCTCCATGACAGCAGAAACATTCTTGGTTTTATCGAGCTGAGAGTCTGCGGAGGAGTCATCCGTCCAAATGGGGAGAATTACACCCTGGGGATGATGAACCAATCCTTTCTTGGCATCCAATACCTCCAACATGGCTGTCATGGGATGTGTGTGTGTGTGTGTGTCTGTGTGTGTGTGTGTGTGTGTGGCCTGGTAAACCCTACGTTATGGGGACAAAATGTCCCCACAAGGATGGCAATATCCGAAATCCTTGTTCGTGTGGGGACATTTTTTGGTCCCCATGAGGAAATCAGCTTATAAATCACACTAAGTGATGTTGTTTGAAAATGTAAAAATGCAGAATGTCTCCTGTGATGGGTAGGTTTAGGGACAGGGGCAGTGTAAGGGAATAGAATATACAGTCTGTACAGTATAAAAATCATTATGTCTATGGAAAGTCCCCATAAAACATGAAAACACAACATTAGTGTGTGTGTGTGTGTGTGCATTTAGATTAACTGTCTAGACCGCAAAGCAATAGAGGCATTGATTGGTCAACGTGACTGTGGCTTGTATGTGCTATGCTTATCTGTACTGTGCTGAAAAAATGGCATTTCATGTTGCTGCAAATACATAGATATGTGTGAGAGAAACAGAGAAAAAGGATAAAAACATGTGAGCGAGAGAGGAGGAAAGGAAGGGTAAATAGTCATTGTGACCCTGTTATATGAATGAGAGGTTGAGTGGCTGATGGAAACAGCTATTTCTGGGCAGTAAAACACTGTGATTAAGGGGTAGGCTGCCCTCAATGGGTCACTCCCAGAGAAATGGGCTTCACACACATGTACACTACACAAGCTCAGTTGCTCTGTTATAGAGTGAGTCCATACTGGATACTGCTCAGATCTCTTCAGGTCTTCTTATGCCAACAAGTGGCAACTCACCAGATGAGATCTATAGATGCACAATGATTCTAGGTCTACCGCTGAAAAAAAAAGATATACTGTATATAGAAATTATTTTTGTTATTGGTTTTTCTCCCCCTTGTTTTAAGCACAAACTTCACAAAATGTTGTTTGAAAATAAGAAGAAAATAAGAAAAAATAAACAAAAAGTTATGTATGTAATTAATCTATTGATCTATCTATCTGTTTGTCTTTTGTTCTGTACATCTATTGTTCTGTCTGTCTGTCTCTCTATCTGTCCATCTATATATATGTGAGCCAACGGGTGTGTGTGTGTGTGTGTGTGTGTGTGTGTGTCTGCATTAGGGAGGTGCGCAACAACTAATTTCATTAACGTTTAAACAGAAATTTAGCAACCGACTAGTCTAACTGCCCTGCCCCCCGGAGACTGTCTGTAAATGCGATCCATATGAAATAGACCATTTAATCTAACAGTCAAATCCCATACTGAATGTCGCCACAAACAGGTTAGATACATGCAATGTTGATATAACAACTGTTCAAGTGTCAAGTACGTGTCATTTATGATGTTTCACCTTTTAATCCGATTATATAAAATTTCATACCATATTGTCCCTTATAACTGGTAATATAACAAGCCTATAAGTAAGCTTAATGTTTATACTAGTTTCACATGACATAGAAAAAAACCCAGAAAAGTTTTGTGTAGTCTTTCAAAACACTCCTTCACCTTGCTCATCTTCCGTGTGGACATTTCTCTGAACCATCAACATTTCGAGTGCAAACCAACGCATGCAAAATCTGAGATAAAATTAAATTATTTTTCTTTCCGCTCCAGATATGCTTATTTCAAAATAATATATTAATTTTAAGATGTAACATTTACATGATGGTAATTTAAATGTAGCCTTTGTAAAAATATAAAGCAAAACATTAAATGTGCAACAAAAAAAAAGTGAACGACTAGTATTCCCAAGTCGACTAGCAGCAGCAGTATTGTTTAATCGACTAGTCAGCTAGTCTCATACATCCCTAGTTTGCATATATATATATATATATATATGTGTATGTATGTATGTTTATATTAATTATTTATATACATATTTAAAGCATTTTCATTTTGTGCAGTTGTTAACACTGTATTTCCAAAAACCTTGACTTCTCCTCTCGTCTTTTCCTCAGCACATCTGGCATCACCCTCCCCGCCCCATATTATCGGCCTGAGGAGGATGACGAGCGGCCCTTCATCTGCTCTCTTGCTCAGGATAATGGCATCATGTCCTGCAATGATGTTCCTGCTCGGAGAGAGGGTGGACGAGAGTGCTGTCTAGATAAAGAGGACGCGCTGCACCGTCAGGCCCTGGGTCTGAGTGCGGAGCCGCTGGTCAATGGCAGTGCCTCTGCAGTGGGACTCTGTGTGAACTGGAACCAGTACTACACCCGATGTCATACAGGACACACCAACCCACATAAAGGAGCAATTAGTTTTGACAACATAGGTTACGCATGGATCGTCATATTTCAGGTATGAGACGGAGCCAAATGCCATTTGTTTAAATTATACAGCTGATTCAATCTCTTTTGGGTGATCCTATCATAAATCAGCAGCACCAAATATAAGTGTAAATGCGATCCAATGCATGTTCAGATGAAGTCAGAACTGCATGTGTAGTGTGTTGCAAATGCTAATCTATCCTGATGCGTTTTGGACAAAAGAGAAAGGCCACCTTCACACCTTGTCAATCATCCACTGTTCTAAAACAAAGGTTTAGGAAAATAACTTATATTCTCTTATATCCTTCTTTTTTGTATTTCATGAGAATTGAACAAAATGGCATAAGATATCAAGTGTGATTAAGACTAATCTAACAAAAGATTATGCTCTTAACATTTCTAACTCTTATGCATATACGTTTTATATATATATTTTTCCCTCGAAATCCGATCACAAATCTGTTTGTCTCAACTAACTGCTTGTGATGGATCACCCGAAACTAATCTTACCAGGTGTATAAAGAGCCTGAATGTGGTCTGATCTGGTCTGTGCAGGTGATCACTCTAGAGGGTTGGGTGGAGATCATGTACTACGTCATGGATGCTCATTCCTTCTACAACTTCATCTACTTCATATTCCTCATCATCGTAAGTTTTTATAAGTTGGCATGCATGTGTTCAGAAATGAAGCATGTCCTAATTATTGAGAACTTGTAGTCTGTGGTTTTATATGGCATATGTAGTCTGGGAGGACCTGAAGTTTAGTGACCTTTAACAGGGCCAGAGGGTGAACTGGATGTTTGGTCTCACTGGTAAGAACATAAAGGTCATGTCTCTCCCCTGGACACAAAAATACAGCTTAACACATTACAACACTGAAACTTTCAGCACAAAGCCTAGTAATTATAGATGCACTGATTTTAATATGCTGGCCGATACAGATAAGACAGTGATTATTTTTATGATAACCGATTAATGGCTGATATTAAAATTATATACTATTTTGTCTAAATAAATAAAAATAAACGATTTTAATACTGCAATCAACCATTTTGAATGTAAATTTAGAGTAAAATTAGGAATCAAAACATTAATGTACAGTATTAAAAACGGATATTAATTTTGATATGCTGAAGAAATGGAAAAACAAAATCTCTAATATCACCTGATAACTACTGTGGCACCATTATATTGTGCATCCCTACTACTAATTATTTACTCTTTTTTTCCAAAACATTCATCTTTTGAGACTCTATCTGAGATATTTAGTGTTTAGAGTGCCATCTGCCATCAAACTTAATACAGTAGTTTTAATGCAAGGCCACGTAACGGGTAATAGATGTTTATGGACAAAATCCATTTGATTAGTCCTGCCATATGGTGCGTTGCTGTTGAAGTTTAAAATCTTAAAAAACATCACTACTGTCATTCCTCAGAGATTCATCTGCAAATCAGCTTTTATTGACAGACTAAGCTTAACTGAATCTGTATGACTCCCATTGATGGCCTGAAGGTTTCAAAGATGCAGATATTAGCTAAACAGCACATTTAGGAGTTGACGGAGCCGCAGAGATCAATTAGGCAATGAACAACATAGTGAAGAATCAATAGCTGGACACTATAAAATGAATTTATCTTTGCTTCAGCTGTATGTTTAACGATGCTGTGTTTGAGCCAGCTCTTGTACCGCGGCGGCCCTCTTTGTTGAATGGGAGGAACAGCAGTGAACGAGACAGCCCTGCAGTGAGATGTGCTTCGGATAATGTCTTCTCCTAAGATTAAAGAAGAGAGCGAGCAGAAAGAAATGCCCTGAGGATAAGAAGGAAAAGGATCTGAGGCTGAAAGACAGCAGGAGACTAAAGGAATAAAAGAGGAAGGGAATGGATTTAGGAATGAGATGTGTAGGTCAGATAGTGGAGAGGCCTGCTGATATTTGTTGTAGCTGGTTTTTCTTTTCTTACCTTTCCCATTTCCTGCGTTCAAATTCGTGTTAGACAACTGATGGCACTGCTGGAGATGCCGGAATCCATTTTAGGCCAACAAATGGCAAGTAAATGGATGTGTGTGTGTGTGTGTGTGTGTGTGTGTAGCTAATGACAGGGCCTAATCCTGTGTAGGTCAGCGGAGTGAAAGCATTAGCAGTTAATTAGAGCTCATCTGACTAGCGGACCCCTGCTGCCATCACGGCAGTCTCTCACACTTCCTGACAGAGACCCTGCCACCCCGACACATGCACCCTGTGAAGCTGTCATGTGATCTTTCCCAGCATGAACCAGCAGTACCTTGACTGGTGGAATGTGACACTGAGTGAAGTAAAAAGAGACTGAGCAGACATCATTTAGACTAGTCATTATTAGTCTTGTACTGCCTAAAAAACAGGAAGTGACCAAAGGTCCATTGGTGCATCCCAATTGACTCTCGCTGTGTCCGAAATCGCGCACTGTCCGAGTAGGTAGCCTACTTCATTTGAATTTGAATTTATTTTGCGACCGTTAAAAGTATGCTCTATATAGAATGAATATGGGTAGTATGAATGAAGTTTGGACGTACTACATCCGCCATGTTGTTACTGTCACGTGACCTACCAGCGTCAGTTACCTTGCTTCACTTCCATTCATAAATCCTCTCCCATGGCTTCACGGGATAGTCCATCGAATGCTCACTTCAGAATCTTGGCCTAAGTAGGACTTTTTGCGTGTAGTAAAATAAAGACCTAAATGTGTATTTTGGACTTTTTTTCACCACAAGTCTGAAAGAAGACATGTTATTGCAGACAAATAGGCCAAAATCTCAAAATTGACCAGTGAAAAAAAAAAACTATGTTTTTGCCTGCCGCGTCTCGCCTTAAGTACTGAAACTACACAAAGCATATATAAACATAAAAACAGTCTGTATGCTTATATACACATACAAATACCATTCAAGCCCACTAAGGGTAATTTTATAATATTTTCTATTTACTGAGTTCTGCAGGAATGAGTCCTAAAACTCAGATTCAGTTTTCACAAAGTCATTGGGTTCTTTGAATGGATTTTTGGGTTAAAAGAGTTTTTGGTTAAATGCCTAAAATAAGGTCTGTGGTTAACACAAGCTCAATGTATTTCCATGTTTTATTCTGTTCTGTTCTATTTTATTCCCAATCACATCTACATCACACTGAACAGGAAAACTCATATATATATATATTTTTTAAATCATAAACTATGTAGCTGTTAGTTTGTGATGCTTTATGCTCTCTGGTGCCCCCTTCACAGCTTGAAACAACAGCCATATCCCTATGTGATCTGCACTGTTATGAGGGAGTAAGGTGTGTCTTTTCACTCTGTGTGTGTGTGCAGGCTGTCCCTCAGCACTTTTATTTACTTCTTTTACGCCCTGCTCTATCTGTAACCTGGCAACCACACAGCCAGCAGTCGCTACCTGTAGGGAGAGGGCCATAGTGTGCCGACACAGCCCGTACCCCGCCGATGCACCTCTATTCACTTCCTTTCACTTCTATTGAACATCGGAGCAATTAATTCAGGCTCGGCATCTCTGTGCCCAGTTTTTCCTCTTCAGCTGAACGAATGATCACATATAATTAGAGTAAATGCATTTTCTCTGATTAGAGGCAACAAAATATTATGTATAATGTAAAATATAATGTTTTTGGCTTGCTGCCTGTGGGTTTCAGTAATGAAAATGATTCATAAATATATATATATATATATATTATGTTATTTTATTGCCTAAATTATATAAATCTATTGGCAAAGTTCTCCTCACATTTTCTAATTAATACCAAAAGAATGAAATTGCCAGCTTTGCTTAGTGTTCTTTTTTTGGACAGGAAGTCTTAAGGTCACCCTGCTTGCAGCCAGACCCTTACATTGTAAGAACAATATTAAATGAGAGTATAAATCATCACCTGTCATCTTTCATCCAACTGTGACAGAACTGAAGTATACTCACTAACCAGCACCCCCTTGACCCCTTTTCTACTTCTGCCTTGTTCCTTCTGTGTGTCTGACCCTTTCTTTTCCCAATGTCAGATGATTTTTTTCTTTGGTTTTAAAATATTGTATAAGTAACTGCACTGATTTGTCTTCAATGTTGTAAAGGCACCATTTGGGACTTAAAGGTGTAAACAAACTCAAATAAGTTAAGTTGTTCATGACTAATTTTCTCTTATTGTGGGCTGTTAATTAAGCATTAGTCATTATATTTTATTTTGTTGTATTATTATATAGGAGAGCTAGAGCCAATGTCTACATTTTTAGTGAATAATGACTTAAATTCCTAACTATTCTTCAGACAAAGCTATCACTACCACTTTTATAGTACTTATTTTGTCCCCCAGTCCTCATTCTCTTTCATAATATTAAAGACCTGCCTGGGGTGCATTTCCAAAAAAGCATCGTGAGCTAAGTTGATCGTAGAGAAAATTGGTGGCAATGGTGTCCATGATCAACTTGGGCTCATGATACTTTTGGGAAACACAGCTGTTGATATTCCTGAAAAATTCACATGAAGACATAATTCCACAGAAGAAAAAAGTCATACAGTACAGGTTTGGAACGACATGAGGGTGAGTAAATGATGACAGAATTTTCATTTTTGGTTAAACTATCCCTTTAAAGGAACAAATATGTTCATAGCATATCAAAGAGAGAATCAGAAGACACATTTTAATTGTGTGTGTGCATTAAACAGTACAGTGGAACTGATGATAGGAAAAAGGTGAATGCAAGGAAAGAAGGTGTCTATCTGCATAAAACAGAAGTCTGGTTGTTGATTATGAGCAATCCAGTCACTCATCAGAATCCCAAATCAGGACAGCAGATGAGAAGGCAGGATGCATCTGCACAGCTGCCCTACACACACATATGCCCAACTCCTCATTTCTCCACCTTCTCTGTCCTCCTCACAACTCATCTGTCCTCTCTGATCCCTACTTCACATAAGCTGCAACCAGGCTGTACTTTCATTAAGGCGAGCAAGATCTGTGTGCATTTGCGTGTTGACAAATGCCAGTGATATGAATGGTGAATGATATAAGAGCAGGCTCTCGCTTCTGATAAGGCTGGAACTGGTTCGCCCTCAGTCTTTAAAATGATTGGCTCCTGATTCTAATCCGTTTCACGTGGCAAAGAGGGATCTAGCCCTTCTCTGCGAGCACTAGGAGATATTTGGAGGTTTTGCTGCTATGAAAGAGCCTGATAATTATAGCATATCAAAGCCAGAGCGGTACAGGCGCACACACAACAAAACAGTCTCTCGTTTGGGCGTCTGTTGACTTCTTCAAACATAGGGTCCGTTTATAGCAGCTCAGCTTGACAGCTATGGTCACTGCTAAAGCCAAACACTGCAGCACAGGCTGCGTTAGAGAGCTTCCAAGGGGTTTTGGTGTCATGTAGATCTGGATATTTGAAGTAGCTGAGACTTCACATGAAGTGTGAGAGTTATGGTTACAGAATTAAGCTTAAGAATGATCTTTAGGTATTGTAATGACAGCAAAATGCATGTAAACTCAAATAAATATATTTAAAGGTTTAGTTCAACCAAAAATGTATATGAACATACCCGTTTCAAACCCGTTTTTTCATAGAACATAAAAGGAGAAATTTTAAAAGAATATCCTGAAGTTTTTCAAGCAATTACACTGAATGTGGCCTGGAGCCTTCAAGCTTCAAAAGGGTTGCAAAAGCACCATAAAAGTATCGTAAAAGTGGTCTATAGGACTTGTTCTCTTTATTCCATGAGTTCTGAAGTCATACAATAGTTTTGTGCGACAAAATGACCAAAAAGTTATTCAGTAAATATCTGCATTAGCAATCCTTGAGAGAAGCACTAAAGGCTGTGAATGAATTTGGTTCTTCTGTAAGTCAAATTTGTTGAATCGATTGATCTGGTTTGCACAATTAGTCTGAATGATTTGTTCAAAAATTAGACTGATTCAGTTCTCAGGTTCAACTCACTTATTGTAACTGCTGCGAACATTGAATAAGTCAATTGAAAACAAGATCCAAAAAAAATCTGATTTAAAGTGGTCAGTGAACAACAAGCTCTTATATGACCTTCAGAAAAGATTGACCAGTACCAGAAAGTTCTTCAACCTTTTTTCTTTTCTTTTTTTATTCACGGAGGAAATATCTAATCAAACAGCTTTCTTTTGTTCAACTCAACAACATTGCATGACCAACTTGAACTCATTGTGGCTGGATTTTGGCTGTGAAGTTTTTCTGGACAATGGTAAATGTGACTGCACCTTTAACCCTCTAAGACCGACGGGAGCGCCGGGGCTCCCGTTTGCGTGTGTCTGTTTAAGAGCCTATAGAAACTGAAACCAAATGGCTAGCTCAATCATTCTTTTTGTAAACAAAACCAGAGATGTAACATGTTCAGATCAAGCCTCCAACATGCTCATGTTGCGTTATTTTCACCCTCTAATGAGTCTATACAAATTGCGTAATATGCGTTTACAAAAAAAACACAAAAATGCATTGCACGTCTTTGCACACATGTTCTGTAGATCTGCGATTGATAGTTACGTCTTCCGATGGCTCATTGACGTATCACGTTCTGTGCACTATGACCCCAGTGTGTGTCGCATGTTGCACAAGCTGCGTCTTTTGACCATGCGTTTGACTCCCATTTGCTATATGTTCCTTCTTATCGTTATTGTCTTTTTAGCACAAAAATGAGTGTATCTTAAAAACTAATTTATGTAAACAGTTCAAATCAATTCTGTATAGTTTTAAATTGTTTTATGCACGTTTTTCACATTGACAAGTTTGAGGTTGACATTTATCCATTTTTTGCATTGAATAAAATATGTAGAAAAAAAAATTAAATAGTTTTTCTTTTTGTTTATTGCACTTTTGAGATATTTATCTAGTTACTATTGATTTATTACAAACATAGCCTTCAAATTGGGAGAGTAAGGATTATTTTGATGTATGGCATATGAAAATGCTCAAAAGAATGACAGCACAGCATGTAAAAATACAAAGATATACTCTGGTGGAATTGTTCTATGGCAGGTCATAAAGGGTTAAGGGTTTAGAACAACGTTAGTGTCTGATCATTTTCATTATATTCAAGATCTCTCTCTTCTTCCTGTTCCAGATTGGATCTTTCTTCATGATTAATCTGTGCCTGGTGGTCATTGCCACTCAGTTTTCGGAGACCAAACAGCGAGAGCACCAGCTGATGCAAGAGCAACGTGCTCGCTACCTGTCCTCCAGCACGCTGGCTTCGCTAGTTGAGCCCGGAGACTGTTACGAGGAACTCTTCCAGCTGGTCTGCCACATCCTACGCAAGGCCCGCCGTCGCTCAGCCGCCCTTTACTACATGCTCCGGGGCAAAGCCCCTCCTCCTGGGGGAGGGAAGGGGCGTGGCAAAGGAGGTGCAGGATCGACAGGGGGAGGAGCTAATGTGAATGGTGGAGAAAGACATCACTGCCGTTCAGCTCAAAGTGAGTAAGGAGAGGTGGAGGCAAAGAAATGCTATGACTAACAGTGTTGGGGAGTAAATAACTAAAATTAATAACTAAAAATAAGTAGCCTGACATTAGGTCAACGGTTTTCAAAATAGTAGCAAGCTTTCATACAAACTGCCCTCTCTCGCTCATTTGTGCTCATTGTTAAATTAATAACTAAAAATAAGTAGCCTGACATTAGGTCAATGGTTTTCAAAACTAGTAGCAATTTATTTACTCATACATAATGTTGGAAAGTCTACTTTATTATAGTGAGCCAGTTCATCCTAAACTGTTTTGTTTAACATGTTGTGCTGGAAAGTCTGCTTGTATGGAATGAATCAGACTTTCCAACACACATCATTCATTCATTCATTCTAGTAAACTTTTTTTTGTCTTAAACTTAGCATTGTAAAACCTAGTTCTTACCTCGATCACTTTACAAAGATTCATTCTAGTGAACTGGTTCATTTTAAACTGTCATCTCTCATTCATATAGCATTGGAAATTCTGATTCATTCTAGTGAATTGTAGTCATTTGGACGGTTCAAAAGATGAAACAAAAAATAAATCACTGCATAGCAATTTAATGTACTTTTTTTGGTTAATAATTTAAATTTAAAATTCATTGTTTTTGTATTTAGTGACAATAAATTCGTTTTTTTTTTTTTTTTTTAGTGCAAATTTTGTACAATTTTGTAGCTATTATTAGCATTAATTCATTAAAAACCCCAATAATTATCTGAAATAATAAATTATATCATCAGAGAGTTATTTGTCATTTGGTTCAGTGTATTTAGCCACTTGCATGAGCTTGAAGCCTGGCCAAGTTTGAAATTAGCTTCCTTGATACTCCAAACCTAAAAGCAAGTTATTTACATACATTTCTGCATTTAGCAGACACTTTTTATCCAAAGCGACTTACAGAGAAGAACAAAGCATTCATCAAAGAGCCAACAATTGTTGTAGTACACAATGCCAGGTTTATTAGACAACTAGATTTGAGTTTTTTTGTTGTTGTTGTTGTTGTTGTTGTGGTGTGTGTGTGTGTGTGTGTGTGTGTGTGTGTGTGTGTCTGTGCTCGTGTTTATATTACATTGTGGGGACCAAATGTCCCCACAAGTATAGTAAAACCTGAAATCACCTACATTGTGGGGACCAGTCAGCGGTCCCCATGAGGAGAACAGCGTATAAATCACACTAAGTAATGTTTTTTGAAAATGTAAAAATGCAGAATGTCTCCTGTGATGGGTAGGTTTAGGGACAGGGGCAGTGTAAGGGGACAGAATATACAGTTTGTACTGTATAAAAACCATTACGCCTATGGAGAGTCCCCACAAAGATAGCGAACCAGACATGTGTGTGTGTGTGTGTGTGTTGGCGTATTGGTTTAAGAGTGTGAGGTCATTAAGTGCTTGCCGAAGAGGTGCCTCTTCAGCTGCTTTTATAATAAAGTTTTAAAAGCAAAGAGCAAGTTGCAATAAAAACAAGAATAAATCCATGCGTTTCTTTGCTTTAATGGTCCAATGATATTTAAATCCAAAGCAGTATCATGGCAGTTATCCAAGAAACTGACGAGCAAAATTTTTATTGTGTTGTATGAAAATGTCAAACAAAAAAAAATGTTGCATTTTTCTTCTGTCTTATAGCGCCTCACTGTATTCACGAAACCAAGTTGGACCACAGCTCCCAAACTCCAGAGAACGCCATCTCCCTCTCCATCACCCCAAACCCACAGGAGTGTCCACAGTGTGCTGCACCCCTGTCACTCAAGGAGGGGGAGGGGTCGACGGGGCATTCGGCCAATGGGGAGGAAGAGGAGAGTGCGCTGGAGGAGACCGATAGGGATGACAACCACTTGGATGAGAGGGGGGACGAGGACTCCGAGGACACGCTGAAGAATGAACGCACCTGTTTCGGGAAATGTAAAGACATCTGGGATGAAATAAGAGTGAAGCTTTGGGGTATCGTTGAAAGCAAATACTTCAACAGAGGGATTATGATTGCCATACTGATCAATACAATCAGCATGGGCATCGAACACCATAACCAGGTAATTTCACCCGCAGTGCAGTCAGTTCACATAATGAACCCAGTCTAAAGAAGTGTTCAACCTCATCATGTCACACATTACTGTAATAGCCGGCTCTTTCTGCTGTGCTGATAGAGTCTTCACAGGGCCTGCCATTCAAAGTAATGAGAGCGTGTGGAACGGCCTTTGGAGTCTTGTTGGATCTTTTTCTTGCCTTGAAAGTGCAGTTAATTATCTTTGGAAGACATAGAAAGCTACTACTACTCATGCACACTCTCTTGCTTCTCTTTCTATCTCTCTCCTCCACCCCCTCATGTCTTTGCTGCCTTGCCTGCAGTGGGACCTGTTTTCTCATCTCTGTGGGCTCTAAAAATATCAACAAGCGGGGAAAGACAGATATATAGAGAGAGAAAATGAGATAGTCACCATTGGCTTCTATTAGGCAGCATTTTTAACACGTGAACCATCATGTAAATGCAGCCCACGCAGGCAAGACAGAGAAGCCCCTGTGTGCACGTTCACATATAAACACAGTATCTGTTCAACAGGTCTTTCCTCATGAGTTTGTGTTCCAATCGTCCTGATATGGTTAAACGGATCACGTGTGCTGACATCTTCTGCTGTGACTCATTGTGTTTTAACCTGGCTCTCAAAAGGATGGTTAAGATCACAATATTTACATGTGTGTGGGCAGCATGTGTGTGTTTTTGCTCACACACAACAGTCGATTGAATGACTGTCAACACATTGGTCTGGACAATGAAATGCATTCAAAGATTCCTGTAGCTCAAACAGTTGAGCATGGCAACACCAAGGTTCGATTCCCAGTGAATGCATCGACTGAAAAGATGTATAGCTTGAATGCAGTTGAAATTGCTTGGGATAAAAGTGTGCGCTAAATGAGTAAATGTAAATATAAAGGTGCTGTTAGCAATGCTACCAGATGAGTCTGCTGCAACGGTGTCTGATTAGCATCTGTTTCAATCCATTCTGTATGGGAGCTGAGTGCCAGGATTGTACAAGGATTGTGGGATCGTCTGAGTAACCAGTGAGAGCATGAATAAAACTGCAAAATACTAGAGCCCGACCGATAAAGGATTTTGAAGGCCGATACCGATACAAATATTTGTTGGTTTTAAAATCCGATATTCCGATATATCGGCCGATATATATATATATATATATATATATATATATATATATATATATATAATTATTTTTTTTCAGAAACACGCTACAAAACATTAACAGATTTCCCTAACATTAGTTATTTATGAGTTTGAACTAAAATAATATGATAATGCATTTTAAAAAGAAACTTGTTTCTTTTATTGTCACAACAGTAGCAATATTACTTGTGTATTATATTACAGTACCAGTCAAATGTTTGGACACACTTTCCTATTGGTGTGTACAAACTTTTGATGGGTACTGTATATAGAATACACAGTATAAACAGAATAAATATATAAACAATGTTTTTGCAATGATCACTCAAATGTGGTGGTCAAACACTTCTGTGACAAAGATCTGTAATGGAGGCAGGGTGAATGATACATTTGAGCTGTAACCAAACTAGTTTGCATTGCATGTTATATTATTCTAAATACTGTTGCATAATCTTCACTAACGACTTTGTCTTTTAATTTAGTCACGTTATATAAAACATAACTTGTACTAATAAATATATCAAAAGTGTCACTGACAAAACCTTATTATCTTCTATTTTTAGTCTTAATTCCTCTAATCTCTACCAGTGGAGGAATAACTCAGATCTTTTTACTAAAGTAAAATTTATAATATCATAATGAAAACGTTTTTAATTACATATGTACAGTAATACTTTTATACTATTTTAAATAAGTACTAAGCAAAATGATGTAGGCTACTAAACGTGAAACTAGGCTACTCTTATGCAAAATGGCCCTATATAAAGTGTTATAATTATATAAATTATTGGAATATTGCTTGATGTTGTAACATAGCGTTATAGGCAGAATGAGCTTTAACACTGTGTCTACACCGGACGTGGCCGCTATTGCTCGCGTCGCAACAGCTGTTTACCGGAGACAGCGCCCGTTACAAAGCAGAATGGGGCATCAGTTTACTGTCGGAGATTTGTCGCTTGCGCCACGCATTTTAATCAATGTTTTAATCAACCAATTGCCTGGATTTAATAAATAAGAAGCAAATATAGCAGACAATATAATCAGGACTTCTCAGCTGCGCGCTTGCAATAGCCGCAAGCTCACACAATACGTGACAGAGGCTGGTAGCAGAGAAATCAATTCTGTGAATTACACTGGGCAAATCAAAAGTAATTGTCTACTACCCACCGGATGAAGAAGGGTTGGCTCTCAACAGAACATAAAATATTCATTTTATTTTATTTTTCGTGTTCGCATTTATGAGGAAAAAACAATGTTACGGACGTGCACGAGCTCTGAAAGCGGCAGTAAAGTGCTTTAAAACTTTCACAGAGACCTCAAACAGAAAGCACAAAGCCTTTCATTAAGGTGAATTTCGTTTTGTATTAATTGTATCTTAATTTTAATCTATGTTTCATCAACCAATTGCCTGGATTTAATAAATAAGAAGTAAATATAGCGGAGTGGACAATAGATAATCTCGACACGGATGCGCCGGCGGGTGAACTGCAAATCGTCTCATAAATGAACCGAAACTCAGTGTAAAGAACTGAGAAATATATCTATATTGAAATGTCTACTTTTAAACAGAACAATTCAAAACGAAAGACAGACTGCTCTCTGCTTATGTAGCCTAATCCGTATGAAATGTGCATTTCTCTCTGTCGTCTTCACTGAAGATCGCGAGTCAGCGTCGTCAACTTCATCTGCCGACACTGACTGAAAACACTTGTTATTAATAAACAATTAAAATGTCTCCTTGCTATAATTGATGTATTCATAATCATTACTTTTGCCAGTTCTTTGTGACAGCTTTTAGGTGCTTTATTGGCAGCGCCACCCTTACATGAATCACCACACCCCGCATTTTTTTAAATATTCATTTATCGGCCATTATAAATGCCGATACCGATAGTTAGGAAAATGCCTAATATCGGCCTGCCGATATATCGGTCGGGCTCTACAAAATACTCAAACGTATGCAATTTAAAAGCTGAAAATGCTGATTTATTAAAAGTGTTGTATATCATATTTAACTAATATTTCAAATGCAGTTTGCATGCTTAAATTGTGGATCGACTGTGGATTAAATGGATTAAATAGTTCTCCCAAAAATTAAAATTATTTCATCATTTGCTCGCCCTCATGACTTTACAAACCTGTATGACTTACTTTTTTCTGTGGAACACAAAAGAAAATATTTTAAAGAATGTTGATAACCAAACAGTTTGAGTTTCTATTGACTTCTATTGTATGGACAAACAAAAAAAGAGAGACCTTTCTCAAAAATATCTGCTTTTATGTTCTGTAGAAGAAAGAAACTTAGTTTAGAACAGCATGAGGGTGAGTAAATGATGACAGAATTTGCATTTTTGAGTTGGTTTTATTTATCTTTAAAATATACTCCATACTTCAGCTTAACCACAAGGAGAGAAATTTTGGAGTAATGAGATTTCATATTGGGAAGTTTTTAGCAACACTTTTGTTGCCTCTTCCTGAAATTGAGGATGCATTTAACATTTTAAGTATCTTAGCTGTTAATAAAGTACGTTCTATAAAATGTCCATAGGAGTGGTATCTTGGTCAGAGTAGCAGGTAATCCGGGTATTTTTTGCCTACTGTTTAATAAATACTGCATATTCGGACATAACACTCGATTTAAATAATGTCTTTCACATACTATATAGCAGGGAAGTCTCCAAATTTGGATATAGAGTTTAGTCATTAAACTAACCCTCTGGTCTCCAAAATCCCACCCACCGAAGAAATGTCAGCAAACACTCAAAATGACTGACAGCCAGCAAACGTCCAAAAGTCCACTGATTGGCCGAAAAAAAAAGCGTGTACACTCTTAAAAATAACGTTTCTTTATTGCCAAATAATGGCTCCATGAAGACCATTTAACATTAATGGAACCTTTCCATTTCACAAAAGGTTATTTTTATAGTGAAAAGGATACTTTATATTTAGATAAAATGTTTTTTCACACTAAGAAAAAGACAACTTTGGGGAACCCAAAGTTCTTCAATTGCATACCTAAAAAAGTACCAATTTATTCATGGTTTACAAAAAAACTTTTAAGTAGTGTACTATACTATCTAAATAGCTTAGATAATGAGACAATCTGCTGATGGATTGATTAGAGAAGTTTACCGTACAGCTTGAGGAAGGGGAGAGGGGAGAAGCTATTTTACTGTTGTTTTGCCGTTATCACTCCTGATTGCTGTGTCAATATTCAATATCTCTAAATGGCATCTCCCTGGAGCTGCCTGTGGTTTGGTTTTCATTCATCCTTCAGTTGTGTTTTCTCGGCCTTAACTCGTCAATGGAAAGATATTGATCAATAAAAGAATGGAGGAAAAAGGAACAAAAGGGACATCGAAGGAAGAGTTCTCAAATCAGAATTTGCTCTCTCTCCCCTGGAATATACTGAGATAAAGTGTAATGGATTTATGTGATGTAAGATTACACCGTGTGGATTGAAGCAGATCGGGGTGGTCTGTTGATCCCTTTCTTTTTTCTTTTTTTTTTTTACTGTATTTTTATTGATGATTTTTCAAGCTTTCAACATTTAGAAAGACGGGGGGGTTGGAGGGGAGAAAGAAAGACAAGAAAAAAGAAGCACACAGTAGAACAGGGGGTATACAATCTGTTCTGGAGCAAATATAGTTTTACATATAATCATTAATTGTTTACATTGCAGTACTCAATCCATTTCTTACAATATTTGAGAAATCCTTTTAGAGTCCTTTTAAGTCTCAAAATAAAAGTAATTTCTTCCATATTATATATTTCTTTAACAATCTCCAAGTAAGGGGGTGTCCTGCTTATACCAATGCCTTGTAATACTCTTCTTACTACACTTAATATATTAACAAGATATGCATTCTCCTCTCAACACAACACAAGTGTGTGTTGTTTCCCAGATACAATGTATTGACATTTCTTGGTATTTTATAACCTAAAATCAAAGTCAAATAATCAAAAATCAAATAATCAAAACCATGTTCCAGAAAGGTAATATTTTTGAGCAACTCCAGAATACATGAAGATGATCAACATCAGTATGCCCACATATCCTCCAGCATAATTGTGGTGTAGTTAATTGTTGGTGTAGTTAATTGTTTACTTTTAGTTTTGGGGGTAATGAAATAACGCACTAAATTGTTCTCTGTGAATAGGTAATCGTATGGTGTGTCTTGCAAGCAAAATACCATTCTTCATTTGGAATTTCTTCCCCTAATTCTTTTTCCCATTTCTGCTTAATATAACTAGATGTGTTTTTTCTATTCTCCAACATGGCCTGGTAGAGAAAAGAGATTATTCTGGGATTATTCTTTGTATAGGAATCAACTGTCAGCTCTATCAGTGTTTTCGCCTCTGTACTACCCATTTTTTTCAACTCCCTTTCAAAATAGTCCCGTATTTGTAAATACCGATAAAAATATTTTTTTTCCCAAATCATAATTTTCTTTTAACTCAGTTAAACTCCTACATCAAGTAGCCCTGGTTTAAACTTTTTATCAAATGCCACCAATCTTAACAATTTTATCAGATTTGTTTAGGTTATACTCCTAGTTTAACTAGTTTAAACCATATCTCAAGTGTAGTGATTGATATTTGATCTAGATTCTTTTCTGATGCCAACATTTTTTCTTTATCACCTAAAAATGGACTGTATAGGTAAACTCTGGTTTGCGAGCTCTATATCTTTCCATTTCGATATGTAGCTAGGGTTCCATAGGCATATACATGGTCTAATTTGTGCAGCATAAAAATATTCCAGTAGATTTGGTAGGGCTAGTCCACCTTTGTATTTTGCTAGCTGTAACGTTGTGTATCTTATTCAAGATTTTTTCCCCTCCCAGATAAATCTTGAAATCATCCTGTCCCAAGCCCTGAACTGAGTTTTAGGGATCGTTACTGGTAAAGCTTGGAAAAGATACAACAATCTTGGGACAACATTCATTTTCACGACCTCCATTCGCATGTCTCTTTGGATGTCCTTATGAATAATTTTAGAATTATTACAATAGAGTTCTGAATATTCTTTTGTTAGAATTACCCCCATGTACTTGATGTCCTTTGCATCCCATTTTAGGTTATATTTTTTGCTAATTAGTTGTGATGGGGAATAATTAAATGATAGAACCTGAGTTTTTGAGACATTCAATTTATATCCAGATAGTTTCCCATAATCTTCCAGTAGGTTCATACGTGATGGGAGAGCAGTTTTAGGCTCCTTAAGATAAATAATGACATCAGCAAACAACCCAATTACATGATGGTCATCTCCAATTTTTATCCCGCCCAATTCCTCACTTTGCCTTACTGCTTGGGCCAAAGGCTCAATATAAAGAGCAAAAAGAGGGGCTCAAACAGCAGCCCTGTCTTAGATTGAAAGTGGCTGACAAATGACCATTAACTTTGATTCTGGCTGTTGGTTCTGATTCTGAAATAAATTGTTCTAATACACTGTACTGAATTTTCATTAAATCCAAATCTTTCAAGCACCTGGTACAGAAAGGCCCAATTGACACTATCAAATGACTTGTCTGCGTCAAGACTTCATGGTTCTCTTTAATATTCTCTATAACATGTAATGTTATCCTAATGTTATCATGTGTTTGCCGGCTCTTAATAAAATTGATGAGTTTGATCCTCATCAATTAGATCAGGTAGAAAAGTTTCAAACCTTTTACAGATAATCGAGGTAAATAATTTATAGTCCACATTCAAAATAGAGATTGGTCTATACGAATCGCAATGTTCTTTATTTTTATTTTATGGATATGATAGCCTCCCTCCGTGATGGGGGGAGTCTCCCTTCTTTGAGGGTCTGATTAAATTATCTTAGTTAGATTGGTTTCAATTCTTCCCTAAACATCTTGTACCATTCAGATGGGTTTTATTGTTTTTTAGCCCACTTATCGCTCTCTCCACTACTTCCAATGTGATTGGTGCAGTGAAATATTTGTTCTGTGTTGAACCAACCATGGGTAGATATAGGGTGTTTAAAAATGTTTTCATTCTTCCAGTGCTGGGCGGTTTGACCAAAAATTTATATCACTTTTTTTTTTTTCAAAATTATGCCAGTTTTCCGGTTATGGCAAACTGTTTTTTCATGCATAATCAGGTGTTCAAAGCATTTTCTACTGGTTGAGAGAGGAATTACTGCAGTAAATTGACTTAGGATGGTCTATTTTACTGTTATTAGTGAATATTGTTGAATAATTCCACACTAGTAATACAGGTTTGCATGGCCCTAGAAAATTATGCTGTTGCGTAAAGAGGGCGCTTGAGACGCACAAGTCAGCAATATTTCTGATGATTTATTGGCGTGAAGTTTCTTGCACAATGACAAACAGGAGTGCAACATTCAGGGATTGAAATTAACACCCGCCAAATGTGGGTAAAAATGAACTTTGGCGGGTAACGCTGTCAAATCACGAGCGTGTTTCTAGGTTTACTCACTTTGCTGGGGAAGTTCGTGAAGCCAAAGCTGCGCTAATTTAGCGCAAATACGCAACTCGTGAGTCCTCTTGATATTTCTCAAATATATTAAGCAGCACTGTATTAAGCATCTGTTTTCAACGCTAATAATAATAGTTGTTCAAATCGGCATTTTCGAAGGAAAATAGAAAATGCTTATTTTAAATTCTAATATTTACTGTTTTACTGTATTTTTTATCAAATACATTCAGCCTTGGTGTCCAAAAGAGACTTTTTCAAAAACATAATGAAACATGATCGGTTTTAATGTCTGTAAGTTTCCTTCTGTGTAAGTGGCTGGATCTTGGCTAGAATAAGCCGCAGACATGCAGTACTTATAATGCACATACAGTATCAGTGTACTCGCATCACCCCTGATCTTTTCTTAACTGACGTTCCGCAAGGAATTGTTCAGGTTTAAACTCCATTTTCTCTGACCTTTGTATCATATGAGAGGTCACAGCCTCTCTGAGGAACTTATGCCTGCTGTCATGAGCTGATCTTGTCCATGCAACAATGCACACCCTCTCTTGAACAGCAATGCAGTGATCTGAAATGACCTCTCCACATTTACCTCTCCTTTTATCCATCCAAACCTCTTTGTCCCCCCCCTCTCTCTCTCTCTCTCTCTCTCTCTCTCTCTCTCTCTCTCTCTCTCTCTCTCTCTCTCTCTCTCTCTCTCTCTCTCTCTCTCTCTCTCTCTCTCTCTGTCTGTCTGTCTACAGCCTGATGAACTGACTGATGTCCTGGAGATTTGTAACATAGTGTTTACCAGTATGTTCACCCTGGAGATGATTCTCAAGCTCACTGCCTTTGGCTTCTTTTCATATCTGAGAAATCCCTATAACATCTTTGATGGCATTATTGTCATCATCAGGTAAATGGATTTACTTTTATAGTTTGTCGAATGTCTGGAAAAATCACATTGTGGGTGTTATGCATTTTTTTTTTATTGTAATAATTGTAACAATAATAATTATATTTTAAATCATATTTTTTTTATCAAAATAATGATACTGTTATATGGGTGTTTCTTCAAATGTGGTAATATTTTTGGTCCTGTGGACATTTAGCAAATAAACTCTGTTGATACATTTTTCACACACTCACTAGACTATTTAATTTGTGAACTATCAATGTCCAACAGTGTATAAATGTATATATTTAACAGGAGATTTTCTCCCCCTCAAAGTAATTAAATACTTCTCAAAACGATGTAGCATTCAATGGTGGAAATTATTTAGATTAAATGACTGATTCCTTTGTTTTGTTAAGGCTTATTTCAAAGCTAGCATTTTATGTATCATAAATGCACACTTTTTGCATATTATTTTGACAAAATAAGAGTTTGGCAGACATTAACTCAAATAAAATTGTGATATTAACCTAGTTTTTTCTTTTTCTTTGCACGTTTCATCTCAAACATAATTACTGACACTATTGTCTTCTTGGTAGCCAAGTACACTTTAGCAAAAACTTCATTCAGAGGTAATAAAATTTGGTATAGTTAAAATGAAACTACAATAGAAAGCCAGAAAAAAATTATCGTCAAAGTTTTAAACTTAAAATTCAAAAATCCATCATAAAATATTATTACAATATTATATTATTAAGATTCAAAGTATATGATGATAATGACTAATGATCACAAATCATGAAGACAAAAGATTTCCCCATGCAGATTTCTCAACGAATTCACTGCGTTGACCAACAGAAAGCTGCTTGGTTTGAAAGTAACTAAAGTGTGAGCTGTGCTTCATATCACTACATTACTAACAATAGACAATTGACAAAATTTCACAAAAGTGCCTGAAGTTAAAGAAACACTCTTTTATATAATTGAATCAACGCTTTTTTGTGTATGTGTGTGTAGTGTATGCGAGATCGTTGGGCAGTCTGACGGGGGTCTGTCCGTCCTGAGGACGTTCAGACTGTTGAGGGTCATAAAGCTGGTGCGGTTCATGCCAGCATTGCGCAGACAGCTGGTGGTCCTGATGAAGACCATGGACAATGTGGCCACCTTCTGCATGTTACTAATGCTTTTTATCTTCATATTCAGGTGGGTTGGGCTTCGTAATTGCATTCGTAATTGCATTCGTAAACCCAATGTGTTTCATATCTGTGTGCCTACTCATAGTCTCTGTCCATATCCGTGCTCACACTTGTTTGTAATAAACGCCACACACTTTATCACACAAAGCAGCCTGGGTTTATAAAATCCCACACCTGACAGCAGCCCCCTCCTCGCAGCTGGATCACGCCGGGCTCTGCATGGCTGAGCGTCTCAGCTGCACAGGCAGCTCAGAGCACACCTTAGCTTCAGCTGCGAGTGACAGGCCCATAAGGATCAGAGTGAGATTGATGGAGAGCAGAATAATAACACTCAGGCCCCTGGTGCCCACTGACTCACCCGCCTCTCCCCTGTAGCGCTGCAATTCCAGCAGAGTGCACAGAGACAGATGAAGGCTACTGCAGGATTGAGTGTATAAACCAATCCTGCCGATCCGTCTTTCCCACTCACGTTTAGCTTTCAGCGCCCCCAACCCCCTCCCCCCATCAAGCATCTCAATTTATAACCCCTCATCTGGAAACGATGCCCTGATTTATGTCTCTTAAATGGATAGTTGTCCCCAGCCTGCGGGTACAGTCAACAGGCTTTAGTAACTGTTAGCAGATGCCTCGAATGATGTGTCTTTGGAGGAAATGGAGAGAATGAATCAGCATTACAGACTGGAAGCTATAGTTGTGCCAATTATTAATCCGCTTCACCATTGCTCTGCTGCATAGAGAACTGTTTTACACAAATTAAGTTTGTCTTTCACTAGGTGTTTTGAATGGAGTTTTGTGGGATGTTGTGGTTAAAGTAATGCATTACAATTTTGTTTACTTTTTAGAAAAAGCAACATTAAGTTTCTATTTTGTCTTATTTTTTCTTTCTTCAAAAGTGGGATTCATTCACTTTTTCACTCATTCATTCACTCACCCATTCTTTCATTCACTCACTCATGCACTCACTCACTCATTCACTCCCTCTCTCTCTCACTCACTCACTCATTCATTCATTCACTTACTCACTCACTTTCAGAAACATATACAGGTGAAACTCGAAAAATTTGAATATCGTGCAAAAGTTATAATTGTGATGATTATGGCTTACTTATGAAACCTCCAAATCCAAAATCTCAGAAAATTAGAATATTACATGAAATCAATAAAAAAAAGGATTTTAAATACAGAAATGTCGGCCCTCTAAAAAGTATAATCATGCATATATAGTTATATATACTAAATATATTAGTTTCACCTTTTTTAATTACTGAAATACATGAACTTTGGCACTATATTCTAATTTTTCGAGTTTCACCTGTATAATATTTAAAAAAATTCAGCCAAACACCATGTTTTTTTCAGCCTTTTTAAAATCTGATTTAAACATCTTATAGATTTTATACAGGTGAAACTCGAAAAATTACAATATTGTGCAAAAGTTCATGTATTTCAGTAATTCAAATTAAAAGGTGAAACTAATATATTTAGTATATATAATATACATATGCATGATTATACTTTTCAAAGGGCCGACATTTCTGTATTTAAAATCCTTCTTTTTTATATTTTTATTTTATGTAATATTCTATTTTTCTGAAATTTTGAATTAGGGGTTTTCATAAGCTGTAAGCCATAATCATCAAAAACGTTTGCACGATATTCAAGTTTTTCGAGTTTCACCTGTATATGTTTCTGAAAGTGAGTGAGTAGCACCAGATTCTGTTATGTTGTCCACTATTCTGATTTATTTTTGCTTATCAGCACTTTTGTGAATTGAAAAGAAACCGTTGCTGTATGTCAAAATCATGACACGGACGGATAATTCCAGATGCAAATGGATTGTTGGATTTGCGCAGGTTAAAATCTCACACTTTAATAGTATTTATAGCACCCAACTTAACAAAACAGACTGTGTGAATATGAGGAATGATTAACTTTAAAATGCATGTCCTAATGCAAGTCCAAAGAACTTTATTTAAATTAAAAACATGCACTTCTTTAGCTATTGTCACATTATCCCTCCTTGTGCCAATGCTGGCACGCATGCCATAGGTTGCGACCCCCTCTCTAGATCTTCAAAACTCACACATACTACAATACTTACACACCTTACATGAATGAGAGGTGTTCAGTTATAACTCAGATATTATGCTTTAAATTAAAGAAATAACACATTATTTGACTTATTGCTTTAAAACTTGTAATACATTACCACCAACACTGCATGCATATGTTTGTAGTATCACCTCTGTCTCGTTTATCTCTCGGTGCGTGTTGCATTCTGAATTCTGTGATCCATCTCTCCAACGTGACTGATCTCATCTTTGGCTGCTGTCCAACCAGGACATATGTCTCCTCACATAGCACTGATATCATTTTTATAGGCCCCTCACCTCTGACAGACTCATTCATCTCACATCCTGTTGATCGGAAACATACGGTATCAGAATATCTAAACGTGAGATTAACATTCAATTCAAATTGTTTGTTTTTGCAGTATTCTGGGAATGCATATATTCGGCTGTAAGTTCAGCCTGAAGACAGAGGCTGGGGACACGGTTCCTGACAGAAAAAACTTCGACTCCCTGCTTTGGGCTATTGTCACGGTGTTTCAGGTGCGTAGCACTCTCAAAACTCATCTTACTTATGAAAGCACTGCTGCAGGTGATGGGGAACACAGGGCAACTGGGAGCTGGGTGAAAACACAATTTAATCACACACACCTGGGTATTCTCTGCAGAGTTGAAATGTTTTTAGACTATTACATGATATTACAAAAAATAATAATTATATATATATGCCTGTTTTATTATATAAAATAAAAAGATAGGAAAAAGTCATTATACATAATATAATATGAGATTATTTATTTCTTTACTTTTTTGAGGGGCTTCTTATTAAGTAAATAAAAAATATATAGAATTATTTAATTATAAAATTTAATTTAAATATAATAACAATCCAAAATATAATTTAATTATTTATGTTTAATCTAAAGTTGAACAGTATTTGATAACGTGTGTGTGTGTATGTGTGTGTCTGTATGTCTGCAGATCCTAACTCAAGAGGACTGGAACATGGTTTTGTATAATGGCATGGCCTCTACCTCCCCCCTGGCAGCCCTGTATTTTGTCGCGCTCATGACTTTTGGGAACTACGTTCTGTTCAATCTGCTTGTGGCCATCTTAGTTGAAGGATTTCAGGCTGAGGTAAGTTACTAACCTTAGGGCATCTGGGTAATTGAGTGTTTTGGTTGATGCACAAAGCAATCCCAGACGTAACAGGTCCAATACCTTTCGGGTTTAGTTGCTGAATATGAAAATTTCACGCCCAATGAGGTTATTTGAATACGTTCTCCTGAAAAGCATCTGGTGGCTGTAATGCTTTTCTTAACAAGGTCAAATTTGTGCAGGTGTTTAGCAACAAAATGACAGCAAGAACATGCCGTGGCTCTAATATCTTACCACTGTCCTAGGGCAGTTTTCCAGAGGCTTTTGTAGTTCTTGCCGGTGAATATATTTTCAATGTGCATACTTGTATAAATAGGGTTTCACGGGCAAGTATCCAGTCTGCAGGAGTAGGTTATCTCTCCAGGGACCTTGTAGAATTGCGCCTCCAGGTTATGTTCTACATCTGAGGCACAATGTGAGGGTGAATGGGGAACTAGAGCAAATGCGACTGACTTTCAGAGGGAGGGCAACAAGATGACATGTCTATTATGAAAGATACCATTATTAACCCTGTTTTGCAGTGGAAAGTATGGTTATGTGAAAACCATGTTTTATAACCAACCTCACTTTAAAAGTGAAATCTGTGCTGTATGAATGGACTTAATCGGTAGTTGCTTCATAACTCAACCTTACTTTTTTTCTTGTGTCGTTTTGACCTTGTTGACCCTGTTTTTTGTTTTGTTTTGTTTTTCTGTCTGAAACAGGGTGATGCTAACCGTTCCTACTCGGATGATGACAGATCCTCTTGTAACTTAGAGGAAACAGAGAAAAAGGACTCGCTCCAGCTGTCAGGTACTGAGCTGTGGAATAATTGAAGAAGTGTTATTAAAGCACAGCTGTGTTTTCCTGTGTGTTTCTGAACCTTCTGAGAAATAAAAATACCGTGGTTTTTCATTTTGGTTCATTCTAAGCAGAAACAGTATTTTGAGGTTTAGAACTCCTTTCCAAATTATCTAAATGATAGGTAATAACAGTCTTTTACAATTCCGGTACACTGCGCTGTGGTCAGTTACTTGTTAAATTAATATTCATCCAGTATTTTGAATTCTAGTGTTTTGAATTAGTTAGACCAAGTCATTTAGTCTTGTACTGTTCAAAGACTTTAATTTATTAATTCAGCAAGGATGCATGAAATTGATCAAAAGTAAAGTCTTACTGACTCCAAGCTTTTGAGGTTTCCAAGTTTTTTTAAGTCTTTTTTTGAGCATGTGTAACCCACATGAATATGCTGTAGCCGTACTAAAACAATACGCAATGTAATATCCGAGTCTCTAAATTTTAGTTGCTTAAAACTTCTAAAATTTGTAACTGTGAACCAGGCCCACACTAGGACACAATTTCAGGCCAGGAAATCTCACTCTCCTCCAGGCCATCCCATACACCCACAACAAATTTTGAAACCACAGACAACCCTATTTTTTGTATGGCAATCTAAATCAGGGGTCGGCAACCTTTTTGAGTTAATCACTGTGCCACAACCCCAGGTACATGTACAAATACACATAAAATATTTTAAATGTTCATAATAGCTAACATCATAAATATTTCTGAAGCATTTTCTAAATATTTCTGAAGCAATGCCCTCTCTTTCAGACTTTTCACGATTGGATAGCTATCCAATCAGAGAAAACACATGAAGTGACTAGCTACGCATGAGCAGAGTTTCATCACAGTCATCACAGTCATTTTGATGTGTGTGGAATGTGTTTAATAGGACTTAATATACTTGGCTGAATATCTCCGAAATTTATAGCATTGACTATGTACATTGACATTGGCTGTGCAAAATGATTAAATATTATCTGAACTGCACATTCCATATTCTCTCCCTTGTGTGTGTACTTTTTTGCTATTTCTTATTTGCTATGCTATCACTTCTTCTCTAGCAAGTCTACTGAACAGAACAGAACCTTGTTGCAAAACAACCATCTCATTGTAATTTGTTTGCACAAATCTAAATTCATCAAAGTATTACTCTAGGACAATGTGTTGATGCTGTTTTTCATCTTAGAATTATTTAAATACCCAAGATTTAACAAAACTATATTTCATACAAATATAGTTCAACAAATGTTCAAAATTTCCTAAATGATTATTCATTAATACGATGACTCATATTTGTGTGCTGTTTTCTGCCCTAGCTCCCTCCCTGCCTATACTATACCATGTCTTCTAAATTACTAATGTAACTTTACAATAGAGACCGGTAATAGCGATGTCCTTTAGCATACAGTATTTTGACTGATGGTAGTAATGGGTTGCTTCCCAAACGCTAACAATTGCTAGCTTCCTATAACTTTGCCCGCATGTCCTCTTCATCCTCACCTCAACTCCCTCGCATTGATTACTCTACTGAAAACTGTTTGGCAGAAGCGCTGAGCGGACGTGAACCGAATCGTACCGTTGCCAGTCAAGATTAACAGATTCATTATTTATTATAAACTTATGATTGAATGCTTAATTCAGAAATTATCACTTTGGTATATTGGGAAGGTAATACATTGGGAGAGCGATGATATAAAATAGTAATAATTAAAAACAAAAACACACACAGGGCAGCGGGGCAAATCAGTTGCCAGTTCACAGGGAATTTTCTTGGTGCTCTGTATGGCCGATGGTCCAGGACTACTGTGAACGATGCATTGAAATGTCTCATTAATATCTGGTGAAGAAAATCATGGTGCTGTGAGATCTGAGGACATAACATTATTAATAATGCATGTACACACTGAAGCTCTCCACAGACAGAAGTCAAACCTAAATGCTCCCACCAGTGTCGCCTGGCATGAGAGGAGGGTTTAGAGATACCAGAAATCACAGAAGCTTGAAACTTTAATAGGCTTGGTGGAATATACTTCTTAATTCCGCACCACAAACACAAAACAAATTGTTTTTCAACTTATTGTGCCTTGCAATAAGTTAGCTAGTGTTTCCTTCTGATGTTTTTGTGATCTAATCAGTCTTGGCATGTTTGTTTGTGCAGATCCCAAGATTTCCACTTTGACCCCTAATGGGCATCTAGATTTGGCACCTGCACCCAACGCCAGAGGCTTGTACCCATCTGAAAGGCAGAGCTTTTCTTTGGGTTCCCGCAAGAGCAGCGTGAGCTCTCTGGGCAGGGCTAGCCTGGAGCAGACGACGCTGGTGAGCCATTGTGCATGCTGCAGTCAACCTGCCATTTATTACAGGGTCTAACTCACCGAGAGGGCACAAAAGCGATATCATACCACTCCAGCAATCCAAAACCCCTTTAAAAAGCACAAAAAACACAATAATTATCCATCGGCTCTGCATGTATTAGCATTTAGCAAACCATTAATAAGACACTTACTCAGCACTTAGAGAGCTGTCTCTACTTGTCTAGTTTGCATTATATTAGCATACACACAGAGGGTCATTGAGCGGGCACTCGAAGAGCTGAGAGCAACTTGTAAACTACATAATTATTTTTACAATGGCTTAAATAATAACAGCCCTTGTGAGGAGGTTGGCTTTTTAAAAGGGCTCTAGATGGTGGGGAATTAGCTAAGAATGAGTTGAAAGCATGGTTTGTTTGCATGTGCTCTCTGTTGTTTTAGCCAGATTCCCCAGGAATTATGTACCAGGTAACACCCAAAACTTTAGTGCATCTCATGAGACTACTTTGGTGCTAGGTTGTGGAGGATGCAGTAGATTACCATGATCAGATAAACTTAAATGTACTATACAGCATCAGCCTACCACTGCAATCCAAACACCAGGGGCCTCATTTATAAAATACTCCGTAGATTTCATCCTAAAATTTTTCAGATTTATAAAACCATGCGTACTTCAGAACCTGCGCAAAATTCCCTTTATTAAACCTAGTCAGCGGAAGATTGTGCATACATGCATCTCCTCCCCGAAATAACCGTATATGGAGCTTACAACACCCAATTAGGAGACATTAGGAAAATATTACATTACATTGCTAAAAATCATTCAGTATTCGTGATGCACAGTGTTTTAAAATAAACAAAAATGAAAAAATAAATTAAAATAAATAAATAAATAAAAAATGTTAAAAAAATTATAATAATACTGATGTCCTGCCTGGTAGATGGTCACTTTTGAATTGTAACATGCTGATCTACCCGACGGGACATAAGTTGGAACACACTTTTGCTGCATGTCTCATAAAACGTTCAAAAATTTAACCGTGTCGGACAGTGGGAGAAAGAGAAGAGTATACATATGGTTAAGTCTGAAAAAGCTTGACGATGCGAAAGAGAGCTCAATTCAGTCTGGTTTTCTGTGCGCACACTGAGAGTCGCCTCTCAGACGCCAGCTCACGAGTCCGGAATCGAGCTCTTTTGCCTCTTTTCACGCTTGAATGGACAAATACACAAAATTACATCAAAATATAAATTTTGGTGGATATTCACATAAATACAATCAGTTATTTCTTAATATTGGGTGTGTATCAGTGTATTGGATCCCTGCATTCAGCCTTAAAGTGACATCAGTCTAATTAACATGCTGCTGTCCATCATTAATGCAATCAAACAACAAAAGAAAAAGAGAAAGAATGAGAAATGTTGTATGGAAGTTATTATAAAAAATATGAATATCATTCATTAAAAAGAACATGTTCTTGTTTCTTTATGAGAAGTGGCTTTATTTAATTTTAAGATAAAGATATTTTATGTCACAGCAGTTAAATCTGTTTCTATATTGAATGTTTAAACCTTAATATCATTACAGGTTAATAGTTTTCTCCAGGAGTATATTATAAGTTTGGGTATCATAAGTATATCATTCTGTTTACTTCATAACTTCGCTCACTGCAATGAAAGAGTTTGTACGCATGGTCTAGTGTCCGTACTCCGTACGGTGAGCACATATTGTTTTTTTATAAATCCCGATATGTGTGTGGAAAATTGACTAATTTAAGTTTTATATTTCAAATAAATGCTGTTCTTTTAAACTTTCTATTCATCAAAGGATCATGAAAAAGTTTCCATTGATAATAAGAATAATAATTGTTTATTGAGCAGCAAATTAGCATATTAGAATGATTTCTGAAGGATCATGTGACACTAAAGACTTGTGTAAGGGTGCTGAAAATTCAAATTCGCCATCACAGAAATAAATTAAATAAATAAATAAAATTTAAATATAAAAAATATTTTTACAATTGTAATAATATATCTTTCACCATTATGTTCAGTGTGTTTTCATGGACTTTTAGTTTTATCCTCATTGCTATCCTCATTCATCTCATGTGTTCCTTTGTTCAGTTCCTGCCTCTCTTGGATTTTGATCAGTTCCCGCCTCTCGTCGTCATGGTTTCTGTCATTATGAGTTCATATGCATCAGCTGTGTATCGCTTATTACCTCGTTTGGATTCACTACTTACGTTGCCCCTTTACCGTCATTCATGTCTGTGTTTAGTGTGTGTTGCATCCTGTTCACCTTCTCAGATTATTGTTATTAAAACTTTGTGTTGGAACTCTATCTCCGTCTTTGTCTGCCTTCCTGCAACCACCCATGACAGATGACGGCACCTACAAAATGGATTTAAGAGCTCAACTTAATTCTGTGGCTCAGGAGAGCACAGATTTTCTGACCTTTGCTACTAACTTCTGTCGTCTTGCATTCACCAGTCCTTTCAGCAACGAAACCCTGAGGAACCTGTTCTGAAAGTTGACCTCCCAGACACCTCTGGGCTTAACTGCAAGGAAACCGTCATTAGGGGTCTGGAGACCGTCTGGCCCCGGTCCAGAGCACAGCCAGACCCAGAGCCCAAATCACCACCCTATTCGTGTGAGCCACCCGCAGGCAGACACTAGCGCCAGCCACGACACGTCAGCAAGAACCAGAGGAGAAGATGACAGAGCTGACCCTTGCCCTGGAAGTCGAGCTCCATCGTGAGTCTGACCTGGGGTGTGAGCCCACGAAATCTGCAGATGAGGGAGTAGTGAAGATGGACAACGAGGACTGGCTGATAAACTTCAGTGAAGAGTTAGTGACTCCCACCCTATCCCACACGGTACCTTCATCATCTCTGTTTCTAGACAGCACTATAAACTATGACATTTCAGCGATCTGGGAGTCCGTGTAACGTCGAGCCGCAGGTTATGCTGTAGCGCCCGTGCGAGAGAATCCTGCTTCTCCGCCTCTGTTCTCTTCGCTCCATCTCGACCTGTTGGCTCCGTCTTGGCTCCTCCCACCTTCGGCTTCACCAGAGACCCTTGGCCTTGCGGTTTCACCAAGTTGGCCAGTCGTCACTCTCCTTCCGCCATGAACTTGCGGGCCGTCCTCTGCGCTCCGTCCCTCCACCCCTATGGCTGCTGCTGGTTCTTCCTTCCCTTCAGCGTCGCCTCTGTTCTCCGTCACAATGGCTCAACCTCAGCCCTCGGGTACTCTGGCTCCACCTTCGACATTTGTCGCCGAGGCATCGCCTTGGTCTCCATTGCCAGCAATGTCGCTCCTTTCCATCGGATCTCTGTCTGCACCTATGGATCCATCGTCCTCGTCTCCTACTGTCGTCAGCCACTACAAAACATTGGCTCCTCCCTCCCTCGAGTTCGCCGTGGGCTGTCGGCACTGGTGAGCTCTGGGTCTGCACCACCAGGCACTCGACATCTTCGCCGCAGGGTGTTCGTCATCATCCACCATTCCTTCGCCGTCTCCTCCACCCCTCCTTCTGCTCTTTCTTAAATTATGGCACAAGGTGCAGCTTGCCGGAGGGGGCTGTACTGTCACTATTATGTTCAGTGTGTTTAGTTTTCATGGACTTTTAGTTTATCCTCGTTCATCTTATGTGTTCCTTTGTTCAGTTCCCTCCTCTCCTTGGTCATCATGGTTTCTGTCATTATGAGTTCAGCTCATGTTTCAACTGTGTATCGTTTATTACTTTGTTTGTATTCACTAAGTGTCCCCTTCACCGTCATTCTGTGTCCAGTTACGTCTATATTAAGTGTGTGTGTTGCATCCTGTTTGTCTGGCAGTTGGATTGTTGTTATTAAAACTTCATGTTGGAACTCTATCTTCATCTGCGTTCCTGCAACCACCCATGACAATATCACAATATTAGTGTTTTTACAGTTTTTTTGTTGTTTGTTTCTTTTAAATTCAGCCTAGCAGCCTTACACTCTTGTAGTGTCTTGTATGTAGCTTTGCATAAATCACGGTGGGTGGGGTGGTCATATATTAACTATGAACTTGTGTTCTATGTATCTTAGTGTCCGGGGCGAGGCTCTATGTACCACAATTGGGGACGGCCTGCACGACCCGGTATATGGAGTCGCCGGTCGAGTTGGAACAGCTTGGGTCGATCCTCCAGATGCCTGGGGATGGGGGGCGGAGGTAGTTTACGGGTTCGTAGCCCTCACTCTCGTCCCGCTGAGCAGGAGTCCCTGCTGTCTCCTCCGCCACCTCCTCTGCATCCGCTTCTACTGTCTAGACACTTCGTCCCGTGCAGAGAACGACGGGCTCTCTCTTTGGAGCTTCCGGAGCTGTTGCAGGTACCCGGACCGGCCCTGCCTCCTCTGCACCCCCGGCAACGCAAGAAGAGCTTCTCTGGGGGTCTGGGAAGCGTTGGAGAGCACCAGGACTGTAATGGAAAGACACCATCAGTCCAACCCCAAATCATCAATGAAGTCTACCCTCAGGTCAATACACGCAAGGATAGGGAGGATCTGGACGATGAGCTGGATTATGTAAGTGCCCAATAAACCTAGTAATGGTTTTAAGGGATAGTTCATCTATAAATAAAAGTGTCATTATGTTCCAAACCCATTTGAATTTGGTGGACCACAAAAGGAGAAATTAAGTTGAATGTCCTGGGTGCTCTTATTCTTGCAGTGAAAATGAATCGGGATGGATGCTGCCAATGAATACATGTCATATTCCAAGTCTTCTGAATCCAAATGAGTTTGGGTGAGAATAGCAACTTAAATGTTGATCTGTATTCTGAGCAAAGCTAATTTATACTACTGTTCGTATAGTAATTCATATTTTTATTCAGCAAAGATGCATTCATTTGTTCAAAAGTGACAGTAAACACATTTATATTGTTCCAAAAGATTTCTATTTCAAATATATTATGTTCTTTTCAAACTTTATATTTATCAAAGAGTCCTGAAAAAATGCATCACGGTTTACACAAAAATAGTAAGCTGCACAACTTTTTTTAACATTGATAATAATAATAATAATAAATAATAATAATTTTATTATAAAGCGCCTTACCCAAGCTCAAGATCACTGTACAAGAAGATAACAAAATCACAGCATCAAGCATTAGTATGCATCACATAGTACATATACATATACAAATCTACAGAAACAAAACAGCAGAACACTAAACGGGAGGGTTGGAAATACTGTGAGAAAAGTTTTTAGTTGAGATTTGAATGAGAATATAGTAGAAGTGTCACGAAGAGTCAGTGGAAGAGAATCCCAGAGTTTCTGAGCCACAGCACTGAATGATTTACCACCCATCTCTGAAAGATAAAAACGAGGTACAGTAAGCAGTTTTAAGTCAGATAAACGGAGAGAGCAAGGAGGTGAATAATAGTGCAGAAGTTCAGATAAATAGTTGGGAGCAAGTCCATTAAGACAATTAAAAGTTAACAAGAGAATTTTATACTAAATGCGAACAGGAACAGCCAGGTAAACAATGTAGATTAATTAACAATTAACAATTAAGGGGTAATGTGATCAGATTTCTTGACGTGATTGATGACTCTGGCAGCAGAATTCTGAACATATTGCAGTCTAGTGATTGTTTTAGTTGGTAGCCCAATAAGAAGCGAGTTACAGTAGTCGAGACAAGAGGTTATCAAAGCACGAATTAGAGTTCCAGTATCTTAAGTGCTGAGAGCAGGTAACAGTACGGCAATATTGCCAAGGTGGTAGAATACAGTCTTGGTAATAGAACTTATATGAGATTGAAATGTAAGCGACAAATCAAATGTTACACCCAGATTTTTAACCGTATGAGACAGTAATAAAGAAATGTTTCTTGATTAACTCAGCATATTAGGCCCCGTTTACACCTGGTATTAAGATGTATTTTGCCTGATCGGATCACAAGTAGATGAGGGATATGCATTCCCGTTCACATCTGTCTCTTTTGTCCTTTTTTTAACCACTTTTGTTTGGATTTATTTAAGAGGAGGGTCTATGGGGTGAATGGGCTTTGTATGGGCATACGTAAATGTATGGGCTTTTTCAGATATTTCAATCTAATGTATAGATTGCTTCCGATAATGAAACCTGCTTCCCATAATGTTTACGCATATAAGCGGAGACTAGGCGTTCTTTTGTGGCTGTTTGAAGTAGTTTGTACCTCTGGAAGTAGTTTGAAAATGGACAAGCTCAATACATTTTATACCCGTTTAATGCCGTCCACTTGTAATCTGATCGACCAAAACTCATCTTAACCCTTTCGCACGTACGATCTGAACTGTGGCACAAACCAACATGGCGCCGCCCATCGCGCATACAGCTGAACTAACGCGATCGTTATAAAGGTGTTTAAACAACAAAACACATCCACTTGCGCATATTTGACAATCGGAATATCAGTCTTTCATGCTATAGCTAATACATTTGTGAATATTTTGAATAAAAAAGGAAAAATTACATAAAAGCAGATTATCATTCATTCAGCGCTGTGTTGTGCATAAATATACAGTTTACACTAGATGTCGCCTTGGGGTTCTAAGCATGCGTCAAAACCGCCGCCATCTTGGAACAGGGGTCTTGTCATAGGAAGTAGCTAGGTAACGCTGCTATCTCCGCCTGTACTTCAAATTCATGGATGAGACCAGACTTTTGTGTTGCATATGGATGTTCACATGAACGAAATCTGAACTAGGAAGAATATTATTATTTATTATATATTTATTTTTTTAATTTTTTTTCAGTTTTTAATTTCTCTGGTCTCAGTGATAAATACATGTCTGACAGTTGGAATGAACCAAAAAAAACTAGAAAATCGCATTCATGACGATGTATGGTGATTTTATTTCCGTTAGACTTTTGCCTACATTGACGCTGATGCATTAAAGAGGAAGGCTCCCCTGTTCCATGATGGTGTCTCTATTGACGCATTCGTTCCAATGAACTGCCGTAGCCAAGGCGACATCTAGTGTATATAGAGCATATCAGTCCCGCCCACAGCCCGAGAGAGCTTTGGTGCCGGAAGTAAATTTCCCATTCATTTCTCCTATTGACGTTTTGGAAAATCCGTCTCTAAAGAGTTTTAGAGCATGTCTGCGGATAACCATCTTCGGCTGAACTCATAAGCATACAACATTTAATTTAGAGTGAAAAAAACAAATAGAAAATCCAAAAAAAGTCAAAGGTACAAGACTGTGTACATATTTTCATTCCGAGCGAAGGAACTACTCATCCCATAACCCACCGCGCCTCACTGAATTCGACTGAAGCCACAACCGCGAAAGAGTCTTTTGAGCGACTTCCAAATCTGACGACGGCCACGCAAACTTTTTCCTCCAGTGAACTTTATATAGTGAATGTGCTGTTAATAGCAGTTCTTTCAGTAGTAAATGTGTAAATAATAGTGTTTTATATAGGTATCGTGTATTGAATTTGATATTTATCATTATGTATTTTATATTGTGTGCGTGTTAGAAAGCGGTTAACAATAACGTGCTCATTTTATTCATGAAGTTATATTTCATCCTTAATTTTAATAACATTTAATGTATTTTCTTAATATCCACAACAAGTGAAAATTAAAAAGTGATGGTCAGCAAACCAGAAAGTGCACCACACCACCGGTCTGATGCATGGACCGGTGCATGGTCTGTTCTTGGACCACCATCATATTCAGTTTATTAACTTGCCATGAATTATTACACAAATGTTCAGTAAATGCATGAAGAGGTATGCCTAGGCTAAATATTGTTTTGACAGTGGCATCATAAAATGCTTGATATGACTCATACCATATTATGGGGCTACAGTAGTAGGCCCTAGCCTAGCTAAAGTAAACGATAATGCTAACTAACGTTACCAACCTCCCTGCAAAACTCACCACAACTTTTTAGGTCTTGTCCCTCATGCTGGCCCTTACAAAACCCACAAGCTGACCCTTGGACACGCTACACTCAATTACATGACCTGATTTGAAGTGGTTTTCACCCCTTTGAACACTTTTGTTTTCCTCCTTGAAAAAAGCCATCATGGCAGCCAAGAGATCATGGTTGCACTGATAAGTGTACCGTACAAAAACGCAACACAGTTTTTTATATACATCTCTTCAGTCTTCACGGATCTTCGCGGGGTTTAACCAGACAGTTACACAACTTCCACCAATCAATCAAATGCATCTCGTTACATGACTTCCACCAATCAGATGCATCACTGTGGGATTGTGGGATTGTTCAGGATTCTGGGTAATGAAGTACTTATCCATGACATCGCGAATAAGGCTGCATTTACACTGCAAGTCTTGATGCCCAAATCCGATTTTCTGACTATATCCGATTTTTTTGATGACCCGCTTACATCATCTTTTAAAAGTGACCCGTATCCGATATTTGCATTTACACTATACACTGCCAAAACAACCCAATATAGACGTTCTGACCCGGAAAATGAAGTAAAACAGCTCGATATGCAATGAACGCAGAAGCAGACAAATGATTATAGTGATGCACGGATCGCGGTTATATCCCCGCGGCTCTGCGGATAATCCTCGGATCGGACGGGTCAAGTAATAAAAATAACATTCTGATTAATTTCGGGTGGGTCGCGGCGATGATAAATCATTACTAACGAAAATATTAACTACATTCTCTAAAATATGAGCATGTTCCATTCCAGTTTAAGTTTCAAGGGAGTAAAGCCTGTTAGTGCCATTAAAAATTTTTAAATTCTGTCAATAAATTTTGTTTTAAAGAAATGTTCATTTAAAAGCAGCATCAGCCGTTGCCAAGTCCGCCGTTGAAGGTGATGATAATCCATTTATCTTCACGCGT
Source organism: Semotilus atromaculatus (assembly GCA_031834385.1). Classification (NCBI taxonomy): domain Eukaryota; kingdom Metazoa; phylum Chordata; class Actinopteri; order Cypriniformes; family Leuciscidae; genus Semotilus; species Semotilus atromaculatus. Next base: position 24,546,723 of record JAULUF010000005.1, on the reverse strand, counting down.
TACAACACAGAATAATAGTAAGTTGACCATCGGGTGATGACACTTAAATCAGAGAAAATTATTGGTGCGGTGCGGGTGAGTGGCGGGTGGATGATTTTGTTTTTGGCTGTGGATTTGGGTGACGTTGGAGCTCATCCGCGCATCTCTAATTATATCTCTAAGTGTTTTACTTTCCGCATTATTTTCAAAGGTCAGCAAAACATTGCTCTCGTAAGGCGGAGAAAAATTACTGTGTTGAGCCTTCGTCCTCCATCGCGCCTCATGTGATCGCAGGTGTCCACCTGAGTTGACGTCCCCTTTTTAATGACGTACGACTCGCATTTACTGGGGAATATTCGATTTGTCTGCTTACATGGCACGCGCAAATGCACGTATCCGATTCATATCCGATTTATTACCACATATGAATGAGGCCTGAATCCGATCTGAGAAAATCGGAACCCATGTGATTTTTTCCTGCTTACATGTTCGCTGGTCATATCCGATCTGTGCCACATGAGAGGAAAAAATCGGATTTGGGTCACTTGAACCATGCAGTGTAAATGGGGCCTAAAAGGCATTTACAGTGAGGAAAATAAGTATTTGAACACCCTGCTATTTTGCAAGTTCTCCCACTTAGAAATCATGGAGGGGTCTGAAATTGTCATCGTAGGTGCATGTCCACTGTGAGAGACATAATCTAAAAAAAAAAACAGAAATCACAATGTATGATTTTTTAACTATTTATTTGTAAGAGACAGCTGCAAATAAGTATTTGAACACCTGTCTATCAGCTAGAATTCTGACCCTCAAAGACCTGTTAGTCTGCCTTTAAAATGTCCACCTCCACTCCATTTATTATCCTAAATTAGATGCTCCTGTTTGAGGTCGTTAGCTGCATAAAGACCCCTGTCCACCCCATACAATCAGTAAGAATCCAACTACTAACATGGCCAAGACCAAAGAGCTGTCCAAAGACACTAGAGACAAAATTGTACACCTCCACAAGGCTGGAAAGGGCTACGGGGAAATTGCCAAGCAGCTTGGTGAAAAAAGGTCCACTGCTGGAGCAATCATTAGAAAATGGAAGAAGCTAAACATGACTGTTAATCTCCCTCGGACTGGGGCTGCATGCAAGATCTCACCTCGTGGGGTCTCAATGATCCTAAGAAAGGTGAGAAATAGATAATGGATAATCTAAAAAAAAAAAAAAACAGAAATCACAATGTATAATTTTTTAACTATTTTTTAACTATTTATTTGTATGATACAGCTGCAAATAAGTATTTGAACACCTGAGAAAATCAATGTTAATATTTGCTACAGTAGCCTCTGTTTGCAATTACAGAGGTCAAACGTTTCCTGTAGTTTTTCACCAGGTTTGCACACACTGCAGGAGGGATTTTGGCCCACCCCTCCACACAGATCTTCTCTAGATCAGTCAGGTTTCTGGGCTGTCGCTGAGAAACACAGAGTTTGAGCTCCCTCCAAAGATTCTCTATTGGGTTTAGGTCTGGAGACTGGCTAGGCCACGCCAGAACCTTGATATGCTTCTTACAGAGCCACTCCTTGGTTATCCTGGCTGTGTGCTTCGGGTCATTGTCATGTTGGAAGACCCAGCCTCTACCCATCTTCAATGCTCTAACTGAGGGAAGGAGGTTGTTCCCCAAAATCTCACAATACATAGCCCCGGTCATTCTCTCCTTAATACAGTGCAGTCGCCCTGTCCCGTGTGCAGAAAAACACCCCCAAAGCATGATGCTACCACCCCCATGCTTCACAGCAGGGATGGTGTTCTTGGGATGGTACTCATCATTCTTCTTCCTCCAAACACGGTTAGTGGAATTATGACCAAAAAGTTCTATTTTAGTCTCATCTGACCACATGACTTTCTCCCATGACTCCTCTGGATCATCCAAATGGTCATTGGCAAACTTAAGACGGGCCTTGACATGTGCTGGTTTAAGCAGGGGAACCTTCCGTGCCATGCATGATTTCAAACCATGACGTCTTAGTGTATTATCAACAGTAACCTTGGAAACGGTGGTCCCAGCTCTTTTCAGGCCATTGACCCGTGTAGTTCTGGGCTGATTTCTCACCTTTCTTAGGATCATTGAGACCCCACGAGGTGAGATCTTGCGTGGAGCCCCAGTCCGAGGGAGATTGACAGTCATGTTTAGCTTCTTCCATTTTCTAATGATTGCTCCAACAGTGGACCTTTTTTCACCAAGCTGCTTGGCAATTTCCCCGTAGCCCTTTCCAGCCTTGTGGAGGTGTACAATTTTGTCTCTAGTGTCTTTGGACAGCTCTTTGGTCTTGGCCATGTTAGTAGTTGGATTCTTACTGATTGTATGGGGTGGACAGGGGTCTTTATGCAGCTAACGACCTCAAACAGGTGCATCTAATTTAGGATAATAAATGGAGTCGAGGTGGACATTTTAAAGGCAGGTCTTTGAGGGTCAGAATTCTAGCTGATAGACAGGTGTTCAAATACTTATTTGCAGCTGTATCATACAAATAAATAGTTTAAAAATCATATATTGTGACTTCTTGATTTATTTATTTTTTAGATTATGTCTCTCACAGTGGACATGCACCTACGATGACAATTTCAGACCCCTCCATGATTTCCAAGTGGGAGAACTTACAAAATAGCAGGGTGTTCAAATACTTATTTTCCTCACTGTATCTCAAAACAAGGTTAGTGCCCCATGAACTTCTGGCGTTTATATGAGCATATACACAATCGCTTAGTACAGCCGTAGCTGGTTTTAAGTCTACCATGTATGGTTAAGTTTTTATGGCTTATACCCCAACTGTCAATGGAGAAATTGTATTGGATTTTTACTTCCGGCACCGGCTGTGGGCGGGACTGTGATGCTCTATATCTATAGGCTTGTTCGACTTCATGCAGCTCTGCGCAGACCGATCGGCGGCTGACTTGAAGCAGTACATGCCGGTTAGAAATTTTGTCCGACTTGATACAGCGCCGACGCCACGTGACTGTGACGTATGCCATCAAAGTACCGCGAGAGCGATTCGAGAGTAGCCGGAGAACCCATCCAGCGCAGCTTCTGAAGAGCGGCTGCTCTGGGCTGCACGAGCTCTGATGACGACACTGCAGTTCCACGATTGGCCGGATTCACCGCATGACAACGATCACTTGTGTTTCGTGTTTATTCGAACACCTTTAGTTCCTCTACAGCTCACAAATCATTTTTTATAACAGTAAGCACTCTTTTCATGTAGTCGCAATGTTATATTGTGTCATGTTTATCCAAATAAAACTGATTAAAAAAACGTCGATGCTACTTCATTGATAGTAGCTGTAGGCTTATGGTGAACTTTATTCTTGTTCAAACAGATGCTCTATGAAGCAGTACATAAAGTATTGAATGAAAATGTCTCTGAAACATCTGTGTATTTTGCAAATATTGCATTTATTTCACTTCAGCTGTGATAAAGTATGCAAACACCACGTGAGCGGTCACTACGGGTACCAGAAGTGTCCGACTTCACGTCTCCGTTTGCAGCTCCTCCCCGCCTGCACGCGGCTACTCTCGCCGATCGCTTACATCCAGCCGCAGCCGATGTAGAACACACCTTATGTGTGTTGTGGTTGCGCTGTGTCACGTGACAAGCAATGACGCGTCACCATGGAAACATTAAAGTGACAGGTTTTAAATAACGGTCGCCTTGAAAAACTCGGGGGTCAGTTAGAATATTTTAAACGTATGTGTGAAAGTTGTAAACAGGGCCTTAGAATGATGTCTGAAGGATCATCTTACACTAATGCAAATGCATATGGTTCATCCAGTGTAATTGTAATGTCCATGTAAAAAAAAGTCACAGAAATAAACTTTTGAACAGTAGTGTATTATTTCAGAAGACTGGAATTATGCTTTTTAATGTTTTTGTAATTTATGGAGCTCAATAAGTTGGTGTTCCATGGAACAAAGAAATTTGATGAAAATGAGAGTTGTCTTTTAAACTGTAATTTTGGATTATCTGAGAATTCTGGAGAGGAGTTAGTATTGTCCCTGTAAAAAGAAAAAAAGCTTCTGCACACATAAATAAGCAGAGCCAATTGTCCATACAATCAACTACACAATGAAAATCTCCCAATTATTATCTGTTGAGGAGGAACGCTAACAGATGGCTGTAGGATTTTAGATTTTAATTTACACAGAGCTAGACTCTCTTGTTTTGTAAGCAATTAAGAGTAACATGGCAGCTCCAAGGGGACATGAAACATTGGAAAGCTCCGTTTCATAACTGCTTCAACTAACTAATGCGTTTCCAAGAAAATTCTCCCACCCTGGATCCTGCAGAATTAATCTCAGTCCTCATCTTTGCCAACAAATTTTCAACTAAATGCTTTTTCTGTCGGTAGAGTTTATGTTTCCGGATCCAGAAGATGATGGAAGTGTACAGACCAGACTGGTGTGAGACCAGAGACGACTGGTCCGTCTTCCTCTTCTCTCCTCAAAACAAGTCAGTCCTTCACTGTCTACTCTCTTTCAATACATAATAGCCATGAACACTCTTCTTAAGAGCTGTCAGTAGCTGTTTCACCTACTGACCTTATTCACAAACAATTTGTGTTAGTAGTTTTACATGTTATGTGGTAATCATGACATGCAAAGAGTTCTCAATTAATTTTCAATGAAAAAGAAACCGATAAACAGACACATAGTTTTGCTTTTTTGTGATTGACCCATTTAATATATTTGGAATTTAACTTTTATGTGGTCAAAAATACTGCAGCAATACTTGTCACTAATAATAAATAAATGCCATTGTATGTAAATGTGAGGGAACTGTTTGTGTGTTGATGAAAAGCTTATAAATAATGAAATAATGAAATGACAAAAATGACAAATTAAAATAAATAAATAATTTAAAAATAAAAACAATCAAATATAACACTTTCTATCCACCTGTTTCCGGGGGGCGCTACTGTACAAAATAAAGTGGGTGCAACTTCCGGTCAGGCGGCGGAAGTAGCATACCAATGGTATTTTGTGTGCTATTTAGCGAAGAGGCTAGGTGTTTTTCGGATAATGTTTTACTATTTAAACTAAGTCGCAAACCTTTATGAGAGATGTCGTTACGGAGCTCAGGGACAACATGTGCTATTCGCGGTTGTACATAGGCCTATAACCGGACTAAACTAATTCAGTGTCAAATTTTATTATCCAACATTCTTGGACTAAATATTTTAAGTGAAGGCTACTGTGAAGCAACATATTCAGAACATGAATGACACACAGTAAACATTTCATAGTATATATAATATAATATATAGGCTATATATATTTCAAACGTCTGTGAGGCAAGTAAACGCTGAGTTTCGGTTCATTTATGAGACGAGCTGCAGTTCAGGCGCCGCCGCCTCCGTTGTCTTGATTATGATCTGCTATATTTACTTCTTATTTATTAAATCCAGGCGAATTGTAGATGAAACATTGATTAAAATTAAGATACAATTAATACAACACGAAATTAACTTTAAATAAAGGCTCAGTGCTTTCTAAAAGTTAAAGATTTTTTTGTGCCACGTCCCCCATGTGTATTTCCCTCATATTAAATATAAAATGCATGTGTTATATTTTTCTAATGTCTGGACTCCTTTATTAATGGAGTATGATATATATATATATAGGTATATATATATATATATATATATATATATATATATATATAAACAGATGTTTCAATAGCCTCAATGCATTTTCTGAGAATTTATAGGCCTATTTCAGGTTTTGACTGCAAATGTCACGTCAATAACGCTGGAATCGCCCAATTTTAAATAATTTATGCTCAAGTTGTGGTGTAGGTCTACGAATTTTATAATGTTAACTTCAAATAATACAAATAGTAAAGATATGGTATATATTGGATCTGGACGGGAAGGATATCTCTGGGAGTTGGAAGGGGTGTGTCGTGATTCTGATTCTGACACAGGTTCGTGGATCTGAGTATCGCGATTTCGGTTTTATTTAACATGATTATTTTGTATTATTATTTAGGAACAAACGAGGGTCTAAGGGTTTAAAGAAACGCCGGCTCGCAGCAGCTGTCCAGAGCACCGCAGCGCATCTTCAAGTTTAGTCATAACCGAACGTCCAGTTTAACTGCCACAAGTTGATCTTCTTGTAATAAAGAACTCATCGTGGAAAAACACGCTGTATTTTTGTATTTTCATTGCATTTTTAATTAATAAAAAGTTAGACAAATTAAATAATAAATTTTAGTATAAATATTAATGATTAATCGATAGTCGAATGAATGAATGAGTGTCACGTCTCGTTTGTTTATTTCGAACCGGAAGACGCGCCCACTTTTGACGCAAGGCCTCATGGGGCGTAGGAAACTTGTGGATAAAAAAATATTTTTGGCTTACATTACTTACCAGCATATGTTGTGTGCAATTAACCAACATCAAAACAAATTTGTTTTTAAATTATTGAAAAAATAGCTAAATCTCACCGGTCAAATAAATACATCAAGGTCAAAGGGGTTTGGCTGACAAAAAAAGTTATAAGGATACTTGGCTTGCAGTGTTGTTGCACTTGTGCCAGCCTCATCATAAGCAAAACCCGTTGGCAATCGCGTACCTTCGTGACCTCTTACACTTTAAAAATTACTTATGGGTTGTGTCAGGTAAGAGTCAAATGTTGTTAGTCTAAGCTAAATTTGAGAATGCAGCTGGATGTTGTCTTTCACGGAGCCTGACCTCATTGTAACACAAAACAGATTAGAAGTTGCTCCACGCCCAAGAACAGGTTGAAATTAAGCAGATAAAAGGAAGCTTGTGTCACAGGTTGTTTCCTATAGTGCCACTAATTTGATCTCTTTAAGTAATACAGAGGGAAAGATGCCTGCACACCTCTTCTTCTCTCCTGACGGTAACTTGGCCAGCAGTTATTCTGCAATTCTTGCCTGATCAATAGCACTGATGGGCTGCCAGCTCTTTAGAGGGTGGCTTGATTAGGATATTGATCGGCGTCAGAGAGATAGGAGCCGATTATTCCCACCCTCGGCCTGTCAGTCTGTTTTCTCCAAACCGTCTAGTCTTCGAATGTCCATCTAAAGTTTGTTCTGCAATGGAAAAATTTAGATATTTGACTGTTCCAACTAGTGAGCTACAATGAGTACATTTTGATGAGCTCCATGAAAAAACTAAATCCAAGATGGCAGATGAAGTGAGAATCATATTACACTACAGTACCAATCAAAAGTTTGGGGTCAGCATGATTTTATTATTATTATTATTATTATAATTGTAGTTTTTGTTGTTTGTTGTTTTTTAAGAAATGTATACTATTTAGCAAGAATGCATTAGATTGATAAAAAAAAATTATAAGTTCAATTAACTTTCCACATCATTGACATAATCTTATGGCAAGCCAATGTTTTCAATGTTATACGTTAGGGGGGTGCAATTGTGCATAATATAAAAGAGTACAGAATTATTATATTGAACACAGCCGAAGACAAGCAATAAAGCGATTATCAAACATAAACATCATTTAAATCAAAACTGAATAAAGTGGCCAAATGAAATGTCAACCCAGGATGATGTGTAGGACTGTGATGATTTGGGGGTGTTGATGCACTCGATCTTCTCCATCTACAGGTGAAGCTCTAAAAATTTGAATATCGTGCAAAAGTTATAATTTTGATGATTATAGCTTACAGCTTATGAAAACCCCAAATTCAAAATCTCAGAAAATTCGAATATTACATATTACACAATATTACAAAAAGAATTTTAAATACAGAAATGTCGGCCCTCTGAAAATAATCATGCGTATGTATATAGTTATATACACTCACCTAAAGGATTATTAGGAACACCTGTACAATTTCTCATTAATGCAATTACCGGTATCTAATCAACCAATCACATGGCAGTTGCTTCAATGCATTTAGGGGTATGGTCCTGGTCAAGACAATCTCCTGAACTCCAAACTGAATGTCAGAATGGGAAAGAAAGGTGATTTAAGCAATTTTGAGTGTGGCATGGTTGTTGGTGCCAGACGGGCCGGTCTGAGTATTTCACAATCTGCTCAGTTACTGTGATTTTCACACACAACCATTTCTAGGGTTTACAAAGAATGGTGTGAAAAGGGAAAAACATCCAGTATGCGGCAGTCCTGTGGGTGAAAATGCCTTGTTGATGCTAGAGGTCAGAGGAGAAACGGCCGACTGATTCAAGCTGATAGAAGAGCAACTTTGACTGAAATAACCACTCGTTACAACCGAGGTATGCAGCAAAGCATTTGTGAAGCCACAACACGCACAACCTTGAGGCAGATGGGCTACAACAGCAGAAGACCCCACCGGGTACCACTCATCTCCACTACAAATAGGAAAAGGAGGCTACAATTTGCAAGAGCTCACCAAAATTGGACAGTTGAAGACTGGAAAAATGTTGCCTGGTCTGATGAGTCTCGATTTCTGTTGAGACATTCAGATGGTAGAATCAGAATTTGGCGTAAACAGAATGAGAACATGGATCCATCATGCCTGGTTACCACTGTGCAGGCTGGTAGTGGTGGTGTAATGGTGTGGGGGATGTTTTCTTGGCACACTTTATGCCCCTTAGTGCCAATTGGGCATCGTTTAAATGCCACGGCCTACCTGAGCATTGTTTCTGACCATGTTTATCCCTTTATGGCCATCATGTACCCATCCTCTGATGGCTACTTCCAGCAGGATAATGCACCATGTCACAAAGCTCGAATCATTTCAAATTGGTTTCTTGAACATGACAATGAGTTTACTGTACTAAAATGGCCCCCACAGTCACCAGATCTCAACCCAATAGAGCATCTTTGGGATGTGGTGGAACGGGAGCTTCGTGCCCTGGATGTGCATCCCACAAATCTCCATCAACTGCAAGATGCTATCCTATCAATATGGGCCAACATTTCTAAAGAATGCTTTCAGCACCTTGTTGAATCAATGCCACGTAGAATTAAGGCAGTTCTGAAGGCGAAAGGGGGTCAAACACAGTATTAGTATGGTGTTCCTAATAATCCTTTAGGTGAGTGTATACTAAATATATTAGTTTCACCTTTGCAGACTAAAATTGCATCTTTTAATATAATTGTATTATTAAATATTATGTATCTGTATTATTATTCTTTATTAATATTCATAATCAGTTGTATTATCTTATGGAGTTTCAAAAGTATGAGTTTGAATGCATGAGAAGTCTATAGATAGCACATGTCAGGGGGAAGCTATATTTTGCTAAAAGGCGTGTACAATGTAACATGTTTCCACTAATGCAAGTGTATTACCAATGTAAACAACAAGGACAGGTCTTAATATGGAAGTGGATTTTGACATGTTTACATATGACATATACGTTCTAAATTTAAGAAGCTCAAAGCAACATGATTGTTACCTTACAAGGAAGCTGGAAGTTTCTCTGTGATGTATAAAAGCTCAATGTTACTGTACTACCTTTAGAGGAACACGGAAACGCATAGACCTGGCATGAATACAACAAGATCTGTCTTGGCAAGATAACTGGTGTCCGGTCCCGTAAATTGAATAATAACGGGAAAAACAAAAAGCTTTAATTCCAAGTCTACAACCTTTTAATTTGAATAACTGAAATACATTAACTTTTGCATGATATTCAAATTTTTCGAGTTTTACCTGTATGTTTTGATCATCATTCTAAATCCAATCCAGACATAGTCTTTGAAAAAAATGCTGGCAGTGGCTGATAATCTTTTTTTTTGCCAAAAATGCATTTACGAAAAAGTCATTCATATTGTTACAAAATATCTCAATTTCAAAGGCTGTCCTTCAAAGAATCTAGAAAACACTATCACAGATTCCACAATTTATATAATTTAACAATTTTTTTCTGTGATAATAAGAAGTTTCTTGAGCAGCAAATCAACATCATAGAATGATTTCTGAAAGATAATGAGACACTGGAGAAAATGTAGCTTTGCCAACACAGTTAAAAATTAAATAGAATTTTAAAAATGTATATATTAAATTTATAATAATTTTTCACAATAAAAGTGTTTTGAAAAGTAGTTTGTTATATATTATATTATAATATATTATGTTATATTTATATATTGGTTTATATGAAATATTCCAAGGCCGGTCTTTGATTTAGTATTGACATACTGAATTAAATGTTCCAGTGTGTGCTGTCTATAGGGGTGTGGCGAGACACTTATCTCTTTTCAGACTTTACTGTACATTAATTATGAGCATCCAGAACTTCTGATTGAGGCTGTGTGTGACCACCTCATTGAACTCAATGAACAAATTGAACATAAAAATAAAAATTATAAACAACAAAAATTAACAGTTTTTACTTAGTCTTAAGTGCAAACGCTAAGTGCAACCATAATCAAAATACTCTCAATATTCAAAGTGCAAAGAGAGACCAGAGCCACAACTACACAGTCCAGAAATAGGTTTGATATTGGGAGAGAGACTATTGTATTTTAGCCTAAATTCCATGCATCAGGGAGCTCGTGTTTTACTTTCACTTTCGGATTCGCGTGTGTATAGGGATTGGCGGTGCTGAGCGCGCATTCCAGCCTACAAGATGAGACATTTATTAGACGCCTCTGTTGCGCAATGAATCATCCGCCATCATCACGCGATCAGTGAACTGTGATTCCTGCGGCACTGTGTGCGACTGCAACTCGTGCTGTATGAGCAGAGCAGACGTTTACAACAGTTTACAATGGTTTTTATTTTTATAAAAACAGCAAAACGACAGTGGAGGCGGGACCGCGTTGGGCACCGTGATGTGAATATAGTGGTGGCAGACTATTGTGTTCAGCCTATATGCTAATTTCACCCTCACGCTTCGTCATGGCGAGATCTCGTCACACCCCTACTGTCTATTTGTGCTTATTAGAATATTTTGCTATTAGCTTAACAACATGTAGTGATCAAACTTTATTGAAATCAATTGCAAGTCTATTCACTCTTGCAGATTCTAAACAGCTTGCTTGTGAGGTTCCGTTATTGTTTGGCTGGCTGCAGTCTGTAGGCAGTAGACAGCTCACTAGGTTTTGGAACAAAGTTGGTTTGACTCTGTATATCTCTATTCTTTACTTCCCGCTTACTCTTCAGGTTCAGGTTGTTGTGCCAGTCCATCATAGCCCATAAGCTGTTTGACTATGTGGTGCTGGCCTTCATCTTCTCAAACTGCATCACTGTGGCTCTAGAGAGACCCAAGATTCTTCAGGGTAGCCTGGTAAGACTGAGGCCATAGACCTTTGATTCAGTTGTTTAACCTATTGTTTTAGTTATTGATGATTTTCGTTTGTCCACAAGCAGTTGTTCTCAGAGCATTGACAACATTCCAGCTTTTCTCTCTTCTCTCTCCCTTCTCCTCCTCTTTCTGCAGGAGAGGCTTTTCCTTACTGTGTCCAATTACATTTTCACAGCCATATTTGTGGGGGAGATGACTCTCAAGGTAAATATTTACAATCACTACATGATATGTTGTGTTGATATTTTGATGTTGTTGTTTTTTTTACCCTGTATGCACTGCCATACCTCTGATCTATGGTGACAAATATAGTGATCAATCATTTCACAGCAGTTGCAGATACTGTGACTACATCTACTACTATTTCTGTCTGCTAATAATTAACACTCTTTTTCCTTTTTCCTTTTTTCGTGTTTTAAAGGTTTGAATTCTGCTGGAGTACAATTACTTTTAATCTAGTTATGCATAT